>CM041000.1:7981137-8000316 GCA_022985145.1 Pangasius djambal | reverse complement strand
TGAATCATCTTTGGGCAATCCTCCAGGAGGCTTGGAGTAATATATCAAGTCAATGTTTGAATAAACTGACTGCTCGGATGCCTAGTTTTGTCCCTTATTATCAATGCAAAATGGTCACTAACTAAAGAGGATTTATGCTGATATTGCCCAAAAACCCTATTTTGTTCAGGCGTTTCCAAACTTTTGGAGGGCAGTGTATGTGATGTTTAGCACAGTAGTATGTGATGTTTAGTACAGCAGTGTGTGATGTTTAATGCAGTAGTGTGTGATGTTCAGTACTTTAGTGTGTGATGTTTAATGCAGTAGTGTGTGATGTTCAGTACTTTAGTGTGTCATGTTTAGTACAGTAGTATTTTATGTTTAGTAAAGTAGTATGTGATGTTTAATACAGCAGTGTGTGATGTTTAATACAGCAGTGTGTGATGTGTAGTACAGTAGTGTGTGATATTCAGTACAGTAGTATGTGATGTTTAGTACAGTAGTATTTTATGTTTAGTACAGTAGTGTGTGATGTTCAGTACAGTAGTGTGTGATGTTTAATGCAGTAGTGTGTGATGTTCAGTACATTAGTGTGTGATGTTTAGTACAGTAGTATTTTATGTTCAGTACAGTAGTATGTGATGTTTAGTACAGTAGTGTGTGATGTTCAGTACAGTAGTATGTGAAGTTTAGTACAGTAGTATGTGATGTTTAGTACAGCAGTGTGTGATGTTCAGTACAGTAGTGTGTGATGTTTAGTACAGTAGTATGTGATGTTTAGTACAGCAGTGTGTGATGTTCAGTACAGTAGTGTGTGATGTTTTATGCAGTAGTGTGTGATGTTCAGTACTTTAGTGTGTCATGTTTAGTACAGTAGTATGTGATGTTTAATACAGCAGTGTGTGATGTTTAATACAGCAGTGTGTGATGTGTAGTACAGTAGTGTGTGATATTCAGTACAGTAGTATGTGATGTTTAGTACAGCAGTGTGTAATGTTCAGTACAGCAGTGTGTGATGTTTAGTACAGCAGTGTGTGATGTTTAATACAGCAGTGTGTGATGTTTAGTACAGCAGTGTGTGATGTTTAATACAGTAGTGTGTGATATTCAGTACAGTAGTGTGTGATGTTTAGTACAGCAGTGTGTGATGTTTAATACAGCAGTGTGTGATGTTTAGTACAGCAGTGTGTGATGTTTAATACAGTAGTGTGTGATATTCAGTACAGTAGTATGTGATGTTTAGTACAGTAGTGTGTGATGTTCAGTACAGTAGTGTGTGATGTTTAGTACAGTAGTATTTTATGTTTAGTATAGTAGTGTGTAACTTCAAACGCAACCATTAGAGACTTTTAACGCGGTCAGACCAGACTAGCAGATCACCGAGCGCGCGATAAAGTTTCTCAGTCACAACTAATCTATACAAAAAAACATGGAGCTCCTCTGTTTGTACATACCGCTTTTTCTTTTCCTCCTGAGTGAACCCGAGTTTAGCCTGGCTGATAAAGGTAAACATTTTTATATCGCGAAATACTAACTTTAAAGATATTAAGCAGGGTTGAAATTTTAGACTGAGCTGCTTTTTGAAGCCGAGTATCCATTCATTAGCGGTAAACAGTGGGCTGAATTCCAAATGTCCTTATTCTTGCTATACAAATGACCTACATCGAGTATAAAATAAGGGCTTGTACACGTCATGTAGTGCACTCTCTGTGGAGTAGGATGCTGTTTGGGATTCAGTCGCTGTATTCTTTTTCTTCGAAGATTAGCTAGTCAGTAACTATAGGACTTTTTGTCGTGTGAACTGTGCTAATTTGTTCTGTTGTATTTGTCTGTTAATTAAACCCTTTTAAACTGTTTTAATGTGAGTGTGAATCATGTAAACAAGACCAATAGTTAAGAGTTGTGGTTGTAGTTGTAGAGTTGTAGTTATATATAACTAGTGTTATATATAACTAGTGTTATATAAACAGTGACAGCAGCTGTTGAACTTTACTCTGTGCTTTACACTGAATGAGTCTGTGTTGTTACAAAGGTGTAAAACTTTAATAACATTTCTCAATTCATACCAGGAGCACGATGGCAGAAATATCTCACTCAGATTTCTGAGGCCACCAAAAACTACCAGCCATGCAGCCAGGAGAACTGCAGCTGCCACATCAGGTACATTTCTCTTAAAAAAAATAATAAATTCCTGGTTTACTTTCCAATTAAAGGCAGTATAGCAGGCTCATGTCCTTTTTTGTTTCTTTGAAAATTCAAGCCAATTAAAAAAAAAAAATTAAAGGGCCATTGTGATGGATGCAGAGATCCCAGGTTTGCTTTGATATAATACTCATATCAGAGTTCTGGATTACTTGTGATCAACATTGGGTCCCTGCACCCCTAATCATCACATGCACCCTCCTTAGCAAAAGCAATCCTATAATTCTGTTCCCCAGACTAAACTTTCATGACAGTCTTTCAGACTGAGGATTACATTTTTAGTAACATACACTATATGGCTAAAAGTTTGTGGACACCTCACTATCACACCCATATGTGCTTGGTGAACATCCCATTCCATTTATTACCCCTTATAATAACCTCCAGTCTTCTGGGAAGGCTTTCCACTAGATTTTGGAGCGTGGCTGTGGGGATTTGTGATCATTCAGTCACAAGAGCATTAGTGAGGTCAGGTAGTGATGCAGGTTGATGAGGCCTGGGGTGCAGTCGGAGTTCCAGTTCATCCCAAAGGTGTTCAGTGGGGTTGAGATCAGGGTTTTGTGCAGGACACTTGAGTTTCTCCACTTCAACCTTGGCCAACCATGTCTTCATGGAGCTCACTCTGTGCACAGGGGCATCGTCATGCTGGAACAGGTTTGGGCCTGTGAAGGGAAATTGTAAAGCTACATCATACAAAGACATTCTAAACAGTTGTGTGCTTTCAAATTTGTGGCAACAGTCTGAGGAAGAAGCACATTATGGCTGTGATGGTCAGGTGTCTGCAGACTTTTGGCCATATAGTGTAGCAGTATCCTGCACTGTGATAAAGGTTAGGTACTTGTATGACATGAATATTCACAGTGTGTACAATCTGTCGAGCTGTATGTGCACAACTGTGACATGATCCTGACACACTTCTACCCCTGTGGCTCATCTCGCCCTGTGGATCTGCCTGCTTCATCCCGAGGCTCTACTTCTGCACTTGTGATTCAAGATTCACACTTTCCAAAAACAGTTTGCCCAAGTCTCATCATTTCTCAGTATATAATCTCACCTGCATACAGTAGATTTCTAGCTAAGAACTGCTGGTGCGATCATAAAGATGGTCCTGTGCTCGTCCCACAATCTGCTCGTCATTTTAACACATTTAGTACTGTTAGACATTACAGTTTGATTTATAATCCCACTATTCGGGTGCCAACCAGAAGAAGTTCTCTTTTGAGTATGTTTTTTTTCTCAAGGTTTCTTCCTCATTTTGTCTCAAGAGTAGTTTTTCCTTGCCACTGCTGCTCATTAGGGATCTAAATCTATTTCTAAAAGTGCTATATTAATAACTTTTAATTGAATTTAATATGAACACATGCATATACTTCACATTTCTCTTGTTATGTGCCAGCGTCCTGAAGCAGGACCTGAAGCCGTTCAGCAACGGCATCACGAAGGAGCTCATGATGGACACAGTGCGGCGTGGTGTGGGCACACATTACCAGATCATCAAACACAAACTATACAGAGAACCGGAGTGTATGTTTCCAGCAAGGTCGGTGGAACATAAGTTTGTTTGTGCTTGCCTTTAATAATGATGATGATGATGATGATGATGATGGCTGCATGCTTGTTTACAGTGGCTCGTTTTCCATCCACCTATTTTTATTTACGTTTTTACATTTAAATAAGGAAATCTGAATAGAAATGGCAAAAATTCAAAATGAACCATCAAAAAAAAATCACAAATACAGTTTTCACTCATTTTCAGTTTGTATATTGTTCTTAAAAATCTTGAACTGTTTATATAAAAATGTAGTAGCATGCTTTAAAGGATGTACCACTTTTCTGAAAATATCATTTTTTAAAATATCATTTTCTATACAGATCTTTTTGTGACTTTGTACTGTCATATCCCTCAACTTGTGAAACATGCCTAGAGTCCTGGTCTTTTGTATGCAGGTGCAGTGGAGTCGAGCATTTTATCCTAAAAGTGATTGACAGCTTGCCTAATATGGAGATGATAATCAACGTACGCGACTATCCTCAGGTGCCATCGTGGGTTCAGCCTGTACTCCCCGTTCTCTCCTTTAGCAAGGTGTGCCATGTTGCATAGTTTTGCTATTATGCAGATTTGATGAGTCACTGGAATACAGTTTCTTGACCTATAAGAAGATGCTCTTAGAAAGCATGTACTGTTTTAAGTAGGTATGAAGTATTTGACAGTGGAAAACTAAAAATGATCTAAAGACCATCAGTGTGATCTTGAAATCCGACCTCCCTACTACAGACTCCATCCTTTTTCCTCATGTGCTCATTGAGGACAGAGCTATTTCCATCATGCAAGTCACTGAACAGAAAATATTACAGTGAAATAATAAATAATATTAAAACATATTGCGATATGGTTTCAGACACCAGATTACCGGGACATCATGTATCCTGCCTGGACGTTTTGGGAAGGAGGACCTGCAGTTTGGCCCATTTACCCCACTGGACTGGGTCGCTGGGACCTGATGAGAGAAGACCTGAAAAAGTGAGTTCATTAGCGTGTGGCAGGAAAGGAAATAGTTTCTTTCTCTTACACCACCCAAAAGCAGATTGATGGAGATGGGCATGAATAAATGATGGATGATAATGGATGGATGAAGATAAAGATGGGTGATACATGGTGGATGGATGGATGGGTGGGCATAGATGTGGGTGGATATACAGTATTAAGTGATGTGAGGATGGGAGGATGGCTTAATGTGGGTAAATGGATGGATAGATAGATAAAAGGAAATATGGATGAGAAAAGATATGGATGGATGAAGATTGGTGATGCATGGAGGATGAGTGGATGTGGAGATGGATGGATGGGCAGGAGGGCGGTTGGGCGGTCATGCATGTGGATGTATGAATGGGCAGGCACAGATATATATGGATGGGAGGGAGGTATAGGATATGGATGGATAAAGATGGCATAAGGATGGATGGATGGAAGGATGGAAGGCAGGCACATATGTGGATGGATGGCTGGATTGGCAGGCATAGTTCAGGATGGTTGGATGGGCAGATGGATAAGCATAGATGTGGATGAATGAATGGATAGGCATAGAGATGGATGGATGATGTATGAATGGAAGAATGGATGGATGGTAAAAACCATGAAAACGAGAACATACACCATCCATACACTTACATACACATAAATGCAGTCAAAGTAAATGACAGCTGCTAATGTCTAATAATGTGTAATAAAGAAATTGCAGTTTTCTTACAGCAAATCAGTAAACAGTTATCCCGTTTTATCTAAAAGTCTCTTTCTCCTTGTCTGTCTCTTTTTTTTTTTCTCTCTCTTTCTCTTGCAGATCAGCAGCTCGATGGCCATGGAAAAAGAAAAGCCCCAAAGGTTTCTTCAGAGGCTCCAGGTGAGACAGATGTGGACCTGGCAGGGCTGATGGTAGCCACTGGTGCATGGAGATGCCTTATAAGTGCATTATATTTTTATTTTTTTGCTCCTTATGCAGGACCAGTCCAGAGAGAGACCCATTAATTCTGCTGTCCAGAGAGGATCCGAGTCTGGTGGATGCTGAGTACACCAAGAATCAGGCGTGGAAATCTGAAAAGGTCTGTCTACCGTACAGTGTTTACAGCTGTTTAAATCCGTACTTCTTTTCATTTTTATTTCCTCTTTATTTCTTATCCCCTTCAGGACACTCTGGGTAGAACCCCAGCCAAGGAAGTTCCCCTAGCTGACCACTGCGAATACAAGTAAGAGCCTGGCCCTGAGAGACTTGTTTAGCGCATATGTAAGGAGTTGAAGTAAAGGCAGAAATAATAAATACACACTAAATAAGCAATATGACAATCTCAAGCCTGAGCCGGTGTTGTAGCCGAGTGTCTTTATCGTAAGATCTTTTTCTTCTCTCTTCACATTAGGTACCTCTTTAATTTCCGAGGCGTAGCAGCCAGCTTTCGCTTCAAGCACCTGTTTCTTTGTGGCTCGCTGGTCTTCCATGTAGGAGAGGAGTGGCTGGAGTTTTTCTATCCTCAGCTCAAGCCCTGGGTTCACTACATCCCGGTGAAACAGGATCTCTCTGACCTCAGGTGAACTCTTCACTTCCATATGCTTCCTGCAAACTGACTAGCAGTAAGAAATGTATTAATTTTGTAATTTGCCTCGAAGCAAACACAACTCAATAGGACTTGTGGAATGATTTGCATTTATAGTCGCTGTTATAGAAGGGATATGGTGGGAGGTGGGAAAACCACCTGCAGTATTTCATTTGATTTTATACCACAGTTTTGTTGACTCCTCAAATTTGATTAGTCAAAACGTGTTGATTAAATTTCTATAACAGAGTAGTTATGGTTGTAAGGGAAATCCCAGCTTGTTATAGGAAAATAATCAATCATTGTTAGATGAATGATGTTCAGAAAGACATTATTATTATTATTAGTAGTAGTAGTAATAGTAGTAGTAGGATCTGATGCGAATTGGTGGGTGATTTTGGCTGAAAACTGGATGAAATTTAGTTAGCGTCATCTTTAGTGTAATCGAACGTTACAAAGCTTTGATTATTTGATATTTCGGCAGGGACCTGCTGCATTTCGTCAAGGAAAACGACAAAGTGGCAGAGGCCATTGCACTAAGGTATTAATTCATCACGTAATTAATCCCAGATCGAATACAGATTAAAGTCTTCTGTTTGTCATGCAAAATGTCACTGCACTGTGTGTCTTCAGGGGCCAGAAGTTTATCGAGGATCACCTCCGTATGGAGGACGTGTCCTGCTACTGGGAGACACTCCTCACTGACTACAGCAAGCTGCTTGATTACAAACCCAAACGCAAAACCAGCTACAGCCAGATCACCCGCAAACCTGACAGGTCTGAACTTTGACCTGCAGACGCACGCGATTGTCCAGTGTCCAAAAAAAGGAGTTAATTGTTGTTTCTCCTCAACTTTGACACTTGTTTAAAAAAACAGATCAGGCATGTAGAATGGGGTAAATAATGACTAGACATTTGGCTTAATTGTCCAACATTAGCTGAGAAGTGAGGCTGTAGATTAGATAATCAGTTCAGTGGATTCATGGTTGAACATTCAAACATCTCTCAGTGCTTTAGGTGGTGCTAGTATGTAGTAAAGGCAGCTCTAATTATTCTGTGCACCTGCATCTTTAACATGCTCTGTAGTGCTCTTTTCTCCATGATGTCTCATCCTGCATTGGCAATACAATTCTAGAGCAGCTGTTCAAGACCAATTTTCAAAAAGGTTCATTTAGGGTTAATTTAGTAAAGCAGTCGAAACAAATTAGAGAAGAGTGTGTTTTCTTAAATCTCGTCGTAATAATGATTCATTTTTAAGTACAGTCACTTCATAAATGGCATGTCAGTCATTCTGACTTGTCCTGTAATTTTCGGAAATTGTTTTTAATACATTTTGGACATGAAGTATATTCACATATAGTGTCTCATTACTTGCCTAGTGACCTAAAATAGCTGTCATAGAAATTCTTATTCAGAATATTATCACTTCAATCAGATTTTTCCTTTTCCACCCCCCAGGGAAGACAGATTTAGGAGGCAGTACATGCTGCCCCCTTCTGGGTGATAAAAGCCAGACACACACACACACACACACACACACACACACACACACACACATATGCATGCAGTGTTAAATATTTCGTAGTTATTTCCCTGCTCAAACACACAGTTCATGGGCAGGTTTAGATGTGTTAGCACAGGAATATTACAAGCTGGTCTTAAAATCATCATCCCATCTTAGCCAAAATCATTTCATCTTAGCCAAAATCATCCCGTCTTAACCAAAATCATTTCATCTTAGCCAAAATTGATCACTCCTTGTTGTATGTATCAGTATAACCACCAACACATCAAGCTCATATGGGTAATAAGGTTGCCATAAGTATTAGTGACTCACTTGGGACCTGTAAGCAAATAAAGTATCTGCAATCAACATGAAAGTGCCACTATTATGTGAATGTGAACATTATTTTGCCATTCATGACATCCTGAAAATCATATCTATGTTTTTTTTTCTTTTTCATTTAGATGGTATGATATAGAGCCACATTGGCACTACAGTGTTGAATATGTTCTAGTATTCTCCAAGTACATCAGCAATATGTGTTCAAGTCAAGTGGGTTTACATTGTGCTCCATGTTGTTCATTATCCAACTGACTGTAAATGATGAAATGAAAGGATACAGTTACCTCGTAATGTGTGGTTTTTTTTACAGTCTAATGTTTTACATTGTACGTTCATCCATTTGCTTTTGAGACCAAATAAATGATATTTTTCAAGAGTTGTGTCTATTCTTTCAAAGAATTAAAACACACAGAAGTCGACCACTGATACAATTAGATTTCTTTAGACAATTGTACAACAAGTATTGCAAAATGTTTTTAACACTGAAGTTACCTTTCATTTGATGTGCTTTTCCTAGTGATCTTAAAAGTTGCCTTAAAAATTCATACAGGCCTTTTTAAGTAAAAATTTGTAAAAAATAAATTTAAAATAAAAGTTTTTTTTCTCCCCTAGACTAACTCTGTTAATGAAATATGTTTAACAGAGTTTTAAAAATCTAATTTTCAATTAGATTACATATGGAAAATTGTAAAATTATGGTTATGAAATGCATTTAATGCCAGATATCATAGAGATACAGTCAAGGACTATATCCATCTTATTTGTATTACTATATTGTATTTTATTTCTTTTGTTTTGTCTGTAAATATTGTTAATATTTCTTTTGTTTTGTCTGTTAATATTCTTTTAAATACAGTTATTATTACAAGTCCAGCAAATCCATTATCACATTGCCATGTGACTCGTTTACTGTAATAACGCGAGGTCCTCCGGCCGCTGGGTGGCGCTGTGAGATCTGTGCTTTAGGAAATGAACGCGCTGACATTGAGCCGGCTGCAGGAGGAAGCTCAAACAGGAGGTAAGCAGGGCATGTCGGATAATATGAACGGCTGCAGGAAGGATTTGAGGTCTTTCAGAAAACGTAAACGCGGATTTTAGCTTTTCGACTGCACGTCTTTTCTAGTCGTTACGGTGAGAGCGCGTGAGGGCTGAGAGCTAGCTGCACGAGCCGGGTACAGGTGCTGAAAGCACTGCAGGTCTGACCTCAAGCACACAAACCTGACAGCATGCTCAGCGCTGATAAATGTATTTCAGAAACCACTAAAAACGTGTAATAACTTTTCATAATAACACAAGCGAACCTATAACAAAACCAGTAAGGTCCTGTCAGAGTTCTAGTCAGTCTTCATTAAAATGAGCAGAAAATACTTGTGCATATATAATCCAAATTTCCACTCAGACACTAGGAACTACTATTTACATTTGTTGTTCTAACATAACTCATATAAAAACTATTTTTGAGAACAATAGCTTGAAAATAAAAAACAAAAAAAAATTCACACCCCTTGAAAGAGTTCTACTATACTCCTGGGCAAGAAATGGGCCAAACCCAAAATGGCAAATATTAAGCTTTTAATGGTCTTAACAACAAATCATTGGTCAGAAAATGAGCAAGAATGAAACAGATGCACTCCTGAGAGCTCCTGTGCCTCCATTTGCTGGTTTACTTTTGCTGCAGTGAAATGTTTGGGGAAAAGCTAGAAACAGGGAAATTCACTTATACAGTCTTCTTGTACGCAAAGGTAAATGGTAAAGGTAATGATTAAAATGTTTGATGTAAAATTGAAACTGACACATGTCTGGGTGTGCAAAATTTTCCAAAAATATCTTCTGTGATGTTTTTTTTCTTAAAAGATTAGTCATTATTTGGTTCTCTGCCACACCTGATGCAGCCCATCAAGAGCCACAAGGCTTAAACATTTACAGAAATAAAGGGAAAAGCTTCCGTACTAAGCTCCTTTATCTATTTGTTTAATTCTTGCTGACCAATTTGTTGTTAAGGCCCATTAAAAGCTTAATATTTTGCCCCTTTTTTGCCCAGGAGTGTACTTTTCCTTTGCTTCTCTTTCATTAGTCATTTTATTGTCGTCTTTATCCATGTCCTGTTTTTCTGAGGTATAAATATGAGGGTGTGTACATGTAAACTCTCTTTGTCGTCCATCAACATGCAGGAAACCAAAAAACTTTCAACAGAGGTTAGATACAGGGCAATAACGTGTAAAATTGCAATGACAAGTTAACATTTTTCTAAAAAAATAAATAAATAAGTAAATAAATAAGAAAGGAAAAGTCTATCAGTGGCATCAAGAATGGAGAATGTGCTTCATTTTACTTATGAACCTAAAAAATAAAAACTTTTGTCACTCTTCAGAGATGTTTTGGGTGTAGTGGGTGTCAGTAAAATATTAATATTGAATTCCTAGTGCATTAGGATTACCATAATCACCTGTATAGTGTTTGGTATCACTTTTGATTAGAAATCCTGCAGCTCTCAAGGCTTTACCATGCTCAGTTTTGCTATTTCACATTTCTGCATAATGAGCTCTGACGTTATTAATGTTTTCTGTACATTTGTCTAAAGCTAGGTTTGCACCACGCACTGGAATATCGTCATCTACAAACACTGCAAAGTTCATTCAGCATTTACCAAATCGTCACTTCCCTAAAGGCTGTGCATGGTAGCATGAGTTTTCAGAGTACATGAAACGTCCTAACTCCTGGCCATGTGTTTCCCCGCAGTGATTGAACAGCTCGCTGATGCGTGATGCACCCTGTGGGCCTGTGTACACACACATTGACGTGTGGAGAGAAGGATACAGATACAGCCAGCCCCAGAGCCTTTCATACTGGACTGCTACGGGCGCTTTATATGTTCGCCCTTCCTCGAGTGCATGCAGCTGACATTGTGGATCCACAGGCCAGTCTTCAGTCTTTACCAAAACATGTGGGCAAGCCAGAGTTCCCAGACACAGGATGGGACCGCATTAAAGACCTATTCAACCGAGGGTTCGTTTCTCTCAGCTCCTTCTGTATGTTTTGCTGAATAACTTTATTGAGCCTGTAGTGTAAAGAGGAAAATAGTTGACCTGAAGCGTTAGCATAGGGATGTATTCCCAGTGTGTGTTCCCGCCTCAGCCCCATTGTTCCCATTGTCGTCCAGGTTTTAACTCTGCTAAGATGTATTTAAAGGTATTTAATTTTACTAGCTAATATAACTTGACATAACCTGCTTGCTAGTCATTGATTACAAATGAACGAACGATGTCTCAGGGCAAGTCAGTTCTCAAAGTGGAGTGCGTGAAGCAGTGTCTGAAAATGCTCTTTTAAAACGTTATTACAGTGGTGGAAATCACAACCCACCATTATCAAAGTTATTTTTATGTATTAACAAGTTCATATGAGATATTAGCCTGTTTGGCTGATCATTTTATTCCGAACCCTCAGTAACTAAAAACAAGATAGCCTATACTATAAACAGTGTCAACTTGGACCTAATGTGTTCTGTTGATGGAAAGTTCAAGAATAAATATTATTGTATACATTTAAATAATGAGATTTATATTTGTGATTTACGATTATAAAACCGTACTGAGGAAGACATGGAGCTTATTTTAGAGTCATTTTACTGCATACAGTTTGAGAACATCTGTCATAATATAATATATATTTCTGATCTCTAGAGATGGACAGGTGTACTCGGAAGAGGTGAGGAACGTGACTAAGAGTGCTCTGACTGCGGCCTTGGTGGGACTGCTGTATGGAGGCCTGCCTGGAGCCCGACATGCCCGTGAGAGATTCATCCAGCTGAGCAAGGCGGAGATCTACCGCAGCAGAGTGGAGGCAGTGGTAAGACAACAGCAAAAACGACAAGGAAAGATTGAATATTGATTAGCATACTAATTTAACCTACAGGCAAGAGACACCAATCCTACATATCTACATTTAAAAAAGTAGAAGAAATCTAAAATAGACTTAGGGCACAAATATAAACTATGAAAGCACCCACAGAGAAGTATTATGTTTTTATAAATACTGTATATGTTGTTGTTCCACCATCTGAGGTGCAGTTGCATGCATGTGATGAGATACGGAACTGGGGAAAATTGTTTCAGTAATACACGTAAAATTACTGCTAAGGTATAAATTGAATAAACATAATGAGAGAATTTATATAATTACAAATCTAACCCCAAATAAAATCTACCTTTTTGAAAAGACAGCAGTCCTTGTATATAAGGAAAATTTGAGTCCACCAAATCCTTTTATTGACTCTTGATCTTATACTAAATGTCATTATTGTTATTTTATTTCAATAATACAGATCGCTATGTAAACCATGAACCATGTAACTTCTTTAGAAACAGAGAAATGTTTCTTGTTTCTTGTGGGTTTTTAGCGTTCGGCTCATAACGCGGCCATCCGAGGCTTTGTGAGATACGGTTGGAGGTGGAGCTGGAGAGTCGCCGCCTTTGTTACACTTTTTAAGTACGTTTTTAAACACGCAGCTTAATCAACAAGGAATGTATAGCATGTAGCTTCGCAGCAAATCTGACCCGCTGTCTCTGTCTACTTCTAACAGCACTGTCAGTACAGGCATTTCTGTGTACAAAGACAGTAACGCCTTGAGTCATTTCGCTGTGGCAGGGGGTAAGTAACATCTCCCTAAGTTTTATGATGTCATTTTCCACAACTGTTCTGTTTTAACTGCACAATAATAATAATAATAATACCCGTGGTTCTCACACTTTTCTTTTCAGGGATTTTTGAAATCAAGTATCCCTTGGATTAGAAATTAATATTTAAATAACTGTAAAGGAAAGAACATAAAGCATACAGAAGTATCCATCAGTAATTATCCATACATTACATTAATATCAGGCAAATATAGATTATTTAGTACTAGAGAGTGAGACAGTTAGTTTGATACAAATCCTATTCTTTCACATTTGTCCCAATGATGCCGTTTTTGAGTTTTAGGTTTGGTTTTCTTTTTAGCTGATCCTGTATTTTATTCCGTGTAGTACTTCTATGTTACCCCAAGGAGCACATGTATCCCCTATTTGAGAAACACCATGTTAGACAATGTTTTGTTGATGTTTAGACGTGTTCTGTGTGTAGCCGTGACCGGAGGTGTGTTCCGGATGAATCTGGGCCTCAGGGGATTGGTGGCAGGATCGGCTATTGGAGCTGCATTGGGGTGAGTTGAGAAGAGTATCGCAAACACTAGTGCTGATCAGCCAAACCATGTTTGGTGTCTAAGAGTTGCTTCTTTTGTTTTGCACTAAAGCTACGAGGCTGATGTAGCTAACAGGTTAGAGAAGGCCTTCAAATGTATAATATTGTGATCATTAAAATCTTTATTATATTAAGGGAGACTTAATATTTATTATATTTAAGGGAGACTTAAATAGCTATAGTGCAAAAGTAAACTTCACACACTGAACATGTTTTGGCTAAATGAATACGTTTGAGATAAGGAGAAAATCGTGTAAGTTTTCATACTCGCTTTTGTTTTGTTGGTTTGAACTTCTCTACATCTATACTTTTATTCAAAATGGCAGCATTGCGCAATTCCTAAAAGTCTAATATTACTAATTTAGCAAAGTTATCTTGCCGGCTAGCCAATTGCTAGTAAACAAGCTGACGTTTGTCACAGGTTTTAGTATCCAAGTCCTGATTGCTGACGTCATATTCTCAGTGATTTATGCGAACAATCAGTGGTAGAAAGGTGTGGAAACAGTAGGTGGTAGGTGGTGCAGACAGTCATAGACCAATGCATCCTGTCCCAGCGGGCTGTCTGTCTCCACCATGGAGAAGCTCAGTCAGCAATGTGTTTATCTGGCATTAACTAAGATAAGGGTCCACCTGCACCTTGCCACTTCTGGGTGCAGACGCCACTTTCCTGGCGTACACCCTGTCTCGACAGCTTGTCCGCTGCACCATTGTACAGCTCCTGTAGATTTGCTCTCGGAGAGGCAAACCGTGGCTGAGCCCACCCGAGGAGCTCCAACCTCATGCCTTCCTGATGATTGATACATCTGTCACGATGTTGTCCGAGCGGACCAACACAGGGCGACGTCCCAGAACACTCCATTCCACCTGGTTGATCTCACACCAGGGGGCTTGTGGCACCACATTGCTCTCCAGGCAGTAAGGGAAGCGTCCTTGATGACTATCTCTCTGCCATTTGTCTTCAGCAAGCTAGAGCCTTTTTCTCTCTTCCTGAGACAAGGACATGTCTCTCTCTGTCCTTCCATAGGTTAATAACCCACTACTGAACATCTCGTAGTTCCAGCTGTAGAATCTGAATGCGCAGACTCACCAAGGAACCTTGTAAGAACGAATAGATTCTACTTCTCAGGACTAAGACAGTGACATTGTTGAAGGATAGTGTTACCAATCATTCTACGGAGATGTTTCTGCCCTTTGGGAATTCTCCATTCTCTCTCTCTCTCTCTCTCTCTCTCTCTCTGTCACTCCTGACGCAGTGACACATCCGCCCCTCACCCCCCTTTCTGTGGGGTTTCTATTGGCCAGCTGCTCCCTCCTAGCAACACGCTCTCACACACACACACACTGCCAGAGGAACCCATGTGCCATGCAGAAGGCTCAGATCTTTAGGGCAGAACGGCATGAGCGCCTAATCCAACAGCTGCACTGCTTTTTTTTTTTTTCTTCTTCTTCTTTTTTTTTTAAATTTCCCTGTCAGCTTTGTATTCCAATCCCATCCATCCCTTGATCTCCACATCTCCTCCTTCTGGCACAGTCCATCTCATCTCTGGTTTGGTCCTGAGGATGGGCTCCATCATCCTCCCCTTCATTTGGCTCTGTTTTTCTTATTTTGTGCTGAGACCTTTCCAGTCGTCCTTTCCATCCAGCAGCGCAATCAGGATTAGCACCTCAGACGGCACTCGGCTCTCTCTCAGTATGCTGGCAGAGCTGGCTTTGGCGTGCTGACTGGCACCTGGAGCGCTGCTCGCTGTGTATGTAAACATCCCCAGTGCCCGGCTAGGTGCAGCGAGGCGGGGCGCAAAATCAAACCAGGCAGCTAATCACATCGGCACATCACGCTCTAAATAGCACCATGCTAGGAGATGAGGGGTGTGGACCTGAACGAGTGATGGTGAAGATGGTTCTACATGTGACTCCTGAATTCGCAAGGCTCGATATTTATGATCTCATGATATTCCCTAATCTTATATCATGGTTTACGATATCATAACATTGTATTGGAAAAATTACTACCTGTTCTCGTTGGCCTGCATTTTGCAAAAAATGGACCTTGGCAAGCATTACATTTGGGACTCCCTTTTAGCGGTACCATAGCTCATCACTTCTGCTTATATCTTCTCAGCTTACTTAAAGACAACTACACTTGAATACACCAGGGCCGTAGAAAATGCTTGAACTTACTCCTTACTCCTTATATTGACACACCAGTGTATACACTCTCCAGATTTTAATCACTGTTCTAAATAAATTCCTCCGATTTAAATGGAATATAATACACTCATCCTTCAAGAGTCTTGAGAACACTGTTGCTAGGCAACAAGGAAAATTACACAGAACATAAACAGCTAACGATTGAGGCTCACGATTTATGAAGCTAGTAAGTAACATTACATTTCTGTACAAGTGAAGACATAGTGGCAGTGGAAACAATGGCAATGACAGTAGGTCATGAAGATATTAAACAATTTATTGTTCGACGTAGAATTTTTAAGTTTAAAACGACATGTTTCTGGAGCATTTTAAGGCCGAATTACTGATTTGACTCGTGTTGTTGCAGTGTGCCTGCTGGGGCGTTAATTGTTGGGCTACAGAAGCTGGGAGGAGAGACCATGCGTGAAAAACGACGACGGGAACGAAGAGAACTGTACGAGCTCAGGGTGGCTGAATGGTACGTTCTAATCAAAATCACATTATTTTCCTCTTTAAGCTTATTTCCAGCTGCAAGCCATCTACATTCCTTTTTTTTTTGGGCAGGAATGCACGTCTGCAGCTTACTGATGAGATAATTGGTGAATTTAGTGGCCGGGACCAAGACACAGAAGGTGACCTTGAGCGGATCAAAGAGCTCCTTAGTCAACCAAGGAATGAAGACTCGGCAAAGGAGTCTTAAGAGATCTAATTATAGTGACTGACTGAATTTATAGAGTATAACATTATTATGCTCACAAATGAAGAACACTGGCTCGTCAGATGGGAGATTTATTTACAGGACTTAAGCTTGAAGCTAAAACGGTTGTTCACAGACAAACAACAAACCGCATGGCACATCATGTCCTGAATATTTTTGTAATTTGCACAGCAGTTGGTTCATTTTCACCCTCATGTGTTGAATTCCACGCTGTTCAGACTGTTGCTCTTTAAACCAAGTGAATCTTTATCTTCTCATAATTGTAAAATATATAGTATATATAACTTTTAAATGTAAGTTGTTTTCCTGTGTGTCTTTGGTGCATGAGGTTTGGAAAGCCTGCGATGAACTAAAATATGACAAACTTCAATCAAAGAGTTGTTGGACTACAGACTTTTAATGGTTTGACTTTTATTTGTTAACAAGTAGACCACAGAACCACAAAACTCAATGACTGTCTCTGTAGAGTGTGTGTGTGTGTGTGTGTGTGTGTGTGTGTGTGTGTGTGTGTGTGTGTGTGTGTGTGTAAATGAAATATGGTGCTGCGAGCTTGTCACATGCCTTGGTCCCTTCTGGAAACAAGATGTGACAGCAGCTGAGGCTCCAAGTACAACATGTGGATAAATACAAACACAGACCTACAGCACCACCAAGAGAACAAAATCAGAGTTACATGGGTTTACTCATTTCATTTTAAACACATATTTTTGTATTTCACAACATTATAAAAATATGGTCTTATATACATGAGATTAATAATAAAGTACTCGCATTATTTTGGTCAAAGATGGACATTTGTGCATAAGAGTACGAATTTTATAAAGTGCCTTTTCACAAACAAACTTGCGTTTGAAGTAAAAATAAAATAGAATTGGAGGAAGAATATAAACAACCCAAAAACTCTTACCTAACAATGTTTTGCATTTTCCTTGAATTGCTTGGGCAGTTTTCTGATTTTTTCATTTGTCAGACACAAAATAACTATAGCATTACAAAAATATATGAAATACCTATAGCATTATATACATGAAAATTGAGAGCATGAGTAAAGTTAAGCATGGACACACACTATGATTTCAGGACCTCGATTTAGTATCTAACGCATTTAAATCCAAAGCTCCATAGTCTATACATCACAATAATGATGAAATAAATCCATTAAGTTCCATTATTTCCATCATAATGTTTGGTACATTTGAATTTTACTATCTAAGTTTAAATTGTGTAGTACGTAGGGAATAAAGCAGGACGTAGCAAGCTATTATAGGAAAATAATCAACGACAGGGTGAGGTCCTGTGTGCGGCAGGAGGCAGTTACTACATCAAAGTTGATTATTTTTCTATAACAGCACACCCTGAAGTGATTTATTGCTCTTATACCACCACAATGCTGAAAGGTTTTGTTTATTAAAGAACCTGTCATAGTTTTGAACTGTCTATGATAATTTTGTGGAATGTCTGTGAAACACCTGTTACCAGCTGTTAACAGCAGCTTTATAGCAGCTATAAATAGTTGACCCCTCACTTTCTCTAAAATTTATAAGACAGAGTTCTGAAGACTTTTTGCGGCGAAAAGCTTAAAGGAGCAGCTTTACTGTGACTTTGTGAAGCTTCCACCTTACACAAAACTTCACCAAATCAACACTTAAATGTCTGCCATAAAAGCTACAGTTACTATAGAAACAAGTGCGTTAACATTAAACGCACTTTGTGCTGCACCTTGCGGCTGCAATAGTGCGTCAACACCTTCTGACCAATCAGATTCGAGAGTTCCACAGCACTGTGGAAAACGGCATCACCTTATTTGCATAGTCCCTCCCCATTCTTCCCCCCATGTGCGTCATCAACAGGCTGCGGTGCGCATGCGCAGTGCTGTCTGTCATCCTGTGCCGGATTTGAAGCGAGCACTCCCTGCCAGGATTCTCCAATGAATGGCACGATGGCCGCCTCGTCTAATAGGATCATGCTCGGCCCTCTTGTAGCCGCAATCGACCAGGGCACGAGCTCCACTCGCTTCTTGGTAAGACACAGTCTGATTTCGCGGTGGATTGTTGGACTTCAGCTCTACTTTCTCTTTAAACGGAGAGTCCTGGGTGTCCTTGTCAGCATACACGATGTGTGTGTGTGTGTGTGTGTGTGTGTGTGTGTGTGAGTGTGTGAGAGAGAGAGAGAGAGAGAGAGATGGAGTTAGCGCAAGTCCAGCTCAGTGCAGTAGAGTTAAACAACCTGTGTGTGTGGAATTTTGGCTCGGAAATGAGTAGATAAGACTCCATACCAGTCCTTTCTCTTCTCATGATCTCATGAGCACTCAGGCTTTTATAATCATATATGAGCGAATGATGACTGCGGTTAACTTCATCTCTGCTGCTGCGTCTCAAACCGCATACTACTGTACTTATAGTATAGAAAGTATACTACATCCTGAACCACATACTACTGTACTTGTGGTATAGAAAGTATACTACATCCTGAACAACATACTACTGTACTTATGCTATAGAAAGTATACTACATCCTGAACCACATACTACTGTACTTATGCTATAGAAAGTATACTACATCCTGAACCACATACTACTGTACTTATGCTATAGAAAGTATACTACATCCTGAACCACATACTACTGTACTTATGCTATAGAAAGTATACTACATCCTGAACAACATACTACTGTACTTATGGTATAGAAAGTATACTACATCCTGAACAACATACTACTGTACTTGTGGTATAGAAAGTATACTACATCCTGAACAACATACTACTGTACTTATGCTATAGAAAGTATACTACATCCTGAACAACATACTACTGTACTTGTGGTATAGAAAGTATACTACATCCTGAACTACATACTACTGTACTTATGCTATAGAAAGTATACTACATCCTGAACAACATACTACTGTACTTATGTTATAGAAAGTA
>CM041000.1:7946859-7981037 GCA_022985145.1 Pangasius djambal | reverse complement strand
TACATCCTGAACAACATACTACTGTACTTATGCTATAGAAAGTATACTACATCCTGAACAACATACTACTGAAACAATGTATGGTTAGGACTGCATAATAAACTTTTTCATTCAATCGTTTGTTTTTCTGGTTAGGGATGGGAAGCCTTTTTGTCTAGCATTAAATAAGACTCGTTCTCAGGTTTAATATAATAAGAAAGAAGTTAGTTAGTTGTAAAACTTGTTTGTTTGAGCAGTGGTAAAGATGTTGGACTATTGATCAGAAGGTTGAGAGTTCAAATCTCAGCGCTGCCACTGCTGGGCCTTTGAGCAAGGCCTTTAACCCTCAACTGCTCAGTAGTATAAATGAGATAAACGTAAGTCGCTCTGGATAAGGCCGTCTGCCAAATGCCATAAATGTAAAATTGAATACAGCACGAATCCTTTTCTGTCTGTGAACTTTTCCTTTTCTGTCTGCAAGCTGGTGCTGTGAATTTAAATAACGTGAATATACTCAGTTACGCAATGACATGTGGGCATCAGGACGCACTATACATGTCAATGAAGGCATTCATACTGAACACAGCACTCGCACCCGCCTACTCCTCCTGAGCTTTTTTAGCATCTCACACTGCCAAGTTTGAGGCTCCTCACCATGTCTGCAGCTTTAGGGCTGGAAAACATTCAAAATGGTCCTGTGCTGTGTATACGTAGTATATAAGGGGAGTTAAGATTAGGGCGATGGAACCTGGTACAGTGTTTGGTGAGGGGGGACTGTAGTTATAGGGGGGCTATGTATAAATATATATTTATATATCGTGACGCCACTGCAATACGTAGTGCCAAAAAAGCTTCTTATTTCTGTGATGATCTGGGAAAACCAAAAATTGGCATATCAGTAATTATTTTAATGATAAATGGCAAACAACAATGCGGTTCAACACAAATTTTATGAGACATTTTGTTTCACTTTATTTTACAAATAAGTGAAAATTGGGTGTGTTATGCCCCATTATAAAGAAATACTACTTTATAAAAATACAAATACAAAATTTGTCTATACTTTTTGTAAGTTTTGCCAAAATATGTACAGGAATATATATAGAAATGTACTAAGATTTTGCAGTAAATTTTTTCCTGGGATTGAAGGTGCGATTTAGATTCTGATGCAACTTGGGGATTGCATCATCTTCACTAAATGCACTTGAAATGAACTTAAGACCTCAATGCATCATCACGTATTGAGTACGTTCGCCTTAAAATGAGCCATTAAAGATTTTGTTACCAAACTTGAACCTTGTACATTTCTTCTCTGATGGCACCCTCAAGCTATTATGAGAATCATGAGAACTTCACAAATTTGGCTCATCATAATGATGCTTTTTTTTTGCCACCAGTCATGGTAGAAGCCCCTGTGATGGAATTGGGGGCAGTATGCAATGGTTGGTCAATGGCTGGTTGTGCCTCCTTACAAGCACTAAAGCAGGGTCAGATTGTGACTGCAGATAGCTTCTTTCAGGCATTAGTTTCATATTTATTAGCAGTGAAATGATTGAAGAACATAACTGATCTATAAGTGAAAGACTGGTAACTGGAAGGACCATTCCTTGCACATGTAGTCATCACAGATTCGTACCTACTGCAGATGGTATGAAAATGTTCAGACTTTTTCAGTTGACCATCATTTCACAAGAGAAATCTGCTACTGCAGTCAGTGCTTCTGATCTCAAACCTGGACAAAATGCTGTAATGCTGTCTAAGATATGGAGTGGTATATTGTTTGTGCTGAGAGAAAATGCACTGAAATCAGGATATTTATATCAAATTTATGCACCGTAGTAAACCAGGCCACGATTTCTGTTGGCCAGAGAGGAAGAGATAATCCTGGGTGCCATTCATTCATGTTCTGACACTTCAGGCTGATGAAGTTAAAATGTCCAGAATTTTTTGACTATTTGAAATAAAAAAATGTTAGGTTGTTCCCTACCCCACAGTATTTGGGTAATTAGAAATGTTAGTAATTTTATAACTTAGAATTTGCTATTAGAATATTTGAACATTGTTTTGTGCATTTATAAATGGTTATAACTCTCTATCTACATTTCTATCCACGTTCCTGTACATAATTTGGAAAAATTATCGATTGTTGATTTTGCTATTTTTTTCTTTAACTTATTTGTAAGATGAAGTGAAGCTAAATGGCTCTTAAAATTTGTAGCTTGATTCAAACAGAAGTAGGGTTCTGGAGGGTCAAACACAGGTACCCACCCAAAACGTGTTTTTTTTTTTGTTTTTTTTTTGCCATTGAAGTCAAGTCAAGTCAAGTGGAGTTTATTGTCATTTCAGCCATATATAAGTACATAGTGAAACGTCTTAAGGTGCTACATAAGACAAACACAGAACGACACAGAACTACAGGGACTCCATAAATTAAACATAAAGTGCACAAGTGCAAACATGTGCGGATGCACAAGACAGAACAATGACTACAACGCCGACCAGTACGCAGTTCTGTTTGAAAGTGACCTAGTGACAATAGTGCAAATATTACAGAGTTTGATATAAATAGCTGAAAGTAGTGTAAACATAATAGTATTATGTTATGTGTAAACATAATAGTAGCACATAATCATTACAGACATGCCATGTTTGATTGCAGATTCTGTTTCTACATCATAGCATTTATACTTTGTGAGTTATTAAGGGAAAAGTATGTTTTATAAAAGGGGGTGTGGCACATTGCGAAGCAAATCTGGGCCAAATTTTACAATGGCTGCCATTTTGTAATGACTGAGAGTTGACTCCAAAATTTCGGGGGTTTTTGTTCTCATGCTTGTGCTAACAGGTGGTGAGAAATTCAGCAAAATCCCTGACTGTGTGGTTCAACCTTCTGGTTGATTTAACATTGTATCAACCCACTGGGAGTCACATTCTAACAAGCCACATTTAAATGACGAGTGTGCATGCTATTTTAATCTTTTTCTGATTTCCTACACAGTGGAACAACAGAAGTAATGAAAAAAAACATGAACATATGCTGAAAGGTTTACTGAATAGTCCTATATTATAAATCTGTAATAAAATGTAGGGTGTACAAGACTTGGGGTCACAGAAATACGCCTTGTCTACTTGGGGTCGTTTCCGGAGAAGTTTGGGAACTCCTGCAGTAAAGTATGTAGTAGTGATTGTAACATTTAAAAACAAGCAACATGCAAACATTTATTACTTTAAAATTACTTATAGTTTATTCATTGTGGGATCGTTTCCTGAGAAGTCTGTTAATGTTAAGTAATGCAGTAAATAACATTTGTTAAGAAAACCTTAATGTAAAGTGCTACAAAAAAAAAGTGTCATATACTAAGACTTTTTGTGCAGTTCTTATTATACAGAGGTGTAAGTTTAGACCATTAAAATAATTTGTTGAATTAATTTCCTTTAGAAAAGCATTTAGTCACAGTCTTTTTATATAATAAGATCTGCATTCCCCTCCTCTAAGTATCACGTCTCTTTTTCATGCAGGTATTCAATGCTAAAACTGCAGAGCTGCTTAGTCACCATCAAGTCGAGATTCAGCAAAGTTTCCCTAAAGAGGGGTGAGTACACACACACACACACACACACACACACACACACACCGAAGCTCACTGCAACTAGCGTCACAACAATTGGAAAACACGGCTGAATTAACTAATTCAACTACTGTTTTAACAAAACTGCAGCTTATCACAGAAGCCACAGTTACATCAGTAAGAACATTTGAACATTCAGTAATGCACACGTTAATTTCTGCGCTGCAGCTGGGTGGAAGAGGACCCGAAAGAGATCCTGCAGTCCGTGTACGAGTGCATGGACCGAACCTGCGAGAAACTGACGCAGCTCAACATTGACATCTCCAACATCAAAGGTATTACTATCACTCGTGTTGTTTGTGTAGAAAGCTATCCACTATTGTCTGACAGCAGATCCTATCTGGGTGTTTATGGTGCCAGTTATGTATGTGGGTATACATTTATTAGAAAATTTGAAATAGTTACATTGTTAGCTTAATTCTGTACTGGTGTATACACAATATTTAAAACAGTACAATCTACGTCAAGTTCAGAATGAACAGAATTAACGTGGTATTTCTGCAGTGTTGCAACAGAAAGTGCTAAATGCTCAAATAAAACACATCCTAGTGTATCATGTTGTCCTAGTGCAGTGGTTCTCAAAGTGTGGGGCTCACAGGTACTGTGGTGGAAAAGAGAGAACAGCCAACGGACGTAGCATGGAAGATGGATCGGTTTGCGAAAGGGAAGAGAAAAGCCGTAGATGAGGTCACACAGTCATCCCAGTCAGGCGCTGGTCATTCAAAAGCTAAAAAGTATGACGAGGCATATGTTGCTCTCGGCTTCACTGTTAATGTGGATGGTGAGGAGGAGAGACCTACGTGTGTCCTATGTCTTAAAACGCTGGCAGCGGACAGCATGAACCCCACCAGATTAAGAAGACACATTGAGACGATACATACGAACTATGTTCAAAAGCCACTTGAGTTTTTTAAAAGAAAATCTGATCAATATCGTGGGCAGCAAAGACATTTTGTAAAAGCCACTTCAGCAACAGCGAAAGCGCAACTGGCTTCGTACAAAATTGCGTATCGCATTGCACAGTGCAAGAAATCACACACGATTGCAGAAGAGGTGATTCTTCCCGCTGCCATAGATATGGTGTCAGTTCTGCTTGATCAGGCGAGTGTCACGAAATTAAAGACTATCCCAGTGTCTAGTGACACCATATCAAGCCGAATTTTTGATATTGCGAATGACTTGGAGGAACAGCTCATTGAGAAAATAAAAGGGAAACGCCTTGTGCTTCAAGTTGACGAGGCCACCGACAGAACCAAGGACAGTTTGTTAGTAGCGTATGTGCGCTTCATGCGCTGTGTGCACCCGATCTTTTTCTGTTGAATGTTTCCACATCAACACAATTGTAATTTATTTAAAAATGTTTGAAAAAACCATAAAATTTTCATGATTTTTTTTTGTGAAATTATTTGGTTGGGGGTTGGGGGGGGCGTGGTTTTTTTTTTTGTTGTTGTTGTTTTTTTTAAATAGGTTTAAAGGGGGACGTGACCAAAAAGGTTTGAGAAGCACTGTCATAGTGTATCATAGATTTGTGGTCATATTTATATCTCTACCCTATTCCATCCCAAAGCTGTGCTTCTTAAAGTTTATTTGTCAACTTTAATCAGGTTTTATGCATAATTTGATTTATAATATGTTCTGCATTAATTATATATAATTACTTATATGGCTCATGATATGCATTATTCAGAGTAGGGCAGTATCATTGCCACGAGTCGTTTGAATCAGTTAGCTTTTAAGTAGTTAAACTATTTTTTCAACACAATGTACAATTTTGGTGAGCTGTTGTTACAGCCCATACAGCTTAAGGTTCGAAATGTTGTCTTCTGAGATTCTTTTCTGCTCACCACAGTCATAAAGAGTGGTTATTTTGAGTTCCTGTAGCCTTCTTGTCAGCTCGAACCAGTCTAGCTATTCTCCTCTGACCGCTCTTATTGACAAGGCGTTTCCTTTCGCAGAACTTTGCTCACTGGATGTTTTTCAGTTTCAGTTTCAGAAATACTCAAACCAGCTGTGCTGTGTGGCAGCAGCAACCATGCCATGGTCAAAGATGCTGAGATCACATTTTATTCCTCATTCTGATCTTTGATGTAAATATTACCTAAAGCTCCTGACCTGCTCTTCGCTGCTGCCACATGTTTGGCTGTTTGAATAATTGCATGAATAAACAGGTGTACAGGCATTCCTGATAAAACAATTGGTTAGTATATATTTGATATTTTTTGTGTGTCGAGTCATCAAGTCGACATCTGAAGGTGCTGGGAGTTGATCCCAAGAAGAGTTTATTCTTTGATTCCAGGCATTGAAAAGTAAGAGTCAACCACAAAGGTTTGGATCCGATTCCACACACCAAAAATTATTTGATTCATGCAAAACTAATATATATATGTGTGTGTGTGTGTGTGTGTGTGTGTGTGTGTGTGTGTGTGTGTGTGTGTGTGTGTGTGTGTGTGTGTGTATATCGAAAAGTCTGAACTACCCTGACCTTGCATTGGCTTATATGTCTGACTTTAAAATGTGGTCAAAATTCAATTCAATTCAATTTTATTTGTATAGGACTTCTAACAATGAACATTGTCTCAAAGCAGCTTTACAGAACATAAGAAACAAAAACCGTGCAAACAGAAACAAAAACATGCAAACAGTCCTAGATAAGAACTTGTTTCTATTCTCATGCCACTGCAGAGAAATATCAGTAATACTGTTTTGTTTTATTGACCTGTTGCTCAGTTAAGCCTAGTTAAGAGTTCTGTAGTAGTGTTATTGATGAAATGCTTTAAAGGAATATCTTGAAATAAATATTTTTGGGTACTTAAATGTATTTTCATAATAATGCATTTAAAACAATAACCGATTGATTAATTGATTATCAGAATATTAATTAGTTGTTGTCCTAGTTGTGTGGTTTTTATATAATGATTTTTTTTTATTATTATTTAAACTACTATATTCCAACTGTCCAGCTTTTTTCCCCATCTTATCCATCTTGTCTGTATTTAAAGCATTGTCCACCATTTTCATAAACGACGTCTTGTTATTTCCCTTTAGCCATTGGTGTGACCAATCAGCGAGAAACCACACTGGTCTGGGACAAAGAAACAGGCGAGCCACTGTACAATGCGGTTGGTAAGTACACTTGGGTAGTGAGATCAGATTGATCAAATAATCAAAGAATAGCAGTTGTGGATTTGATTTGGTGCTCTGCAGTGTACACGGATTGAAGTACTGATGTTTATTTGCGTAGTGTGGCTGGACCTGCGTACACAGTCCACCGTGGAGAGACTCATCAACAACACACCCGGCAGGAACAAAAATCACCTGAAGGTAAGAACACCTCAAGGTTGATGGAGGTATCAGCGTGAAAGTTGACGCTTTTTAATCCTCATCAGTTTGAGCCGAACGTATAGATGAGAAGACAAAAGAGCTGGACAGATTAAAGGACTAAAGTGCTGCTGCATCGTTCACACTAGAGTTCTCACAAGTATTACTATCAGCAGGTAGTCGAACTGCATTGTGGGTAATGTAGGAAACTGTTATCCAGAGTAAAAATAGACCAGCATGTCCATGAAATTAGTTTAAACCAGAAAGGTCAACTCAGAAATTAAGCATAAAATAAATCTCTTGCACAAGTGAAGATTGCATATTGATTAGAAACATTGACATGCTTTAATAACCTTACTATTTAGAAGAATAATTTCGAATTCGTAGTCAGTATTTTGCTGCTGTTGATATTACTCGACTGCACATTGTTGGATGGTCTAAGCTAGGAAGCCGTATACTCAATAAAGTCAGTGCAACCTTAGAGGAATTTCAAAACGTCATTAACTTTAACCCATCAGTATAAAATCATTCTGATGGGATTTTTATCTCACATGAATCTGATTACTGATTCAATAGCTGTCCTTTGGACGCAGTAATAGATGAGCAAAACTTCAATGAAATGTAGACAGAGCAGCGATTTTTGTCTCGTCACATCATGGAATGTGTGGAAACGGTGTGGTTTATTTGCTTAACTTTCCGATGTGTACCAACTTGGAAGAAATGATCCGTATGATTTAGAATAAATTAAATGTAAGCAGGAGATTCAAAGTCACTCATTTAGAGAAATGAAAATCCACTATGTAAATAAACTGAACTATGTAAGACATAACCAGTAAAGGAAAGGACCAGAGTACACCGAAATAGCATTTTTCACCACTGGCTTTGTTAAGAGATGCTGTTTTATATTGTTGACAAGTATGTGACCAGTCAAGCTGGAAGGAACACGCCTTTTCAACACACAGCAGGAGAGAATGAATACACCCAAAAGACAATGGTCTGAATTATTGACTTCTTCTGACACCTAACTGCTTTATTTAGTTTTTACTGTAATATACTTTTATTAACAAGATAGGGTCCCTTGGGAACTAGTGGTTAGGCCACAGCGCTCTCTCTCTCTCTCACCGCTGCGGCCTGGGTTCGATTCCTGACCCCAGCCACTGGAGTGCGCTCTCAGTGCCGGTCCCAAGCCCGGATAAAATTGGGGAGGGTTGCGTCAGGAAGCAACATCCGGAGTAAAACTGTTCCAAATCAAATACGAGGACCAATGATCTTGTAACCTGTAGACCACTTTTCAGACAAAAATATAAAAAACATAATGAATGCTGTCAGGGATTAGCTGCGAAAACAGAAGGATGTGTGACAGGCAAAGTCTCCGCAAGAATTGTGGCAGATTCTCCAAGATGCTTAAAAAAAAAAAAAAAAAACGCTTACTAGTTTCCTTATAAAAGTGCACCTGAGACTACTGATGCATTTTTAAAAAGCAAAGGGTTGTCACGTCAGATGTTGAAACGTTGTTTCATTTATTGCTGTTTACTGCTCCTTATAGTAGATTGTTTTATTTAGAAAGGTTTAATTCTCATTATTTTTGAAGGCATCTTTGCTTTACACCTGCCTAAGACACTTGCACAGTACAATATACTATAACTATCATCAGGCCAAACCACATAAAAGTGCATATCATTAAATCACTCACTCTTCTGCAGCACAAGACCGGTCTTCCCATCAGCACGTACTTCAGTGCAGTGAAGCTACGCTGGTTAATGGACAACGTAGAGGAGGTGCACAGGGCCGTGCTTTCGAATACAGCCATGTTCGGGACCATCGACTCCTGGCTCATATGGGTGAGTTATATAGACGTTAATGCAGACGGAAAAAAATGCATTTGGTTAAGAAAACCGATGTACTTAATAGTGTTCTAACTATTTGCTCCTTAGTCCATTCTGCACCATGGCTAAAATTTAAAATTCCAAATTTTTTTTGCTCAGTATTAAAATCACTGTTAAATATCACTCTCATTATAAATCAAGAGAAAAAACAGCACTGTAGATCCAGAAACCATGGACGATGCAAACCTTAGGCCTGCGATGTTTGTTAGCTGTCTTTCATTATATCAGTGGGTCACTAGCTGGCCGTCACACGCTCGCTATTTTTCAGTGCCTAACCGGTGGAAAGAAGGGAGGTGTCCATGTTACAGACGTGACCAATGCGAGCAGGACCATGCTTTTCAATATACACACTATGGACTGGGATCCAGACCTCTGCAGGTAAGACGCACACACACACATAGGCACTCAAACACACAGCTTGTGTTTCTATGCTAAAAAATGTGAAGTATTTTTACAGCTGAGTTGTTTGTTAAACTGGAATGTGTTTTGTTCCAGCTATTTTGGCATACCAATGGAGATTCTGCCAAAAGTTAGGAGTTCTTCAGAGATCTACGGTTTAATGGTAAGCTCACTGGAATAACTTGGTGATATTTTATATTGTGCATAACTATTCACCCCCTACCCCTCTTTCAACTTTCCCACATTGTATAGTGTTACAGCCTGGATCTGAAATGGACTTCATTGGAATTCTATGTCATGAATCTACAAAAATTACCCATAATACTGAAGTGGGATGAAAATCAGTATAGTTTTCCAAATAATTTACAAATTTAAAAAAATGTAAAAGTTGCGATTTCATACGTATTCACGCTCACAGCTGTGAAACCACTAGCTTAGTTCTGGTGTGTAGATTCATGACATAAAATCCCATTTAAGTCAATTTTATTCCTGGTTGTGGTTCAAAGGGGGTGAATACTTATGTCAGCAACTGTATGTAATTATTTTATTCCTTTTCATAATTATAGAAAATTGAGTCCACAGTGATTTAAAAAAAAAAAAAACAGAAAAAAGGGACTTCCATTATTTAATTTTGAATATGAATGTACAATGTCCCTAATTGGATTTGCAGTTATATTTCGTGTGGAAGATCCTTTTTTATCACAATCAAACCTTTGTGTCTTATCGTCTCTTTGGGCTTTCTGATAGAAAATCAGTTCTAGTCTGGTGAGTAGGTCTTGACTAATATTATTGTCATTTCTGGGGAAAACGAGTGTCTTTTCCCTTCCCCTGGTTGGCGTTGATGTCCCTTTTATCCCATTCCATCTAGCGGTGCATTTCCAACATGAAAACTACATCGGCTCGATTATCCGAGCAAAGCTCAGCTCTAATAGGGTCCAGAAGTCTGGGTGTACTAAAAACAACACTTTCTTTATCTCATTATTTATACTGGTACAGTTCTGGTCAAAATGATTGGCACCTTGCTATCTTCTACTATCTTCTGAAAACTACCTTGGTGTATGCACTTGTATATATTTATTTGTATGGTACAAAACAGCACAGGCTCAAAAAATAATTAAATTAAACAATTAAAAGAGAAAATTTCCCAGTGGCTATGAAAATGCTCACCTGTAAGAAATTTCCTTTACGTCCATGACACGCATTATGAATGATGGCTTTATTGCTTACAAAGGTCACTCACATTCCCTGTTTGTAAGCACTGAGAAAGATTATAGTATCATAAAAAAAATTGAATTAGAAAGCTTCAAAACCATCTCCAGAAACCTTTTCAGCAGTTTGCAGTGTTATTAAGTTTTTTTTTTACCACTCGTGAAATCGTGCAGAGCCTCCCAGGACAGGACATGGAGAGAAGAGAAAATTGACCAAACAAGTCTTCAAATCCTAGTGCTGTTGAAATCATCATCATCATCAGTCTTGTTAAATCGGGAATAGTTGTTTCAACCTGTAAAATATGCTGCACATTTAAACCGAGACCTGCTTTTTGGTTTAAAAAGGCTTTATGGATCTTTGGCCAGATTTACTGTACCGATCCTTCTAAGAAATATTTTGCTTCTGGTAAAAGAATTGCTGTTATAGAAAACTAACCAACACCTTCTGATTTGCGAATTCAACCAGGCTGAGCTATTTAAAAACTGTTTGAAGGCTGTCTGTGTGTTGTGTGACCTCGGACATTGTATTAAGATTCTGACCAAAAGAATTTTTCGAGATATTATACGATATACCTGACAATAATATTGACCAGAACTGTAGCTATACCAGTACACCTCTTCATTGCTAGCAGGCTCAGGCTTTTATTCCCTTTCCCGGGGAAGAAACCGGTTGTTGGAAATGTACCGGGTGACTTTCTTCGTTACACAGCGCACTGGCTGGATGCCATGAGCTGACTTTCACCTGCTGTTAGCCACTAGATTCAGAGCTGTCTTTCCAAACAGGATTTTGTTGCTTCTTCAGGGACACTTACTGACCCGGTGGCCGTGCTGTGGATCTCTCCTTCATTTCTCTGCATGCTCACCTTTTTTTTTTTTTTTTTTTTTAAAGAAAAAAAAAAGTATTTGCTTAGAAAAGTGAATAAGGGGCAGGTAGATATGGCATGCTGTAATCACTGAGTGAACTAGTTCTTCACAGATGTTAAACCGTTCACTGTTGGTGGAGGCGTTTTGATTTTTTTTGTGCGTTTACTAAAGAACACGGGGAGGAATTGAAACCTTATTAACAATGATTGACAGTGGAGTCACTCTGAGATGAGCGGGAAAAGTTTACTCTGTCATTGTCTTATTCTTTTTTTCTTTGCTTTCACAGAAATCTGGTCCCCTCACTGGTGTTCCAATATCAGGGGTAAATTGCACTTTCTTATTTCTTATTGTACAGAAATGATTTTCCTGTATATTTTACTGTATCAGCCTGAAGTACTTGTGTTCTCTCACTGAAGTGTCTAGGGGACCAATCTGCCGCTCTCGTGGGACAAATGTGTTTTCAGGACGGCCAGGCCAAAAATACGTACGGCTCATTTTTATTTCTCTTTAACACTTGGGTGCTTTGTGAGAGCATCACTCACATCAGCGGATATGACAATAAGCATACATTCTCGAATCATAAGCATTTTTAGTGCATCGTATGTAGTGAGAGGAGGTTTAGAAAACCCAAGTGAGTCTTCAGAGTTCGCTGTTGATGTCATGTTTTTTTATCCATTTACACTTACATTTAATCTTGCGGAACGTCCATGAAATAAGTTGTTATAGCGCAAGTGATGACTTGAGGTAACTTGTTTCATGGATGCCCCAAAACATAAATATAAATAGATTAAAAGTAAGATGTGTTGTTCTTTAATAAATAAATAAATAAATAAAAAAAACTGTTTGCACTGCACTCCACCCCGTCATTAATTACTTGTTTGTAACAGCACTTACTAACCCAAGTTAATGGTTTTAGTAGAGATTGCAATTTTGTCTAAACTAAATTTTTCCAATTAACTAAATATCTAAGGGTGAGTTATGAGGGAGCTAAATGGTTTTAGCTGCAGAGCCCCCTGGGTCACGCACATACAGTATTTCTGGCTACCACTGAGTAGTTGTTGCTACGTTACATCGTGGGGAAACTACCTCACTCTGTACTTGTGGCATTTCCATGCATGTGTCAATTCCCATGTTGCCTATAAATAATTATTTTGCGCATACTTCAAGGTCATTCTTTTTTATTATTTTTGTTTACTGGCATGGGGGTTTGGGGGAATCTCGTGATTGGCGCAACGTAAAAAGCAGTCGAGATCACGGGTTTGAGCGTCGACAATGCGACAGCCAGCCGTGGCCGGGAGCCAAGAGACCAAACTTGGAAGTTCTCTCTGGGTGGGACGGATGGCATAATCTCTCCCCTGTCAATCACAGCGGCATGTATGTGGAAGAGCGTAGACAGCATTTCTTCCAACTGTGTTACACTACTGTGTAGTGCAACATGAGCAGCAGTTTGAACAGATGCAGATGGCTGCCTTTACATGTCTGAGGAAGCACATGCCAGCTTTCACCGTCCCCAATTGGTAGCTGTCGCTGGTGGGTGGGAAATGGCCAAGACCAAATTAGGGAGAAAATGGGGGAAATTTTAAAAAATGCTTATATATTATCAGAAGCATTGATTAAGAACTGTAATGAAATGAGTTCTATGAGCACCTAAGAGCCAATTATGAATGAGTATTTTCCAAACCATGGTGGAATATAACATGGAGGGATGTAACAAATTATTGAGAGCCTAAGACCAACATCTTGTAATTTTGTTAAATATGAATAATTTAACAAGAAATGACTGAACTCGTAGTTTTTTCTGCGATATCATCCTGACCATCCATGACCTACATCTCTTCTTTCAGTTATGGGACTGGCTGTTTCCTGCTCAGAAACACAGGAGCGAAGGTATTCCTCATTCCTCATTCACTGCTACCTGTAGATGATTAATATATATCTGTGTTTGTTTCTGTCTAAGCTCTCTGTCTTTCTTTGTTCTGCAGCCGGTCATGTCAGATCATGGCCTCTTAACAACAGTAGCGTATAAACTGGGTCGAGACAAGCCAGCCTGCTATGCGTTAGAGGTAACATTCTTGATGCTGTCCTTAATGCATAGCTCTTATTACATATTTAATGCATCCATGCTATGAATGAGTGAGTGAGTGAGTGAATGAAATGGTATCCTTCATTACACAATAGCTGACTTATAATTATTCTTCTCTAGGGTTCAGTTGCCATAGCAGGAGCAGTGGTGCGCTGGTTGAAAGATAACCTCGGGATTATCCAAAGCTCTACGGAGCTTGGTGAGTTCATCAGCAGATGAAATAAAAATAGATAGAAAATGCAAAAACTAGGTGGAACAGCATATTAAACACAGTAGACACATTGTCATAGATTTGTGCGCACAAGTGTTACACAATTTTAACCCTAGTCCTGCTGTGCGTGATAGAACAATGTTCCTTTTTTGCACAGAGAAACTGGCTGCTAGTGTTGGAACGTCGTACGGCTGCTACTTTGTCCCTGCGTTCTCAGGTCTCTACGCCCCCTACTGGGAACCAAGCGCCAGGGGGTACGTTTTTAATTGGTTTAAAGACTTTTAATGCAGAATCATGTAGTAATAGTATCAAAATATCCGAATATGTTTAAACCTGCACCTTGCAGGCATGAAACACATTATAGATTACTTATTTTTATGTTAAAAGAAATGTTGAATTACGGTTTTCTTTCTCCAAACAGAATCATCTGCGGTTTAACTCAGTTCACGAACAAGAGTCACTTGGCCTTCGCTGCTCTTGAAGCGGTCTGCTTTCAGACACGAGAGGTATCGACTGTGTGCATAAAACTCATCCTGTTGTCTTTAGTCAGGAGCACATCCACCATTCAGTTATGAACACTAATATGAGAAAACCTTGTGCTAAGAATCAGTAGAGTGACTGGTGATTCATATCTGTGGTTCAGATCCTGGATGCGATGAATCAGGACAGTGGGATTCCTCTGACTCAGCTGCAGGTGGATGGAGGCATGACCTCGAACAGACTCCTCATGCAGCTCCAGGCTGATATTCTCTGCATTCCAGTAGGTAAGTTGTGTAACTGAAACCTCCCTTGTCGGGTTTCTGTTTCACAGTTCTCTTTGAAATTGAGTAAAGTCCCCTGCATCAGGGGGGTAAATTCCAGATGAGTGAGCTTATTGCTAAACTTTAATAATACCGAAAAACGAAATATAGCCTAAGCCCAACTAATAGTCAGAGATGAGCTAACCCTTTAACACGAAAAAATGATTCCGGCATAGCACGAGACATTGACTGGTAGGAAAGACACATATTATTTAATTTAATCAGTTTTTGGGCTGTGAGAAGTTTTTATCTATATGTCACATATTACCCTTATCATATGAACGTCATTAGTGTCACCTCATAATCTATATTCGCAATGGCTTATTTGTTATCTTAAATTCCTGTTAAAAAAAAAAATGAGGGAAAAAACAGCACATTAAAATTATACCCAGTCAAACATTGTATAACGAGTAATGTTTAAAGTTAGATATGTATCCCTACTTAGCAATGGATGTGCCATTGACTGTTGCCTTTTTATGATATTTATAAAGACTAGTCATGCCATCCATGATTTTTTTTTCTCTCTTCTTCAGTATAGAGAGTTTAATCAAATTTTCTAAATACGTCTGTGTGTGTTTGTGTGTGCACAGTGAAGCCGTCCATGCCAGAGACGACAGCTCTCGGAGCAGCCATGGCAGCAGGAGCAGCAGAGGGCGTCAGTGTGTGGAGTTTGAATCCTGAGGACCTCACTGAGGTCACGTCTGAGAAATTTGAACCCCAGATCAACCCGGAGGGTAAAAACGACTACATCCTACTTAACAGAATGTTTTGATCATTCGATCTGTCGAAAGCCTACAAAAAATGTGTAATGGAGCTGAAGGTGTAATAGTGTAGTTGAGCCAGCAGTTTCATTTAATTCAGTGTGAAACCCAATGAGAAACAAACCAAAAGTTTACACTTCATAATGATCCAGCAAATGGATTAATAGAGAAATAACAAAAGCAGCTTTTAATGTAAATTTTCAATAATTTTGTCTTCTTTGGCTTTGCTAGGCCTAAACAAATCAACTTTGTGCATTATATCTATTTTCTAGATTCATCTAATGATCATTCCTACACTTAGTTGTAACTTGTAACTAAGTTTTGCGTATTGTAATTTGTTTATTAAAGACTGTTAAAGTGCAGTCATGTCTTTTTCTGTGATAAATGTCTTACTCTGTAAATTCAGAAACTTGGGGGAAAAACACAGATTTGTCAACTTTTACTCTCTTTCTAAATAGAGAGTGAGTTCCGTTATGCTCGCTGGAAGAAGGCCGTGCGGAGAGCCATGAACTGGGAGACTACAGAGCCAATCAGCAATGGAAACGGTTTGTGCCTCCATCTTTGTGCTCCATGTTATTACAAATCCTCAAACAGAGAGGGAATAGTAGGATGTTCAAAGTGTCCAAAAACAGGAAATGTGTCACAGTGACAAAAAAACCCAAAGGTTTTATGGCATAAACAGACTCATAACAGGATCTAAACAGTAACACACACTTTAGATAACCTGCATGGGAAGTTGCAGTCCTTTCAAAGTCACGTGTCTCTCATGTTGTCATGTTTATTAATTCTAATAACCAAGTAACTTAGTAAATGTTTGTATCTGGTAACATGGATCTACAATTAAATATTTACTTTATTATTATCTATAAGTAAATCATAAAGAAATGCAACAAATTCATATATTGTAGAAACACCACCCAAAATTCAGTGAAATTTCAAATATAAATGTTTTTATCAGTAAACATCATTCAGAGAATTCCAGCCAGTGCCTGGCATTAGGTGCTTGAGACGTCAGGAGCATGCAGAAACCTCACAGATGTTGCTTGATCCAACCGAATCAGTAGTTGCTCACGTATTTGCTTTCTCTCTCTCTCTGATATTGCATGAATTGGACCTGGGTTTTGGACAATCTCCAGAGGAATCTAGTATCTTCAGTAGTGTTCCCCTGGGCTTTTACATTCTGGGTAGCATGTTTATGTTAATTGGAGCAAAATACATTGCAGGTCAGTGTGTGTTTGACACTGAGAGTGAACAATCCTTTGTGCATGCATGTGTTCTTATGCTGCGTTTGACTAAAGCTCGTAACTCGGAATTTCCGACCTCCGACTAGGAAAATGCTTGGAAAGTCAGGAAGGCCTCCTTAACCCCGATTTCAGCACATGATTCATCAACATGGCTGCGCACGGCATCAGCAGTAAACAAAGTAGCACTTACTTACTTTACTTTTAAATGAGTTGTGCTGTATATGCAAATATTTGCTTTAGCTCAATCAACATACAGATATATTAGCTTGTTAAATCTATAATACTGACTGTACAGTTCACTGCTTTGAGGAGGTAAATATATATCACTCATCACTGTTAGCTAGCTAGCTTGTTGTTAATCAGAGAGGAACACCGAGGCGTCCGTGATTCACTTTGTAGCTTGAGCAGACGAAGGTCGAAAAATGACGTAATTACGAGTTCTGATGTCCCACTTCTGACTTAAGTCAACGCAGCATTAAAAGCGTACTATGTAAGATTTGAACGCTTTGTTTCAATTTCAGACGACAGAATTTACAACTGTGACCATCCAATACTATTAAAAACCTTTGTGCATCAATAAACTAAAGCATTATCTGCATAAGCCCTTCATGAGAGCTGGCATAAACCTACATAAAGAGTCTAAAGGTGTCTCCTGTCATAAAGACCTGCTTTTGTCAAATGCAATTTGTCATATTTTAATTTTTGTGATGTTAACAGGTGGTACACCACTTTCAAAGTTTACCCACTGTACGTGAGCGCTTCCTAAAAAGAGTTTGTAGTCCAGTGTACTTCTGATACGTCAGATATCTATGTATGTAGTGATGTAATAAAAGCTACGTCTCAAATGGCCATGTCATCAATTCAATTATCAGACCCAAGAGGGTAAATAAATGAAAAATCTATTTCAAAAAAGGCCTGGGAAAACTCCTCTTTCTGACTTCTCTAGCCCTGTAGCTTAGTCACTGGTCTGATGAGCTGCATTCAGCTAAATAATTTACATAAAAGCATGTGATTGACAGAGGATCAGCTACAGAAAGCCATGGTTTATGTTTAGAGTCGCTGAACTACTAAAAAACTGAACTACTCAAAAAATGTGCGATGTAGCTTGCCATGCGAGGTTAGTTGAAAAATGAAACAAAGTGTGTATAAATGTTGGAAGCAGGAATGTAAAATTACCCAAGGGCCAGAGGAAATGTACATAAGGGATATACCAAAAGTACACTGAGCTACGTAGTCAGCTGTCATGTGACAGCAAGTGCCATAACACAACCTTATGTCAACAACCATTTACGCCACTAGACTCAGGTTTTTTGGACAAAAGCAGTCTTTGACATTTGGTTCCTGTTGGTATAAGCCTTTATTACTGTTTATGAAGGATTCTTTGCAGTTGTCATGAAAGGCGTGTAAATGTCATGTAGCCTTATAAACACCACCCTTAAGGAAAGTGTTAACAAAACCCGTCATGCATCGTCACAAAATACTTTTAGCATTTATATTTTAGAATCCAAAATTGACTGGATTTCTCAGTTGAATTTGCTGTGATGCGAAAAAAAAAAAAAAAAGTTTTATAAATTATAATTGTTTCAATTCTCTTATGTAACATTTCTCTATGCCTTCGATATGGAAATATCTCTCAATCACACTCTGTGGCTTCGAGTGCCTTGAATCCTACATAGTATTGCTGATACCTTTTGTCAAAAAATATGAGCATGAAAATTGTCCATATATTTATTTAAAATATTCTGCTTTTATTTTATTTCATATCCTGCTTTTTTTTCACCTCCTGACTGCTTTACATCGCCACATTATTCCTCCAAAGCACTGCTTTCTCCTACTTGACGCTATCAGACTGTTTATTGATTTCCTCTTGCAAAGCTGCTGTTATTTTAGAATCTTGCATGCAACTCGATAATTCTGGAACAAATGTTATTTTTTTCATTATTTCTTTGAACAGGTTACAAGTAGACTTCTTCAATCCTCTTCGATGTTGAATAATGAGAGAAGAAAGTAGGCTTCCAGGTATGTCCTCTAGTGTCCTGTCACTATCACGCCGTTCCCCACTGGACATTCCAGCTGTAGCTGCTAAGCTTACATCATCACTCTCCAGGGACTAGACACACAGACAACTGAATCATCACTATCTGACCTCTAATCAATGAACAAAGTTTGGTTTTAACTTTTGGTACATGGTTGCCATAGCTTTTGGGTTGTGATATGGCAACTGAAACAATTTCTGTGAAGAAAATGAACAAAACACTTTGTGATTTTGGAAGTTGCACAGCACTATTGTACTCATGAAGAAGCAGCTGGCAGCCTACACATCTTCATCTGACCCAAGCTGTTTGCTGTAGCTCCTTGATCTTCTTTATGTAGATGATGACATTTACCGCGTGTACCTCTGTGTATTTGTTGGACTGTGTTGTAAATCCGAACAACTTTTAATTCTGCCACATAGTATTTATTAACCTTGGTTCAGTCCACATCTTCATTGTCATATCATGCATTAGAAGGTGCCAATAGTAGTTTTCCACGATATCTCTGAGGAATGGTGCAAGATATGGGAGCATTAAGCTACAAATCATGCCAAGCACTGTATGAAGACTGTGAACGGTTTCGCCTTCATAGGGTTCCGTATGGTTGTTGAACAAAACTGTGCATTACTGTTCCGTTACTGTGAGATGCCCAACCCAATATACTGTGGATCCCAAGGTAGAAAAAGCTGAGACTTGGTCAAAACACGTCTTTTAATGTTCCTATTAGGATGTCAAATATTTCAAAAACACTAGAATTCAGAAAGTCTGTTCTAACAAGACTTCTTGATAGTCGCTATGGTTGAATTTTTGTTATACGGTGATGTCTCTGACCTAGGGACTGTGTTTTCCCATAATGCACTGTGCACATACATCACTTTTAATCCTGAGAATATTGACGGAAGCAGCAAGGTGGCTTGCATTGGATTCATTGTATAATAAAATAATTTAATGTTAGTTACGTCGTCTGCACCATATAGCTAGAGGTCATGTTTGTTTTGTTCCTGGCTAATTATGAATTGAGAGTTTAACAGTTAATTATTAGCCAATTATTTCTTGGGTTATTGAGTAACTATGAATTAGGCTTCCATAGAATAAAAAAACATCATGACATTACCATCTTTGTGATGAGGTATCTGACGATGCTTGTAGTTTTATTTTGAACATCAAAACTATGTTTAAAATCTGATGTATGGTTAAACGGTACTACGCTTTCCGGTTGAAAGTTACAAGTACCAATACAATTATGTAATGAAATATCAATGAAAAATGAATATGGAAGTGCTCGTTCCAAAATTGATGCCATTTGTGCCTCTAGTAAATTCGGTTATGCATGTTCATAGGACTGTATAACACCTACATAAGCTCTTTGTGAAAACCGATATAAACCTACATCGACATTTATAAAGGATTATTAGTGCTCTCTGGATGGGAGGGATGATGTACTCTCTCTCTCTCTCTCTCTCTCTCTCTCTTGTCAATCACAGCAACACTAGCCAATCATGGGTGTCTCTGAGCTCATGTATGCAGAAGAGGGTAGATAGCAGTTTCCTCTGAGTGTGTTACGCTGCCCTTTGAGGCAACATGAGCAGCAGTTTGGAGAGGTGCTTGAAAAGTTTTGTTGACATCACGTGTCTCAGAGGAAGCACGTGCTGGCCTTCACCCTCCCTGGTTGGTAGTTGTTGTATGATGGGGAGAGCTGGCTGGTGGACGGGAACTGACAGGTGACCAAATTGGGGAGAAAAAAAAAACTACAACGTCAGCTATCATGATGCTCTAATATAACTGTGCCCAGAAAGTGAAATAACACAACCTCATGTGTCATTTTGTGTTGTCAACTTGACATAATTGGCATCAAATTGACAAAAGCATTCTTTGTGACATTATAAGGTAGGGTTATGTCAGTTGTTATAAAGTGCTTGTATAGGTATCATTTAGTTCTATGAGCACTGTTCTTAAGTAAAGTGTTAACACTTTTGTGTGTGTGTGTTTTAATAACTATAGTGATAGTATTATTCGTGCCATTAAATCTATTGTTTCAAATCATTGCTAGTTAACTATTCCGATGTGGAGTTAAGCCATAGTGCTCAAGTAACTTTGATGTTAATGAAGAATTCAAATTTTCATTTTCTTTCAATTAAGCATTATCGAGGTCAAAAGCCAATGAACTTAAAATCAATATATTAGGAACCATAGTGCTTTGCACTCCATTTTATACAGAGCCAACCAGTTAGTAGTGTTACCAACATACATTTTTATATTTTTTTGTAGATTTGTAAAAGGGACTTTTTAGACATTTGTGTGTTTAACAAGAATTTATAATATATTCATGTGTATTTTTATTTATTTTTTTTTATGTACTTGAATTGACCCATACACTGTTATAGCACATATCAGTGGCCAGTGTTACTGAGGTACTTTGTCTCAAATCATGCACTTAGCACACTTTTAGAGCAAGTAGTGTGTGCATACTCAGAAAAGAAACAAATTAGCAGTGGTGTGCTATTAATACTTGCTGTATTAGCAATTACAACTTGCTCTACATAGAGGAAGAAGGTAAGGCGGGTTTCAAATTTTCTAAAATAGTGATCCATTGAGTGAGAAAAGTTTAGGTTTAACATTTTGGGGGTTTAAAATTGGTTGTTGCTGTGGAAGCTCTTCTGGTGCATACGAAGTGATGTGTCCATGTGATGCTTTGCCATTACCATTACGTGAAGTTAAGCACTTCAACTTGTTTGATTTAAGATGCTATCTTTCAAAAATGTGCTACATAGTGCAAGTGCTTAGTGTACAGCCTAAGAGTATAGTGCACAGTGCAGGATTTGAGAGACTTTTTAAGATTTTTTTTTTTTTTTTTTTTGCAAGAATGTTTTTGTTATGTTGGTACAAATGTAAATTTTGTACATTTTGCTTGAAATTCCCTCATATGTAAAAGTTAGCCTTTGCTGCACATTAAAATGGTGGATTTGCTTAATATTTAATTGTCTTGGAGTCTTTATTTCAGGCTGTTAAATTATTTTATATCCTGCCAGACATAGCAGTATAAATTATTTTTTATAATTTACATTATATTTAGTACCAGTTGCTTAGGAATATGTTTATTTCATAGACATATTTTATATTGAGTATGTAGTGAGGTGGTAGGAAATAAATGCAGATTGTAGATTTGTATATTTTTCTCATATAAATAACTTAATGTATATACTTAATGTTTTGCCTAATTTATTTTATTCACATTTAAACCAACAGATAAAAATAGCGAAACCACATAGCTAAATTTAATTGTCACTGAAAGTCAAGATGTAAATGTTCAGCATCTTAATGTTCTTCAAAATTTATATTTCACGTCTCAATTCTAATGTCTTGATTTTATATCCTTTAATCCAAGTAATATCTTTCCTCTACAAATGCTAGGAGCAACTTTCTTGTCAAACATAATTTATTTATTTGAACAATTGATGTTATTTTCTCACAGTACAGCATACCACAGAGCTTACCAAGATGTCCTTATGAAGCACTTGCGTCATTTGCATTTGACTCTTCCCACACTCTTTCTCATAAAACAAGCTTTGGATCAATACTCATCCAGAAATATCCTGTAGACTCCAGCTTCACTTGCAGTAACCCTAGTTATATACATAAGCACCGTACACTAGTTACAGCACTTTATTAGGAACACAATACTAATACTGGGTAGGGCCTTCCTTTTGCCTCTATTCTTGATGGGATGGATTCCACAAGATTCCTGCAGATTTTTCAGGTGGACTTTCATGCTGTGAATTTCCCGTTCTACCACATCCCAAAGGTGTTCTACTGGATTCAGATCCAGTGACTGGGAAGGCCAATGAATAACACTGAACTCATTGTCATGTTCATGAAACCACTTTGAAATGACTTTTGCTTTGTGACATGGTGCGTTATCCTGCTGGAAGTAGCCATTAGAAGATGGGTAAATTGTGGCCATGAAGGGCTGCACATGGTCAGCAACAATACTCAAAGTAGTCTGTGGTATTCAAGCAATGAATGATTGATATTAACGGGCTCAGAGTGTTCTAAGAAAACATTCCCCACACCATTACACCACCTCCACCAGCCTGGACTGTTGACACAAGGCAGGTGGGTACGTGGACACATGCTGTTGGTGCCAAATTCTGACCCTACCTCAGCAGAAATCAAGATTCATCAGACCAGGCTAAGTTTTTCCAGTCTTCAACTGTCCAGTTTTGGTGAGCCTGTGTCCACTGCAGCCTCAGCTTTCTGTTCTTGGCTGACAGAAGTGGAACCTGACGTGGTCTTCTGCTGTTGTAGTTGAAGCTGCTGGCCCATATCTGCGTGATTTTATGCATTGCTGCCACACGATTGGCTGATTAGTTAATTGCATGAATGTGTAGGTGTACAGGTGTTCCTAATAAAGTGCTCAGTGAGTGTATCTAAGAGTAGTTCTGTGAACCACAGATACAGTAACTGCGAGGGGGGTATGAAACACCTGGCTACCCCCTAGTGCATGCGCACATTCAAGCTGAGCCCTCCAACAAAATCACATGGTGACGTGATGCAGTATTTACTATAAATTTTACAGACTCAAAAAGAAAAAAAAACACAGTGTTACTATTTTATTACTTTTTTTTTTTTTTTTTTAAATGTGTATGCTGTATGTAATGAGGAACTTGACTACCCTGAGAGCTACTTAGAGATGACCACCACACTCTTTACCACTGGGAGGGGTGACATTAACCTTGTACAATCTACAGAAAGTACATGGTGATGCCCAGGATGCCCAGCCTGTCTACAAGCCAAGATGATGGCATCCCCTACCCAATGGGCCAGCCTGTGCTTACACAAGTGAGCTCCCCATGTCTTTCCTCCATAGCAGATGAACATTTGGTGTGAGGATTGGGTGACTCCTGTCCAGACTAAATAACAGCTTGTAATGCTCTGCAGGCCAACTCTCATTGAAGCTCAAATAACTGATTCACAGTGTTGAGTAATCCTGGATTTAACCACCCAGAGGTCAGCTCGGAGTCATCTGGCCACCAACACATGCTACTGAATTGAAATAAAGATGAAATGACTGCTAGCAAAAAGGCAGTTGTTTAGAGACACCCAATTTAAGTCAACGTGCTGCATAAGCTCATAAGAAGGTCCTTAAGGTCCTCCTAGAGAACCATTAGAATAAGCTAATTAGATCCCTGAAGGGAAGCACTTTGAACTGAAATGCATGTCTTTGGAAGGCAAACATCAAAAAGCATCTGTGTTCTGGGGCAGTGGGACCAGTCCTGTCAGACTTAGCATGTGAAAAGGGAAGGTCTTTAAAAACCAGTTCAGTACTCTCAGTTCAAGAATTGGATGACCACCTAGAATTGAATGCACACCCTTGTTTTGAGCTGTGGAACCTAATTTGCCTATCTCAATTCTGTTCAAGTGGGAAACAACTTCTTGGGGGACAGATCAACAACTTTGTTGGGTTCTGATTTTGAGATAGCAATAATATCATATAGCAATATTTGATAACATATCAAAAATGTTTCCAGCTGTAAAGCACCTCATTGCCAGCCTCTGCTTTTCAGGGACATGCTCCATGAGATTCTTTGATGGGGAGCTGTGGCACAGGAGAGATGAGGGGCACTCAGACACCTGTCAGTTGGTTAGCTGGCAGGGAATGTGGAATATTCGAAGGAGAAAACACACAGAAAGAACTTGACTCGGCATGGAAGAGATAAGAGGTAAGTGCTGCTTACTGAATAGTGAGTAAAACTACACAGTCCAGACTAAGCCCATAGAGATGAACAGATGAACATAGCAACAGAAAGCAGTGAGTAACTAAGAAAAAGCTAGAATACTCATAATATAGAATAAAACACTCACTGAGGTAGAGAGGAATGAGAGGAGGCTATCCTCAGCGTTAGAGGACTGGTCATACAGTATGTAGCTCTGACCATGGTCACAAGCACACACACACATAAACACACACACACTCTCTCTCTCTCTCTCATTTACACCTAGGGGCAATGTCCAATCCACCAACCAGCAAGTTCTTGTGAGATGGGAGGAAACCAGAGAACCAGGAGGAAACACAATCACAAATAACCTTGGTGCTGCTGAATAATAGTTTAGGTTGGAGTTTTGCAATTCACAGTCCAGTGTCAACATCGTCACTGACGCAGTACACCAAAAGGACATAAAGAGGAAACGGTTTCTCGCGGTTTGTTCGTTTTTGCGATTCGGTTCACCTGATTCACTTTGAAGAGTCGTTAAAAAAAACCCGAACGATTCATTCGCGAGTTGTTTATTCTCCTTTACCTGGAACCGTTTTACTGAATAAGCATGGCAGAGAGCTCTCATTTCACTGAGGGGAATTACTATCAGGCGTGTTTTGACTCGAAAGCCTATATGAATAATTTCTATTCCCGTCCAGAAGGACACTCAGAGGAGGAAGGCTATCTTACTTTCGTTTTAGGATGCCTAAGCAGGACTTTTTCGACTGGTAAGGTCCTTAAGAAACTACAGCCGTGATGTTCTAATGTTATAAAGTTGTATTGTGATTTTTAACAAGAGTATTAAATGAGTATTTAAAATAGTGTATTATATATTAGTGACTCAACACACTCAGATTGGTTTACTTCAACCTTAAGTGGTGTTTTGAAAAGAAAATAAGTTCACACCTCTGGAGCTGAGGGTTCGAATCCCGCCTCTGCCCTGCGTGTGCATGGAGTTTGCATATTCTCCCCCCTTTGGTACCCCAGCCCAAAGACTCACGATGTAGACTAACTGGTATTGCCAAATTGTTCTTCAATGGGTTGCCCAGGCTCCCCTGTGTGATATAAGCGGGATGGATGGATGATACAGTAATGTATAACAAGACTATTTTTTTTAAAAGCTGTTTTCTTCTACACAGTCTGAGTCTGCATGTGTGGAAGGGTGTGGTCTACAGGAAAACAGCTTAAAATATCTTGTGAAATCCTATAAGTATACATGTAGAAATGATTTCGTTTCATTTCCAGGCCAGTACAAAGGTCAGAGGCTGATTGAGGTGGGAAGCGGACCAACGATTCACACCGTAATCAGCGCGTGCGAGCACTTCGACGAGCTCGTGCTGTCTGATTTTGTGGATAGGAATCGTGAAGAAATCAAGAAATGGATAAAGAATGAAGAAGGGTGCTTTGACTGGAAGCCTCTCATTGATTATGTGTGCGAAATGGATGGTAGAAGGTGAGAAGGAATGAGAGTGTAAATTAAACCAAATCAATAATAATATTTATCATCATCATGGTTGTTATCATAACGGGTCATTATGGGTCATGAGTGTTATGGTCAGGCGTTCACAAACTTTTGGCTATATAGTGTAGGACCTCAAATCAGAAATAGGTTAAACAGAATGTTTAGATTTAAATATTGGTAACCCCAATGACAAACATTTGTGTTGCTCTTTCAAAATGCCAGAAAACAAAGTGGCTGAATGTTCTGTAGATTTATAGGAAGTATCATTGTAACTAGCAGATGAACTGATTAGATTTTTGGAACTGATCCAAACAAGGTCAAGGTTACAGCAAGGTCAAATGTCTGAAATAGTTTTCCTTCAATGACTCCTGTTTCGAGCATATTTAAGGGATGTTTTAAATATATTACAATATGTTTAAAAAAAAAAAAAAAGCAGCTATGAAGTAAAGACCACAACATCAGTTTGCTACCACAATCGTAGAATTACCCTATTAGCTTACCTATTAATAGTAAATATAAACTAATAATAATATACTAGTAATAATAAAAATAGAGGAAGATGATGGCCAACGAATGAACTGTTTCTACTCTGTTCCTCCAGCTCATCTGATGTGGAAGTGAAACTGAGACAGCGGGTGAAAGAAGTGCTGAAATGTGACGTCCTTTCAGAAAACCCTTTCCATCCAGAGAGTGTTGAACCAGCAGACTGTGTGATAACGTCCCTGTGTCTTGAGGCGGCGAGTAAAGACCTCCAGACGTACAGAAATGCACTTCGTAGAGTGGCAAAGCTGCTTCGTCCAGGTGGAGCTCTGGTGATGCTTGGGGTTTTAGGAGAGACCTTCTACTACATTGATAAAATCCGCTTCTCCTGCCTCCAACTAAGCAAGGCAAATGTTGAAGATGTTCTCAGAAACCTTGACTTCACTGTGCAGGAATTTAACATTTTTCCAGCACAAGATCAGGAGAAAAACAGAGTTTCAGATTTTGAAGCCTTTTTCTATCTTGTCGCTCTGAAATCTACCAAGACATCGTAGGCACGTGCCAATAGCCTAGCAGGTTATAAGACATACTGCAAACATTTGTTAACAAATTATGTCTTCATGAAGACTGCAGATAAAATTCTTTTATTAACCATATCAACTCCTTAATTGTTATTTAACTTTAAGTAGTAAATTGCTAGATTTCTGCTAAATTTAGCTAGCTAACATGACACAACCTGACCAGCAGCATATAACTTACCTAGCATGGGTACTTAAATAGCTGGTTACGTTAGCTCACTATTTCTATTTCTATTTCTATCCTGTAACTAGTGATAATCCCATGCTTAGTGCACTACAATTAATTCAATTCAATTTTATTTGTATAGCGCTTTTAACAATGGACATTGTCACAAAGCAGTTTTACAGAAATAAATGGATTCACAAAAAATATGTTGTAAATATTTGAATTTATCACTGTGAATTTATGCCTAATGAGCAAGCCAGTGGTGACAGTGGCAAGGAAAAACTCCCTGAGATGATATGAGGAAGAAACCTTGAGAGGAACCAGGCTCAAAAGGGAGCCCATCCTCATCTGGGTGCAACGGATAGTGCGATTAAATAAATAAATCCCTTCTATTATTGTGTACTATAAGGACAAATAGTACAATTGTGCAACACCAATAAATTCATCACAGTTTTCGCAAGAAGTCCGGTTGTTTAAAATCTATCCACTGTCCACTATTGGTCCACAATTAATGACACATAATGATGCTAAGGTGTGTCCCAAAGCATGTTGAGGTGACTTTTTGGTAAACTTGCTGCCCACTGGCAACATGTACATGCAAACATGTAACATTTTCAATAACATATATGGTTATAACATTGTAGACCATGATAAAAAGGTTATTATGAAGGTTATTCGTTCATTCATTTTCAGTAACTGCTTTATCCCTTATCCTCGTAAAGGTTGCAGTGGATCTGGGGCCTATCCACGGCATGAAGCGAGAACACACAACCCAAAACACAGGGCACCATGCACACACATGCTCACACACAAAGGGCAATTTAAAGTAGTCAATCCACCAATCGGCATGAAACCCACATGGACGTGGGGGGGATCATCGGTAAGTCCACAGACAGCATCCCAAGCTCAGGACGCTTACAGTCTGCAATAGCTGATAAATGTTTGCTATTACTTCGTTACAGATTTGCTGGGTTAATCATTTTCTAATCCGATCTGTATATCTTCACAGAAGGACAAAGATCATTTTGGGAATACTTCCCAGCAGTGACAGCTGGTTGTGATATTAAAAAAGGGTTAAAATCTAATATCTATCAGTACATCGATAATGCCTCTATTAGGGTTGAACACTGCATCATAACAATACATAGCAACAACAAAAATGGTTAAGCAACCATGGACCAAAAGTTACAAAATTCTTAGGCTTATTTTACCAGAATATAATTTAAATACTGTAAACATTAACTAGCTTAGTCATTTGTGAGATCAAGCACACCAAGAAGTACACTGCCTGACATCCATATGACTGGTGTATTTAATTTTAATTAGTTATGACTTCTGAATGAATGTCACAATTTTTGTCCCGTTTTTAATGTTTTGTTCTTTGTTTTAGTTAGCAAAGCCACACATACATATACACACACCCAAGGGACCCATAAATACTATGAAATACATGATAGAGTACACTTATAATAAATGCAGAAATGTCATATATAGGCATTAATATACACATAAGCTTATTTTCAAGAACCCAGCCCACAAAAAGACACACAAGACGGAAGGCAGGCCGAACGAAGGTCAGTTCACCACCTAGTGGATAAAATGCTCTCTTACACAGCTTGTCCTGGGAACCCTGGTTCAGTAACCACCTGGTGTTCTGGTGGCTAGCAGGGAAATCAGTGGAGCATCTACAGTAAGTGTTGTTGGACTTGAAGAATGAGCGCACCATCCAATGGACTTGTAGATCTTGGACACATTTGTTTGCTGCAAAACACAGAAAAGTGATGAGATGAAGAGCAGCGACACTAACCTTAAGTTTAAAATATCCTCTTACATAGGAGTCTGTGAAGATGATACAGGTCTTGTTACAACAGTGCAACTCAAAAAATCATGTCCCACCAGAGTCCACCCAGAGCAGTGTGAAAAAAAACCCTGAAAAAACATCCAGTGAAGCTCCATAGGCAGAAATGCCCCATCAATGAGAGAGGGGAAAGGAAACCTGCCAGGCTGGCCTGGGAAAACAGCGAGGTCACTGTATCTCAAACAACGACTCTTCAGAACCATGGTGAGCAGAAAAGCATCTCTGAGTGCACAAACCCATCAAATCCTGAGGTGAGCAGGCCACAAGAGCAGAGGATCACAAGACTCCACTCACATCAGTCCACAACATGAATCCAAGGTCCAGTGCAATGTTTGACTTGTATTCTCAAGTTTATGGATGCATGTGTTTAACCCAACTTTTTGTCTAAATTACTCTGAGTTTGAATAAATACGAGATATTCAATTTTCATTTACACACTGCCAGTCAAATGTTTGTTTGCTTATTAATTAAACATTTTTGGCCTAATTTTATATTTAAATTAAAAAAATAACAAGGAATAGGCATACCATCTTGTTGGTACAAACCCTTTTCTTTTCGTCTTACTTAATTCAGACCTCCATATTTTCCATAATTTCAAGTTTAGCCTTTTCAGGTGCCATTAAACTGCTAAATAATATTTTTATTGGTGGGAGAGGAAGAGGGAGGAACTACACCCAACATTAGTTTAAAATACAGTGAGAAAAAAATACTTCATCTTTTCTGCTCTCTCTTGTGCCTGAAAAACAGCTTGCATCACAAATTTGGTATAGCTTTGGTAGACTAGCCAAACATTGCTGATTCAGTTTCTGGTTGTTTGCTGGTTTAATAAAAAGCATGCCTTATGCTAGTCTCAGCTGTTTTAACATGCTAAGGTTGTCTGCTTCTTGGAAGACTCCATGCTGGTAGGACAGAGCATTTTTTCAGCATTTCCTAAATGGCAAAATTAGCACACACCCCCAAGATGTATCATAAAGAGCTGAACATAGGAAATACATCATATTTGTCCTTTTTGGTAGTATGGACATTTCAGAGCACCGTCTCTCTTCGAGCAGACTAATTCCTCTGACAGTCAAATTTAAATTCTGTCAACAACCGATAACCAACTAAAACCAGGAGTCCAGCCAGCCTACCAGGGGTGGAGCTTTTCCCCCAAAATATAGACAACAACGAAAATGCTAACAGACAAAAAGAAAAAATGTAAAAAGATATTTGAGTATTTTTAATCATGTTATACACACAAACATGTACTGTATAAAATTACTGATGGTGTATACTGTTATCAACATGTATAAAAGATGATAAATAGATGCAGACAGTGTACATGTGTTCATGAAGCTGAAAAGAGAGCTCCAATTCTTTAAACTGGTCCAACCCATTTTTCATATCTTTTCCCTGCAGTTCTTGGTTCAAATGATTTTCATACAGAGGGGTCTATTTTTCCAGTCAGTTCTCCACTATGAGCGACTCAGTCATCATATCCTCCTCTTCATCCTCTGAACCCATGACCTCTGAAGAAGCCTCCTCTTCCTCGCCAAGGGAATCTGTCGCAGTCCTCTTCATCACTCTCTGTTTGGACAGAGCCATGGCGTAGCGAATAGTGTACATGTTCCAGTCACAGCTGGGGGAAAATGCCATTGGTTAATTACTGGAATTCATTTGTCAAGTAATGTGTTTAATGTTAACAATCTACTAATAAAAATAGTTGTAACTGCGTATCACTTGCATGTACTATACTTTAGGCCTTAATGAAATTAAAGGCTTGGAGCCTGGATACCCTTTAGCTTTAGAGAGCTGGAGTATAAATGTATGTTTTTGTGTCAATAGAGTTTCTGGACTCACAGTTTAGAGAGGTCATCGTGGTGTTTCTGGCTGCTCTTCATCAGCTGCTGTATAGTTGGGAGTATTGCTGATGACCTGTCAATCAAATATGCTGGTTAATTTTGCAAATACTAATGCTAATGACACCAACACAAGGCATCATTTCACATTTTTACATTATTTAAGCAAAACAGCTACATTTAATTTCTTGTGGCATTAATTTACGATCCAGTCAAGCACACTGTAAGTATAATAAGTAGAAGAGCTATTGTACAATGTATGAAGTTTAATATGCTTATTGGGCTCATTATGGCACACTATGGCACTTAAATTTTGCTGTTTGTTAGATTGCACTGTTTCATATAGTCCTAGGTTATATATACATGATTTCATGGACGTGTATACACACTGCATAGGTAGGATGGGTAGGAATTTGGGCCAGTATGCATATATACATCAATTCTTTATGCATTCTGTTGCATCTGAATTTGAATTTTAGCACAACCTGTTCATTTTAAACATGAAAAAGGCTTGGACAAATTTTACTACTCCACTGTTTTTTGAATTTTCATAACACTTAGGTATTCAAGGGCAAAAAAACCATAGTTATGTTTTTTTATCTTGTGTTGTACTCACAGGTGCCTAATGCAAGTCTACTGAAACACATTTGCTAAACATTTTGGGTTGCTTGATGTACAAAAAGATGATTGGTGATTGCTAAATATGAACTAATAAAATTAAAAAGGCTTAACTCTGTAGAAAAGTCTTCTAACAGATTCTGTAGTTATTTTTCTAAGCTTTTTTGTGTACATCTGTAGATATTAACACATGAACTTAGACAGATAGATAGATAGATGAACTTTTTTTTGGTTAGTGCACCAAAAGGTTAATTAAATAAAAGAAAGAGCTACAACATATAAGTAGGTAATTTCAGGCATTTATTTATGCAGTAGTGTGCACATATAGTGAACATGAAGCCATTTGAGATTCGGCCTAAATAAAAGTCAGATTATGTTTTTCCACATCAAAGCGGAAATAAATTTTCCAAATTCTGATTCTGCTAACTAGAAAATAAGTAAATTTTAACAATTAAAAATCAACAGTGAACTGCACAGAAATATACACTGTGGGTCCTGCTTACTTGTTTTTGAGCTTCTGCCCGTGTAAGGTGAGGAGGTTCTGCACCCAGGTAAGGTAGAAATGCAGGTGCCGGGACTTCTCCAGAGACGAAGCCACAAAGTCCAGCAGCTTTTCCACGTACACGTCTGGCAGGGAGCTGGACACCACTTCGACTTAATGAGCAAAAGAGAAGCCCACAATTAAGAGATGCAATACATTTTCTGTAATCAATCCAAGAGGGAAAAAAAATACAAGGCTGGTGTAAACATAACTATAAACTGGTAAAAATCTGACATTTTTTAAGTAATAAAATGAATATAGTCATTGGTAAATTGCTGTGGCATAGGAAGAATAAAACACCTTTGGGATGTGCTGTTATTGGGAGGAAAAGTACACCTTTGGGGTGGTAAATGTAACTCTTCTCCTGTCATTTTAATGTGTTTAGTTTTATGCTGGTTTTTTCTGGCAAAAGTAGACAGGGACAGGGAAAGACTAGAGGTCCATGCCTGTCATTTTAATGCACCATTCTTCTGTGAAAACCTTCTTACTATCTCACCACTGGTCTACTACAAATGTTCAAACAATATATGAAATATATGAAGATAATCATTTGTACTTACTTTGGTCGTAAGGCACAGTTTCCAGCACTTCTCTAATGAGAGAGGTCTCATTCAGGCGGAAAGCGAGCACAATTGCTGATGTCCATTCCTTCTTCCTCAGCTGACGTCGGATGCTAGTTGGTGTGACGTCCATGTCCAGGTCATAGGGGTCAAAAACCAGTGAGGCGTCTAGGGAGTAAATAAGCAGGCCTTCTGTGGAGGCTGCCGCCCAGCTTCGCCCTGATTGAAGGACACACATGGACATTACGATATGATTTAGTGTTCATATAACAAAGCTGTGCCCTGATTGGAGAACAGAAAAAGCTAATACAATCTTTCTGATGCTGACTAACTTAGTTGTGTCCTGACTGCTGGAGAGTGGAAATACAGTTCCATGCTCTTATTGTTTCTTTAAGTCCTGAGGTGATCAGACTAAACAAAACTGCTAATCAGACTAAACAAAACTGACGGTTTTAGGAGGTGAACTCTGACCATGAACATTTTTTCTACAGCCTTCGGTTCCAGGGCAAATTTCGCATTCATTTTCTCCACTCGTGAGAAAATTCTTTAATTAATGGTTTTAAGCATTGAATCAAACAAACTAGCTACAATATATATCATGCCCTTGTAACAATTATTTCTAAAGGGGGAAAAGTTACAAGACTATATTTATTGTCTTTTACAAGGGAATGTACCACTGATCACATAAAGCACTGCGAATAAAAATCAGAGTCGTTTTTCCTCCAAAGTTAGGGTTTTTGCATGTAATTTTAGCAATTTGTTAATATGGTATACGTTGTGTTTTTTTGTGTAAGCAACATGGTGTTATATTACATTTTCTTTCTAGTTTTGTTGCAGCTAGATTGACCAGTGGCTTCTACCACTGTGTAATAATCTTGTAGCTGATGGTGACAGCTAAGTAAACCTGTTAACACTAATAATCAGATTCACTAATGTACAGCACTGCAACTTCTGGAACCTGATCCGGTTCCCTTAAGTAGCTATAAACAAATATAAATCTGTTATATAGCTTAAATGTTTAACCGTTTATTTCAAAATCTGAAAATAGATGTATATACAAGAATATAACGTTTACTTACCAGTGGGGGAAAAGCGGAGAGAGGTGATGCGAATCTCTGGCTTGAAGTGTCGTGAGCTCATGTCGCCTGGAGGGGTTTAACATGTTAGGGTTAATATAGGATGGTTCTCTTTACTGATAGAACATAATCTTGTATCACATTACACTACTGGGCCTCACTCTTTAGCAAATCACTCAGCAAATAGATAAGGATAAGATAAGGAGACCTATTCCAGATTTACTAACATTACAATTCCAAACAGGGTCATTTGTTTTAACTGCATGTGCAGACTTGAGCAGAATACCATTAATGAGTTGTCTGAGATCATTGTGTGCTTCCATGTTGAGCACTAAGTCCTCTGTCCTGAAGACTCCATGGCAGAACCCTTACTGACTTGTACAAAGCGCTGATACTGGACACTCCTTCCATAAATTTTAAATAATTCCCTCCTTTTAGAAAGCTTCAACACATCAACAATTATATATTTTTGTTTGTTAAATTACAAAATGCTTTCATCTGTTTATTATTAGTCTTAACTTACACCGCCCTCCAAAAGTTTGGAAACGCCTGAACAAAATAGGGTTTTTGGGCAATATCAGCATAAATCCTCTTTAGTTAGTGACCATTTTATATTGATAATAAGGGACAACACAAAACATATTTTATTAAATAAAAAGTTTATGAACATAAACATGAACATAACATAGAAAAATACTCAAATTTTGGATTCATCAAAGAAATCCCCATTAGCAGCTATTACAGCTCTACATACTCTAGGCATCCGAGCAGTCAGTTTATTCAAACATTGACTTGATATATTACTCCAAGCCTCCTGGAGGATTGCCCAAAGA
>CM041000.1:7931056-7946759 GCA_022985145.1 Pangasius djambal | reverse complement strand
ACAGTGGTTTCTTAGTTGATACACGGCCATGCAGACCTGCTTGTTGAAGTCTCCGACGGACAGTAGAACATGACACTGGTACATCACGTGTACTGTTAAGCTCAGCTGTCAGCTCTGGACAAGTTAGGCGTCTGTTGCGAAGGCTGGACACTCTCACATATTTGTCCTCATTAGAAGAGGTACATCTTGGTCTTCCACTTTAAGGTGTGCTGACCCAAAAACCTTTAAAAAACATTGGCCAGGCTTAAAGCAGTAATCAGGTATCACAGCTACCCATGGGGCATGTCTGACTTTGATGTGTATATATTGCCATTATTATGCAATAAAAAAAACAATTATTGTTATTATCTTTAGTGATAATGACAAGTTACTTTAATGCATTTACACCAGGAAATGATAAAGATTAATGCTGATATTGTCCAAAACCTCACTTTGCTTAGGGTGTTTCCAAACTACCACCCAAGTCCTTGTCTATTGTCTGTTACTATAGAAACAATAACATACTTGAACCAATTCATCAATAGATACCTATGACATGCCTTGAAGACAGCATTTTTGTAAGAGCTGCAGCTATAGAACATTAATCAACACTTTCTGACCAATCAGATTTGAAAATCTGAGCTCACCACCGTGGTTTAAAAAAATATATATAACACTTACAGTATAAATCAAGATATAATCTTGTTTATGTTGAATAAGCAGATTTGAGCTTACCTAATCTACATTAGTAACTAAACACATCAAAAATTTCATCATCAAGCTGAATGACTCTTTATTGAGGTCAAAATGATGGCAGCAGAAATCCGCTCACCTCTTCTGACCCCAGGCAGGCTGAGTTTAACTCCATCCCCATCCCCTGTGCCTTCATCCACTAGTGACAAGCTACCAAACTCCGTCATCTTACGCCTATCCAGGAACTCCTAACAGTGCACAGAGACATGTGAGTTAAAATTACAGAATAAGCTGCGACTACTGGCCTTTAAAACAGTCAGAATTACAGGAAGTCCCACACACAAGAGAGCACGTCTAATTTAGGATTCATTATGAGCAGATGAGACTGTACCTCCATGGCATCCAGAGACATATTGCAGGAGATTTCAAACTTCTTCATGAGGATCTGTTCCTTGATGTTGTAAATGCAAACAAACTTGGAGTGGCCACCAGCTAACATGGACTCGCCATCAGCAGAGTAACACAGCGAAGTGAAGGCCCTAAAGAAATTAGAGGAGGATTTTTTTTTTTCCCAAATATGCTCTCATGCTAACAGATCTCGAAAACCATAATTTAATCATTATATGCACAGATGCGGCGTTCCTTCATAACAGATAATTTACTAATCATTTTTAAAATTAATACAGCCTTTGTGAAGCTTCCTGGGTAAAAACATCGTTAAAAAAAACACATTCCAACAACAAGAAGTATTTCTTATTAAATACTATCCTAATTAATTTAACCTTGCAGGTCAACATCTGATAATCACTAAAGCTTTTTTTTTTTTTTTTGTAATGGTGGAATTTGGATTGAACATGTGACAAGGAAATGCTATTAATTCACAAAACATGAGAGCCAATAGTGTTCCAGTATTCTCATGTAAAATAATTTGCATATATTGGCATGTATTGGTGTCTTTCTGCTCTCATGACTTATGTAGAACTGCAACTTTATGCCACTACTGCTGTGTGTGAAATATTTGCAAAATGGGAGATAATAAATAATTATTCTTATAACATTTATTAAATGTTTTGTTTATATATTATTTCATTACTTTTCTCAACTCAACAATAGCCATAGCACTTTGAAGCTGCTTTGCTTTTATGGAATTTTTAAAAAAAATTTTAGCTAATGTTTATTACTGTCACATTATTTATAATGTCACATTATTCAATGGCCACCCCAGAAGTGGATCAAACCCCATACCACTGTTGATAAATGGACTCAGATATCAGTTCCCTGGGCTGCACCCTAGTTCAAAACAGCATTCATACTTCACCAAATATATTGAACTATTGGTTTAAGTGCACTGAATCCAGGAAAAAAAGTGCAACTCCTAACAATAAAGTCTATAATATGATGTCCATGAATTAGATGAAAAATAAAGATTAAGGCCACATCTATAGACTGTGGTCTACAGTCTGCCATCTAGAGTGACAAATCAATAATTCTAGTCCTGAAGACTGCAGCACAGTTGGTGGATTTCCCACACAGAAACACCAAAGGACCTGTTTTTGATCAGTGTAATCACTAAAATGTTCTGGTCTCTACCCCCTGAGCTGAAAGTCTTCACCCCAGAGCTACAGTATGGCTTTTCAGCCCTGCTTCTGGGAATCATCTGCATTGCAGACTTTGGGTCTGGCAGTGATCCATTTAATGAAGGCCTTTAGTGTGTTGAAATTAAACTAAGAATAGTACCAGATGACTAGGAATTGGGCTCTGCCCTGCAGCTCATTTTAGATTTTAGAAATACTCACTTGCCCTTGGCTGACTGCTTTGCTGTGATCTTGTCCGTTTCTTTGCGGCCCATCTGCAGGTCATGGCGGCCGGCGATGGAGCCAGTCTGAGTCGCTGCCTGAGGATTCCAGAATGTGATCTCACCATCCAGAGAGGCCACGGCCAACTCCTGACCGTCCGGACGATACGTCACTACCAGACCTGGGCAGAAGGGAAAAGTCTGATACATATATCCAGGAAGTGTTCTCTTACAATCTTTATTTAAGATTCTCCCACTCTCTATTTATTATTATGCTCTACTAAACCTTTCACAACTTCTCAGTGCTGATGTCCCCCTCCCGAAAGCCCTATTAAATAAGCTTCAGTAAAATCTTACAAATGGTTAAGTTAAATCTTAGAATTACATATTGCATCTTTATAATACAATGGGCTACTTTTCTACTTTTAAAGGCTGTGATGTATTTTAAATAATGCAAATAATACAATTAATAATTATGCGTATCTATAACCCCAAATTTGAAACACTGCTTCTGGCTAGTAAGTATACAAAACAGTGTTGCATTACATACAGAACACTGTTGCAGTGGGGCGTGGTCGAGTGTCAGCTGCAGACAGAGAGGAGGCGGGCTGAGCCGGCAGGTAACGTGTGATGATTCTCACCTGTGTCTTATTACCACCAGTCTACTTATTTGTGTCTCTTTGTGCTTTCAGTGACTCCCATAACCGGCGACACACACACACACACACACACACACACACACACACACACACACACACACACGCCGAGGAGCATAAGCTTGAACGTGACGGAGCAAAAGCAGCGTGATCATCATGGATACTTTTCTGCCGAATTGTCCTTTTGTGTTGAGTTTTTGAAAGTGCCCTGAAAAGTGCGGAGTGAATAACTGCGATCCCGGAGTTCTGCTAAAATTCCGCCTGCCTCCCGAGTCTTCCTCCACACCCTCACACACCGGGTTCGACAGACATGGTTTTAAATAAAGTAGCATGCCCCATTACTATCGCTTACCATCAGATGTGAGCCGCAGGATTTCTCTGGTTTGCCAGCTGTCCCTCATGTCCCACAATCGGACTGTTTTGTCCCAGGATACGCTGGCCAACACAGACTGTACGGGACTAAAGCACAGGCTGCTCACTGGCCCCTCATGACCACTCAGCACCTATCACACAGACAACACACACATTTCACTCCCCTACACTTAACATGCCCCACTACAATCCACTTGCATACAATTATGTGTTACCATTCTACATTTTACAGTTTTACATTAATATTTCATTAAGTGCTAACTGCCTGCCACAAGCTATTAACCATTATCAGACAGTTCATAGACGGGTTCAGGCTGACCTCCAGAAGTCGTCCAGTCTGCATGGACCACAGGAAAATTTCAAACGAGTCCTGAGCTCCAGCACACACAAGTTCCCCACTCACATCCACCGCCAGTGAGGAGAACTGCTTCGGCCGTGGAGAAGTTAGTGTTCTGAAGTTACGGTACCTGAAAAGAGACAGAAAGTTGGACTGTCTGACTGGTATACCCTAGTGAAGTTCACACTAGACCTTCACACTAAAATGGTCAAGGTTTAAAAAAAATAAAAATAATAATAACGTAAGACCTTTGACTAATCCGTGCTTTGGGTTGCCTATGCAAAATTCTTAACAGAAAATTGGCACTGAATTAACCACTAGTCCCAGGAGGTGGTGTGGTAATATCAATATTCCACATTGCTGACATGGTCTTTGGATCTTACAATGGGCATGAAAATGAGTTTTTTTGTATCCTCCATTACCTGTGCAGATCGAAAGCTCGGACAGTGCCATCCAGAGAGGCGCTAACCACCACGAAGCCACTGCTTGTAAAGGTGACGTTAGTTACGCTGCTCGTGTGCTCTGTGAATGTGACGAAACACAGGCCGCTCGAGGTGTTCCACACTTTCACCTGAAAATGATTAAAAATTAGACTGAACACATGATACATTCATTTTACATCTACAATTTTGGAAAATAAACTTGCCTTGCCATCATCTCCTCCGGTGGCCAGATACTGTCCATCAGGAGAGTATGCCAGAGAGGCCATGTTATTGAAGTGGCCTTGCTGCTTGAACACATAGGATTCACTCTGCCACTCCCAAACCAGCAGCTGTCCAAGACCTTTAAAACCAACGGGCAACTTGGTAATGATTTCCACACACAGCAAACCATTTCACTCCTACATTCCTAATGCGACAATAACATTATTCTAGCTGGATGAGTTTTACCAGAGAACGTTCAGTAATGTAATTTGGAAGGGACTCCACTGACTACGACTACTCTGAATGACACATCTCTGCCCAGATGTACAATAACACAGTACACTGAAAACTTAAGTTATAAGATTAAATGCTGCTACATTACATGCTATGTCACCTTAAATGCCATTGGGACAGGATAAAATTTCTGGATGTTGCTGGACGGAGGTATGTAGCAGTTACTTTCTCTGGATCTCTGCATCAATCACAGAAATAGGAGTGTATTCATGATGTACTGTATGCGTGGTGGTCACGCTAAAAATTCCTTGCGCACCACATACATCTCATTTACTAAAAACTGACTGCTCTAAGCATCTGTCATAGGGTTTGTGGCCAAGCATGTTTGATCATTATTGCTTGATCATTAGTAGGCCCCATGCCCATAACATGTATGTAGGCTATACTTGAGCTAGGAACGTGCCTAAAACCCCAGGAAGGGTCCCTTCTCTCAAAGTCCTTTTAAAAGTTGTCTATATATTATGGGCCTGTGCTTTAAATCTGACCAAAAAAAACAGCTTACAGCGAGAGATATACACTCACTGGCCTCTTTAACACATTCATGCAGCTGACCAGTCATTTGGCAGCAGCACAATGGAAAAAATCATGCAGATACAGGTCAAGAGCTTTAGTTAATGTTCACATGAAAAAAGTGATTTCATGGACTTTGACAGTGGCATGGTTCTTGTCAGATGGGCCGGGTTTCAGTATTTCTGAAACTGCTGATCTTCCGGGATATTCACACACAACAGTCTCAAAAGTTAACAGAGAATGGTGCGAAAAACAAAAAACATCCAGTGAGTGGCATATATGCGGGTGGAAACGCCTTACTGATGAGACGGGTCAGAGGAGAACGGCCAGACCAGTATGAGCTGACAAAGTGTGTCTCAAATAACCACTCTTTACAACCATGTCGAGCAGAACAGCATCTCAGAATGCAACAAACATCCAACCTTGAGGCGAATGGGCTACAACAGCAGAAGACCACATTGAGCTCCACTCCTGTCAGCCAAGAACGAGAATCTGAGGCTACAGTGAGCACAGGCTCACCCTCAAATATCCCCACTATGATAATGCTCTATATGTAGAGTCTGTACCTGAACAGCCAAAGCCAATCCAGTCTCCAGTGGGGTTCATGGCTATAGCTGAAATCCTCTGATCTGAAATACTGGTGGTTTACACCAAAAGAAAAGTTAACAACCAGTAAATATACAAATATCCACCATTATTACACTAGCACTGTAATTCAAGGATATAACTTGCCGTAAGTCTTGATATGGCAGGGAAAACACACATGCGCACACATACCCACACACATTAATATGGGTTGCGGAGGTTAAGAATTCTGGCATCATGGTGTGTTTGGTCAAACCTGAGTGAGTGAATGAGGTCAAAGTCAGGCAGCTCATGGAGGTGGAAAGCTCCCGAGGCAAAACCCGTCACCAGAATGTGTGTGTCCTTGTGGAAAGCTGCTGCTGTCAGGTTGTTGTAGTCTCCCTCTTTGTTGAAAAAGTGTCTGCGGTTTAAAAAAAAAAAAGCATTCCAAATACCACAAAGACAACTGTCCAGACAAAGCCTCAACACTTTAGTTTAACATTTTACAAGTCAGTACAAAATAAACTGTGATTAAATAACATAACGAAGCTCACGTTCCCTGAAATATTCTCATAAGCAAAAACGGGCACAAACTCTGAAATGTAGCACATACTTGCTTTTCTGCTTGTAACGGACGGTTTTGATGCCCTCCACTTCTTTTGGCGCATCCAAACTCCCTTTTATCACCTCTCCCCTCGGCTGCCCGTCTTCTCCCATCAGTTCCTCAATTTCATTCTCCTCATCCTCTTTAGATTCCTCCTCCTCCCGCCTCTTTCTTTCCTCCTCCATCTTCTTCCGCTCTGAGTACTTGGGTCCTTTGCGTAAGCCATCGAGCTCAGTGTCGCTCTCCCACACACACAGAGCGCCATCTTGACTCACAGTGTACAACTGCATAAGAAGAAATATGCTAGCATTATAATAACAACACTACACAGTCATTTATCATCACTCCAATAAAGTTTTAACATCAAATGATTAAATAACAAAACATCATTACAAAATTAGAGTTTCTCTTCTCAGAACAGTCCATTTTTATTTTTTGTCTTTGTTCTTTATGGTCTTTGACCCACATCCACTAAAAACATCAATAAATGCAGCTGAAAGTTTGCCCGGTTTGACCTCAACACACTTTTAGTTCTTAACAATGCATATGAAATGAAGCAATTGTACTCTCAATATCTCAAGGTGTTCACCAAAATCCTGTCAGCAAACAGGAGACGCTAAAACCTTACGTCCAGACTGTCCTTCTCGAAGAAGCATCCCACGATGATGTCCTTATGACCTCCTATAGAGTGATAGATCAGATTCGCCCATCGTTCTGCTCCAAATATCCACGTGGTCATGTCTTTACTCCCCACTGCAAAGCACCTGAGACAACAAAGACCAGATAAAAGTCAAATGTGTGGTTGCTTTGAATAGCGCTAATGTGATCAAGTGGTGACAGGAAACGCAGTAAAATTAAGAAATAAACAGTGGGGTTTTCATTGTGTCCAGGACCTATGACGCCATTTATATTTTTATAAAGTGAGTGGGACTGATCTTGTGCTCGGCTTTACTCTCTCCAGTCACAAGGCGCACGCTTTCATCAAAACTACATACTCGGATTTTCATGCCACCGCTATTATGTGCCACTGTACAAGACTCTCGTTAACAGGACATCTCAAGAACGAGTGGTTGAATGTTTGTAGGATTTATATGGAATTCTCATCACAACGCAAGAACTGGATTAGATACCAAGGGCAAAATTGTCTCAAGTTTTTCTTCGAAACCTTCCTTCCTGTTTGAAGCATATTATAAATACAGAGCCAATATATCGCTGCAAATTCCCACCCACCAGCCAGCTCTCTCCTATCACATGACAGCTACCAACTCTGAAGGGTCAGGACTAACATGTGCTTCCTGGCAGTGACGTGAAGAGAGCCAACCTTATCTTTTTGACCTGCATCACAGGGCAGCGTAATGCACGTGGAGGAAAATGTTATATGCCCGCATCTGTGTACGAGCTCACGGATGCCAAAATTGGCTAGTGTCGCTATGATTGACAGGCGACAGAGTACACCAGAGAGAATGCCCTCCCACCCAGACAGCATGGCCTCAGCATGGATGGCTGTAGCATCATCAAGATTCAGACTGCAATCTCCAGACAAACAGCAAACACTTGTATGTTGTGCCACCCAGGAGCCAGTATGAAGTATATTTTTAAGGGTATTCGAGGAATACAAATTAGTTACATGATCAACTAGACTTGTTAGGGGTAGAGGCATCCTCATCGACTTGTTAAATCTTTAACATCATGCTCCTTATGGTTTTTAAAGGACAACACCATATGCTGGTGATGTTATTATGTTAATTAGATTAACAATTTATCTTTTGTAAACATTTTCTTGTGATCCTCAATACATTTTCGTGACCTTAACCATAAAAGTAAACAGAAAAATTCTTAGTTTTTATGAAACGTCAACATTTGATTAAAAATTTGAATTCATCTAGCGCTAGCGTAAAGACAATATGTGCTAGCAGGAGGAGTGAGGTGGTTAGCTGAAGTGCTGTACTTGGAGTCATCAGTCCAGTCGATGCAGGTCGTCTCATCGAAGGGTCCATAATAACTCTTATCCAGAACAAACGCATTAAAGGCCCGGTTCTTTCCAGGGGCATGGTACATCAGAGCGACGTTTTCTTTAGTAACCACAAACTTCCTATAGAAAGTAGACATAACACCACATAATTAATGGGACTTTAGGTGAACAAGTAAGCTGTGGACTTAATCCAGTTCTATTTGCCTGCCAAGTGTGTGTTTGTGTGTGATTCGAGTGACTTACTTGCCATCGGGAGAGAAGCGGATGCTGTTGACTGGCTTGTGAAAGTGATGATGGTGAAGTACAGCTCGAGTCAACAAGCTGACCAATACGGCTGCTCCATCTACAATGCATGATTTAACACTAGTGACCAATTCACCACTTCATTCATCACGGAAACCAGAAAAATGACAAGTAAGAAACACAGATACCTTCATCAACAAGTATGGCTGTATTTCCATCAGGTGAGAGCCCCACACTGGTAATATTCTTATTGGTGCTCACTGGTAATGTCTCGGACTTATTACTAAAACAATACAGACAGCATTATTGTTAATGGTTTTGATGTTGATGCTAATCAAACATGCAGGACAAAAAAAAGCAAAGTGAATGAGTGCATATTCAGTGGTGCTAGACTTCCCGTCTACTTTGTTGAACTCGTTTGTAGGGCAGGAAACTTTGCAACACAATTTTCACAAATCGCACGGTATTCTTAGACCATGGTCTATTTACGCTAGTGTAAGCACATGCTTTAAGGCACTTCTGTAAGACGCTCTGGTCTGTAAGGCACTCTGGATAAAAACATCTGCTAAATCCCATGAATGTAAATTAACCAACATACCCAACCATTCATTAAAGCACTGACTGACCAGTAAGGAATAAAACTCCTAGGCACTTGCTGTTATAGGATAATAATTAATGATGGTGTTGTGTAACATCTCCCAGTGCAAAGTGGAGTTACTGTTACCAGCACGTCCCAAAGTGTTTTATTCTTTTTATTCTACAGCCATTACAATTTTTATTAACCTTAGATTACTGTGGAATGTTTGCCAAATAAGTCCATATGAATGAACTGTTACTACAGAAACAAGATCCTAATAGAACAAGCGCATTAATATAAACCTATGATTCGATGTGCAGCCAGAACTACTGTCACAGCTGCTGCAACTAACACAACCTGTTTACGTTCCACAACTTTAACTGTAGCTCAACAACAACAACATTAAATGTTGCTCAGTTATAAATTAAAAATTGTAATCATTGACAAATTGCTGTGGTATTAAAGTCGGGCTTCGGACTGATGTGAAGTAGATTGTTGTCCTACACCAGCCAGTCCCAAGGCTCCTCTTATACCTCAGTGATCTGCCAAAAATCTTTTTATTTATTAATGAATGACATATGACGCTTTTTATAACCATTTAGCTACATTTAATGTTGTAAAACATCTTTGAGACAGGTTAGTTCCTGTCATCACTTCCATTATATCAGCTATAAACAGTCATTCTCTCACCATCATCTCGTTTTCTCTTTCTTGAAGTTATCAAGAAACCAGAAACGGCAAAGTCTCCTGTCCTGAAGAAAGTCTTCCATGAAGGAAAACTAGTCAGTGTTTACTGATCGTTACAGAGCACTGACACTGGAGACTCCTTCCATTAATGTTAAATAAACAGCACCATATCAATAATTAGCCTTTTTTTCTTTGTGTAATATAAAAACGCATTATTTAAATTTGCTCATTATCATAGATTATGCAGCGTACAAGTTTCAGCGTACAAGTCCCTGTGAATGAGTAACTACTATAGAACTAATGACGTATTTGAATATATTTGATCGAGCATTAATATAAACCTGTGATTTGTCTTGCAGCCATAACTCCTGTCAGAGCTGCTATAATCATAAACTACTCAACAGCTCCTGACCAACCAGATTTGAGAATTCAATGGCGCTGTGGTATAAACCGTATTTCGTCCTTCTTTGTCTCCTTTTTGGACACAGTTAATGGTTGGCTGAGAAAGCTGGCTGTGCTGAATTGGAATGTTAAACAGTGTGAATGTTAGAATTGATCCAATGTGTGTCACTTACTTCTTCAGGTCGAACACAGAAATGCGGTTTCCAACCGGACTGATGACTGAATTGCCATCTTTAGAGAACGTCAGATTCCCGTGGCGATAAACAGCCCCCAATAAGTTGGAAAACTGCAAACGGGAAGTAAATAAAAGCGTCATTCCGTGTCAATTTAACCAAATTCCAAAAGTTCATTCATCAAGCTGGACACGAATGGATTTTTTTTTGTAAATTGTTTGTACGAGATTTTACACAAAAAAAATTGAGTATTCATGAAAATCCTGTAAATTCAGAAGAACCTTTGTGCCCTACTCACACTCAGTGCAACTGAGAATTACCACGTACTGCTGATTAGATATTGATATTTCACAATGTAGCTGGTTTTATGTCAGTGGAGTGTCCGATTTCTTGTACAACTTAAGCTTTCTTCACTTTTTGTTGGCTTTTATTTCAGTGATCCAACAAAGCTGTGCTCGTGCTCTCTTCTGATGAGAGACTTAGAGATAATATCCAAGCTGTAGGCTTATTCTCTGAAATATGGGGCTTTCATTTTTTTAAAATTTGCATTTCTGAGGCACTTTTCAGATGCTCACAGGAAGGTCAGTACTGTAGATACAGACTTCAGACATGCTGGAGATTTACAGTAGTTGGTTGTGTAAAAACTATCTACAATACTGATGTTTTTGTGAGCATCTGAAAAGACTTCAGAGTTATTATTATTATTATTATTATTATAATAAATTATTATTAATATTGCATTTACAGTCCTACCATGAGCTGGACTATGTTAGAAGTAAACTAAGGGCACAACTTTGTAAGCTCATTAAAACTGAAGGCACCAAAAAAGTGAAGGTTAATATTTTTCAAAAAAGATTGTTAACATTATTTTCTATGTATCACATTTTAAAAACCCAGGGTCAGATTACTACAATATTTGAGATTTGTACCGAACATTATGTACTAAATGTTTTGGCAGATTCTGAGCCCATGATGCAGCCTCCTCAGGGTGAGTTGATATGGAGGATATGACCCACACACATTGCTTATTTCTAAACATTTGTGCCCTTTGCGTTTCTTGAAGTTTACCTGTAATTTAACTGCAACTAACCGTATGTTAGCCAGCTAGCTAGCTTAATTGGCTCTCTCTTCTCCCGGACAGTGATAGGTTCACGGTAACCATGTTCAAAGCGTTATGTGTCTAAACATACCTTATATGCAAACTTCATCTTCGTCTCAAACGGCGTTTAAATCTTTACATTATTCAGTTGTAGATTTAAGCAGAAACCCGGTACATACAGGCGCCTGCTTCTTTCACCAGAAACACGTGTGTATCTGTATTGGGGATGTTGACGGCTAATACTTCCGGGTCAGACTTTACAAAATTTTACAAAATAAAATGACAAAATAATGTTTTACTAAATAAAAAGACAAAATTATCGAAAATAAGGGATGGAGATTAAAATTAATGATAAGGAGTGCCAGTGTAAATGTCTCGACTCAGTAAACTGGTAGAATGTGTAGAAGTCGTGAAATGGCCACTTTATATATCCAGGGAGGGGAAATAAGGGTTTTATTTTTGTTATTTAATATATTTAATGTGCATATATCAACTTCAAATTACCACACATAATGTCTTTTCTCTTTCTACTTATAAATAAACAATGAATATAAATGAACAAAAAAGTAAGCATTCGTAAGCATTGACAAAGATATATATATATATAGGCCAAATCAACACCTTGAACTCTTTGGTTGTCCTTCCTTGGACCACTTTTGGTAGGTACTAACCACTGCATACCGGGAACACCCCACAAGACCTGCTGCTTTGGAGATGCTCTGACCCAGTCTTCTAGCAATCACAATTTGGTCCTTATGAAAGTCACTCAGATCCTTACGCTTGCCCATTTTTCCTGAGATCTGACTGTTCACTTGCTGCCTAATATATCCCACCCCTTGACAGGTGCCATTGTAATGAGATAATCAATGTTATTCACTTCACCTTTCAGTGTTTTTAATGTTATGGCTGATACACACACACACATAAACACACACATAAACACACACACACACACACACACACACACATACACACACACACACACATATATATATATATATATATATAGAGAGAGAGAGAGAGAGAGAGAAAGAGCATCTCCAAAGCAGCAGGTCTTGTGGGGTGTTCACGGTATGCAGTGGTTAGTACCTACCAAAAGTGGTCCAAGGAAGGTGTCAGGGTCATGGACGCCCAAGGCTCATTGATGCGGGTGGGGAGCGAAGGCTAGTCCGTCTGGTCCTATCCTACAGAAGAGCTACTGTAGCACAAATTGCTGAAAACGTTAATGCTGGCTATGATAGAAAGGAGTCCGAAAACACAGTGCATCACAGCTTGCTGCGTATGGAGCTGCGTAGTTGCAGACCGGTCAGAGTGCACATGCTGACCCCTGTCCACCACCGAAAGTGCCTACAATGGGCATGTGAGAATCAGAACTGAACCATGGAGCAATGGAAGAAGGTGGCCTGGTCTGATGAATCACGTTTTCTTTTATATCATGTGGATGCACTATGGGAAGAAGGCAAACCCGCAGAGGCAGGGTGATGCTCGGGGCAATGTTCTGCTGGGAAACCTTGGGTCCTGGTATTCATGTGGATGTTACATGTACCTCCTACCGAAACATTGTTGCAGACCAAGTACACCCCTTCATGGTAACAGTATTCTCCAATGACAGTGGCCTCTTCCAGCAGGATAATGTGTCCTGCCAGACTGCAAAAATTGTTCAGGAATGGTTTGAGGAATATGACAAAGAGTTCAAGGTGTTGACTTGGCTTCCAAATTCCCCAGATCTCAAGCAGATCGAGCATCTGTGACTCTACAAGACCTTCAGAGGTCTTGTGCAGTCCATGCTTCGATGGGTCAGAGCAGTTTTGGCAGCACAAGGGGGGCCTACACTATGTTATGGCTGATCTGTGTGTGTGTGTGTGTGTGTGTGTGTGTATACACAAGTCTGTTATCAACTCTTTCAGTCAGTAAGTCAGTGACTCATACCAGTGTCACACATTCACATGGCACTACCTTGTCAGTATCATTGTTGTGGGCCACTGTGCAAATACGATTTTTTTTCTTTTGAGGTCAGTGCAGAAGAGAGAGAGAGAGAGCATTGTGTGTGTGTGTGTGAAAAAATAATTAGTCACTTTTGCACTTCTTCATCCATGTCTGACAAACTCCTGATGAAGTCACCAGTGGTGGTCCTGTGGTGGACATTTTCCACTAATAGATGATATAGAAAGGTAAAGGAAGACTGACATATTGTGCATAGCAACAGATGAGTTAGCAACATGGTGGAGCAGGTAGCGATTCCACCACACAGCTCCAGGGTCCCCTGATCCGGGGTAACTCTCTGTGTCCCCGCGTGGGTTTCCCCTGGGAAACCCCAGTGGTTTCTTCCCAGTTGGTGTTTGGCTATACTAAATTGCCTGTAGGTGTGAATAAGTGTGAATACGTGTGTGTGTGGTGCCCTGTGATAGACTGGCGATGGACAGACATCCCATCCTCACACTCTGTGCACCTTAGACAGGATCCAGATCCATCGTGACCCTGACCAGGATAAACCAGCTACTGAAGATGATGATGATGATGATGACTTTTGCACTTTTCAGAGACAAATCCTCAGCTGTCATGTCTGACAAACTGATGAGATCACCAGTGACGGACATGAGGGCTGACTAATTTTTAAATTGTGCATAGCAACAAATGGGATAGAGTCAATAATTGTACAAGTACAAAGTGACATAGTGTATAATAATGGGTGAACATAATAAAAGGGCCATTAGGTGTAGATACAATGTACATAGGGAAACAGGAACTGAGTGTATAGAAAGTGATAAGTGAAAAAAAGTGGAAAATGATTGTTAGTAGTACCCCAAAATGACCACCAGGTGGCGCAAAGACACATTTCTCAGTCTGGACAAAATCAAGACCCCAAACAAGAGACAGATATTTTGTAATGTCCATGCACAAACTGTGCGTTTACACTTTCGTCAGTGTATATATGTTGATAAATAAAGAGATTCGTGGTGTTGAACGCTCATCACATAAAGTCAGTTGATCCTGTTACAAGGCGGGGCTTCGGGGTGACGTCACGAGCTCATTTGCATATCCCTGGGCATATATTTGGCTCTGCGCAATAGCGCGCCACATTGCTGCAACCCAGAGTTATCCGAGATCTCAAACGCTAACTGGTCTATATAGGTATGCATTCTGATTTTTTTTTTCAACTTGTATTCATGATTGCTGATGGTGCTACAGATTGATAGTTTGTTCAAAGATTTGATTATGCTATTTGATGCATGTTATGCAAAGGAGTACAAGAATGAATCAGTGAAGAATGATGGATTTATTTATTTATTTATTTTAAAGTATTTTGTTACAGCCTGTTTCATTGTGTGTGTAAATGAGGAAATCAGGTCCACTGACACATTTCCTTTGTTGCATGTGCGCCTTTGTGCTGCAGGCTGTTAATGCATGCTGATTAGTCACTCTGGCGCTTCATACCTATAAATGCATGAATAAGATATCGGATATGTGCATGGGACAGTAGGCTTGGGGTGTGACTAAAACGTTAGAGCCCTCTATTTTAGAGATTAAGCCAGGATGGGCGGTGGTTCCTACCATACTGTGTGTGCACGAGCGTTGAATCCGTAAATCTTTGTGCGCGCACGTGGGGGTGCGCAAAAATGTCTGATCATAAAAAAAAATCATAATACTAATAATAAGTTATTCCCCAATCGTCACATTTGCATGCATTTGCTTTGCCGCTCTTACAGGTCGAAGATGCACTGATGTGGAAATGTTCTGGTTTTTTTTTTTCGGGGTTATTTTTTCAGACGCCATTCAGAAAGGGTGCGGTTTTGTTCTCTCTTGTGTGGTCAGTGCAGTCACTGTGGCTGGACAAAAGCTCACAATGTGAACTACACAAGGTGCTTTAATGAAAAGAACACTGTAGGTGGTTTAAATAATTTTCTCTCAAGAAAAAAAAAAAGACTAAAATCAGTTTTGCACTTTTTTTTTTGTCTCTTGACAGACACTCAGCAACCATGTCTGACAAACCCAATCTCGATGAGGTCACCAGCTTCGACAAGAGCAAGCTGAAGAAGACCGAGACTCAGGAGAAGAACCCGCTCCCATCTAAAGAAAGTAAGGAAGTCTTTTTTTTTTTTTT
>CM041000.1:7903050-7930956 GCA_022985145.1 Pangasius djambal | reverse complement strand
CAGCCATCGAACAGGAGAAGCAGGCGACATCGTGAAGACCCCAAGCTGCCATCATGCACTGTGCACACCCCCTTTCCCACACATTGCCTTCTTTTTGTTCACTTCTTTTAGCTGTATAACTCTGTAACCAAAATGTCAAAAAAAAAACAAAAGGAAAAAAAATGCTAAAAAGAAAACCCTAAAGCTGCCATCAACGTTGGGTGGACCTGAAATCATCCTCCACCAACAGCCAGAAGACGAAAACCATCCACCCACCCCCCTTTTCCAAACCAGCAATGAAAAAGAGCGCTTCTAACCCTTTGGCGCACGTAGCTTGGATCCATCTGGCTTCCATGGCCTCGGCTATTGGCGTAGAGACAGAAGAGGGGCAAAGGACAAAGGGGGCGTGGCTTCGGAATGTGGACATTCCCAAAATTTTCATTGACCAATCGGGGTATGGCTTTATGTCAACGTGTGACCAGCTCACCATTTTGTGGCGTTGCATTTCTTTTCTTTCTTTTTTTTTTTATTAAGAAATTGAGTTTTACAGTAAAATGCACAATATTTGGTTTTTGTATGTCATCAATGATTAATACCTTCTTGTTAGCGCTGCTTCAAGCAAATGCTTTTTGATTGACACAAAAGAGGAAGAGGAAACGGTGGAAGCCACCTAGATGGGGAAACATTCCTAAGGCACAAGAGGGTTTTTTTTAAAACTGATTGTACCCTTTTTTTGTACATGTGGGTTTTTTGGGGTTGCTTTTTGTGTTGCGCCCAATCTCAATTGTCCTGTTGTACGGAAGCTGTCAATTCTGGAAATGAAAATTTCCATGTGGTCGCTTTCAAGTGTTGATGAAATTGTTGTTTTTTTTTTTGTTTTTTTCCCTGGGTTTCTGTAACACTCAGCAAACCATGTTATTTTGCCACAAACCCATTCTCAAAAATGGAAAAAGGAACGTGTTGTAATAAAGCCTTTGTTATCAAAATGCTTTTCTGCCCCATTGTTTACTTTCACTTACACTTTATAAGGCTATTTTCCAGGAATTCATAGCGTGAGAGGTTTTTAACAATACATCAGAAATAGGTAGTGTTGAATCTACTACTCATAGTCAACATTTTCCTTTAGTATTAATGTTTGTGCACACAAAGGTGAGCTGCTAATTGAACAGAATATCCAACGACGTCGTTCTTCATGACGTCCTAAATAAGTCAAAAGATTAAAATCAGTTTACATCAATTTGGTGGAAATTTATGGAGTGTCTCTCCAGTGTCTGTGAACATAAGTAGCTGGCAGCGAGGCTTCCTGACTCGCAGGTGGTGATTTGGCATTCAGACCATCCAATTAGTGTGCGACTCTGTGCTGTGCATGCTGCGTTTCAAAGCCTGCTTCCTTTACCTAAGATTAGTGTTTACCTGAAAAGCCTTTTAGCATTACCTGGGTTAGTCTTCTCTAATTATATTCTTAAAAAATTGGCCTACATTAAGGTTCATATGATCCCAGTTCTATGAAATCACTGACTTAAGTGAAGCGTCAGCCCTAAAGTCAATATTGCTGATTCACAACTCGTACACATAAGTGAGTTTTGATATTTAGGGAATGACCACAGGCCTACACTAGTATGACCGTCTAGCCTGATAACGAATTCTGTTGCTTGATGCTATACCAGTATTGATGACATCATACAAAAATATTTCTAGATTATTTTTTTTTTCAATTTATGAATTGTTTTGATTAAGTACTAAACGAGAGTGATCCTCTTAACACTTAACTAAATAATTAACTAAATAATTTAATGTTTGTACTGCTACTTCAGTGTTACGTATGTAAGGCCATCTCCTTCAAATGAAACTGCAACAAATTGGATGTATTCCATAAGGAGATATAAAAAATATCTGTGGTATTTAATGTCACCAATCTCAGTTTGGCTCAATTTGCCATTTTCTTCATACTTTCCAAACAGTAGCCTTGCAGTCACAATATTAGCTCTGTCACTACATGACCTAACAACTAATTACCTCATTTGTAAATGAACAATAACCTTCCACAAACTACGTTTAGCTAGTTTAGCCAGATCATGATGCTATCAAACCCACAGGCCTTCTACCTAGGGCTAGCTAACTAGTAAAACGAAATTATTTTACTTTGTAACAAGAAATGTTAACCTAATAGAAATCCAACATTATACAAAAATATTAACTAACCAGCTAGCTGCTAATGGTTATCCCTTACTTAAAGTTAGTAAGTTTCCCAAAATAAAGCTAGCTAATGCTGGGATGATGTGTCATGGTTTGATGTGTTCTAGCCATAGAATTATCTTGGCTGTAAATCAGTATATTTATGCTTCATCTAAGCTGTAACTGAGCCTACATATGTACAGTGTAATTTTTTTCATGCACTTTACTTGGTGGTCTGTTCTTCTTAACTTGACCATGACGTAATAAGCTTTTTTCTGCTCTGTAACACAATCTGACACACTTAGCACACAGATAATCTCATATGCCAGTGTAAGTGGATTGGTCTTAAGTCAGTTAATCTTAATACTGTATTAATCTGTTGCACGAGTGGAGTTGTGCTGGATGGGTGGAGCCTGGAATGTTCTTGAGTGTTATTTACAGCAACTTCACAAGCAGAAGGCTTGAAAAACACCTTCTGCACCTTTCTGTTTTCTCTCTTGCTTTCTTACGCACTTTCTTTCCACACCTCCTCCTTCCAGTGAAGATGTTAATTAAAGATTCTCTGCCTGCAGGGAGCTTCATGCATGTACAAATCAACTGTAATAGCACATTACACACCCTTTGCTGATGTGCTGCGGCGATAAAGACAAGAAGTAGTAGAGATGCTTCTACCCCAAAGGTAAACAGATCCAGACATGCCTTAGGAATTTAGGAAAAGCTATAGAGACGATCCTGAGGAAAGCATAGTATCCCCCTTAGCTTACACATAACTTTACTACCTCATGTATTCAGTGGAATCCCAATATACAAAAGTCATTTTGTTTAAATCGATTTAAAAAAAAAGCTACAGTTATTAACCCCGCCCCTCACACTAAACCTAGCTGGTTGTACAGTGGCAGTTGTAGCTCAGTGGTTAAACTACTGATCAGAAGGTTGTGAGTTCAAATCCCAGCACCGCCAAGCTGCCACTGCTGGGCCCTTGAGCAAGGCCCTCAACTGCTCAGTTGTATAAATGAGATAAATGTAAGTTGCTCTGGATAAGGGTGTCTGCCAAATGCTGTAAATGTACATTTGAATTATCTAAATTCTTATGAATTTGCAATCATGACACCATGCTGAAATAGTGTTATAACAGTCAAATAGGTAAGGAATAAAATACACGACAGGGCATGCTGTTATAGGAAACTAATCAACGCTGGGGTAGTGTGAGACGGTCTGATGCAAAATAGATTGTTTTCCTATAACAGCAAATCCCGAAGTGTTTTATTCCTCTTCTACCATAGTGACTTATTAATGAACAACACTTCACACTTTTTAAGCATTTATAATTACATTTAATGTTATAATATAATTACATTTAATGTTATGTCATCTATGAGACAAAGTAGTTCTAGATTTCATTTACATTATAGCAGCTAGAAATAGTCATTCCTTCATCAGACTCTCTTTTTTCTTTCTCTTGAAAGATCATAAAAATAATTTTTTTAAAAATACAGCTTGTCATGTTACAGAGAAACCAGAAAACGCAAAGTCCTCTGTCCTGAAAACTTTCCTGTGGCGGAAAATGTAATGTTACACTGGAGCGCTGACAGTGGAGACTCCTTCCATGTTCAGTAAGTGTCTCCTTACAGAAATCCTCACCACATCAATGATTAGATGTCTTTCTTTGATAAATAACACGTTGTTTTTTTAACCACTTATCATTTGCCTTAGCTTATGTATGCACTTTGTATGCACCATACAAGTCCCTGTGAAAGAGTAGAAATGATTAACGTATTAAAATGGGTGCATTAGTATTAAACTATTGCTTATATTACAGCTGGAACTACTGTCAGAGCTGCTGTTATAGAAAATAAATCCACACTTTCAGATTTAAGAATCCAACAGCGCTGCGGTAAAATTGTTTTATAATGGCCCAATAAAGAGTATTACAACAGGCAAAAGAAAATAAATTTCTTAGTTATAAATTATAGTTAATTATAGTTCTGCTTACCACAGATTGATCACTGAGCAACAATCATTTCACATTTAGACTGATCATTGAAAATGTTGGGTATGTTGTATTGGGTAAGTCTTGTATTTATAATGCACATTTTAAGTACTATGAAAGACCGCAACTGCTAGCTGACCTCCAGCTCAACCTCAAACGCTGGGAGTTTTATTTAAGCTCAAAACCTCTACAGATTACCAATCTGTTCATGAGGACTGAGATGGGGATACTAGTTAAAAACTAGTTCTGCTGTTATTTGTCCATTGATCTTTCTGCCTCATCTCAACCAAAGCCAGTGGGGGGCCATTTAGCTTTTCACAAGCTGTTGCACATAGGATTGTGGCTCAGTGCCATGTCATGACTAATGTTTTAGTGCAAACTGCCAAGAATATCCATGTCTTTGATATGCTTTCTAGCTTAGGTTCCATGGCATAGTGATGGCAGTCATTTACTTTTGTCACTGTTATTACAGTGTGATTGTATATACTGCAAACTAATCATTGGAATTATTCCATTTAAGCTCTTGCCTATTTAAGTCAGTAATATTATTTATAGGCAGACAATATTCAAGAGATATAAACAAGAGATGAGATGAACAATGAACAATGAAGCATCTCTGTAGCATTCGAAGCAATGCAGTACAAATTTAAGAAATATTGGGGAAAAAATCAATTCCGATATGGACCCACTCTCATTATCTTTCCCATAGCTGCTGACTCGCTGCGACTAAAATATTAATCCCGTCATCCTCTGCTGAACATCATTCCGTCTGTTGATCATGATGGCACACTGAATTAGCCAAAGTAAACAGAGAGCCGAGCTCTTGTTTCCATGGCGACTCGGGGCAGAAAGCATCGTTGTTGAAGTCACTTTCTGCGTGGATCAGAGCAGCCACTCCTGCGCCTGCACATGCCATAGCTCTAGCTATAACAGGAAGCTCTCCTGATAGAAAACTGTGTACCAGAATGATGTTTGGCTCTGATTACAAAGGTGATATTTTTGGTTTCTCAAAGAATAAATTACATGGCTACAGTTCCTCATTGGATTAGGATACATTTGTTTTGGTATTAGAGTAGTATCATATGCGCTCTCATCAACAAACTGCTTTTATTCAGATAAAAATAGATGGAGGTAGAGATCCTGACAGGTACATTGTAACTTAACCAACCCAAATCAGCCAAGGTTCTGAAGGTTTTCATGGCTTCCTTCCATAACCTTCCTGATTTACATTCCAGCGGCTGTTTTTTGAGGTTTCATCTTGGGCTTGTTACACAACAGACACCGCCTGAGCTATTTGCAACGATCATAACCACAGCAACCTTGTTTTGTTCTTCATCGTCATGAACGTTGCTAACATCAAAGCGAGATGACCTTTTACAGCTCAACAGGAGACCTCATGTAAGATAATAAAGTAAAATAAAACCTTGAAAGAAAATGGTATAAAAACAATAAAAGATTAAATATATGAACAAGAAATTAACATCATTACAGGATAAAATATTTTCCAAAAGGCCATTAATCAAAAACATTTGGCAAGACAGATTTGCTTTATCGTAAATTTTATTGAGATTTTGGGCTAGGTTGAAAAAAAATACTAAGCCTACAACCTTAAAAATTCAGTAGAATTTTTCAGTAGAATAAACATTTTGGGCTCCTCAAAGAGCCTATTGATGGATAACCATTTTTGTTGGTTTCACATTGAACGGAAGAATCATTTAATACCATAAGTGTTTCAACCATGCAGAAGGTTTTATTTATGGTGGGAAATGTTTGCTCAGTTCATTGTGGCACCAACCCCATGCAGTAAAAGGCTCTTTTTTGGACAATAAAAGTTGTTTTTCTATGGCGTTGCACTAAAGAACCATTTCTGGGACCTTTATATTTTAAGAATGTTCAATACAATTTCAATGTGCTGTGATTAATGGGTCGACAGTTTTTTTTTTTGACAAAGGTTTGAATCTTGTTTATAAAAGGCCCCAAGATTAGGATAAGGAATTTGGAAAAACGTAACCGCTGAGGCTTCATTGTGGATCGCTGTGTTTATTCTGTCGTCTCTCCAGGCCTCATTATGCTCTTGAGCCTACATAGTCCCTGTCTTGGGGCGTTGGTGGGTCTGTAACTGCATTATAGAAGAGAAAAAGCTGCTGATGGTTCATGGGAAGTACTCCGCATGCCATTTCTTTCCCATTAGTCCTGACCGAGCTGTACAGTGGCGCAGTTGTGGGATGGACAGAGTTCCGCTGAGTTAATGCATAGCTGGCAGGAAATAGTTTGTTCAATCAATATTGTTGATTTGGACTTTCAGATCAAGAGCTGTAATGCTCTGTATTCCCATAGTCAGGATATTGTAGGTGAAAAACATTGTTGGTCATGTATGAGTGTGTTTGTCCGCTTTTCCACTGGACAGTTCTCAACACGATACTGTTACTAATGTGAATCCTGAACTAGTTGTACCCTGGTCAAGCACCTGTTGACCTATACATTTCGCAAAACATATTCCTGAAAGTAACTGGAGGTTGTGGGGCGGTGACACTACTTCCCTTGGTTCCTATAAACTAAACCAAAGACTGGTATCATCTCTAATGGTTTGTTCAACTAAACAATGCTAATAATGACTCAAAGTTAAAATGGCCAGGTTGCTAGCTTACACTATCAGCTTCCATATAGTATATTTTTGAGCCATCTCTAGATAAAATAATTTTTTATTCTTGCAGTCAGCTCTCAGTTTCCTAGAGTCTACAGTTGTTGATTTGTGTGTATGTGTGTCTGAAAACTAGGTTCATGTCAGTCCACATTCACTCATCTACTCCAGTTTCCTCTTCACAGCAACACACATCCTTTGTTCGTGGTTTTCAAAATGAGGGTGTAAAATTGTCTCACTTCCTTTACTGCGTCTTGATCCCTCATTTTAGATTTTTTTCCCCTCTAAAATATCCTCCCTTTACCTAGACTATACTGTATTAACCCTAGATGGGATTAAGTGGTAAGTGGGCTAGATGTAAATGGGCTAAGAATGCATGATGCTAGCATTAATCATTTTGAAACCTGAAGCTGTTAAACATTCTGAAACTAGACACAAAAGAGGCATCTCTGGCGAGTGCCACATCGGAGTTAATCACATCGAAATCCTGTGTCTGAGACAGAGAGAGAAACCGTGGGCTTAATTACCCACAAGCTGTTTAATAGCAGTGCTAGAATCAGGCCTTGGGCTTTAATTAGAGCAGTGCAAAAGGCAGCAAGTGCACCTTGTGTCATCTGATGCATAGCCTTTGATCAGCACTTTCAGGAAGGAGGATGTGTTTTGGAGCGTAGCAACTACAGCCACACCTAGGCCTAATGAATCTGTTTAGTAACGAGTTCCAGTGTTTCATAGCTTTTCAAAAATGTAAAAAAGAAAAAAATAGAGTGCAGATTTATTGCACCCAGGTAAAAATATCATGGCTACTCAATACAGCTATTCACAAATAGTGTTTAAGTTATTTGCTTAAACACACACACACACACACACACACACACACACACACACTTGCATAGTCAAATCTGATTAAATAAATAACACAGTATTGTTTGGCAGCAACAGGCTATCTTAGGCTAGCTTAGCTAGCCTGTTACCTAAATTTAACTAGCTTGCTAGGTGGCTTAACTAATCCCTGTCAAAAAACCCACCTTGGTCTGACCAGCTACAAGATAGCTAACACTGAGCTAACTATTATGTTAAATTATGTTAGCAGTAACCTAGTTTGCTACCAAACTAGCTAATGTTAGATATAGAATGTTGGGTTAAAGTGCCCATAAAATCAAAATTAGTGTTTCAAAGCTATGATACCGTATCTGCAAAAAAAAAAAAGAATAAATAGTTTTGGAGATATTCTCATTTTAATTTTATACTTCATCACTTCTGGGAAAACAATAAACAGTTTTTTAAAAATTCACATTTGTGCATCTTTGTGATCATCTAATTCGATGCTCTCTAGAACTACATATGTCCTGCCCCTGGGGACAGGTCTTGCTCTACTGGGGCTGTTCAATGCTGGAATATGTCACTTCCTCAGACTGAGCTGGAACACGATTCCATCTTAATACATCATCAAGGATTCTCCATCAGTAATAGTAAGTCAAACGTTTTCCTTAATCACTTTGCTGTTCTCTTTATTTAGCCTGCTCGCTAAACTACTGTCAGGTTTGGTTGGTATCTCAAACACTATTGGTTGTTATGTAAATCACACTGACTTCGTGTTTGATAAGGAAATATGTCAACAAACAGAATCTAATCGCAGCTAAGAAACCATTTCTTAGGGAATTTAACTGTTAAGTTTAGTCTCCACCTTGGATGCTCCGCCCACAGGATATGGAGCATCTGATATCTTTTGTACACTTTCCTGGTCACATACTTCAGAATGCTAAAGGTTGCGATCCAATCGGCTCTTACTGATGAAACATAGCGCTAATTATGGTGTAATTAAAACCAGTAGCCATGTTCTCTAGCCATGTAGTAAGGCTAGCTATTATGTTACGTCATGAAATCATGTAGCCAAATTCATTAGTTAGCATGAGGTAACCTAATGCCTTGTCAATGACTAATACATTTTTATTTTCACATGGGTGCAAATAGCATCTGACTTAAAATCAATTCATCCGCCTATATTTATCCTATTTCTCTTTTTATTTCTTATGATTGTATGATTTTTTTTATGATTGTAACTTAAACAAGGTTCTTTATCTTTTTGTTTCTGTGATTCAACAAGCCACTGGACTTATAATACTTGTTAACATACAAATAATAGGACACCATGCATTATTATCGGTTATTATAGGTTCAAATCAGGGACACTGAATATACGTAGCTCAATACACTTTAACACTGTGTCTGAGGTCATTTAATTCACAACTCCAGGAGACAAATGTGTTTGTCATAACCCTGGCTGGTTTGGCTGGGACTTATAATTTGTTATTTATCACTTGCCATTTCCTCTTCAGTATGTGAGTTCTTAATTACTGACACCAAACACCCAAAAAGCAATAATAATATGCTTTGCTTTGTTGTGCTTACATCTTGTAGCCTTTTTATGTGAGTAGGATTCTTATGAGTTTCTGATTGTATCCCCAGATCTGCACCACACATTATATCTAATTCCAGGAATAAGAAGATGCTGTGTAATGGTGCAAGTAAGGCTAAACTGGCTTAGTTATGGTTTCACTTAATATGTAGACAAAAGCTTTTCAATATGATATACAGCCTCTGTGTGAATCAACAGTAAATGATTCAGCTTTGCCACTAAGCCTGAAAGACTTTGCAGTGCAATTACAAAAGGACTATTTTGTTTGCTTAGTGTATTTAAGCTGAATGTAATATTGCAGCTGTTACATAATGTGAGTTTACTGTCTCCCTTGTTAGAAAAGGTATTGGGCCTCATAAGGGATCGATCTTTTAATGGCCTGCAGAGCAAATCTGACCTGGAAAGGTAAAGGTAAAAAAAAAAAAAGTAAGGTTATTTGGTAGGAAACCCCTTATAGGCATGGCTTTTTATTCAGTCATTCATCTTAAAGCAAATTATTCGGTAACACTTTACAATAACAGTACATGAATAATCATGCACGAAAACCTGTATTAATACTTACTTAAATATGAACTATTGATGAGTTAAGGCATGCACTATCCTTATGCACTTATGCACTATACACCATCCATTTTCTGTACCACTTATCCTACACAGGGTTGCAGGGAGCCTGGAGCCTATCCCAGGGGACTCAGGGCACAAGCTAGGGTGCCAACGCATTGCAAGGCACAATCACACACACACACACACACACACACACACACACACACACACACACAATTTAGAGATACCAATCAGCCTACAACGCATGTCTTTGGACTGGGGGAGGAAACCAGAGTACCCAGAGGAAACCCCTGAAGCACAGGTTGAACATGCAAACAGGTTGAACGTGCACACAGGGTGGAGGCAGGAATGAAACCCCCAACCCCGGAGGTGCGAGGTAAATGTGCCAACCACTAAGCCACCGTGCGCCCCAAGGCATGTACTAATTACGAACTAATGAAGCGCTAACCTTAACTAAAACATGAGTCTTATGAATTCATGCGTGAATAAAAACCAACTTAAATACATGTTAGTACATGTTTATTAGTCAATGTATTAATTAACAAGGGGTAAACTAAATCAAATTGCTCTATAAGCAAGAATATTAATTAAACCTGCATTATTTCAAAATGTTTATGTTATTTGCCCTATGCAGATGCATACAAAAACATCATTGGATGGTGCTGGATTAATTTAATAATTTACATTGATTCTCCCTATCGAACTTAGAAAGACGCACTAATAATAAACACCAATAATTTCATCTCAACCCAACCCAAAAGTTGTGGGTTAAAATGACAGAACTGCCAGAAGGCCACTATTAAGCTTTCAGCTACTGCATTTGGTGGTACTAGCTAGGTTAGTTAGTTTGCTATGAATAGACGCTTGTACCAAATTAACAACTATACATTACAGTATATTTGCTAAATTGCCAGTATATCAATTTCAGGGAGTTGAAGAAACACAAAACAAAACAAAATAATATGCTATAAGACTTGAATACTTGAGCTAGTCATAAGCTAGCATATGAACTAATAGGATTGACTAGCTGGGGGACACTTGTTTTTTGAGCCTGTTACTGAGGAACTTCTTTTTGTATGTGCTTCGGTTATGGAGCTTATCTGACTGGCATCTAGCAGTCAAGGTTAGCTGTGCTAGCACTGCCAACACCAACCACATTCCACTGGCACAATCTAATCGCCTCAGAAAGTAACTCTCTGTGCTAGTCGCAAATTAAACAGCACTAGAACTAAACACAGCTTCAGTAAAAGTGAAAAATTTTTACAGTTTCGATTTGTATCAAAGGTTCGAGAAACAGGAGTATCATAACAAATCTTGAGACACTAAAGAAATAAAGCATTATTGCTATTACCATAATTGCTGAGGTATTAGACAGTCTCAGAGCACCACAGGAAAAGGCAAAGGCTATTTTTAACATGTTACTCATTCAGTAGAATCACACTGCTTAACATTAACATATCCTTCAAAAGCTATGAGCTTTGGAATTCTGTTAAGACAGCAGAATAGACCACCATGCTGCTTTATTCTTTCGCTATTTAGCATTTTTCTTTTTTTGATGGTGGCACAAACACAGGAAGTGGCACTGCTCCAGATCTGGCAGATTGTATTCATTACCTTACCGCATGTGTTACATTCATTTTTTTTTTTGGGTGCAATGCTGTATATGAAGCTAAAACTAGAGATGCTTCAAAACCAGACTGTAGATTAAGTCAGGAATTTTCTTAAACATTGAGGCTTAATACAAGAACCAGTAGCCTATGAAGTATTGTAGTATATTTAGAAATGCTTGATACAGTATACTGTATAATATATTCCTAGAATCTTATAGCATAGAGAGATCTATATGGACTGTATATTAGAAAACAAAAGCTAAATCCCACATATTACAACATATTCCACGGCAAACATGTTCAATATTACAGGCTTCCTTTACACTAGCAATCTTAAGCCAATGCTCAGCTGAATCTCATGTATCACATACAATCCTCTAAATTCGTTAACGCAACGACAGGAACTATTTGTTTTCCTACATAACGGTGCATGTGCAGACATGCTCACACACTCTCTGCCTTGTATTTGGAAGTGCCAAGGCATGCAAGGAATCGCAAAACAGATTTTATTTTGTCTGAGCTAAGAGTGGATCTTCGTATTGATACCAGGTTGCATCTGTCTGAGTGCAAGAAAACTTTACCTGATCTTGTCTTTCTGTCGTATTACAGCATCGAATTACTTTCTAATGCAGTGTTTTGTTTTGTTTTTGCTCAGTATGACCCTGGTGACATAATTTGAATTGTCAGGAGAACAAACAAAGCTTAAAAAGGTTGTAAAACAACTTCTTTTTTTTTTTAACACAGACAGGGCAGGGCACTGAAACAGTACAACACAAGTACACCGCATACAGTATAATCCTATACACACACACACACACACACACAATGTGTGTGTGTATATATATATATATATATATATATATATATATATATATATATATAAAACACTATAGTGTTAGCCTGAATATACACCATATACTGTATATTGGAAAACAGAAGGCAAATCCTGTGTTATAGCAGAATTGAGGAAAAAACATGGTTGATAACGTAGGTATTTCATTAGCTCAATGACTCTAATTGTTATGTGTAAACAAAACCTGCATTGAGGTTAAAGTACCATGTATTGTGGCTCATTTTTTCCCATGCTTGAATAAGGCTTTCTACAATAGGTATATAATACCAAAGCAGAAGTCATGCTTTCACTTCCCCCATTGTCACAGTGTGCAGTATAACTGGGACGTTGTCTTGTATTATACAATCACACAGCACCCCCTCCAGTGACACCAGCTGCTAGTGTTGGTATGTGAGTGCAAAATGGTGGTAAGGATGTCACCCAATCAAAGCACATTCTGTCATATGAGGCCAAAGAGAAACAGGAAGTTTGGGGGTGTAGAGGCAGCATCATTCTGTGTTATTTCTCTGTCTCTCTGACTTCCGACTCTGTCAACCGACCAGGGATCAGCAGGTGGTTTGGTCCAGCCTTGGTGCTGTTACCATGACCCTGTTACTTCCACTAGACTGGCAACTTATCTGAAGGACTCGCAAGCTGTGATGTGGCTAAATGTTGACCTCAGTTTTTTGATCTCAGGCTGGGTTTTGAAGCCTGCAGCAAAGAGTTTGAAGCTTAAATAATTCTAGTCTGGCAAAGAACTACTACCCATAATAGCTGAACACTTGGTAGCTTCTACTATCAACCTACAAATTATCACTGGTGTAGATGAGAAAATCTGAGCTCATGCATATTAAAGGTATAGTCAATGAAATTGAAATAGAAATTCAAAATTTAAACAAATACAACCCTACCCTTCAGTGTTTCCCCCAAAACTATGACTCCAAACAAAAACCAATATATAGAATATAGTCTAAAATCCCTGTATTGCAGTGCAAAATTGACAGGCAAGAGGAGATGCCTTCTTGTTCAGCTTGGTTGGATGTTGGTGGTCAACATCCAATTTTTCCTCACAGAGGAACAGAGACTATAGTTAGTGTAGGATTTTGCTGAGCAACTGTACTTGCCTCAAAGCAATTTAATGCCTTCGGAGAACAGTGAAAAGTACCTGTGACTCATGAAACTAAGTCACACCTAACGATACACTAAAAGAACCTATTGTTTACTCATGTTTGTCGCAGAGAAAAATCTAGGTTAATTCGACAATGCACTACCAGACTAAACTTGATGACGTAGCAAATACAATGAAGCAAACTATTTAATTGCTCAAACACTGAAGGCCATGAGATTAATAACAGATAAAGTTAACCAGATTTGCACTTAAGGCCAGGCAACTTATTATAGGTGTCCCATTTAATATGTTATGTATTGATCATTAAAATGCTCCACAAACAACAAGAATTCAAATTCTGGCTCTAAACATTATTCAAATTCAAGCTTATCACTGTTGTTACAGTACTACTTTTTACATAACTACTATACAGGGTCGTTACAATTTCATGAAAAACTTTAATAACATATTCCTTGCAAAGTCTATTACAGTTATTCTTGGGTACAAATGACAGTTTTACATTTTGATCTAAAGAAGAAGTACTGGTTTCATCAGGCTCTTACACTGTCAGGGTGAAAGTTAATACATTCCCCCTACTTCCTCTTAACTCTCAGTAAATGTAATACAAGCACAAACGTGCTCATACAATCAATGAATGTAGATAACAGGTTTGAGAGGTGGAAAGTTACTGAATGATACACCACTTAAGGGCTTAAACTTTGAAGGTACCAAAAGAACCCCCTCTTAAAAACCCCTTTTTAAAAAAAAGTTGACTCGACTCACTCTGCTGGAAGTGTGTATGGAGGGGACTGATTGCACTTCCTGTTTTGGTGTTGCATTCTTTGGCAGTGGAACAGAGACGAGTGTTCTTCAGCACTCCCCCCTTTATTTCCTCTCTGCAGAGCCGTGTATCAAACGCAAAGTGCACATGAAAGAGTGGCTCTGTGTGCTGTAAAACGAATGAAAGGTTTTAATTAAAACATCGCACCTGGATTTTTACTACATACATTAACAGTACAGATTCAAGTAAGATGGGATGTACTGTATATTTCGTAACAGTATGGCTAAAATTGCATCCATATAGTTTGAACTGACATAAAAAGGGGTCTTTAACGGCCATTTTGCAGCTGGGCCTTCAATGGGAGTCAAAACAAAGCTAATCCAACGGCCATCAGCAGCTGCTACGCTCATGAAAGCGAGCTGGCCATTTCTCAGTGAGCTTTTGAGGTGGAGGAGAGGCTCACAGCCTTCGCCTTGTGCATGCCTTATGTCCTGCATGCCCACAACCTACGCCTCCTTAGCTGGATGTGTGCCTTCTGTCTTACCTCACACACACACACACACACACACACACACACACACACACACACACACACACACACACACACTGCAGAAAACAAAAGTCTGGCTGGCCCTGGGCCCAGTCTGGTTCCCCCCAAACTTCACATCATGAATGTCTCTGGGGCTGGCAAACTATCCTACTTACTGCAGGGTGCCCCCTATTTTCACCATTTAAAGCAACATTACCCCAAAATTTGGCACTGCATGCCAATCATACATTTTCAATCATGTTTCATTAACAACCATAGACAATACATGCTTCAAGTTAACGCTGTCAATAAAGGCTTTATATATAATGACCTGTAAATACATTAATAACATGTTATAATACATTCATGACACATTATGCCTTTTGTTATATATAAAAATGCATTAAACGTTATTGTAATGTTTATTACACATAAACATAATCCAATATATCATGTTCATAACACAACACATTCACAAACGTAAAAGAAAATCAGTTTTTGTGTGCACAGTTCATTATGGTTTTATGATATACCATGTAATCATAAAACACAGACATTCCTTGTTTTTTCTTTTCAAACAAAACATTAATCATTAATCATTTCTTACAAAAAATATAAGAAATTAGTAGCTTAAAGCTTTAAGCCTTTTAAGCCTATATATACATACTTGCCATTTATAAGCAGTATTTTTACAAAATTCTATCTATCTACACTGCAGTAATTGAAATAGTCTATAAAGATGTCATATAAAATTTCATAATGTCAAATTATGTCAAATCTATTTCACCTGCCAAGTCAGTACTCTCACTGAATTACCTTCAAATGTTCGTATGTGGTATGATTTTGTAATAGTGTCACTAGTGCATTTCATAACTTGAAAATCAACAAGGTAGGTCTTAGTGCATCTAAGACTACACATAGAGCTAACTGAGACTGAGGTTCATTGGCAAAAACTGTTGCTTATAATGCAATCACAATTAATAATTATATATTAACAGTGTTAACCATTCATAATGCATATTAAACATAGCTATGAAGTGCAATGCATTAAAATGCCTTATGAAAGCATGTAACCTTATGTAGCCTTTTATAAATGCATTTGTAACTCTTCATAGATATGGATATTTTGTTTTGCATAAATAAAGAAGCCACCAAACAGGCTGCAAAATAGGTATGAGAAAACCAAAGAAAATGATCTAATTATAGTAATTTATGATACACTACGACAGTTGATATCTGTCACAAATTTACAAAAAAAAAAAAAAAATGTGAGGGAGGGTAATTGTCAGACAATTGGCAAACAACCAGAGACTAGACAAGACTAAAGCTGTAAATATGAAGCAGGCTATGCTCAAAACACTAATAAAGATAGGCAAATAACAAAGAGGTGAGTGTCACTAGTGATCAGGAGTGAACAGAGGTAGGAGATTCTCTTGAGGTCATGTAAGATTGTGGGCTAAATATCATGAGAATTCTAATCTGCAACTTTGATAATTGCACACAGTGTTCACTCCAGGAATCTTTTCTGGTTTGACCCTTGGATCATGCCCGTAGCACTCCCAGTCAATGGCATACTGAATTTGGCCTTATTGATGATGAGAGTCAAGAATAGACAATGGGGAAAACTCCTTCAGTGTCTAGCAGTGGAGGAGGGTTTCACTGGACATAATCTAGTGGACTAGAAAAGACAGGCTTGAGAAGGTATATGTGAAAACTTTGAGGGAGGTGTAGCAGGTTAGGTTACTGTGTTGAATATTTTAATTACCCTTAACATGTCCATGTATTGTTGCATGAGTTTTCTCCCAGCCCTGAATGATATCAAGCCTTTGGCTGACAGCCATTCCTAATCACCTGGTTTATAGGTAGAGCCGCAGAATGATGTCCATCCATGTCATTGAAATGCTTGATTTTTGAAACCAATTGCCAACAACTGGTGCATCTGTGGGTGTGGCATTCCAGGGAAAGAGGAGCAGTCAGTAGTACAGTACTCACTGGAAAGTCATGAGCTGGGTGGGTGAGTGGTGCAGGAAGTTTTGTGAATATTCCGACCAGGGAAGGAAACATGAACATTTCTCCAGGTGATCATTACAGAAAGTATGAAGGAGTTGATCCAATTTTTTCTCTGTTAGTGCAGAGAGTATAATCAGAGGTCAAACTAACAGATACGCCTAGTTTCTCCATAAATGCCTTCCATACTTGCAAAGTGAATTGTGGTCCTTGGTCTCACACAGTGTGCTCTGGGATAACAATGCGTCTGAAAGCATGCTGAAACTGTATTGCTGTATTTAAGGTAAGAAGGCGAATGCGCTCAACGAACAGTGCACAGTTATCTGTCACCACTAAGATGGTCTTTTGGCCTTGAGAAGAAGGCAGGACTGGTAAGGGCAGGAGTTTGCAAGTTGGAAGAATGCATGCGCAACCCTGATCTGGGCATGCACAAACATGTTAACAAACATCTAGAGCATGGTTTCCCACCAATACTCTGTTTGATCCCAGGTTATCAGAGCATCACAGAGATTGGAAGGAACATTGGAATGGTCTTGCATACCTGTGTGCATATGACAATAAACTCTTAAATCTTGAATCTTGCTTTGTGGCATTGTGGCAGGGACCGGGTGGTCTTGGATGGCCCTGGCGATTTGATGATCAATAACCCAGCTTATTGCAATGATGAAGCAAAAATAAGATTGTGTTGTTGGTGGTGGGTTTTTGGATCTGCTGGGTACATCTGTGAAAGAGCATCTGATTTGACATGTTTGAAACCTGGACAATATGAGACCTGGACAATTTGTCTTGTGGTGAGTTATTTGGGTGTTTAAGGTATTCAAGGTTGATTGGTCATGGTAATCTACAAAGGGGAATTCATCTCCCACCCCATCCTTGGAAGCATTTACCACTACTATGAACAGCAAACCTGGATAATAATGTTGTAGAATTGGAGCCAAAAGCTTGTTTTGAGGTCCTGTAGGCTTGAACTGCTTGGTTGTTGCAGAGTAGTTTCTTTAATTTGGCGTGATTTGTGAGGGGCTGTAATGATACTGAATGAATCATCTGTAGAAATTTGCAAACACTAGACATCTTTGTAGGTCCTTTATAGTTCGGGGAGTAGGCCATTATGCTACTGCTTGGACCTTGGCTGCATTTATGACAACACCTTCCAAACTTATGATGTAGTCTGGCACACACTACACTACACTCTTACTTGACACTTGTGAAATTCACATTTGTTGGATGTGCCGGGATAGTGAGTTAGAGTAGATTAACATATCTCTATAGGCAATCACCAATTTTCTGGGCATGTCTCTGAGGACATTGTTTATGAAAGTCTAGAAGACAGAGGGGGCATTGATCAGTCCACATGGCATCACCAAATATTCATAGTGACCCAAGGTCATACTGAAGGCTGTCTTCCATTTGCCACCTTCTCTGATTTAAACTAAGTTGTAGACGTAAAGTTGATTGGCAGGGTGAAGAGGGTGGCTGTTTTGAGCTTTTCTAGAGTTGATAGTATCCGTCTTATCTGCACAATATTGGATTATTAAAAGCACTAGTCACTTACAAAAACTGTTTGACTGCATTTAACTGGATCAAACAGTCAATACAGCCTCTAATGAGTTTTGGCAGCACAACCCAAACACTTCACTAAAGAAATTGGCCCCTTCTTTAATTCATTCTGTATTTGAACAGTAGCCTGTTATATGCAGTTGCTGTTAACTCATGAATGAACTCAAAAATGAGTTCAGAAAAACCTGTCTGATTTTTTTGAAATGGTATGTGCCTTACAGGCTGAGACTGTATTTATTAGTCTGAGACAGCATGATAAGGAGATATATGAATAGTACAAAATAATAGTATTCATAGGACACCCTTGAGGCATCAGCTGAATCACTGCAAATTTTGACATTTCACAGACAACATGCCCTAACAAGAGAGAACATACTTGCCTTTAGTGCACAGTTTCACCTGTACACCAGATTTTTCTGCACCATAACTTTTGATAACAGGCCTCTATGCAGTATTAAAGGCTTTCTATAGCTGAATCACGGCTAGCCTTTTACAGTTGAAAAATGACTCACTGTGATATTTAAAACAGGGCCAGCATTAGAAATTGACCAACAATTTCTTGTTAAAAACCTCACGTGGTTATGATTTAGGCAAGCAGATAGATTTATTTAAACTCAACAGCATTAGTAACATTAGCAAAAAATATGAAACCATCCCCCCTATTTGTTCTTTTCTTTTATCTACTAAGAGAAATGGATGTTTTAGGACAGGCTGTATTGAAGACTGTGAGTGGAATATTACGAAAGTGGCTTCACTCCCACAGGAACTCAAGCAGGAAATACCAATGGATTAAGAAAGAATGAAAGTAAACGGAGCCAGTAAGGGGAGGGAGTCACAAGAAAAAGTAGATCATCTCCAAAACCATCATTTAAAGGGCCTCTAAGGTCCCTTCATTCCAAGGTCAAATTTAGGGCTACTTTTCACACCGACACTTTCACACTCCCAAAACAAAACTCCGGCAGCACAGTGCTACACAGAGTACACAGTGCTTCTGGACATTGACGGATCCACAGCAACGTGATAGCTGTTTTGACGTTGGTCTCTACAGCTCTTTTCCACTCAGAAACCTGCTGGGGCAAAGTATCAAAATATCATTATTTAGGTCAGTGGAGATAAAAACTTATACTGATCGCTGTATCATAACAGTGACTGAGTGAGTGCTTGTGTATTGTAAACCAAACCTAACAGTCAAGCCAGAGGCTCTTAGTAAACACAGTAATAAAGTGAAAGTGATTCTAAGATACTTGACAGAAAGTACCTAAATTTACATTAGCTTAAAATTCCAAAACATACAGTTGAGTGCAAAAAATTTGAAAAAAGAAGATGTACCACAATTGGAGTGCAAAAATGTAATTTTGAGCAAAATGACAGAGAGGTTGGATAAAGGCAAAGGGTGGACAAGCAAGACATTAAAGAACATTCAGAAAGGAAAATGCAAAGGTTTGAACTGATACCATTTTGATTCTTCTATTATTAACATTTTAGCATATAATATATGGCCATTTAGGCTATGTATGAAAAATAAGGATATGCCTCTATCTGTTGGTGTGACATTAGATTTCTATTTTCATCATGGAATTTACCTTAAGAGGATGAAAACATTTGCACTCAACAGTCTCCAAACTTTCCTCCGTATTTTGATTTTGATGTTGGTTATTTTTTTTTAAGTTAAATTTTATGCTCAAGTATGAATTACTCAAATACTGAGGGCGGAGTTTTAAAAAGTTACAGTAAAACTTGTGTGTGTGTGTTCCAGCTTCTGAAAGTGTACCTATGAGCCCTGATTAACTAAAGGGTGTGGTGTCCTTTCAGTTCTGTCTTAAATTACTTATCTAGTGTAATGATTAACCTCTGACTGTTCCTAGGACTATGTCATTCTCAGCATAGAGACTACATAACCTTAAACATGACAACATGCCAAGAAAGAGCTTTTAAGTGAAACCTCAGTATGAATATATCAAACACTGCTGCACTGTTACTATGTCAGTGTCTGATTTGACATTGTCATGTCATTGGAAATGTGGCATGTAGTAAAATGCCTGCAAGGCTCAATTAAACATTCAAGCAGATTATTATTGGTGAGTGTCAGGCATGATAATGTTCAAGCTATATGTCAAAGTATAAGTACAAGTGCTCCATAGTTATACAGAGATTTGGATAAAATAACTAGAACCCTACAATAATTATTTACATGCACATGAGCTGGATATGATACTGCAGTAATTGTGCAAGAGTAATACACCTCTCAGAGATGTGATTTCAGGTCAGAATTGTGGTGGCAAGGCTGAAGGGTATCATCTTGTGCCACGCATAAGGTCACACCTGTACTCAAAGGCCCAAAAGTGGCTGTGCTGGCATTTAAACTCACAACTTTCTAGTCACAATCACAGAAATTTAACCACAGAGGTAACATCACACATGATACATAACTGACAGTTTTATCATACTCTTGATGAAACTGCTAAAAATCCACACTTCTGTAAAATGCCTAGAGAGTCACTCTCTAAGGTAATAAAGTCACAGAATATAGGTCAGTATGAACAGTATTAATAGATATGCAGTGTTTAGTTTTATTGCTCTATTCAAGTCTCCCAACAATGATCAGTTTCCTGTTGTGATAACGAGACAGGGCCTTTTTCTGTCCAGCCCTATCATTTAGAGTACTTCTGTTTCAAAGCAAGGCAGCTGGTTTTGTGCCAGTAGATGTGCTATTATTCCTTTAACTTTGTACTGATGTTATACACATTTACACAACAGTGTACTGGACTGGAAAAACAAAACAAAACAAAACTGGGTGGCTACACTGCTGTACAAAACACATCTGAATGTTTGGCACATGACCAAGATACACTTATAGAAGGCCAGCTAAACAGCTATTACAGCACTGCCAAAAGACCTTTAATAGCTCTTATCAAAATCATAACAACGTGATACAAATCTGATAAGGGTTATTAGCTGTGATTGGCTGCACGCTAACTCACATACACCCTTCCCTATTCATCAGAATAGATTTAATTTACAATAATGTGCAAATGAGGTTCTTTAAGGTGGGAAATTCCAAAGGAGCCAAACAAATTAACATGCAACAGCGAAACACACCGTATCCATGTATCTGTGGATGTTCACTGACTTTTTATGCCCAAATGATATATAATAAAATTAGTCTTTACTTGTTTTATATAACAAATTTAGGGAAATTAAGTATATTAAATGATACTTTCTCCTCCCAGGCATTATAATTAATCTAAAAATCAATTAATGTCATTTTATGAATTCGATGTCATTACAGTTCTGCAATATTAAGCTATATTTAAGGATGCAGTGAGCGATTAAGTCTTTTTGTAATATTTTTACCACATTTCTCTCACACATTCTCATCATGTTATGGCTGCTGCCAATAAAATATCTGTTTAGAGGAAAAACTGAGGCTTGTAAACAAGACAAAACAACAAATGACGTGAACCACCAACATCCAACCAATACACAACTTGCCTGTCAGACATGTTGCTTGCCAAATCAGAACTCTTCCTTCTAGCGTTTTAGCCTAGATGAATCCTGAAGAAAGCTGCATTTATTGGGAATTTCAAAATACCTAGTTTCAGCAGCTTTCTACCATAATCCCTTACTACACCTTCAATACAGGCAGTCTACCACTTCCCAATCACACCTCAGTAAAAATAATAGCCTTTCTAGTTATTCTAGTTGTTTTGACAGCTCTGTTTGTCTGATTGCATGTGTCTTGGGTATGCATGTGTATGCATGTGTGTTTGTAAGTTTACAGTAGCATGTAGAGACAGCTCAGCCTGCAGGGCTCTCATTCCAGTCCAGTAGATTCTGACTGAGGTTGACGTTATCTGATTATGCAATAGCCAAAAAAGATCAGAGGCTTGAATGGCAAGTATATGCATACGCACACGCACACACACACACACACAGGTTCAGCAGATTCAGCAACTGGTAATTTTCCCGAAACTTGTTTGAAAGGCTCAAGATATACCTTTGGGAAAAGGCCTAAGAAGAACCAGGCTGATTTTTGATTCAATCTAAATCATAAAACTTGTTCTTCTTGCTCTTATTAAAAAAAAGGTTAACGCAAGTAAACTACAAATTTTTTCCAGGTGCATTACATGGAATACTACAGCATACTTAAGTATACATACAGTTTACTGTTAACATATTTACATGTAATGCTTTCCATGAATGTTCGCTTAACTGACATTATTTAACATATTAGTTCACATGAACAAACACTATCATTAATAATAATTAAAATAAGGTAAATAATTAACACCTGCATTAACCAATATTCATACCATCAATGAGTAAAATTAATCACACAGTGTCCACATGAACCATGAACATGTTTGTGGTTGTTAAAGGTTTAGTAAGTTATCAACATGATAGGAACATGCTGTAAATTACTTTTTGCTAATTTATGTGGATTTACTTTTAGTTATGGATTGAATCAAGATTAGTCAATACTGGTATATTTTATTAACATTTTAAACAACTGTCAATGAATACAACATTCATGGTTTGTTAATGTTAACTAATGCAGTACACATTTAAGAAAATGTACAGATTAATGTACAGCCTTACGCATTTAGATACATATAAAGTATATTCATTTGCCCGAGTTTTTTTTTTTTATCCAACGCGACTTACATCTGAGACACCATATAATCAAACAGTTGAGGGTTGAGGGCCTTGTTCAAGGAGACAACAGTGGAGCTTGGTGGTACAGGGATCTCAGAACTTTCTGATCATATCCCAAAGTCTTAACCACTGAGCCAACCAAGCATTCAACCAAGCTTCAGCTCTTTTAGACAAGAAGCAGCTGTGCAGCACTATGCTGACCAAACTCAGTAACAAACTACTTGGTCCAATCACCAAACCAGAATCAATTAGAAGTCATTCTAATGCAATTCCATGCACACCTGCACAGCTGCCCATTCATGCAGTTATCTAATCAGCCAATCATGTGGCAGCAGTACAGTGCAAAAAATCATGTGGATACAGGTCAACAGCTTCAGTTAATATTCACATCAAACATCAGAATGAAGAAAAATTGTGATCTCTGTGACTTTGATCATAGCATAGATATTGGTACGAGAAGGGATAGTTTGAGCATTTCATAAACTGCTGATCTCCTGGGAACTCCAGAGACACACAACAGTGTGAAAGGTGTGAAAAACAAAAAACACTGAGCGAGTGACAATTCTGTGGATGTAAACGCCTTGTTAATGATAGAGATCAGAGGAGAAAGACCAGACTGGTTTGAGCTGACAGGAAGTCTATAGTAACTTAAATAAGCACTCTTTACAACTGGGGTGAGTAGAAAAGCATCTCAGCATGCACAACACATCAAACCTGGAGGTTGATGGGCTACACCAGCAGAAGACCATATCAGGTTCCACTCCTGTCAGCCAAGGACAGAAATCTGAGGCTATCATGGGCAGAGATTCACCCAAACTGGACAGTTGAAGACTGGAAAAAGACCAGGTGTTTGTTTTTCTAATCTTCAACTGTCCAGTTGATTGAAGTGATCCTGTGAAAATGGACAGACTTTGTAAAAAATGGCTATAATTCCTAAAGGGTTAATGCAATATTTTTGTTAAATCCCTTGAATTAAAAGTCTACACTTCAATCACATCTTGATTGCTTCATTTCAAATCCACTGTGGTGGTGTACAGAGACAAAATTACAAAAAGTGTGTCGCTGTCCAAATAATTAGATATTTATCAGGGTCTATATATTTATCAGGTATATACCATAAATATTAGTATTTGACCTGTAAAAACTTGCCGCGCCCGGCAAATTCAGATCCTGCCGGACACAATAAAATAAAGTGCATATAATTTTTATAGTAACTAAAGATTTTTTCAATAATACATGTTTCTTTAGATGAATATACATGATATGCTGAAGAATAAAAAAATTGCTGTTTATATGTAGCTGTTTAAGCACGCTGCCACTGGGGGTTTTACATTACCCGCTGCTAGCCTCTAATTAATTTAGCCACTGCTGTGGAATCGCTGTTTTCTAGTAAATCACAGCTATGGTAGTCGTGTTAAAAAAAAAGAGACAGCAATTAAAATTGGATGCATGTAATTTGCCAAATGGTTCCCAAGTCTCTTGAATATACATTTTTATTTGAGAAAGTTAGACAACTAGCAAAGTAAAACATCGTAGCTATGTAATGCTAATGCTGCTCATCACAGGGGTTTGTTCGAGGGACGGACTCTCTGGTTGGTCTTATAGGCGGAACTTTCTTGCTGACATGCACAGAAAATACAGATATGTTATTCAATTAGAGAATTAAAAATTCCTGTCACTCAGTCATATACACTCTTTTCTATTCTGGAATTAAAATTTCCTCTTACCTAGTCAGATATTACTTTAGTCAATTCCAAAGATCAAAGTTCCTCTTTCTTGAGGAACTCAAGGTGGCAAATACTGAGACCTATCTGGAAATAGTCACAGTACAATCGCGTGGTTGAACAGACAATGGCAAAACAGTCGACCTTTTGTTGCTAAAAGCAGGTGATTCTGATTAGTCTAATCGACACAGGGAGGAACATGTTGAGATCACAGATCACATATGATCCTGTTATAGCTATAAAAAAGCAGAATAGTCATACATTTGAGAATCTGCATTCAAGGTAACATTGGGTGCTTCTTTAAATACATTTCAGTCTAATTAAAACAAAGATAAATAAAGTAGTTTACTTTAAACTATGCTTCATAATTAACTATATTTAATTAATTTTTTTTTTCATATTTTATGAAGTTCAGCAGTTGTCACTGAATGAGTTAAAACTCTATTCTGGCGGTGCTTTGATGATAAATGAGAGACAAATCAAATGATCGCCCACCAGCATCCAACCAATCAGAGGAAGGAGGCATTATCTGTCACTCATATTGCCTGCCAATTCAGAAATCGTATCCTCTCACAATAGTATTCAGGCGTTCTAGCCTAAGCATGTGTTTTGGGGATGTGGCCTGGTAGGGAGCTTCTGCCAAAATCAATGACTACGCCTTTAAAAAGTGCCAGTATTGGAAAAACACAGCGAGATTGTATTGTGAAAACAGGGTAAGCTTTCTGTGACTGATGCACGAGACGACATGAGATTCTTATTTATTTGTACATGAAAACAAGTCTTAGTGAAGCAAGCTGTCAAAACATTAACCAAACTTCATTTGGTGTCTTCAGTAACACACAGACGTTGTTCTGCATCATGCAAGTCAGTGAACTTAGCTATTTAAGCTTGTGGTTGGTGAAATACCTGAGATCATCTGCAGCTGTAAAACCCACCTAAAGGCTAATCTATTTGCAGCTGAGTCAATTTGTCCATGTCCAAGAGGCATGTTTATTGCACATTTGTCTGTGTCATATGCCTTAAAGTTCCATATCAGTGAGATCATATGTATGCATTCCTTATCGTCATGTCTGTAGGGGACATTCATGTCTGTAAACTGACAGATTAATGTATAACCTGATCCTGCCCACTGTTCCATCTTTCTAATTGTGTAGTATGTTCGATGGGATGTGTAAAGGTATGACTTTAATGAAGAGGTCCACACATTTATTTATTTATTTTTTTACATTTTAGCAGAACCTGTAAGCGGTGTGAAGCAGTGGTGGAAAGAATACAAAACACACTGACTTTAGTAAAAGTAATGCTACTGTAGTAATAATTCCCTTGAGTAAAAGTAAAAGTAGTGATCAAGAAAATTATTCAGGTAAGAGGAAATAAGTCATTTGGTTAAAAACTACTTGAGTAATTACTTGAGTAATACATTGAGTAAATCATCATGTGGAAATCACTCGTTGTTGCTGAGGATGGCCCCACATGGACAGCCTAAAGATCAGTGAGATTGCTGAGGATGGTACCGCTTAAAAACCATAAAGATGGCTTTGGGCTACAATTGCCATGAACTGTTTTGCATTCAAGTCTCCATCAGTGAGCAATTGATAACTTCAACAAATTAGACTTCTTGTGAAAACTATAATGAATTTCCTGTTTACACAGCTGCACTTGTTGACCATGTAGTAGACAGTTATAGAAGGAAATGATTTATAATCGCACTATTCATTGTCACCCAGATGAAGATGGGTTCCCTTTTGAGTCTGGTTCTTCTCAAGGTTTCTTCCTCATGTGGTCACAGGGAGTTTTTCCTTACCACTTCCACCTCTGGCTTGCTCATTAGGGATAAAATTATAAACTTATAAGTTTAAAATTTATATCCTGAATGTATATATTTCTGTAAAGCTGCTTTGTGACAATGCCCATTGTTAAAAGTGCTATACAAATAAAATTGAATTGAATTGAATTTTCTATTCTGTTCTTACGTTAACCAACCAAGTGAGCTTTTCTGAAGTGAACATCACCTTGATTATCAACAGCATATAAAAGGAAATGTTAGCTGGCTAGCTAACTTTGCCGAATGCTTTTGGGGTTTCAGTAGCTTGCTAGGTTTGTTAGCTAGCTAACGCATGTTAATTCATATATGTTTCTAGCAACATCGTAAGCTATCTAGCAAATACACCCTTTACACATTTTCCTGAGCATTACCTATAGGCTGTAGCAGCACTTGGACATATTTAACACAACCGGCAATTGCTAACAAACATCTTAAGTTTAATACCGAGCTTTTATACTGTAAAACACCAAAAGATCTGCCCAGCTAGTCATTCACTCAGCTAGCTAAAGGCTTACCTGGACATGTTTCTGGAGGTTGGATGATAAGCTGTGAAATGCTGAAATCTCCATGTATTTCGGCTCACATAATTTGCAGATCATTATCACACTGTTTCCTTTGAAACATTCAAAACTGGAGATAGCTGATAAACTGGGCCAGTGATGCTCACCTGTCTCCAGTGTCTCAGACACTGCTGCTGCTCACTAAGAATTTAGTGCCTGAAGTGTGGACTTCTGGGAGACTTTGTTTTGATCAGGCCTTGAAATTGAATTGTTTAAAATTTGCACATACTGTCTTTTAATTGTCTTCTAGGCTTAAATACTTTATTGCACTGTAACAACAGTACACATAGTTCATTCGTTTCCACCCCTGGTGAGAAGCGTATCTGATCCAGAGTACATCACCCTGGCTTATTTCTTCTATCACTGAAGTGAATGGTACATATATAAATGAATCATTGGTAAAATGTGCTTAATATATACTTTTATATAACAAATGTGCTTTGTCAGGAGCTGTTCTTCAAATCTAGGTTTGTCAATATTTCATAAACTAGCTTTGTCTGATATTGGATAACAATAGTTCTAGTTTTTTCAGGGATAAATATTTACAGCCACCTGGTTAATACATTTGGGGGATTTTAGTGACCTACTAATTTTATTTAATGTTTGTGTGTAAAAATAAATCCAGTCTGAATGCCACTAATGATTTCCTTTTCACTCCTTGCTTGCAAAGACTATAGCTATCTCTCACAGAACAACCTCCAAGATCCCAATCAGTCTGGCTTCAAACCGGCACACTCCACAGAGACTGCCCTCCTGGCAGTCACGGAGAAGCTACATGCCGCTAGATCAGCCAAACTATCTTCAGTCCTCATCCTCCTCGACCTTTCAGCAGCGTTTGACACCGTGAACCACAAGACTCTCTTGTCCACCCTCAGGAGCCTAGGAATTCATGGTGCAGCATGGCAATGGTTTGCTTCCTACCTGGAAGGACGATCATATCAGGTAACATGGA
>CM041000.1:7861494-7900556 GCA_022985145.1 Pangasius djambal | reverse complement strand
CTTTTGGAAGAATGGTCAAAAATCCCTATAAACACACTCCTCAACCTTGTGGACAGCCTTCCCAGAAGAGTTGAAGCTGTAATAGCTGCAAAAGGTGGACCGACATCATATTGAACCCTATGGGTTAGGAATGGGATGGCACTTAAGTTCATATGTGAGTCAAGGCAGGTGACCGAATACTTTTGGTAATATAGTGTACAAGCTCCTTCCCATGTCATTAGTAAATGGCCAAATCCTTTTTACATGGCCCTTAAGAAATCCATGGCTTGTTTTAAGAAAGTGTTAATGATGTAATGATGAAAGTGTTGATGGCGCAATAAAAAGGTTTACACATATCCCAGTATGTGGTTCTGAAAATGCATTTATTTTCAGTACTAAACCACAACTGGAAAAAATTGTACAACCCCTAGAAAACACAGCATTCTTGGAGCAGCGCCAGTTTGGCCAAACGTACATTTTTTACGTTTGTAATACAGGCGCGGTGCTGTGAAAAACCAGACGTCAAAGTGCCGATTACATAATAAAGGCCTGCAGAAAAACAGGCAGTAAAAGTCAAAATCCTAATGTCAGACATGAGTTCGGGGGCTGGAGCGGGCTCTAATTGTAAGCATTCCTCAAATTGTAGCATTCCACTGACATTAGTCTTTTCCTCCCCCTTTCCCTCGCTCTCTCTCTCCACCTATAGGGTTTTTTACTGGTCTCTGTACAGCAATGTCATCCTGTCCAATCTCTATCTGCTGGCATCGCGTGTGGAATCATGACGCAATAATCCCTTATTGCCATAAAAAGTAACGAAGGCCTGATGCTTCTCTGAACAGCTGCTTAGCTGATTTTGGGGTTGTTGTATGCTAGTTAGATAAGTGGCCTAGATAAGTGTTTGTCTTATTGGGTTGTGAGTTATGATGATCTGTGTTCATATAACTGATTCGTAAAAGAGCAAGCTATTCGTAAATGTTAATTAATATTTCTCGCTTTAATGTTTAATGATGTGGCAAAAAAAAAAACACAAGAAAGAAAGAATAAAAAGAAAGAACAAAAGAAATAGAAAAGAAGGAAGATGAAAGAAAGAAAGAAAGAAAGAAAGAAAGAGAAAAAAGGAAGATGAGAAAGAAAAAAGAAAGCAAGGACAGGAAAAAGAAAGAAAAAGAAAGAAATGAAGGAAGGAAGGGTAGGAAGGAAGTGTTGCAGCATTACTTTTAGAAAAGTGTTAGGAGTGTAATGGCAAGCACTGTAATAAATGAATAGCTTTAATTAGATAGTGTGACATCACAAATCAATTTAATTGCTGTAAAACTTTTTAAATCATGTATTTGATCATTGTTACAACAGTATACAGTATATACTAGTTACAGTATAACCCACCTCTCCACCCCTCGCTCTTACTTTTTTCTGCTGCTTCACATTAAAATACCAGTAGCAGGAAATCTGATCCCTTTCCCTGATTGGACATTACAAAAGCCACAGATTCTAGGCAACCAATAACTTGCCACGACACCAATCCTGCCCTGACTATAGGGCATCTAAATCTATCACTGAGAGCAAGCTAGAGCAATGGAGAGAGACATAGTGAGAGCAGGAGGGAAGGAAGAGAGCAGATGTCTGTGAATATTGTGGTGAAAAAAATTGCTAAGCTCCTTTTCGGTGCCACCCAGGCAGAAACAAAGGAGCAGAGAGTGCAACAGATGGGCCGTGCGTTCATACAGCACGCTGAGCATCGCACTGCTCTTTCAGCGTTTTCACAACCTTCAACAAAGAGGTGTGTTCGAGGCCACTCACTTGGCTACAGCTTTGCTAGATTGGGGGAGGTGAATGAGAGAAAAGTTACAAATGAGAAGGACTGTACGGTTCAGAAGCACACACTCAGACTCACAATCTCCACCGTAGCTGTTACAAAAGTGCCATATTAGGGCATGAAGCAACATGTGCTTTCTTCCACTGTAGGAATTTTCCCAATTCAGCTCTTATCACTTACTCTGCTGATAACATGATCCTACTGCTTTTGCTCAAAAACCAGACCTGAATACCTTGTATGTGAGTCTTTGTGCATCTAATGGTGTGAACATGAGAGGAATCTGTCAATGACACGTCAGCCGCATAGCTAGCACACATGCTAGCTCTTGAACGATAAATGACACCTGCCTCAAATAGGTGTCAGCAGGAGTTCTGCTGTATTTTTTCAGCTGTATGAGGCTTCACAGGCCACTGTAGCCAAAGAGGAAGCTTCCTTGACACACAGCACCTCTTAGTAACTGATCAAAACCGTCCATTGTTTTAAACTTCCTCATCATTGTCCTGAACTACATTCAGGTTTAAGAGTTTGAATTCAAGCAAATTAATCCAAAATAAGCCATAGTCAACATGATGTTCTTTATATGATTGAACTGGCAAATTAATAACACCAACACTATTTGAGTCATAGGACCAGAAGCTTAGCCAGACCTTAGGGTACATTGGAGTGGCCAGGTTAGACCCAATGACATTTCATGACATGGTTACGTTTGCCTTATAATGCAAGTAAAGTGTTATTTCCTAAAGAGTTTCACGGGCACCTGTTGACACAAACATTCAGTAAGGTCTATATATAGCTTATAGGTAACATATGCGTTTATTACACTTAATGTTTAATAAAACTCAAGTAGTGAAGCAGATTTGAAGTATTTAACTTGGTTTAAATACCAACAACGAAATCCATGCTAAACTCCAAGAATTAACTGACATGGATGGTGTTCATTTTGCATGCTTAAATTCTCAATTTTGAATTACTGCTTAAATCCATTGTTTTTGTCAGGTTTCTTAAATTATCCTTTTAATGTGGAGTGTAACTGACACTAGCCTGAACAAGTCACAGTCCTACGCTAACCCACATGCACAAATAGTGAATATAGCTTCTTATTTCATGGTAACTAGTTGGTTTAACTAGCTAGCTAGGCAGCTAGTGTTTATAGGACACCTGTTTGAAAAGGCTTGTGCCAGCAGTTGCTCTGCTTTATTAACTGCATGTTAGCATGCATTTGTATGTATTTTTGAATTTATTTTTGAATATCTTTGAATGATTTTATACAACTAACTGCATAATATTTTACATAGTTGGCCATTACCATAGTAAAACTAGTCCGAGTTCCTTTCTGTGCTAAGGACCGGTGATCCAGATATATGAACAGCCGTATGCACAGCTCTCCACCAGCAGAGACGAATTAACGGAAAAGTCATTCCGATCTGAATCTTACATCCGTTTGAACAATTTGAACACTAAGCTAAATGCATCTGAGGAGGAGAGGGTGTAATACGTAATTGTTGTTTCCTGTGCCCCCACACTGATTCACACATCAGTCAACTGCACTAGAGGTAGACAAGAAGTTTTGTACTCTGACACCAGTGTCTGATCAGTTGGCCCAAGATGTAACTTTCTGACATTCTGAAGGTGTCTGAAGCATGTTTAATTGGAAGAATAAACCAGGCTCTATGAGGAAGAATGGATTTGGGCCACTTTTACATGCAGTGTGAATATAGGGTTTTTGTGGGCAAAAACCCACATGAAGTTCACGAACATAGCAGGTTTCTCAGTTTTACAAAGAAACCTTTCTTAATCAGTGCACATGCATGTAAGATTACCATTACAAATTGAATCCAGTGTTTCATGTTTTGAAACACTGGATACAATTTGTGAAAGACAATTACGCTACACTTAGGGAAAGATACAGCTGGTTCATTTCTCCTGAGAGGGGCTCTTGAGTGTCAAAAGCAATCAAACTGTTAAACCAAGACTTTGGCCACAAAGAATGCAAATCTGAAACAAAGTGAGTCTAATAATAGAAGCAGGCCACAAGCATATTGTTGTCATGTCTTTGAATAACTTGCATAAAGAAGAACAGCCTTGTTTTCTCAGGCCCAAGGGCACTGCAAAGGCTGTTTGACCTGTGACGGCTTTGGCTCTTACTTGATCTATCAACAAAAAAAGTTTGGTTTTAAACAATGAGACATATATTTATCTGATTTGCAGATTTATGCAGAGACAAGTGACTAGTAGAATCATTCTGAGAACTCTCACTATGAGAGATAATAAGAAAATGGAACTGCAGTTCTCGAAATGACTATTTCAAGCGACAGGTCTTGCTCAAGGTAGGAAGTGAACGTCTACATTTAGGTCTGGTTTCCTGTCCACTTACACTGTTTGGTTCAATCATAAAAACATTTCTAAATATTAATCCAGTGCATCCATTTATAATGCAGTTTACTCTACAACCAAGTATGGTTCTGCATTTTCAGACCTCTGCACACAGACCTCGGCTTGCATACACTGATGGTGGCTGTTAGCTAAACGAGAATTCTGATGCAAAAGAAGAACAAGAATATGAAGAACCTGTGTAACCACTGATGTTCTCTCTGGTCACAAGACTCAATGTGAGAGACAGAAAAGAACACTTCTGCATTTGCTGCAGTGAAGGGGAAGTGGGAGGCATGGTTTCCTGTCTCTGCTGAAGCTCATTTTGTGCTGTTAGTAAATGTTTTGATATGAATCTGAGATCAGTTTTGTATTTTCTGATGGAGGTTAAGGTGAGGTTGATTAAGAGCAGCTGATTCTAGATCAGTGTACAGGGAACTGGTTCAACAGCACCTACTGTATGTGCTGCATACAAGCTTGATGTAGTACAGCACTACAATAGTGCACTGTGAGCATGCTCCTGTATGCCATTTCTGCACATAGTGTAAGAGGATTACCCTTTGGCCCCAGTGCATGTATAGTCAATGGTTCTGAAAGCGGGCTCTGTGATACACGGCCAGGGGTCTATTATTTATTTATTTAATGATTAAATAAATGTGATAGACAGTAATAGAGATAACTGTCAATTACTGTGTACTAGCTTATTTACCTATTATAGTTGCAGTCCTAATAGATTGGTCAATTGAGCTGAATAGATTTAAAATTATTCAAGACAAACTAATGTGTTTCCTAATCTAAGTAGCTAATTTAAATAATGCTAGCATGAATTTACCTGCAATTTTAATAAAACTAGGAAAAGTGCCATTTTCATGATCCAAAATTTTGCAACTTATACTTTCTGGGTGGGAGGGATAGCATATGCTCTCTCCCCTGTTAATCACAGTGACACTAGTCAATCATGGGCGTCTGTGAGCTCATGTATGCGGAAGAGGGTAGATAGTGCTATCCTCAAAGTGTGTTGAGCTGCCTGTGACACAGCATGAGCAGCAATTCACAACGATGCATTTGGTTGGCTTCACGTGTCTCAGAGGAAGCCTTCATCCTCCCCTGTTGATATCTTTTGTATGGTAAAGGAGAGTTAGCTGGTGGGTGGGAATTGGCAGTTGACCAAATTGGCACAAAAATGGGGAAAAATCAAACACTCTCCCCACCCGCCCCCTCCTGAAAAAATAAATAAAAAAAAATTTGTGGTTTTGCCATGCCATTTTGTTGAACCTTCTACACTCCTAGGACTATTTGATGGACCACAATTACATACAATGGAAGTAACATTCTTCCCTCATATAACTACATAACTTTTGAAGTGAAGTGAAGTGAAGTGACTTGTGGCCAAGTATGGTGACCCATACTCGGAATTTGTGCTCTGCATTTAAACCATCCAAGTGCACACACAGTAGTGAACACACATACACCATGAACACACACCCAGAGTAGTGGGCAGCCTTTTTTTTTGCTGCAGCACCCGGGGAGCAGTTGGGGGTTCGGTGCCTTGCTCAAGGGTCTCACCTCAGTCGTGGTATTGAGGGTGGAAGAGAGCGCTGGTCATTCACTCCCCCCACCTACAATCCCTGCTGGACCTGAGACTCGAAGCCACGACCTTCGAGTTACAAGTCCGACTTACAAGTATTTTTAGCAATCAGAATTCTGTAAACTCCGTAAACAATTACTGACTATTGCCACGTAAGAGACTGCTATATGGAGGCTATACCATACCAGTCCCTGTGAATGAATTGTTGGCAACTATTGTCAGAACTGCTGTTATAGAAAGTTAATCAACACCTCCTGACCAATGAGAATCAAGAATTCAGCAGTGCTTTGGATTAAGCATTGTTGTCCTCAACTTCCTTTTTTTTTTTTTTATAAAGCTCATTTTCCCATTTCTTCAATTAATTCAAAGTTCATCAGACAAGATCTGACCTTTCCTGCTCTTTTAGTTTGCCCTCCTCTCACTGTGTTCAGCCACACACACACACAAACACACACACACACACTGGGTTGGAGGTCATGGCTGGTGTTCTCATGTAGCCCAAAGCCTCGGCCTGATAAAAACATGCTGTGGAATTTTGGCCACTTATTGCTCATTCCTCCTCCCTCCTCTCCACCGCACTGCCAAATATGGGCGCACTCACATCGCATCAGCTGAAACAAGATGCTTTTTGGTGAGGCCTATCCTACGACTGTGTGTTTGCGTTTGCACACTCAGCTGACTTTGGGGGGGTTGGATCAAAACTGATGACATCACATTTTCCCCTCTTTATGTTTCTGACTGTTTTCTTTCTGTGTCTGTCTCTCTTTCTTTCTCTCCGGGTTTGTCTTTGCTAGCCAGGTCAGAGCGATAGTGAATCATTCACCACCCTTGAGGAAGAAAAACTGCCCTGCCCCCTTCCTTCTTTCTACAGCCTACTGATACGCTCTGCCCTAATCTCTAGGCTACTTTCACAGTTTAACTAAGAGCTTCTTTTTTTTTTTTTTTAAGTTAGTTGCACTTATATTGTTTTTCAATTCTTATCAACCCGAAACAGCTTTTGTGGACTGTCATCTGTTGCTGTGTTTAATTACAGGATGAAATTGTGTTCTTGCTCTCAGTGGGCTCACATTCAGCAAACATGGTTAAAGAACTCCATGGGTGTGACCTTAGGGTCAAATGCATGTTAGCACAGTTAACCGCAGCTATGATGAAGGATGAACCATAACAACAGCACAATTGAGTACAGTAGCTTTGATCTACACTGCTATTTGCTCTGTTTTTCTTAGCACAGTCATCCATCTGATCTGAGTTTTGTGTTTTTGTGGCTTCGTAGGACTGGATAAAGATGTTCATTTCACTCACAATGGGGCTGTCAGAACAAATTTCACAGTTCAAATAATTTTACTTTTATTAATGTAAAACTATCGAAACCTGAATGTCTTAAACTTTTTGGCCAACTAACGCTTGTGTTGCTCTAAATATATGCATATAATTTATGATTTTGTCTGAAATCATAAATCATTAAAAACGTAACACAGGCACTGGAATTACACTTTTCTGTGCTTGAATGTGAAATGGCATTCTACTGGACATATTGGACACTATGTATGTTCTTCAATGCCATTACATTAGACTTCCTGACATCCTCAGCAAGTCGCATCTCGATAGTTAGAAGGATGGATTTTTTTCCTCCTCTTTGGAGGACAATAAGGACTTTATTAGCAATATATAAAGTTACATTTTTTGGGAACTGTTAAAGCCACTCGTAACAGAGTGAGAAAGAAAAAGGGAAGGAAAGAACAGAAAGAGAGAATGAATGAAGAGAGAGAGTGAATGATTGAATGAATGGAACGAAGAAAAGAAATTTATGCATATATGTGCTCATCAACAAAGAAAAAACACAATTTGAGAGCAAAACAGGAGCAACTACATGGAAGCAAGAACAAAAGAGGGAAAAAAGAGAGAAGAACAATACAATAGGGAGGAACTGCCTATACAGTGAAACATACTGAGTAACAAAAATTGCAGAGAGAGATGGAGAGATAAGTTGGATGAATAAGCATGTTATTCTAGAGTCCAGTGGATGTTACAACGGGCATCCTTTCTGTTTCTTTAAAACATCCCAAGATTTCTCGCTCTTATTATAGAAACATTTGCAATATGCCAGACCTACACTGGATCAATACTATGTACGCTCAATACTGCAATAAAGGACCTGTCTGTAGCAGACATGTTTATAAATCAACACCAACAAAATATTACTCTGGGTAAACACATAAAATGGGCGGGGCCATTTGGTGGCAGAGCAAAAATCACATTTCTGGACTCAATTATGAAATTTTGACATAATTAAAATTAGAATGAAAATGTTTCAATGTCGACAACCCTAACCTAACACACACCCACACACACACACACACACACACACTTATTCTCGCCTCACTATGCAAGCTATCATGTTAACACTCTTTGCACATTCCCAGTTGAGAATGTGATCCCGTGCCTCCAGGAACAAAGGGCCTTCGCTACTTGCTGTGAGTCTTTTGTCAGAGGACAGCTGAAGAAAGTAATTTCAACCCCCCCCCCCCTCGCTCTCTCCTTAAGACTTGCTGCTTCATGCCTTCCTCCTGTTCTCTCTTCTCATCTCATTCATTCCATTTCTCCCCCTTGGCACTCTCTCTCTCTCTCTCTATTTCTCCCTCAGCCTCTGATAAAGTGCCTGAATGCAGCAGTGTGTGTTCTTGCTTGCCCATCAGGCGTAAGGAGGGGCCAAAGAGACAGAAAGAGAGAGAGAAAGAGAGAAACAGAGAGAGAATAGAAAGAGGAGATGAAGAAAAGGAATGTGCAGACTGTTGTGAAATCTGATGGAGGTGGGGGAGGACACTGCAACTTGTACACTCATGAAGCATCGTCGTGGGACTTGTGCTGCATCCTCGTTCCCTCGGTCAACGGATATTATGAAAAAATGATGAGCCCCAAATGTTGGATACCAGCTTTACTTTGCTACATTTTTTTTTTATTACAAAAATTGAACATAATTCAAATGACAATTAAAACCCATTAAAAAATTCCTGGTGCATATCCATCCATATTTTTTCACACTATCGTAAGCTCACTATATATCAATTCATCACTTCTTATCTGAGCTTGTGCACCTGTTCATGCTGTCTTGTAATTAAAGAAAACCAAAGCCAATTCCAGACAGTTCCTCCTTTGTCCCTCTCTTTGCCCACAGCATATTCATGACTGTCTGCTGTGTGAGATTCCGTGTAGGAGGGGCTGTTATGGTACGAAGTGCACTTACTAGGTCATTTACACAGCGATTGTCTCTTTTATATGATGTCATATACGAATAAAGTACCACTCCAGTCATTCTGTGTGAATAAGCTATGCTTTGAATATGATCTCATTCAGTGCAACATGAGGTCATGTCATTCTGGCTTATTAATGTAAGTTAAACATGTCCTAATGATGGATTTATAATTCTGATGTCATAATAATGGCATTGCTGTTATCTTAAGGGCCTCGACTAGCTATACTCCTGGGCAAAAAAAGGGCCAAGCCCAAAATGGCAAAATATTAAGCTTTTAATGGTCTTAACAACAATACATTGGTCAGAAAATGACCAAGAATGAAACAAATACACTCCTGAGAGCCACCATTTGCTTGTTTACTTTTGCTGCAGCGAGTTGTTTGGGGAAAAGCTAGAAACAGGGAAATTCACTGATACAGTCTTCTTGTACGCAAAGGTAAAATCAGGATAATGATTAAAATGTTTGATGTAAAATTGAAACTAACACATGTCTGAGTGTACAAAATTTTCCAAAAATATCTTCTGTGATGTTTTTTTTTTTTTCATAAAAGATTAGTCATTATTTGGTTATCTGGAACCATGACTGATAGAGCAGGCAGAGATCTACAGTATTTGTTTAATTCTTGCTAATTTCCTGACCAATGATTTGTTCTTAATACTATTAAAAGCTTAATATTTGCCATTTTGGGCTTAGCGCTTTTTTTGGAGTGTATATTGGTATGGACAGGACCATTAAATGTGTTGTAATAATAATAATAATAATAATAATAATAATAATAATATGTTTATGACTTTTTATGCCATTTTATGTTTTGTTTTACAATATGCAACATAACACACAAATAGATTGATTCACAGCAGTGGACAAACACATAAAGGACAGAAACATCAACACGACAACTCATTTTAAGCATGAGAAATAGTCATTCATATAGCATGTGTTAGGAGCTAGCTAGGAGTTAGCTAAGATTGCTAGCATGCTAGCCAACATTAGGTTAATTATTATCTAATTAATTGTTATATAATGTAACAATTATGTAATTTAATTTAGCCAGGTGTTGCTAGCAACTTGGATACATTAGGCTAACTTTATATTGTGTAAACCAGTAGCCTAATTCACTAACAAGTGTTAGCCCGCACATTCCCTCACATTTGATAGCTATCATATGAGCAGCTTTTTGACTTTAGTAGCCATTCAGGTTTGCTAACAAGCTAGTTAATGTTAGGCTAAGTGTTAAATCATGTAATTAAAGCCAAGCAGTATCAGCCTATTACATTGTGTAAACAAGTATCCAAGATTGCTAACATGCTAACATTACATATTTAAGTATTATGTAATGTAATTTAGTGGAGTCACTAGCAACTTAGCTCCATTAGGCTAACTATTATATTGTATAATTATAGCAGCCTACCTGCTGGCTAACATTAGGTGAAGTATTGTGTAATTTAACTATTGTGTCATGTAATTTAACAAGGTGTCACTAGTTAAGCTCGCACAACTTAGCTACATTAGGCTAACGGGTAATTTGTGTAAAACAGTAGCATAGATGGTTCTCAAAGTCCCAGTTCAGTGGCTTTCATGTGATGCTTGTGGTAGTTAGCAAGGAATAAATTGGGTATAAATAGAATGATATACATGTCTGTTTTTACCCAGGAGGAAATAGCTTCTGCCTGAAAAAAAAACCTCAAAAAGATATAAACAGGCATGAATTACAAATTAGCACGAATATTAGCACGAATTACAAACCTAAAAAAACAAGCAAAAAAAGCAAACCAAACACTGTTATAATCAAAAGCAACAGTATTCTTAAATTTATAACTGAAATGTTTGGTTTTGGAATTTTTTTTTATAAACTACTGGTAATCAAGAAAGCTTGATGAATATCAAACAACAACAACAACAACAACAAAATGCTGCTTCCTCACTTTGCTGCACAATAAAAATTAATGGTTAAACACTATGATGATATTATTGCCTGGCATTGGCAGGCTGTAATGGGCAGCCGCTTCTCTGCTTCTTCTGTGTTCCCAGAAAAGAAGAAAGATTCATGGAGAGAAAAAGACTTGTGAGTCATTTGATTATAAACACAGCCGGTTTCTCTCACTCTCTCTCTCTCTCTCTCTCTCTCATACACACACACACACACACACACACACAAACATACAAAACTGCGTGGACCAAGAGAACTCCCTCCCACCCTGCAGTTCACAATCAACACAGTCAAGAAGGTCAAAGATACATAAACACAAAACTCCAGAGAGAAAGTAGGAAAGGGAATTCCAAAGTGCATGGCGTCTTCATCCAAAACATCACAGACAGACGAGCAGCACTAATCCTGCAGCTCAACAGCAAACATGAAAGCATAGCACAGCTTCTAAAAAGGCAATGAAAGCTAATCATACGACAGTTCAGAACAATAACACAACACATAATATTATCAACTGTTTTAAAGTCATAGCACAATTAACAATGTCTTATCGATCCAAGGCCCAAACAAGACTCTGCCTAGTCAAAACTATTTCAGGCACCAATTGGAAACGAATGTTTACAGTTCTGGATGATGTTTACTTTCATATAAACGTTACAGAGAATAGCAAAGAGTACACAAAGAATAATAAGACTGTAGATCGAATGGCTAAGTGAACTGGAGCTGTCACTTTCCTATAAAACTTTTCAAATATTATGCTGGTCTTAAAGTTGTCATAATTTGGGAGTGTTTGTATTCAAATGCACAGCTAACATTATTTAGATAGCTGGTCTGACATTTACCTTGACTGTAAAATTTATTTTTTACAGATCTGAACCTGTGTCCATGTCCTGAGAAATATAAAATTTCAATTATAATACTAAATTCTACCTAACTAATTCTACAGCCTAAACCATCAGGATAGAATTTAAAATGGAAAATGTTGGAAATTTGGGTGTCAAAGTTTTTACTGCTTGAAGAAATTTAAGCCTGGAACTAATATGTGCGATAACACGAAGGCAGCAGTAAACACTTTACTTCAAATGCACTATATGTTAATATCATTCATCCATTCATCTTCAGTAACCAATTTATCCTGCCCAGGGTTGAGGTGGATCCAGTCTATTCTGGGAACCAGCCGGGAATACACCATGGATGCCAGTCTCACACACACACACGCACACATTCACATATAATTCACAAGTAAGACCAATTTAGAGTAGTTAATCCACCTACCAGCATGTTTTTTGGGATGTTGGAGATAACCAGAGAATCCAGAGGAAACCCATGTAGAATGGGGAGAACATGTAAAACTTCATACAAACAGTAACCCGAGCTCAGGATTGAAGCAGCAACCCTCAAGCCGTAAAGCTGCAATGATGAGGCAGCAGTGCTACCCGCTACACCATCATGCTGCCCATTATACAGGGTGTCCCAAAAGTCTCCATACAGGGAAATGAACACTTTTTAGCAAAATGTCTTCCAAAATTTTTCATACTTTCATACCTATAGAAATGCCTTTGACAAAAGAAGAATGTATCAAATTCATTCTCATGGCTGGATTGGGAAGCTGTTGAAAGGTTGTGATGGACATGCAATTACATGCATAATACCAGATGTGTTAACACGAGCAATAGCTTTATTTTAAGAGGTTAAACAAAAATATGGCATTTACCATTTAGGAATTACAGCCATTTTAAGCAAAGTACTTCCATTTTCAGGGGCTGAAAGGTATTTGGACAATTGACTCACAAGAAGTTAATTAACATCTAAAAAAGCCTCCCATGTTCTAGAATTGGAACATGATTGGAAGAGAAAAGTATGGCAAAAGAAAGGAGCAGCTCATGATTCAAAGTATACCACATCATGTGTCAAACATGGTGGAGGCAGTGTTATGGCATGGGCATGTATGGCTGCCAATTGAACGGACAAATGCTACAAAACTGATAGGACGCCGCTACACAGTGCAGGTGGATAATGACCCTAAACATACTGCGAAAGCAAGTCAAGACTTTTTGAAGGCAAAGAAATGGAATATTCTTCAATGGCCAAGTCAGTCGGCTGATCTCAACCCAATAGAGCTGCTTTTCACTTACTGAAGACAAGACTGAAGGCAGAAAGACCCACAAACAAGCAGCAACTGACGGTGGCTGCAGTGAAGGCCTGGCAAAGCATCTCCAGGGAGGAAACTCAGAATTTGAGTTTTGAGAACATGGGCTCCAGACTTCAGGCAGTCATTGACTGCAAAGGATTTTCATCCAAGTATTAAAATTATGGTTATATTTACAATTATGTCACTTTGTCCAAATACCTTTGAACCCCTGAAAATGGAAGTACTTTGCTGAAAAAGGCTGTAATTCCTAAATGGTAAATGCCATATTTTTGTGGAACCACTTAAAATAAAGCTGAAAGTCTACACTTCGATCACATCTTGATTGTTTTATTTCAAATCCATTGTGGTGGGGTATAAAGGCAAAATCACAAAAACTCTGTCATTGTCCAAATACTTCCAGACCTAAATGTATGTTAGCCAACTAAAGGTAGAATGTGAATGTGAATTTTTTGGCTTTGAATGAGTAAATGTTATGAAAATTCAAATAGTATTCTTGTAGTGAAATTTGTTCAGAGCAGCAGTAGGCTTAGATTTCTCAGTTCTCTCTCTGAGCACAAGGTCAGACTCACAAGGTCTGTCTCATGTCGCCTTACCTTATCTTACCCTTTCTTCACACTTTGGTTTGTAGAACAAGTTTGGCCCTGTCTCATGTTCTCTCTCTCTCTCTCTCTCTCTCTCTCTCTCTCTCTCTCTTTTCCTTGCATCAGTTTTGCACTTGCAACATGCAACCTCTCCACCTTCCACCACTGAAATACTACTGTACCTGCATACAATTTAACTCAATTGAGTAGTTATAAAATTTCATGTTGTCCTTTCTCTATGCTCTGTGTTACCTTGTCTAACCTTCAGCTGAACCTGTAATCCTAAAAACAAGATCATAATAATAATAATCATCATCAGTTTTATACTTGTCCAACGAGTGGGAACCACTACTTAATAAGCTAATACTCTACTTGCGTTCAGGTGCTGTCTTAAAAGAAACAACAGTCTGTCTTGTCATCGCTTAAGATGATTTATTTGTGCATGGGACCAGCCGACCCCCATGCAGAGTTGTGTTTCCCTGACATTTCAGCGTCCTAGTTTGCCAAAACTAAAGTGAAGTGAATGGAGGAAATAGATAAGGGTACTGAAAACTGCTGCGCACTTGAGCTAGACGAGCAAACATGTCAGTTCTTCATCGCCTGCTTGCTTTAAACAGCATCAGTGTGTGATGAAAGAGGCACGCAAGGAAACCACAAGGGAGCACAAACAATCGAGCATTATGCTAACATGCCTTTACAAAAAAACGCAGCTACAATATTACTTTCGTCAAAGCTTATGATGCGTGTTTTTTTAAAATCTGGGATCGGTGTTGATGCGTCTTGTACAATAGCTTGGTTACAAATCTGAATAGCGGAAGGTGGTCAGAGATCTTATAACAATAGGCTTTACATCTTCCTAGGTAATGGGCATGGAACAAACAGTCGACTAGAAAAGTGGAATGTCAAGATGTCAAACAAGACAAGGAATGGCACTGATTGATTATCTAAAGGGCAATGTTACATTTTCAGAATTGGTGCAAAATGAATTGCAATGATGACTTTACATTACTGGCTTCACAGTGACTACATTACTTTGAATTCACAGATGTGTAATTTGATTTGAGTTAGAGTGGCAAGGCTGGTTTCAAGGCTGACAGCTAACCTCCAGCACCTCCCTCCCAATTCGCCCCTTCCTCCCACCACTACTACAACCACCACCATATGCATCTAAAGAAAGGTTGCTAGAAAAGTGATAGCATACTTTGCACTGCTATAACCTATATAATAGCTGATGGGCTAATTACTAGGTAGTGAGATATGATCCCTATCTATGTGTTGCAGCTAACTATTTATTATCTTTTCACAATCAGTTGAATGTTACAGTTGTAACCCAACCCCAGTGCTCACGGTCATTTCTCAGCATTACAGTGAATTACTCACTCACAGTGAATTATGGGAAAACACATGGTCTCCTGAGCACCAAGTCTCTACTGCATGAACCTTTAATACAGCATCTATCAAGAAGTTGTAACTCTACATGTTCTCTTAAAATGGCTGACATCCTAGTAAAAAAACAAACAAAAAAAAACCACTAACTAGACACAAAGTATAGCATGTAGGACAGAACCCACAAGCACAGTGAAGCAGGAAATGACTCTGCTTCTTGCATCCTCATGGCGCGGAAGAGAAAACCATGAGCTCTGATTGCCCTCTTGTGGAGTGAAGTGAGCGTAAACTCAGTAAAATTCCACTTGCAGAAGTCACACCCGGCTGAGCTCAGATTAGACTGCAGACACATTAGTCAGAGCCGCCAGTAGGCCTTGAGCTTTTGGTAGTGATTGTGCCTCTTGCTGAAAGGCTCCAGAGCTGATAAGAGATCAGACGCTCGATTTATAAAGCTCTGTTTTATGAACAAATTCATAAGGCTCCACCCATATACACTAAGTAGAACAGTAAGAGGTGGGAGCTGAAGATAACTGTGTGTGTGTGTGTGTGTGTGTGTGTGTGTGTGTGTGTGTGTATGTGTGTGTTTGTAACTCGGTGCCTGTCACTGTGTGTGTAATTGTGTGTCAGCAAGACTGGGTTTGTGTATTTTAAAGAGTGAGTGTGTGTGTGTGTGTGCATGTTTGCCTGTGCGTGAGTTCATACCCTTGTCTATATGTTTGTGTGTCTGTGTTTGAGCCTGTGTAAAGTGTGCGTATGAGCCTGTGTCTGTTTTTATGTGCATTATGAGTCTGTGTTTGTGTTTATAAGCCTGTGTCTGTGGTTGTGTGTTTTATATGCTTGTATTTGTGTGATTTATACCTTTGTGTTTGTCTGCTTGAATGTGTTTTAAATAAATATTTTGTGTGTTTATTTGCATGTTTATAAGCCAGTGTTTGTGTTATACTTCTCAGTCTATATCTTTTCATCTGTTTATAAGCTTGTGTCTGTATGTGTTTGTAATCTTGTTAGTATGCATTTGTAAGCCTGGTTGTTTGTTTGTAAGCCTGTCTATGTGTATGTGCATGTCTGTGCTCTTACGTCTGTGTGTGTGTGTGTGTATGTGCATTCCTAAGTCTGTGTTTGTAATTGTGCATGTGTGCGTTTGTATGAGATCTCAGGTTTCTTTCATTATAGAGAAAACCACATATTGTCTGATTCTGTTTGGAAAGAAGGTGTGTAAGAAGCTTGCTTTCTCCTTTTTTTTTTCAATGTTCTTGTTTGTGTGTTACCGGATATTACCAACTCCCTGCCTGAATACTGTAAGGGTTCACTTCATATTAGCAGGAAATCCCACTAGACCTCCACACCAGGTCCCTCAGCTCTGGCTGGTGATGAATGTTCAGCTCTCTCACCATTCAGCGTGAGAATGAACCTCAAATCTGCTCTCTACTGTACGTCTTGTGTAGAAGTGCCCTTCTATGCCCTGTATACTCATTTCTGTTCAAACGGTTCCAACTTTCACTACTTGTATCACTGTTTTTTCCCCCTTCTTTTGGGATCCCGCCTCACTTGTAAGTCATTTTTGATGAAAAAAAAAAATGTTTACAAAATAATTAACATAAATATATCACTATATATATATATATATATATATATATATATATATATATATATATATATATATATATATATATATATATAAGAATATAATTTAAATATAGGTTAATGCTGTATTACTTGAAACATACACTAGAACACTATGAACTTATTACTGTCTGCAATAGCTATCATAGTCTGCAATATTTTTGGATTAGATTTTATATCCCATTAGCCTAAATATTACAGTTGAGTATATTCTGTTGTATAATGGTTCAAGGCTTTAAAATGGGATAAATCTCCAATGATCAGTTTAAGACCTGATGTATTTCCAAAAACGTTCCAGTTTGTAGGATTATATTTAATTAGAAGTGTCTTACTGTAATCATGCCTTAACTGTAAGTAGATCTCTATGTCAACATACGTTCAATTTCAGTCTTATTTTTCCTCAGTGTTACAGTTACTACGTCAAACCCGTAAACGTACTAACGTACTAGGTAGTACACGTAGTACGTCCTTAAAGTGTAGGTGTATCAGGTTACGTGAACTATGAAGAAAAAAAGACAACGCTGTTTCTGTTTTGTGAAAAGAAGCTGCATAAAAGCTTGCACTCTTCTTGTCTACTTGTTTTTATATGCACGTAGGTAGTAAAGGTACACAAGTTTGCATACTAATTTGATATACTATTTAGCACGGTAGTATGCATATTGTTAATGTATCCTTTGCGCCCTCTGGCGGTGACAGTGCGAATTGTCCATAGTGGAACCACAACAAAGATGGCGGCTTGGATTTGCTATAAATCGGTAAGGATTTTGTAGTAGTAGTAATAGTCTGTGGTATGTCGCAAGAAAATTAGGAATAATAAAACATTTTGTTCATATTTTTATAAGGTCGGTAATGTTATTTGTCCATAAATAATGTGGTTGAAACACTAGCAACTTCAGCCCAAACAGCTCGCACAATAGGCCTAAGCTCTCCGGTTGAATTACAAATAGTTTCACACTTTCTACTTAAGTGCCCTTTATAGGGAATGGCAGAGTGGCTTGTACGCCCTATGTAGTGCACTACATGTTCAATAGGTATCCTTTTGGGTGCAGCCTCATTTACTGCTTCGCCTGTTGCAGATGAAACGAGCTGTAATGTTGTAACAGATTTTTGTTTTAATAATGACCATTTACAAAACAGTGTTTCTCTTTTTTATTAAGATGTGACAATGGAGATAAAGGAAATTACACGTATGGCGATACAAATAGAGAAACTACACAAGGGCGGAAATTATGAAGATATTTCATATCTACTAACAGACATTTACAACACCAATGTGACATTAGAGCAGCTTCAGACCACTGACATTGCCAAGAGCATTTATCAGCTTGTCAAGTCATGTCCTGTAGCCAGTGTTCGGAAAAGAGGAAAGGGTGTGCTCTCAAAATGGAAGCATTTGTATGGTTCAGTACATGCATGCAAAAATATCAAAGATACAAGTCAGTCAAAAGAATGTGAAGCAACTGAACAAGATAAAGCAGAAGCACCCAGACAGGACCTAGATCGAAAAGTGAATGACAATGAAGCAATTCTGTGCTTCAAAGTTATGGAGAGTCCAACGAGTAATGTGGACCAAGAGTCAAGTGACTCATCTTCTGTGAGAGAGGCTTCATCCAAAGCCAATACGGTACATGAAGAAGATTCTTCAAGAATTCCTCCAGAGGAATTGACAACCACTTTAACGGTTCCACCTCTGATTAGCGGCTCCACAAACTCCCCAGTCTTGAGAAACAAGTGTGTAGAACTCCTTATCCAGGCTCTAAACAAAGATCAAACAGATCCTGAGCTGACAAAGCATTTAGCTCACACTATTGAAACACACATAGACTCCCTTCACGGCCGCAATCCATGCAAATACAAATCCTGCATAAGAAGCAAGGTGGCCAACTTGAAGAACCCAAAGAACCCTCACCTGCGCCAGGGTCTTCTGAATGGCACGTTGGATCCGGAGGCGTTTGCCCGCATGTCTGCCCAGGAGATGGCTGGTGATGAGTTGCGCCAGCTCAGGCAGGGCTACACGGCAGCAGGCATCAGTGAGCACCAGCTGCCACAGGGACCGGCGGGGACGGCCACGACAAAGGTGCGATGCCAGCGCTGTGAGGGGATGGACTGCAGGGTGACGCAAATCTCCCGTGGCACGCTTTTCCTGCCCTCCTGGGTGAAGAGAGGTAGCGTCGATGAAGAAGCCATGACCTTCATGACTTGTGCCAACTGTGGGGCGCAGTGGTACCATAACCGCTGGGTGTGCCTTTGATTTGATTCTGAAGACATTGGAAAATAAATTTAAGACTAAGGAATGGTGGCATGGTGGTGCAGCAGGTAGTGTAGCCACCTCACAGCACCAGGGACCCTAGTTTGATTACTGTCTGTGTAGAGTTTTGTATGTTTTCACTGGCTTCTCCAGTTTCCTGCCAGCTCCGGTAGGTGGATTGGCTATTCTAAATTGCAGCTGAATCTATGTGTGCATGGTTCCCTGTGATGGACAGGCGTCCAATCCAGGGTGTATTCCTGCCTCAAGCCCAGTGTTCCAAGGATAGGCTCCGGATCTACAACCACCATGACTCAGTTATGACCCTGATTAGGTCATATTTATTTATCATATTTATGCTTGTATGAATTTCTACTTGGTCAGTTAGTGGGCTATTATTTCATTACTAAAGCTCTTACTGTCATTAATACTAAGCTGTTCTAAACTAAATAAAGTTAATGTTCTGTATTTTTTTGTGATATAATATTTATATGAACACGTTAAATATTATATTCGTCTATGAACACTTCTGTTAACCACTAACATTTATGATAAATCTAAGATTTAAAATATGGCTGGACTTTGTCTTTCAAGCTGTGAATTTCAAATTGTCAACCAGAATAAAGCTGTTACTGAAGATGAATGAATGAATGAAAATCACTAATGCAAATCATAGCAGATAGGTTTTTTTTTTTTACATCTCAAGTGCAATATAATATTTAGTTTAACAGGAAGGCCACTCTTTTAATCGCAGTGTTAATTATGTATAACATCCATCCATGCATACTAAAATAAGAATGCTTCCTGCATTGCTCTAGTTACTACTCCTGAAACATAGATTTCCTGTTCTACATGTGGTGAACAGCTGCTTAGAATGTGACTGTCAGTTTTTAGTGCTTATTATAATCAGTTATTCTACCTGAGTATGATCCACTGATGAGGAATATAACTTGGCAATTGCTTACAATTACATATTGTGACAAGCAAAATGTAGAAAATGAATAGGAAGCCTAAATGAAATAGGAGAATCCACACGCTGGGTTTGACAGTATGTTCAACAAAGTTCAATATGCCCAGATTGAACATTATTGAAATGTGTGCATATTTCACAAAAACAGAGACATTTACTATCTGAAAGTAATTCCGTGTGATGTGAATATTAATAGATTCTGTGCCTGTGTTATGTAGTGCTGTATTCTGCTACAAATCTTTCTCATTTAATAGGAGACACTCAGATCAGCACAAGAGTGGACCAGGGCTCATAGAGGAATGATCAGGCCTAAACTTCATCGCCTTCCTGCAGACATGTGACGCGAAGTGTGCCACATGTGCAGCGAGCATGTGACTCAGTAATCTGCAGTCTGGGGGCAGTTTTCCCATGATACTTTGCTGCAGAGAGCTTCATGCATCAATGCACAGCCATTGTACACTGCAGGCTTGTAGCTTTCCATTTATCTGAAATGACGATCGTTTGCAAGCACTGTGACCCAAATTATTTGTTGTACTAATTGTGGAGAGATAAAACATGTTATTTATGAGGGTGAAACTTGTGATTGTAGTGAATATAAAATTATGATATACTTATAGTAATAGGGTGGCACTATTTGCACTTTATTTAGGCCTGTGCCAAGCTTTAACATTTTGTCCTACAGTTTGGGTGGGATGAAAATATGCTAAGTAGTGTGGAATAGACTGATGGAAAACTGTAACCTCTAATTTTGAGGGGGAAGATTTTTTTTTCATGGTGTTTTCATGGTGTTCAATGACGCTGAGTCGATTCGGATTCTAATTCTGAGTCGATTCTTTACAAATTTCTTGAGACCAAAAAATTAAAATAGATGACAGGAAATGTACTGAATAAGTTCAAAACACAGTCTTATGACTAACAGTATGCCTGAATAGGGATTTTGACACTATTACACATTCATGATGCCATTTTAGGTCAGGTAACTTGGACAGTTAAAGCTAGATACATTATCTTGGCCTCAGTTAAGATGCTTTATGTTTAGTGACATTGTTTTATTATAGGACTTTTGTTGTTGATTTAACATTTTGCATTTTGTTTTCCAAAGTAAAATACTGACAGCTTTGGAGTCGACTCATAATTCCCAATGCCACAGTTTGGAGAATCGACTCATAATTCCCAATGCCACAGTTTGGAGAATCGACTCATAATTCCCAATGCCACAGTTTGGAGAATCGACTCTTTGGAATCGACTCATAATTCCCAATGCTACAGTTTGGAGAATCGACTCTCAGCTCTAACTAAAGTTACTTTGCTCCCCTAAATATGATTACTTGTATTTAAAAACAATGCGAGGTTAACATTTCATCTTACAGTTGATATTCACCTCGCCAGTAAGTGAAACAGTGTGGGAATGATGAGGCAAGGCTTTTTCTTTGCGTTAGCAGTTGATTAATGATAAGGCGCTGTATGTTTGCTGACCATTTGAAAAAAAAAAACTGATAAAGACTTGTTGCCTCACACACTCGGCACCTGACTGGCTGTTTTAAGCTGTGTAACCGATTTTTACAGTATTTTAACAGATTAAGTAGGTTAGAAGTCCCCCAGTAAAGAAGAAGTGCCCTGGTCTGAGTATCTGTCTGGTCATATGAACATGAGGGAAGAAGCCCGGGGCGCCATGACGCGCAAAAATCCCTACAAGACCGGAGGAATGGCGCCGCATACACAGCTCTTCGATAAACGTCGCTAAACTATAAAGGTAACGAAATCCTTTCTTGAAAAATAGCTGTCTAATTCTTTTTGTATTATTGTGAATATGTGCCCGCTGTGCAGTTTCGAAAGCATGACAAGTTGTATAAAAGTTGTTCAGACAGTTTGCTTTATAGCTAGCATGGATGCTAACAAATCCAGGAAGCTTGGTCAAAGCATATTCGGCTTTCGAGCTAACTTCTAGTCAGCTGTTAATTTATATATAATTTATATTCCTTGTTTACTCCGTAAACATTAGGATAATGGTGTGATATCGCTATTTTGTTTTAGGTTAGCGTGAATTTTAGTAGCTAGTCAGTAACCATATAGTTAGCTATACTAGCTTTCCTAGATAACGTCTCTTCAGTGTTGTCTGTCATGAAAGTGAATAAAACAAACCTTTTTTTTGTTTGTTTGTCCAGTTTGTTTTCGGTAAACACAGATATCTTCGAGAAAGAAACCATTTTTCAATATGGTGTTTGTTTGTTTCTTCCTTCTTGTGTTATCAGTTATGACTTTTACTCCTTCCTGCAATGGTAAATCTTTAAGATAATTTGTCTCTGAAATGACCATTTTAAAATAAATGCTTTCTCATTTATTTTAAGAGAGAGAGTAATTATTGCTGAGGTTTTCCCCTCACATGATCCCAGGCTAACTTTCTAGCTGAATGAACCTCTGTTCATGTCTACAAATTTCATTCAGCAGCTGAAATCTCACACATTGTCTCATTCAAGTCCCTCAGTAGATTATATCGTTTGTCTCTGTGTATTTTGTCTCCATATAATGACTTGCATTGGTTTATATATTCAGTGATCCCCTTATATTGTGCACCTGCACCTAGTGTATAGGTCAGTTTGTAGGTGTACAAGTACTGACTGTGGTTCGTGTGTCTCTATGCACAGTTTTTCAGCCCTCCTCTGCTCCATCCATCAGCGCAATGGGCCAGTCACTGACCGGCTATTGTTTGAGTGGTGGACGATGATTCCCAGCACAACAATGAGACCCACATGGTAGTGTATGTGGCACTGGTACGAGTGTATCAAGTACAGCGGAGTTGTCATCGGATTTTTAAGCACTCTGTACACTTATGCGTGATTTTAAGCTTCATCAGAATTGCTTTAAGAGCTTTCCTCCAGAGCAAACTTTAGATACCATTCTGCTGTTTGTTCAAGTAAACGGGTGGAGCGCCGACTGATAAGAACGTTTCGGTTTTCACTTTGGCCTCATGTGAGGAAAAGAATATACAGAGTGTCCCAAAGGTCTCCATGCATAATGGGAAATTAACACTTTTAAGCAAAATGTAACTTTATTTACAGAACATCATCTACATGATTGCTGTTTCTTTGTAATCGCACACAGAGTTGTGTCTCGCAACTTTGGCTCCCAGTTTGGCAACAGTGTCCTGAGTGATGTGCTTGCCATGTTTTTTGTTAAAGTCCATTGCAACCTTGTGGCAGCTTTCCATGAGATCCAGCCATGAGAATGATTTCAATACGTTCTTCTTTTGTCAAAGGCATTCTTAAAGGCTGTCTGGAAAAAAAAATACAATATAAAGTAAGTATGAAATATTTTTGATGAAATTCTGCTAAAAAGTGTTAATTTCCCCTAGGTATGAGACTTTTGGGACACCATGTAGAATATGCAGAGTCTAATAGGAAATGATGGGCTATTCTTGAACTGGAATGAGTGAGCCAACTTATGCTCATGTTACATTTTAAATCAAATGGGCAAGATGCTTCAAAAATAGAGTTCCCTATAAGGTTGTCTACAAAAGGTTCTTAACGATTCCATAAGAACAGGAGAAAACATCTTTGTACACTTCTTCAGTGTCAGTTTCTGACCACTGGGCCACTGTTAGCTGGATATTTGTTGATGGTGGACAGTTACTCAATCCAGAAGAGATACTAAGTTATTTAAAATTTCTGCAGTGCTTCATACACTCGTACCAACAGCACACACACTACTGTGTCAATGTCAGTGCTGTGCTAAGAATGATCCATGTAAATAATAACTTGTTATTCATGGCCCCTGGTCTGATGAACAGGATAGAAGGGGGCACCAGTCAGTAATTTTGCACCCTCAATGTGACCTATATGATCAGTTTACCTGATCAAAACTGGTAACAGAATTGTTCACAGGTTGAAGCGTTCGCCCTGTCATAAGGAGATGCAAGTTTGAATCTTGACGATGCTTCAGCTATCCGTGGCCAGGAGAGCAAAATTAGCCGTGCTGTCTGGGTAGGAGGGATGGCATATTCTCTCTTCCCTGTCAATCACAGTGACACTAGCCAATCACAGGTGCCTGTGAGCTCATGTATGCAGAAGAGGGTAGATAGCGTTTTCCTCTGTTACACTGCCCTGTGACATGGCATGAGCAGCAGTTTGAAAAGATGCAATTCATTGGCTTGGCAGGCTTCACATGTCTCAGAACAAAAAATGTGGCAGCCTTCACCATTCCCGGTTGGTAGCTGTTGTATGATTGGAGAGAGCAGGCAAGTGGGTGGGAATTGGCAGGTGACCAAAATGGAGGGGAGGAAAAAAAAGAATTGTTCCCAGGCTGCTGTGTTGTATCACTAGATCAGCAGAAGCATTCCCAATTTTAAAGCAGGTAACTTCTTGCTAACAGTTGGTTCCCTAAATGTCTTTCCTTGTCTTAGGTTTCACATTTATCTCCTCACCATGGCAGTCAAGTCATCTCTACTAAAGGTGATCCTGCTTGGGGATGGTGGTGTGGGCAAGTCATCCCTCATGAACCGCTACGTGTCGGACAAGTTTGACGCGCACCTCTTCCACACCATCGGCGTGGAATTCCTCAACAAAGAGTTGGAGGTGGACGGGCGGCGGGTGACCCTGCAGATTTGGGACACTGCCGGTCAGGAGCGCTTCCGCAGCCTGCGCACGCCATTCTACCGCGGCTCCGACTGCTGCCTTCTCACGTTCGGCGTGGACGACGCACAAAGCTTCCTCAACCTCGGCCACTGGAGGAAGGAGTTTGCCTACTACGCCGATGTGAAAGAGCCCGACAGCTTCCCTTTCATCATTCTTGGCAATAAAATCGATGTGGTGGAACGGCAGGTTACCGCCGAAGAGGCGCAAAGGTGGTGTTATGAGAACGGCGGCCACCCGTATTTCGAAACTAGTGCCAAGGACGCAACAAACGTCGCTGAGGCTTTTGAAGAGGCTGCAAGACGTGTGTTGGCACTGGAGGATCGTCAAGCACACGTCATGCCCTCAGATGTTGTGGATTTGCGCAGGAAACCACGCTCTGGCAGTCGCTGTTGTTTGTAACAGCTGGATGTTATGGCGAAGTCAGTCCACGGACTATTTAAAGCTGCCTAATGGACTTTTTATGGACTTACTGGAGCTGTGCAAAAGCTCTATTAGTCTATCAAGGTTTTTAGTCATCCGGGACATATTGAGTGTCTAGTAGTCATAAGTCAAAGCAACTGGACTTTAGTTATAATCATTAAAAATATGTTGGTTCTGGTCTGTGAAACGTGAATCATTGAGTTAAATTCTGTTGAAGGCTCTTGCATGAGTGTCGAAACATGTTCAACATTATTAAACAAATGGCTTTGACTCACTGCTATTACACATTCAGAATGACCCAGATTGGCAAAAGCCTTCACAGACTATTGAAGCTTTGGCGCAGCAGGTGGCGCTAGTGCGCAAGAGTCTGTAGCTCCAAACCATTAAGTCCTGCAGTTTTTGCATTAGAGGCTTTTTCAGGCCAGTGAAAAGTCGAGCACTCACGGGGAATAGAGTTTAATGTACACCGTACCAGTCAAAGTTTTGAGTACACTGAATTGAAACTAAGTTTTGAAACTATTAAATGTGTCCATAACCACTTACTTTGTCTCATTATGTGATGTTTTTATTTAATCGGTTACTTATATATGAATTGCGTTTGAAAATTTTAAATGACATTGCAAATGTCATAAGTAAATGCGTTGAGATGGCTGTTTATGTTTAAATACATGTTGATTAATAAATAGTCTTGGGAAAACACACTGGCCAAGTGGATAGCCAATTTTAGAATGATCCATGAATTTGAGGATGTTTTCAGGTTTGAGAAATATGATCTAGACATGATCACGGGGGAAAGGTTTCCAGGAAGTGTACTAAAAACATTTTGACTGAACATATCATTTGAGCGCCACATTTTTCTCCACAGTGCCTTTTCTCTTCTGATGGGCAAATATTCAGGTGGGCAGCTTTAAGAGACACTTGAAAGAACACTAGTGGAAAATGAAACACTCCTGTGTGCTACGTTACCCAAATAAACACTCTGACAACTCTAACACATGACAACACAATAATAATAACTGCCCAACCGCAGTGAAGTGTTAGACCTACACTTAAGAACTTATAATGTGTATGTGCAGGACTTTTCTTCCACTCGGTAGGATCAGGATGTAGCTCTAACATTGTATCACATAAACCCACGAGAAGCATTTTGAAGAACATGAAAAAAAAAACCCTGATTTAGCACCTTTTCTAGGTTTTTCCCCCCAAACTCAGTCCTTTATGCATATATCTGTGCTGTTTTCTAATAAAAGGGCAACAGTTTCATTTTAACTACACATTAGGAAGGCCTTACCTATTTACATCTAGAATGTTACACTGTTTTTAGCATTACGATCTTACTAAGTAAGTATGTTGGTCCTAATGAAACAGTAATCAATTTTAATTTAACAGGTAGATGTTGCCATTTTAGAGATAATTTATTACAAATTTGGAGTGATTTTTTGTTTTTCACAACTAAGCTGCACAACTAAGACATTTTGTACATTTTTCTGAATAATATCTGATGTGTTTTCTCTGTAATCTGTAATTTCTGGTCTTTGTCAGTTTGTTGCTAATAAATAAGGGGCTGGAAAATGTGTGCTTCCACAAACAAGCTATTCATAAATGCCCACTGCAAAAGCTCCTTCCAAGTATTGAAGCCCAAATTTGAACCCTAATGAGTGGTGAACCTTTAATTGTTGTGCAAATCTAATTAAAATATAAGTATAAATATAAGTTTGCTGTGAATTTGTGATGCCACTTTATTTTTGCTTTCACCGTGTGGATGATTACGTATAAATTCCTCACTCTCTATTACTAATATGTGAAAAATGTATATACAGTAAGTGAATTTTTTTTTATCAGTTTGTAGTTACATTTAAGTTATGGAATGTCAGTGAAACAAGTTAGCTCCTGTTATTGCTTATGTTACAGCAGCTACAATTAGCCATTCCTTAATTTTCATTTGAAGTAAATAAGAAAAAATGCAGCTTGATAAAAAGAAAGCCTAAGGCACAACGTCTTCCATCCTGAAGGCTTTCCTTAGGCACAATAGATAAAGGTACAGCTGTTACAAAGCACTGACACTGGAGACTCCTTCCAAAAATGTTAAATAATCATCTCCTTACAGAAAGCTTCGTATCGACAATTAGATGTTTTCTTTGTTAAATAATATGATTTTTAACCTTTTTTTAAATTTTTTTATTTTATTTTATTTTATTTTTTTAAAATAAACTAGTCCACAATGAAATCAATGGTAATGGAAAAAGGACACACCTTTTTCTTCTTTTTTTCCCAAATCTTTTCATGGAAAACAAGGAAACTGGTTTACACATTTCTGATGAACGGGTATTATCCACTTTTCCTCTCCCAATCAATTTTGTAGTATTTTTCAGTTTTGCATATCTTACTATCAAAATGGTTCTGTACATAATAGACACACTGTCTGCACTTTATTAGATTTAATTCTAATTATTTGCTATAAAAAAGATATTAGTGGCTTCGTAGAATTTTTAAACTTAGCCCAGTTTGGCAATCCCATTATCTGTTCAGTTTGTAGCTCTTCCCCTGAGCATGGGGGCAGCGTGATTTGTGTCCTTATGGATCTATTAGTGCTTGTTGCAATGCCCATTTTTGAGGTGAAATAATAACTCTCTGGAGTTTAATGGGGCTGTGAGCATGCTGCCCCGCGATTGTGCAACAACTAGAAAGGAGAGCAGTTCAATAGCAATGTTTTTAAAATCTTTGGTCACTCAGAAGAGGTCATTAGTATTTCAACAGAATTTAAAATGCATGAAGATAACAATGGAAACTTTAAGGCAATAAAAAAAATAGTTTCAGAAGAACCAAAAGCAGGATTTGGCATGGTGTCCTCAATCTATAGACCTTAAATAATAGCAATGTATGAAATCTGGCAGAATTATAGCAGGGCATCAATTACAATGAGCAAAGACTGACCAAGCGATCTGGCAGAAATTAGAGCTGAAAAGGCAGAAAGAGTGTGTGGGTTGGTCACAGGCCACAGGGGCTCCCCAGACCCCACTCTGAACCATGGGAATATTTATCCATTTTTGAAACTTGTCATTATAAACATCTGTGAAGCCTGACATGCTAAATGAGCTTTATTTGTAATCTATTTTTTCTGGGTTAGTCAGAACAAATGACATTTCCAAAATGGTGTCATATATTTATAATTTCCCCACAAGATGGCATCAAAAGTCCACATGCTTAACAACATCAGTCAGCGGTGTGTGTGCAGACTAGAGGAAGCAGATTATAGTATTTAAATGATCTCTTTTGTAGTGTTTTTCAGTTTTGTGGAACATTCTTTTGTCTTATTGTTAATATATATCCAGCCATCTCTTACTGATTCATCCCTATTAGGTGTATATATTTTAAATTTATAGAAATATGGTTATGAAAGCTGATTTGGTAAGGCATCATCATACTGAACATCATACTAGTTTGTAGAGGATAAAACACTTCAGGACGTGCCCTTACCGCATCCCTAAAGGTTTTATTCCTCTTATACCACAGCAATTTGCCAATGATTACAATTTTTTCATTTATTAAAGAACGACACATCATACTTTTCATCTGTTTATACTTACATTTAATATCGTGGAACATGTGGAACAAGGTAGTTCCTGTTATCACTTAAATTATAGCAACTATAAACAGTTGTTCACTCAATTTGCGTTGATGTTCATAAACAAACAAACAAACAAAAAACCCCACAATTCTTACTTACCAAGAAACCATAAAATCAATGTCTGTCTTTCCCATGGTGGAAAACTGAAAGGAACAGCAACAGGTATCAACAATTAGATGTTTTTCTTTGTTACATAAGAACTTACTGTTACTATATAAATGGTAAGATATTTAAACACATTAATACAGGGACAATGTGATTTGCCCTGAAGCTGGCACTATTGTCAGAGCTGCTGTTATAGAAAACTAACCAACACCTTCTGACCATTTGAGAAATCAACAGTGCTGTGGCATAAATGCTTATATTGTGGTAGCTTAAGAGTTGAAGGAATAGTTTGGCCAAAACCAAAATTCATCCAATTGTCCCTGTACTCCAAGCTCAACCGATGAGCTAAGACATGTTTGTCTTCCTTAAGATCTGACTTCAACTACTCAATTTGTACTTGGATTGGATTCTTCCAAATCTGGAAGCCATTTTGGATGAAAGTGTCAGAGAAAAGAATAAATCTAAGACTCTATTTACACATGATTGTTTTACACCTCTTGTGTCTAGACTGAGTCCTGACAAGATTCCTTGGTGTTGGGGCCATAAAGGGGCCCATTGCTGACAGGATTAAAATCATATTTTTATGTAGGCAATTTTTTGAAATACATGTGAAAGCTTATGTGATTAAAATAATAATAATAAAAAAAAGTAATGCAAATACGAATGTCAGAGGAGGGGCTTGCCCTGTATCTTCCAGGAGCAATAATATTTTCTTTACAAATGATCTGACCATTGTAATTTTCTAATAGTGCCCTTGGTTTAGCTGCTGTTGTGTAACAAAATATCATGTGCCACCCTGTGGACCTAAACCGATTAGTTCAGCAAGGTATGCAAAAATGATACACAAATATAAATTGTGACAGGAAAAATGAAAGAAAAAAAAAAACAGAAACAGAGTAGTAGAAAATAATAATAATTTTGAAAAACCTTGTTACATGTTACATCCACCAGTGAGTCTCATCATGGTGGCAGCGCTGACCCGTGCAGCTCTACGGATCCCGCCCATGCCGACTACAACGCTGACCAGCACACCAGGACATCTGCTGATGTGCTTCAAGGAATAACAATGACCCACTACAGGTGGACTTCGAATATTTATAATCACAAGATTTGCATGAGAAAAAACAAGTTCAGCTTTATGGTAGACCCATGTTTTCTGTCTTTAAAGAATGGATTTTCTTTCCTGAAGAAGATAGTAATATGTTCGAGTTTGATTTTGCTATTAGTTTATGTATGTGCACTGGTGGTGGTATTTGGGAGGGTTGGGGCCCTTACGTGTTCACTTGCACCCGGATTGCATCAGCACTGGTCGTAACTGCAGTTGAAATCTGACTGCTGTAATGTCTAGAATATGCAAATCAGTGCATAACATTTGGCCACCAACTTGAAATGTTCTGTTTTTAGTTGTTTTAAATGCAAAAGAATTCAGTTTTGTGTGGCGTTATTATATCATTGTTCAAAATCATGGACCATGAAGTTTGTATTGTCAGTAGGGGTGTAAAGTTTGAATGATTTAGCTTGATGCGACGATTTAAAAGGCAGCGATCATAAATAAGTTATTATAACCAATTACAATCTGATTATTACTGAAAACGGACAGACAGCTCATATGTAAAAAAGAATTCACGGGTTTAACCTGCTGTGTAAATAAGCTAGCAAGGTGATTTGCCTAGAACTCTGAAATAATAATTAAATATTAATTAAAATAATTCTCCTCTATAGATTTTGAACAAAGTTGGTCACATATCGATTGGAGGCTACTAAACTGAATCGTATCAAGTCCTAGCAGTCTCAGTGGTATTGCCAAATATCGAATTGTTGCTTTAGGAATCTAACTCTAAATCTAAATATTGTATTGCGTGGAAGCCTGACGTTTACACCACTAGCTGTCAGAAGCATTGGAGAGATGGACGCATTTACACATAACATGTAGCTAAAATGGTTCATCATTCAATCTGCTTCAAATGTTAGGATGAGTCAAATAAAAACTTTTAAAAATACAACATAAGAATTGAATCAAGTTTTTTTCTCGAGTAATCTGGACACTTGTTACGCACTGGAACACTTGCATTGGACAAAATGGAGATTTAGTGACACCTATTAGCAAAAAACACATCTTCACAAGCGAAAATATCTTAATTATAATTAAATTTATCTAGCATTTCCTATTATATGATGACAATAAACCAAATATAAGATTATTAAACCTGTTTCTAGACATTTGTACTAATTGTAAGCTTTAGATTTTCTTATTCTATGGGAATAATTTTGCTATTTTCTAGAAATAAATGCTTAAAATGGGCCAAATTATCTGACAATAGAACATTTCAAGCTTGAAATTAACTAAAATATGTAAGAAATATATATTTTAGTCTTATATATTTGGTTTATTGTTTGTTGGTTTATTTCATATAATTAAAAAAAATGATTGTGTAAAAGATATTTTCACTTGATAAGATGCAGTGCAATGCAAAAACAAAAAACAAAAAAACAACAACAACAGAAAAAAAAAGGTTTTCATTTGACTCTCCCTCACAGCTCATATCTGGAGATGATCCTGATAATCAATAAGCGTGAAATGAGGTCTAAGGAGCTAAAAGCTCTCAAAGTATAATGTAATTAATGCACTTTGTGCCTTATGAAGAAACGATTATACACCATTTCCAAAGTGCGTTTGCTGAATAAAGACAAAAGGCAGCATGTGTTGATCATAGAAAATATCATTTTTTTTTACTAGAGAAGGTTACAAAAATCACTTTACAGGATTCATAAAACTTTTCAAATCAAATGGACTATGAAACATCTAGGACTACAATCCCATCAACGTACAATGGCTAATTATTTTTAGGGGACGACGGGAGAAGGGGGAAAACACCGCCTATCATAATTCATCAGAACAGTGGACTACACATCACCTACAGAGTGAAAGCAAAAAAGAGGACTATCATCTTTTCGTCATGCAATAACGAGGGAACGATAAAACATCCAGGCACACATCTTTTTATACAAAAAAAAAAAAAAGTACTCGTGGGCACATCCCTGCAGTCACGTCCCCTTTAAACAGAACAGAACATAGAGCAAGAAACTTTAATATTCAGCACTGTATGAGTGGACAACACTAACATGCTTTCAAAAAAGATGTCTGAAAGAAGAGTCGTGTTGTAAGAGAGAAAATTGAAACCAGCGATAAAAAGATTTACACTACTCTATATATATACGCTGTGAAAGCAAGGCTTAATTATAAAATACCATAAAATCATGGAAAATTCTGTACTTGTACATGGCAGTTTTTGGGATGGTGTTTATATGCACATAATAAAAGGAATCACTGATCGAATCACAAAACCTGGTAAATATCAAGCCATGAAAATTTCCACAAGAAGAGAGCAAAAAACCACCAAAAGCATATTTATAAAAGTGAAATATTCTCATGGGAAACGGCGGGAGGTCCAGCAAGTGAATTTCTTTTTGCTTTTGTTTTTTTCACTATCACTATGAGACATTTTACACATGTTGGTCTCACTCTCTACCAGAAATGTCACATGATGTCACATAATTTAAATATTTAATCATTTCTGTGCTGGTCGTTGCAGGGGAATGTGAGCTTCACTCCTGGATGAACATTTACAGTTGTGGAGAATGTGAGGAAAAAGCAACCAGCCGGAGTTCTTTTTTTATTTTCACATGCAGTGAGTTATCTACTCGGTTTGATTATGCTAGTATTTTTCATTCTGCTGCTGATCTTATTTATTTATTTATTTATTTATTTAAATAAGAATATTTTCCTCTTATTGCTGATTTTCTTGATTTCTTATCAAATTTTTTTAATATTCATATTTCGATTCATACATTTCCCTCATTGTTAATCTTAGGTTAAATTTAATATTCATAATTCATTATGATTCCAGTATTTAAGCCCAATTGTCTGTCTGTTATTTTCAGCATCATTGTTGCTGCTTTTGTTTGTTTCTGAAAACTGAGACTAAGGTTACAATTAATAACGATTTCATTTTCTCCCTTGAAGGAGAGAAATTCTTAAAGAGTGAATAAATATATGAGTATTTTATTTCAGAATAGTGCAACATATCAAGCATAGATATAAAAACGCTAAACGCTGAGCTAGACATAAAAGCAGTGCTATTTTCAATCTTTTCAGGTTTAGTTCATTGATTTGACTTGAGTTTTGGGCATCACATGATTTTCTTTTTTTTTTTTTGGAAAATGTTGATATGTTGTACAATTCAGAGAAAGAGGCTGTGTAAAACAGTGGTTTTGTGTTTTGTGGAAATTAAAAAATAAAATAAAAGACACTGTTGTCATTTGCACCAGTAATTAGTTTCCCTACTCTTACTATATCTACGAAAATGCAACTTTTTCTATCATATACAATACATCAGCGTTGATGTGGACCAAAAAAGACATATATTTAGAGGCCAGATTAAGGTTGAAATATGTCTGATTTAAAAATTGAAAAATGAAAACTGATATTTATGAAGAATATCATATTGTTGTAGGTGTTTTATTTCCATTATTGTACATGAAATATGTTTCATTGTATTTCTAATTTACTTTAATTTAAAATATCTTATCAAGGCTATTTCTGTCATCAGTTAACTAATAAATTACTTGAAATCCTGATTTATAATTATTATTAAGTCATTATTACTGTCCATTTTAATTCACAATAAATCAATTGTGGTGATCTATTAAAATATTCGCTCAAGACAAGCAGGGATTAATTTTGTTTGATAACTTCTGTCCAACCTACAACAACCTTTCAACAATCTTTCCTCTATGTCTAGCAGCAATGGCTAATGCGGCATCTACCGTTTTTATATCCATGGTATCAAGTACCAGTATAAAAAAGAAAAAGAACAAAAAAAATGTTAGTAGTAAAAAAAAGCTGTTTAGGAAACCATTAACCAAGAGCGAGAGAGAAAGAGATCAGACAAGTTTCATATTAAACCAGGCATACGTTATTAAGTATTAAAAAAACAACAACATTCATACACGTTCACTCAAGTTCCTGCAAAATGTCTGTAGCATGTTAGTGCAGACAGTAAGTGCTGTGAGGTTGTGTGTTACGTCAACAGTGTCAACAGTCGTTACCTGGAATTTTCACTTTCAGTTTTAGCCATTGGTCATTAACAAAAAGCACAGAAATAATTACAATTCTGAATATCATGCATGCATTTCCATACCATCTTACCAACATGGTGTAAAACACGTCTTATGACTGTCATGTAAAACCGATAACTGATGTCATATCATGGTGTAACTGCTCTATAACACACTGTTGCTGTAGCACACTACTAGGCCAAGTTAGTTAGCTCTGTGTTGAGTGTGTGTGTGTGTGTGTGTGTGTTTGTGTGTTTAGTTGCGGAATTAAGTTGATGTCTGCCTCGTTTACGAGTATGAGTTGAGGCCCTCCTTGGAGCGTGACTGCACGTCCTGCAGCTCGCCATCGTCCTTGGTCTTGATGTCTTGGTAGGCGTGAGTCTGCTGGCACGCGCCCTTCAGATACGCCCAGTTTGCTGACAAGATCATCAGGTAGTGCACCTGCAAAAAAGAGGAACGAGGACGAGGAAGAGAGGGAGGAAGAAAAAGGGAGGAAGAGAAAGGGAAGGGGGAGTGGGGTATTAGCAGTGAGTGGGTTAGTCAGTTAAAGCTAGCTATAAGAGTTAGGCTACAATTCGGTTAGCGTCTATAGGACAATTTTAATGACACAAACAAAAAACGTAATAAAAGGTATACAACGTTTTAGTCGATGTAAGTGTGCAGTAACATGAAGCATGGCTATGATGTTAATTTAGGATAAGATGTATGTTAGTGAACAGGTCAAGCTAAGCTATGATGCTGCTTAGAGATAAAGCAGCTAACAATTTTAGGTTAGCAGAACACTTTGTGAACTGTTCCAAGAACTTTTGGTTCAAAAAGCAATCTGCAGAGAACATTTTTATATAAAGCTTGTAAACTGCAACATTTTTTCTTGTAACAGATATTAACACTGACACATCAGTAATGTTAGTTTTTTGTCTAACTGGAAACACTGGGTGAGCAATATTCTAATAACAATGTGAAGCAAACTAGTATTACAGCAGATGTTTTTAGAACATTGCAAGATTGTTATTTCTGGAATATTACACTCTAACCTGCGAATACTTACTAAACTTTGTAATAACGTTCTCTGTTAGCTAGCAGCAGTCACCTACACCTTAAGCTGTTTCACTAAATAAAAAGACAGAGAATTCTTGTTCTGCATATTAAATGTTTATTTCCAATTATGACTTAGAAAAGAGCCTCTACTGGTTTTGAAGCAATTCTACATCTGAACTTGACAGTGAATAAAAAGTCCAAACAAGTCAGTAAAATCCACAAGAAGCATTACATAGCGCAAAGCCTAAAACTCTCAGGATCTGTAAAAGTACAATTCATGCCCTTCACAGGTACAATTGATGAGACGTGAATGTCAAAGTTGAATTGGGACCAAACACTGCACCAAATGTTTCTATTGACCTTTCATTCACTGCACTAATCCACTAAATAAACTCCCTCAGGCTGTAGTACTTGAACTAGCTTGGCTTTGACTGATGGTGCCTCAGGGCATTTACGGTACAAAGTAATGGACAGAACAAGTCCCTTAATACTGATCCTGGGCCTGAGATTACTTACTCATTAGATTCTATAGCACAAAAACGTATCGGAGATGTTTCTAGTGGACATGGGTTAACGTTAATATGACAGGTCTTATGGCCGTCACTGGTTTTAAGACCAACTTGTCATTGACCTGGATGAATTCAGTGAACATTCTCTAAAAACCAAACCAAATCTTTTGATTACAACAAGACACAATTTACTGCACTACATGTTGTGATGATCAATACAATCCTCAGTAAGCTACAGCATGGTCCATGGTGTCAGTAGTACACTTTCTTTGTTCTATCTCCCTTTCTACAATCCCTCAACCCACTTCTACCTCTTCTTTTTGCAAAACATTTTCTACACTTTGTGCTTGCCCTGTCAAAAGCGCAAGTTTTAGAACTTAGTGGTGTGGCTGTGGTCGTGGCTCTTAAACTTCAGCACGGCATAGTTATACGTGGTGGCCATCATGTAGATGAGCTAGGAGGAAGAGAGCAGAGGAGAACAGAGCAAGTGGGTGATGTGGACCTCAATCCTGTATAAATGGGAGTCACATTTGCACAAGCACACTGAGCATTAGACAATGAACCTTTTGCATTACATCATTAACCCTCATGTGTGTTTGGCTAAAACTGACTGAGCATGAAATAAAAGTGTTAACTCTGAGTATCTGTAGGAGTGGGTGGGAGTGGTGGGAGTGGTCGGAGTATATGTAGAAGAGGATGGGAGTGGTCGGAGTATATGTAGGAGTGGAGTGGGTGGGAGTGGTCGGAGTATCTGTAGGAGTGGAGTGGGTGGGAGTGGTCGGAGTATCTGTAGAAGTGCGTGGGAGGGGTCAGAGTATCTGTAGTAGTGGGTGGGAGTGGTCAGAGTATCTGTAGTAGTGGGTGGGAGTGGTCAGAGTATCTGTGGGAGTGCGTGGGAGGGGTCAGAGTATCTGTAGTAGTGGGTGGGAGTGGTCAGAGTATCTGTGGGAGTGCGTGGGAGGGGTCAGAGTATCTGTAGTAGTGGGTGGGAGTGGTCAGAGTATCTGTGGGAGTGCGTGGGAGTGGTCGGAGTATCTGTGGGAGTAGGAGAGCACACACATCTCTGCATGAGGGCTTTCACAAATCCTGTCATTTTAAATGGTAAAGCTCTAAAGATATTTCTAGTCTCCATGGGTAAGTGGCAAACAAAACATGAGGGTTTAGATGTCCATAGATACAATGAACAAAATCATGAATCACCATGGCAACAGTCTTAACTTATTTCTCTGAAGGCCCAAGTTCATGAAGGCACAGTAATGTTATGGTAAGATGTAAATGCATGTTGTTTGTTGAACATGTGGAAAAATAATATGATTTAAAACGATTTTTTTTATCTTACCAGTGCAATCACAGTGGCTCCAGCTCCGGCACATGCAACAATGTAGAGATGGTAGGACAAATAGAACTGTAACAGAAGGAAAGGAAAGACATGTCAGAGCCATATTACTCTGAACAATTCACTCACAGAATTTGTCTGTTCACAGAAGAATAATTATGTTTAAAACATTTGTTCAACTTATTTTGATTAATGCTTTAGATATGACATTTTTCAGCAGTAAAATTGTAAAGCAACACTTTTAACACAGAATTTCTTTTAATTACTTAGTAATGGAAGTCCCATGGACCACTGGCATCTCTTCTGATATGTTACTAAAAATATTTAAATTTTATATCCATTATTCCCCTCATGTCTCTCTCTTCTCACTTATGTACAACAAGCTAAACACTTTTACTTTCCCTTAATAATGTCAAGATCTTAACATACTGTTATTTCTGCAATATAAACATGGTCATTAGAGAATATATGCCATACTCATGAAGGTTCATTTTGGTATAATGCAATTCTGTAAGTCACTTTAGATAATGCTATAAATGTAAATCTATTGTTCCACTTTCAATAGATTAAAATAGGTGCTTCTCACATGAACATTTGGAATAATGGGTTGAACTTTACCTCGCTGGTGTTGCAAATGTCAGCCAAGGTTTGCCCACATGCTTTCCCAGGATCTGCGTTCCAGGGAATGACTCCTGGCGATACAACAGAACAACACGTTAGGTTAGATGAAATGCAACTTCCAACCCTGTCTTGTTGGAAAATATACTTCAGCATTGCATTTGGATCATCATATAATCAAGATTTACAGATAAACAGAAGAGCAACAACAATAATCTGCAGTGTATATGATAATAATTTAATGTGTGGTCATTATCACAAACATATTGTCTAACAGATTATCCGCATATGACTAGTACCGAAGCATTTAAGATAATAGTTATAAATTGAATTTTAAATCTAAAAGAAGCTGAATCATTTATGAATAAAATTGTGCAACTCCACAACACAGATTACATATGGAAGTATCAAGTAGGAGTGAAAAGGGCTTAACATTTCCAAATTGGTTTGAGATATATTGGATTTGAGAGATTGTATCAGGGAAAAGTAATTTTGCAAAAGATAAATGTCATCCTCTATTTCGAGAAATACAAATTTGAGAAAAGAGATCTCAAGCCAAGCTGTCAGAAAAACATGCAAATTGTACATTTAATGATTTGATGCTGGTCACTGGTTAGTACACTGGTACAGCTACAAATCTTGTATCTTCAGGCATACACTGACTAAAAGCTCACTGAATTTAATTAATTGAAATGCGTACATCGGTTCCACGTGATTGAATTGAGTTACGCTAACACAGTTTGTTTTCGTACATCCAGCATGATTTGATTATGTATTTTAAAAACACTGAAGAAAATAAAACTCTACATGCTCACCCAAACTGAGAATCAAACCCAGGTCACTCACATTTTGCAACAGCAACATTACCACTGCACTATTCTACCACAAATGCTTTACTTGCTGTAATTAATACTATAGTTATTTATTCCCGTCAGTGCAACATCCCTGCATGATTTCATAATGTAATTGGTTTACGTTAATACTACGTGAATTGATCAGTCTCACTCTACATAATTCAATCTACTACTTAGAAACCTGTTTAAATCATGTTTTGATGAGAAACTTAACATTTCTAGGTAAACTATACGTAATATTTTTTCTTAAATCTGACCGACCATGTATTCCATTTTTTCAGTGTAGGTACTTTACATTAAAACATGCGCAATACTATTTATCATCACATTTTGAATTCCTGAGGGCACATTTATGCCCAACTGTCCCTTAGGGAACATAGATAAACCCTCATTGTACCTGTTTTTTTCTCTCACTAACAGGCAACAAGCCAAGGTCTTTATAGCTGATCAGTGCAAATTAGATTGTACAAAGCACTAAGGCTGTATTCTGTTTCACTCCCTTATTACTCACCATACTGCCTCACGTCCACACAGATGTTGTCAATAGAGGTGAGGTTGGCGATGGGAGACTTCATGGCGGCACATGTGGTCCACATGTTGTAGAAGAGGAAGACTGGCACAGCAGAGAAACCGAAGATGCCCAGCCAAGCCAAGCCCAAGATGTAGGTCAGGAACACAAACTGTGGGTAAATGAGAAAAACAGTGCATTTGTAATTCCAATATACACTATATTACCAAAAGTATTCGGTCACTCATCCAAATGATCAGAATCAGGTGTCCTAATCACTTGGCCTGGCCACAGGTGTATAAAATCAAGCACTTAGGCATGCAGACTGTTTTTACAAACATTTGTGAAAGAATGGGCCGCTCTCAGGAGCTCAGTGAATTCCAGCGTGGAACTGTCATAGGATGCCACC
>CM041000.1:7820965-7861394 GCA_022985145.1 Pangasius djambal | reverse complement strand
GGAAGAATGGTCAAAAATTCCTATAAACACACTCCTCAACCTTGTGGACAGCCTTCCCAGAAGAGTTGAAGCTGTAATAGCTGCAAAAGGTGGACCGACATCATATTGAACCCTATGGGTTAGGAATGGGATGGCACTTAAGTTCATATGTGAGTCAAGGCAGGTGACCGAATACTTTTGGTAATATAGTGTATACAATAAAACCAGATATTAGTGCGAGCATACTATGTGTGTAACACAATGACACTATCTGTATGATTTTCATTTAATAACAGTGAAGAAGAGCAAAAGAATTTCATAATGAATGTACAAGCTAATACTTTTTTAAATGAATTAAATTCATATGTGTTATACAGTGTATGGGCAGCTCTGAGAATGGGCAGTGTATGGGCAAATTCTTGAGAATATGTACAGAACCTATTATACACTTTTACTGCTAGAGTCATGATAACCAAGCATCCTATCTTCCTGTCTTAACGCTCATGTTCTGTTCACATCTATTTCCATATATAGCAATGAAATTGTAAAGGTGATCTTTAAATTGGCAGTACATAATCTCTTTACCTCAAATATAAGTGATGAATAATAGTTATTGAAATAGACATATCCCCCCATATAATTTGTCAGATGTTCGCTGGTGTTGAGAAGCTGAGGCAAGTATACAAGCTTCAAAATAATTTTTCGTAGTGCAATCCTTTATTAAAACATGAACTAGGTCATTATGCTCTGACATAACCAGAACATAGGGGTTAATGCTCAATCACACAGTAATATGGTGACCTAGTTAAGCCTTATCCATGGGGATTAGAGCTACTGCACATGCAAACTCACAAAGACACATACATACAGACATACACACACACACACGCACACACACACCTGCAAGGCTTTAAATATCGATGTTAAACTATTAGACTATAGGAGAATTAGACTATATGGCACAAATAGTCCTCCATATATCAGTCTTCCAGGGTTGGCCCTGGCCTGCATGTGCACAGGATGTGTTTGTGTGTGTATGTGTGTGTGTGTGTGTGTGTGTGTGTGTGTGTGTGTGTGTGTGTGTGTGTGTGTGCACGAGCATTTGTGTGCCCGATTCTCACCATGGCACTGATGCAGCGGCCACACACAGTGGTCTTGAACTCGCTGTGCATCTCTTTGACCGCGCTGGTGGTGTAAAAGCCCTCAGCCAGCAGGATTATGCCGTACAGGAAGAAGAAAGAGGCAATGCCATAGATGATGTACTGCAGAATCTGAACACTGTATAGAAAACACAGAAAAATAAATATGTATAAATAAGTCTTTACCTAAAAAAAAAAAAAGTTGCATTATTGGTAATGCGGAAATAATACTGATTTGTCCTGAATTTTATATTCTATTACTATTATGTAGTACTATACTGTTAATCCCAATATAATATTAAAATACATCCTATTCACACACCATTTGTTCATTTTTTTAAACCATTGAGACGCTATATTACATATTCAAATATTAACACTAATGTGCTCCTAGTATGTTAATTATTGTCTCCTAATGGCTTGTAACTGCAACTGACTCAAACAGTGCTATCTTTTATGTATTACTGTCACTTAGGGATGGGCAATATGACAATATATATATATATATATATATATATATATATATATATATATATAAAGCAACAAAATACAATAGGTACAAAAGTTGGTTTTAACATACAATCTGTAAATTGATTAATCTGTTATACAGTCAACTCCAGAATTATTGGTACCCTTGGCAAACATGGGTAAAAAAAAAAAGTTTAATTATCCGATTTATTTATTTATGTTTAAAGTCCCCCCGAGTGTTTAGGAACTCTTAAGCCGTCGTCCATGACTTCCTGTTTCACTGTGGTATAAATATGAGGTGACACAGAGGTCTTAGTCATTTATCAACATGGGGAAGATTCGAGAATACAGAACAACTGGATCATGGTTGGACTATGAGCCAAAACATACATCGAAATCCACACAAAAATGGTTCAGTGATCACAGATTCAAGCTTTTGACATGGCCATCCCTGTCAGAAACCTAAAGCCCACTGAAAACTAGTGGGGTGAGCTGAAGAGGTGAGTCCACAAGAGACAACGTAGGATCTATCCTGCAGGATTTGGATAGATTCTGTACTGGAGAGTAATCTCAGATTTATTGTTCTGTATTCTCCAATCTCATCAAGCATGATAAACAACTCAGTGCTGTTATGTTGGTTATGCAAAGGAAGGCTGCACAAACTATTAAATGCAGGGGTGCCAATAACTGTGACACACACGCAAAAAATCATGATTAGGACTTTAGGATTTAGGATATTTTGTGTCACCACCTGAGTGACGGCCCATCATGAGTTATTCCTCACGTATCTTCATATATCCCCATAATAAAAACAATCTTTTTATTTGTCATGAATGATAAAGTAATCTTTGTACTTTGGAATTAGACTTTCGGAGTCTAGTGAAGTCTGAACCCTGTCTTTAGCCTGGAGTTCAAAACCAATAATCTATTAATTCTGTTCACAATTGAAAAATCAGCACTGGCACAGATCTAGTGGTTATACAGTGATGTTCACAGGCATTCTGATCACACATATTCAGACACTATATACAAGGCTGCAGCAGACGGTGATACATAATGTTACCTAAAATACATTCCTATTTCCTGTGCCTCCTTTCCCCTCCTACTCCCTTTCTTTGTTTGCCATACACATTTATGCAAGCCACAGAACCACCAATCCAAATGCACACAGCTCATAAAATGTGAAATGTAAAACATTGTAAACGTAACAGTAAACAGATCCACACTTGTCATTTTCTGTCACATTTTTGGTACCATCTGGTATGTATGTATACATCTATTTATATGCGCATTTATCCCTATCCCCCCACCCCCATACACACTCACACGTCACCGAGGGTGGCATGGTCGGCTGTGATGTGGGAGAAGTGGTTCTCCAGCATTGTCATGGTGCTCGTCAGTGCCACATGCCCGCAGCCGCAGAACAGAGCCACGCCTGAGAAGCACAGGATGGTGGCCACCAGTGAGGCATACGGCACACCACCCAGACATTTAATGCAGCAGTCCAAGCAACCTGCAGTCAGACGGAAAGACGAGAAAGTGATTAGATTGCAATATTAGATTAGTGAGACACAACAGCAGTCAGCATGGCTGTACTCACCACACATTAGCCAAGTCATTTTCTGGCTCTGAGACTAATGTGTGGGGATAAATGACTTTAATTATTATCATTCATAGTATCAACTGCATGCCAAAAGCATCACATACTTCACACATAGCTCTAATGCAAGGCTGAAGGACTAAAGTTTGGGAATCAAATATGTCTTCTTTGGCTAACTTTGTTAAAGTGGAAAACGTGTGCAATTTAGATTTTTTTTTTTTTATGTGAGTTTCCATTAAAACTGATATTTTACAGTTAGACGCCTTATTGTTTCCTTTAAGAGTCAGAGAAACAAAAATGTGTCTTTGTCCAATTAGGTACATTTGGCAGGTGGTCTTATTCAGCTTAACAGCTGAGTATGCAACAATAAAAAGTACTTGGAAAATACGAACCCTGAAAGACAAGAGACTAATACTGGTTCCTAAAAGTGCTAGAGTGTACTAAGTGGTAAATCAAAAGAAGAATTTCAACCTAAGGACGCTTTAACAATAGATGCTAGTGCAGAGAAATACACAGAAGCATTATCCTAGATATTTTCTGAAGAAAGCTACAGTTACAGTTACCCTCTTGGTTTGGTAGCTGTATTGCTTCAAAGGCAAAAGCCCAAGACATGTGGTTATGTGTAACTCATTCAACTCATCCTCATCATGACAAATTCATATTAGTTATTTTCAGCTCATCATCTACAAAGAGCATGATCTAACAAAGAATATTATGAGAACATTCAGAAATGAGTGCAACAGGCTCTGTGGTTAGGTTAGGCTGTAACGCTGCAAAACTAACGTTCTGGTGATGTTCGAAAAATATGATATTACAATGGATTGCTTCACAATGTTCCTAGATATACAGTATAAAAGTTACATGCATTAAGCATTTCTGTTAACTTTCATACAAAAAAAACTTTGTAGGAATGCTGTATGTAAAAACAATCAATAAACATTCTGTTATGCTAAAACTGTTATCTGGGTCATACCAGATCCAGATACCAATCCACATAAAATTACAACTTCCCTATTGGTGTGAATTAGATTTTTTACAGCAACAAAGCAATTGAAATTTGATTAAATTTCTCCCTTTTTAAACTTTGAGCAAGGCTTTGAAATGCATAAGCAAATGTTTCAGCTGAAGACCCTGTGGCTTTAACCCTTATTCAGAAAGGAGATTATGCAGGAACTGAAGGCACAATAATACAGAAACCAATGAACATCACAAATTCCCGTACTATTTCCAAGACTTTTTCCAATGTCTTTCTTAGAAATAGTACTGAAGGAAAAGATACTCCAGAACTTTTAAATACTTGTCATTTTCATACTGTAGCCATGGGAAACGTTAAATATCACATGAGTGGTAAACTGAGGGCATCAGATTTTTTAAAAAATCATTTAAAAACCCATTTAAACATATGTATGTTAAACACCTATTGAAGTATAATACTAGTGGTATTATCCTCTGTAGTGTCCATTTTCAGTCTTATATACTACCTGTTCAGAGGGAAAGCTGGTGGTTTAATGGCTGTGTCCCATACCACATACTAGCATACTAAATAGTATGGTAAAATAGTACACAGTTTATTGCAACAGGTAATCTACAGCACTGTACAATTTTTTGCCATACTTTTTGTTGTGCTGGTATGCAGTTTGGGACAGATATGTATACATATACCATATATCATCATATATGATATATGGTATATGAATAATGAATATCATATAATGAATATTATATGATATAGCTCCTATACCAGCTCAGCATGCTGCTCTGGTGCTGAAACAGAATGTCAGTGTGCATGTTTGTCACATATAGACAGCAGAGATTTGCTCATTCTGACAGACAGTAATGCATTTAATGGATGCCATTTATATAAAAGCATTTCCTATCAGGATTTTGCATGTAATCTGAAAACCTCTATGTGGTTTATGAAATTTGATGCCTGTGATTGTGGGAACATTTTAGGTATACTTGGTATATTCACAAGATGCACAGCACGCTGGCTTTTAGTCATTTCTACAGAAGCAGAAATTGAAGCGACTGTTTAAATTCATTGCTGAGCAAAGCACAAGTCAAAATCACTTTTTTTGGTGCATACAAAGAACCATCATGTTTCTTGTGTCACAACTCATTAACAGTGTACGAAGACATGCAAAGAAAGTAACTTTCAAAATTGTTTCACAGCACAGTAGAAATCTCACACAAAAGCATTTCATTTTTACAGATCAGTGATACAGAGGCAAATCTTTGGCATGACAAGTAAACCAAACAAAGCCATGAACTGTACTCCAGGACAAAACACAGATGTAAGGTTAAGTCCTTGAAAGCTCTGAGTCCTTTGACGCACTCATCCAGTTAGTGATGCAAATTTATTTCCAAGCCATATAGTCACCCTGAATATATAAAACCATCTGTTCCACAGCGCTGCCCTTTAATGCATCCTACAGCACTGCTGTAATCAGCAGGAGCCATAAAGTCCTGTGATCAAAGTAATCGTTGACTTAGGAACTGTTGAGATGATTTATATGTGTACATTGTGATGATTTCATAAAAAAACGTAGATGCCAAATGGAGAAAAATAGAGGGAAGCATTTTAGGAAAAGTGATGGAAGAGAGATTTGCTTTGTTGGGTGAGATTCAGGAATGGTGATATGGACAAGATGGAGAGGGGAGATAACCATGTTCTATGATCATTTAAATCATAACAGCTGTTAAAAATAGCTATGCTAAACACACACGCACACATGCGTGCATACACACACACACACACACACACACACACACACACACACAGAGGCATACACACACAGAGCATACACACAGATTGAGAATAAAAGAGGGTGTTACAATCACATGCTCTTGCACATTCCACTTTAGTGTTTCCATGGAAACCCTTTTCCATCGGCATCCTGAACACTTTCCAATCACAGTGAAGTGAACGGCGTGTGGAAACGCTTCCTCTTTGTCAAAAGAATCTTTACTGTACAGTTATATACAGAAAAACGCTTAGAAAATTGCAATTAGAAAAGGTCATTGCATTTGATTCAAGTCCTATATTTCACAATATCATCACAACATCAAGCGCTATATTGCTATATCTTAATTTATCACACAGGAATATCTGTACAGATGTTATGCTGTCTTTATATGCTCTTACACTCTCAGATGCAGACACATATGAATGAAATTTGCAGTCAGTCTGCTCAGCTCTGCACCGTTAATCCCTCATATTTATCCTGATGCTGTTGTTGTTGTTCTGTGCAGTTAAGGTGTGTACGCTCTAGTTACCCATAGCCTCCTGTACACTTATTGTACTCTGCAGCACTTGCTGTTTTACTGAAACTATAATTTTGTACACTGATGTTGTCTTTCAGTTGTACAGCTATTGGCACTTTAAGTCATCTGGTGTACAAAGCTCCCTGCTCTGTCTTGTATGATGCACTGCGGTGTTAAATACACACTACATATTAAAGGTACAGTCGGTAATTTTGGTGAATACATTTATGTTAAGACCAAAACCAAACAAATACAGCCTTTCCCTTCAGTGTTCCCTCTCAAACCATACCCACCAAAACATGCATGGCCAATCTGTTGCTAGAATGCCTGAACGTTCCTATTAATTTTGCTGATGAAAGCTTAGACAGAAAATGGTCGAGCTTTTTACCATGACAAAAACAATATGATAAATAAACTAACTAATAACTAATTAAAAAATGACTCAAAATCTATGACGGTGAAAATAATGATATTTTCCTCAACGAATAGAAATGAGATAAAAATATCAGAAATGGATTTCATTTGTGTATTCATTTTGCAATAACAGAATGAGAATTATTTATTAGCATAAATATTTCAGTGCAGTTTTTAAGACGTGGGTGAATGCAGACAACTGGATAAAAAGTATGATGCAAACTACTAGAGTTTTTATCACTTCTATGTTCATCAAATGAGCCTTTTATTTTAGCTAACACTAAAAACAATGTGCATTTGGGCAATGTGCATTTGCAAAGCGTTCTGGTATTCCATTTAAGAGGATATTAAAACATAGAAAACTAATGCATTTTCTGTTTTCTGTTTAGTTGAGGAAAATTGCTGTAGCTTTTTTAGCAACTAAACCTGAGCTAAGAGAAATCACAAAAATAGCACTAAAACTATTATGTATTTATGACAGAAGACTAAGGCTAAATCCAAACTAGCTGTCAGTAATACTGGTCAGTGCAAGCGGAGAAGATTTCTTTATTGATATGGTTTACAGCAGGAGCCATAAGAGTCTGACATATTAACCTGTGATCAAAGTAATCATTGACAGATGATTTATACGTGTACATTGTGATCATTTTTAGGAAACCTTAGATGCCATAAAAGGACAAAATGGAGGAAAATGGAGGGAAGCATTTTAGGAAAGTAATGGAAGAGAGATTTGCCTTGTTGTATGACATTCAGGAATGGTGATATGAGCAAGATGGAGACGTAAGATAGACAGGGGAGATACCATGTTCTGTGATCATTTAAATCTTATATAATAGCTGTTAAAAATAGATTAGTGCAGAGGTTATGCTCTCTTTATACACAGCCACTTATGAAAGTGAAATTTGAAATCTGCTCAGCTCTGCACAGTTAAGCCCTCAAAGTTTCCAGTGCCTGTGCCACTACAGAGATATCTGAGCAGACATCTGAGAGATATCTGATAGCTCACAAACTGTGACAAATATTTAAAAAGTATTTTAACTACAGACCTCACCTTTAAGCTATTAAATCCTTTCTAGCTGGATCCCAAGATAGATGCCAGAGTAACTATGCAATTCAAAACCATGAATGTTAAAATATTTAATGGCTGTAAAAATCTCCTGCTTTAATGCTTTAATGCTCTAGAAACAGCACAAAGGACAGTAAGGGATGACGGAGTTGCCATTTCTGCACCGATCAGGCTCTAGTTCTGGATCAATATCTAATGTTTGAAGAAAGTATGATAGGAAAGAGTTAAGCAGTGGGTGCTAAGTCAGGAGCTGAAGTTCTGATGAGAGACTGCATAAGAGCGTGAAGGAATGTTACATAATTGATTTATCCAATTAAGTCTCATGGCGTAATGAGGCAAACTGAGATATGGTGGCCACACTAGCTGCCTCAATACAGAGTCAAACTCCAGAACTAGGCCTAACTATGGTTTTAGAGGTAAACTCATTTTAACAGAGTTCTGAGAATAACTTTGTTCTTTCATTGAAACAGCTGACTGTGATTTGGGTAGATGGGTCCAGTCCAACATTCAATGTAATGTCCAACATTCAACATGTAGTATACAATAATATCATTTGTATGGACACAATTAATCAGAGTCCACTGAACTGTGTCAGACAACACAGTTTTACTATACATGCACTAAGAAGTATTGTATGGTATAGTAATACTGATTATTTATTTTAGATTGGTTAGTTATTTTATATAAAAAGATGATTATGAGGCTAAAATTTCATAACTCATGTGGCTATGCTGGAACAACATCAGTTGCATTTATTTTCCCATTTCAGATTTAAAGTCCATAAAGTAATTTTTAAGTGTAATTTTTAAGTAACTTTTTGTAATTTTTGGTGAAGTTCTCCTCAGTGTCTGGCTGCTGTCAATAATATAGCTGCTTAAGATATATAAGATTATAAGATTTATGTCGACCACCAGCATCCAACCAATCAGGACAAATAGGTGATTCTACTTGCCTGTCAATCATGTTGCCTGTCAATTCAGAGAGCTCCCCCTCAGGTGTTCTAGCCTAAGCTTTGGAGTGGTCACTGAAGAAAAGGCTGTATTTGTTTGAATGTAATATTTCAAAAGTCCTAGTTTCCATCCCATTCACGGACTACACCTTTAATGCACAATAATGGCTGTAAATCTTTAATTTTGAAACAGCTAGCTTCAACTAACTTCTGGCAGAATCACTCACTAAACTTTTAAATAATAAAAAGAACCTCTAATGTTTCTACCAATGAACTGTATTGCCTGTCCTAAAAGCACTATGACTTTTGCAGTGGTTCAGTGGTCACCTATGGAATTGTTTATGCTCCTTCTCATCTCTCTCATCTGCAAAGAAAGTTAGAAAGTGCAGTAGTTGTATAGAGCTGCTTCCAGACGTATAGGAAATCAATAACCTACTCATTACAGCAAATGTTATGGGCCAGTGAGTCTCTGAATCATCTCTTTAATAAAAAAGGACATCATTATTTAGTCTACATAACCTCTCTCTTATTTACATTCTGCCATGCATTTATCTTCTCACTCAATAAAAAAATTACAACCTTGTAACTGATTTTTCTTGCCTCCTGCTCCAAACATGTGTGATGTAAATTGGTGGTACCTGAGGGCTCTGTGCTGGGAAACTAACAGCATAGTCCATATTAAATCAGCAGGCACACCAGCCTTTAAAACGTTATTGCTTCTTCTGATGTACCTAAGATTAACACCATCAATAAAGCAAACTTACCATAGGAACATTCTCCAAAGGCAAGACAGCAAATAAAACGAACTACAGCCCTGCCTGATTAAGGCCAAAATGGAAGGAGTAAGAGTCTGAGACGGCACTGTTCCTGGTTAAGACATCACTTCAGCTTTCATTTTATTTAGCATTTAGCTTCAGCCTACAGTGGGTGAGTCAGGTCAGATCAGGCTATCCCAACCAACATTACTGCAAAATGAGCAAGCGGATGCATGAGGAGAGCAGACCTCAATGTCTAGAGCAGCAGTGATTCAGAAGACTGTTATCACTCCATGTTAGCCTCTGTTTTAATCAGACACAGTCTGAGTGCATGCGACTGTGATTGCATGGGAGCCCACAAAAAGGTTGCATGAGCAGGTGGTCTTTACTTTCAGATATGAAGCTCATGGGACAAAGAAGGGCCACGTTCATTAAATGGGAGTGTGTTGGACGCAGAGAGTTGCTCATGTGACGCTGTACAAAGGATTTACTGTGCTTGGAAATAACAATTTCAGTAAATACTTTATTCTGCTTATGGTCACTGTGGTTTAAATGACTAATTTGTTTAAATCTTGGCAAATAAATCCAGCTAAGTTTGTCCGAAATAAAAGCGCACCAAAATAACTGCAGGAGCAGGTGGGAGTGGGACTAAAAAAACAGTCCTGTGCGAATGTGCATGTGAAGGTTGCAATCTGACTGGCACTCTGTGCTGCCATGTACACACACTTCTGTATGTCATTTTTATGGAAAAACAAAGATATATAAAACAAGATGTAGTCAGTGGTCTGACAAAAGTTCACAGAATCCCCAAATTAAAAGGTATTAAGAGTTTTGTGTGAAGCACTTAGAGTTGTGTAAACAAGATAATCTTGAACGGCTATGGGAAAGTCAGTCAAAATGCCTCTTTTTCTTTTGGCCATGTTTATCGACAAAATGTACCTAGTTATATTAGTATTTAGTTATAAAAATATTTCAGTTATTTATGCTAAAGGGGTATTCTGTCCGTTTACATCAGGTAACTATATTTCTTAGAGATGCTACCTTAAATTTTCTATCAGAAATGCTGAAAAACAGGACTTTCAGTATTTGGCTGAAAAAGAAAAAAGTATTATTAAAATGCATTACTTTTTGTTAATTTTGCTACATTACATTGTCTTAGCACCTGTCATATACATTACTGAACATTCTGATAACATTTTCTTGTCCAAACCAAGACCAATTCCAGTTTTGATCAACTACTGTTGTAATCTAAACAGTCCTATAATTAAAAAATGATTTGCATGGAAAAATCACCATGCTGTATCCAAAAAGCTTTAAAGAGGCCTGGCAACAATCTGAAAACAATACAAAAGACTTCCTCTCTACACAGCTGAACACTAGGCTCAGTGAGCATCTACTGCAATTTTTTTTGAAGGCTTTCAGCATGGTCTGCTGTTTATCTCTGAAGTTCCCCATAAAGCTTAAAAATCTGTTCCCTTGGAGAGCAGTACAGTAGAGCCAATGCCAGACAGTTCGGACCAAGAATTAGTGAAATGAAAAAGAAAGCATGTGAGGGAAACAAACAAACGAAGAGAGAGACAGAGAGCGAGTGAGAGAGAAGTGAGAGTGAGCAAAAAGCATTTTTCGGCCCAGGGGCCAGTGAAAAGCGGTTGTCATGGAAGCATGTTACCCATGACCCAACTGAGCGCAGTTGACTGTCTCAGCGTTGCCACAGTTTCCACACACTTCCCACACACATGTACCCCCAGGGTGTAGAGAATGAGAGTGTCAGTATAAGAGAGATGGAAACAGCACAAGAGAGAGAAAGAGAGAGGAAAAATGTATATGTATGTGTTTGAGCTTGACAGTGGATATAGTAAGAAACAGCAGAGGGTAACAAGCCATTGGGTGTGTCTAAAACGTGAATGATGCCTGCGTAAACTGTAACCCGAATCAGGAAGCTAGCATACATACGTATATTCTTTTGTTCCTTATCCCATAATCCTGTTCATCATTTCTGTCATCACAATGACAGAAGTGATGAACCACTGTCAGAGCAGTTTGCGGACAAATAATATATCCATGTCATTTTATATCAACCCAAGAACAACAGCACTACCAATGGTATGAAGTATAAAGTTGGGATGAAGTTACTACCAGTGAGGAATGGAACCCATTAAAAGGTTTATACCAATACATTTGTAGAACCTTCCCTAATGGCTGGCATGTATAAGGAATAAAACACGACCAGGCGTTGTGATGTGGCCTACTGTGAGGAACATTACCACCCTGAAAATTTATTATTTTCCAATAACAACATGTCCCAAAGTTTTCCCCTTATTTTTATACACAGGGTGTGTGGGTAGGGTGGGGGATGGCAAGATGGTGCCCTTTTTGCTTTTCAGCCCATGCTCCCCCAGATATTTTGTGAACAGGTCTGCAAATGTTGTTTGCTGCTTTCACCAGAAGCGCGGCTCTGTGACGCTCTCCTAGCGTGAACGCAGGATAAGCATTGCCCAATTGTTGTACAATCACATAGCCAGCCATGTTCAGGAGTCCAAGAGAGCCTTAATGCTGTCTGGGGAGAAAGTATGACATTCCTTAGAGTGGCTCTGCAAATTCTAGGCTTCTGTTAGCTCATGTATATGGAAGAGGGCAATTAGTATAGTTGGCACCTCCAGGTGTGTTTAGCTACCCTATTACACTGCAGGAGCAGCAGTTTCAAAAGATGTGGATGGGAAGGCAAGAAGTGGCTGGGTTCTCATATCTCTGTTATGCTAGTGGGTGGGAACTATCAATGACCACATATTATTTTAACAGAAAATGACAATGACTTTATTGAAAAATGTTAAATTAAGCCAAACAAATCAATATTTATTATTGTCATGTAAAAATTTAAATGAGGCCATTTTGACAAGGACAGAATTTAAAGCTTCATCCAGCTAAGAAAATGCAGCTGAAGCACTGGCTGACTTTAATGCTAATTTAATTGACTTTCCACTGTGTGGTTAACAATGTAGCATAAAAACAAACATCTTTACTCAAGTGAATATTTAAAGGGCAAACCTATATCTGCCAAAGGCCATTCCTTTTTTAGGAGTCGTGCATATTAATTTGCAGGCCAGTTTTCTTCCTGGGAAAGAATTCGCTCTCAAGCGAGAGAAACACTGAAGCACTGTCAAATACATCTGTTCAAGCTGTTGGAACGTAGCCATGGCTCTTTGTCCTGATGGATCATGGTCTGTGCTTGTGTAATTTGCAATCAGCAAAAGAATGTGCCCTATCTAGAACATACTATTACCCACTGATTGAACAGATCACACATATTAGGCCGTAGTAGTGGTGGAACAGTATAACAATAGTGTTGAGCAGTGTACAAGTAGAAATGAGACTGTGGTAGAAATTTTAAACTGGCTGAAATTGTAATACTATTTTGGCCACAATAGAGCAAAACTGCACAAGAGACTCAGAAAGACAGTAGTTAGTCTGAAAAAGAGAAAGGAATCAGCAACAAAATGGTATCTTGTATCTAACTAGCTGATGCTATAAATTATTACTGAAATCTCAGTTATATAACTAGCCACCATTTTATGAATCTGGCTGAAGAAAAGAGCAATAATCCACATTTTTTAAAAATGTATTTATTTTTATTTCACTGGTACTGTTACAAAATATGGGATTTTTTTGCTCTAGAAGAGAGTTTTTCTGTGATTCTTTTTTTCATGTACATCCTAGGAAATGCACACTATAATGTTTACCTACCTGGCTATAAATTCAATCCCAATGCAAATCCTAAAATCCTGATGAATCTTTCACCTCACTTGGGTAACATGCTGTTAGCTTTCTACATTCCTATTTTATTCCCTCTGAGGTATCACTAAGGCCTGCTTATGCTTAAGGTAAGCGTAACCTTAAAAACATAGGCTAGCACATATTATTTGAGGATTATATGATATTCAGATTTCCTTATCACAACATAACATCATATACCAATGTCATTCGTACTATAATTTGCGTAATTGTGAGACATTTTAGGAATATAAATCCTCATGCATAATCATCTTAGGAACGAGCAGACTTGATATTGTTCGATATATAGATATTGATATTAATATTAATATTGAGCATGATAAATGATTCTGTGCACTGCAGAAAAAATGCAGCTATCCAATATCGAATGTTTAAATCTATAAATGTCTAGGGCCAGTTTATAAGAACAGAGGTACACTAACAACAGATACTTTCTGCCACTCTTCACAGCAGAAAAGTCAAGTGACAAACTTACATTATGGACAGCATGGAGACGATGGCCATCCTTCCAGTCCAGTGAGCACGGCCACGGACGCCTGGCCACTGATGACTGTGGCACCGTATTAGAAGTGTTGACCTAGTTATGCATAAACCCTGACAGCTTCCAAAAGTAATCCCCCATACTATTAAATATTATTTAAAAAATATATACACACAATTCAGTATGTTTATATTGTTATAATTCGACATTAATAGAACTCCCCTAGTCTTATATTGCATTTTATATTCATGTATCAAATTGTATTATATCTTAATTCCTCTCTGTTAATTCTTTTCCTATGTGTGTATTAATCTCCTTTAATCCTCTCTAAAACATGCTGTAAACTTGCTTTTAATGTACTATATAATGTATATAATATACAATTAACTAACAAAACCAAATTTGTGTTTTGATTTTTGATAGAGGGATAAAAACAAGTTTCTTGCTAAATGAGGCAAGTATCTTGTTTATCAAACAGGAAATCCCACTTCTTGCTTCTGTGCAACTGCCTCTCTGTACATGGGGCTCATGCTCCAACCACACAATACATTAATAAGCACTAACCTGATACTATCTCTTTGCATTGAACCCTTTGCTAAGTCGACTACTCTAACTACAGACTGAACTGTTTTATCTTCACTGTTGTCTGGGTCTCGATGCATCAATTTATAATGATAGAGGTTTCAAGCTGATTCCAAACAGGCTTGCTGAACGACAGACTGCTTTACTAAATGGCTATAATTAAGTACAAAGTGTTTAAAGTGGTCCCCCTCTCAGCACCATCAAGCTAGACTGATCAATGGCCCATCCTGTGGGTTTAGTCCCAGTACTGTATATGTGTGCGTGTGTGGCCTCTAGCTCTTCATCTGCCATTCTGTCTACATTCATCAATGCAGCCAGTCTCAAACAGCTGTTCAGGTCACCACTCTTTCACCCTGCCTTCACCCCGGCTCCTACACACACACACACACACACACACACACACACACACACACACACACACACAGGACCGGGCAGTCATTTGAAAAAAAAAACAAAAAAACAAGCAAACAAAAGACAAAAATTTTGTATTTTCGAAAAAAACAGTACTGACAAGATGTAAACCGATACTTGCAATTCCTGTAGGTTTTAAAGCAGGCACTAGCACTACTATTCTCTGGTAAGACTTCATAATGAATAAGCAATGTAGCTTCAATCCAGCATGTTTCAAAATTTATACCATTGTTACTGTCAGTGTTAAAAAGATTTCACTTGATCTGTATTGTCTTCATCTATTCTAAATATTCATCATGCTTTTCACTATTTAGCAAGGTGAACGCAACCAGGCACAACGATATGAACTTGGAGTGATCTTAAGCTCTTCCAACACAAAGGGAAAAATATAACAGCAGGTTGGCATTTGCTAAACAGTAATATTTTAGAAACCAGACAGTATAACTGATCAACCCTTCTAGTGATACCATCAGTGTGGTTTCTGAAGGATGCCCAGCGTTAGCTATCATTTACCAGAACGGTAATATTAGCCGTATCAACTGACGTGGCAATGCAGATTACATTTAGCTTGTTTTACAAAAAGGATTTCTGTATTTTTACTACAGTTGCAGTAATTTGAAATGTATTTTACAATGCTTTATTAAATGTATTTTGCCCTTCCTTGCATACATACATTACTTATTAACAACTAGCCCAATCTTTCCATCTTGAACACTGGCAACACAACAGAGAGATTCAGACATAACAACCAAAATGGGTAACTGGGAACAATGCAAGTACACAAAGATCCACTCCAACATGGAACCTCTTCTCATTACTGCTGGTCTGAGCCATGGCAAATGTTCAACACTTCATCTTATGTAAGTTGGTGTTTAAAGCCAGCCGCTTTAATTAAGCACTGAAATAACACAGGCTTGGTTTTAATAAATGCTCAATAGCAAAAGTGCATCCAACTTGATCTATGTTGATGTTTTGAAAAAGATTAAAGGAGAGGTTATTTAAATCAGAATATTTAGGGTCGCTATTTAAATTGTTGAGATTTTTCTTATTATTCTGTTTCCTCACTAAAATGTGATGGGAAACTAAGACTGTAAATCATAGAAACTCGAAATTTCTTAGGAAAGTGCAGAATCCTCCCTACTACCCAGTGAAATAAGCAAACCCCATATTTGTTGGCCCATATCTTGAGAACCATGAGACTATTTTTCCCTCTTTCTTGGCTTTGTGTGGACAACATCACAATTTGGACAATATGCAAAACCAACTTTTGTGAACTAGTCCTAGGTTGTTTTTTTTTTTTGGCATATCTTCATGAAATTGGTGTCGAATTACAGCAACCAAACCTCAATAATTATCACAAGCATGTTGAAATTTCTAAACAATATGGCTACCACATGCCAATGAATCCTAGTGGGACAGAGCTTGGTTTACTCAAAAAGCCATAACTCATGACTGGTTGCATGCATTTGCACGGAACTTGAAAGCCATATTAAGAACCAGATTCTGAGAATGTGTGCAAAGGTTGGGGAGTGGCCATCTATAGGGGATGAGGTTACATTTAGATAAGTGTTTCTCATAAACCTTAACTACAATCAAGCTGAAATTCACTATGCTGCATCGTTGTACTAATATGTAAACGAATTTCTAATGAGGAATTGATTTCTTCAACAACATAAGCTTCATTGGTCAATCAGCAATTCACAAGGTTAGAACTGAGCTACCGTCACAAAACTCTGGTTTCTTAATGCAACTTGGCAAAAACTGGAACATTGGGGTGCTTGGACCCCGCAAATCTCTGCCTGCAACTATATGCTGTTATTTTTGGTGTAATTCTCCTCATGTTTTGGTAAATGTCAAATAAAATATCTGTTTAGGGGACTAAAAACTTGTGTTTTGGTGCATGGCTTTGGAGGAAGGAGGGGCTACATTTGTTTGAGTTTTGACAATTAAAACAGCTAACTAGTTCCATCAGCTAACTAGTTTCAGCTAACTTCCATCAAAATCGTTGATTATTTGTTAGGTTGATACAGAAAGTAGGCTTGCCTTAGATTGTTTGTACCTATAGACCTTTCAGCACTTTTTCTGAACCATCTATAAACTGTGAAGTATTTGGCACACCATAATAACATATGCTATTGTAAGGGTTTCAGAAATCTTTACAATGGTAAAAACTAGTCCTCCTTGCAGACGGCCTTTTTTTGGCTGCTTCACCTTGAAACATCCACAGTCTCCACATAAAATCTCAGAAAGCAAGCTTGAGGCCTGCTGAAGCCTCACACAGAACGCCTGTTCAGCTGCGAGTGGGAGGCATTTGCCATTTTTAGCTCCTTCTTGGCTTAACACATGGTCGGCTGTAGCAGAGCTTCTCCTCCACAACCATGAGGTGTAATCGCACAATCGCTGCGAGCCAGAGAAGAACTCGATGCAGTGTCAAACTTTTAGCCTAAAACTTTGTTACTAACAGGGTGATGAGTGAATTTTGGGGTTTATGGTTAGTATGTTCGCCAACCCAGCATTTGTAGGAATTCTTACAGATTTCATACAGCGTCATAGGAAAAACTATGACCGCTAACCCCGACTTTTGCCCTAGCCTGAACCATTTGTAATTCTTGTGAATTTTCAAACTTGAGGTACTGTTGGTTGCTCAGATTCTCAGAAAAATGTTAAACAACTGGGCTGGGTGTGTCTTGAAGGAAAGAAGTGCGCCCTCTATTTCCCTCCTTGCCTCCTTGCCTCCTTCCCTCTTAAATGAAGAGATTCTGAAGGGTGGAAAAGGGTGAGTTGGCAGATTGTGCACCAGTAGGCCCAATGGAGAGAATCCATAAGTAGGGAGAAGCCTGGCATAATACAGGAACTGGGCGTGCTGTGCCAACCTGCCTGCTACGGCTATTCATACCAACACACACTACAGTCATGCACGCACACATACAAACCTAGTTAAACACACTCGTGAGTTTGCCGTGGCAGATGGAGTCTGTCAGCGTGCCCCTGAGCGAGATGTTCCAAATTAGAGGCACATGAGGCCCTCCTCTCTCTCTCTCTCTCTCTCTCTCTCTCTCTCTCTCTCTCTCTCTCTTTCTCACTCTCTCTCTCTTTCTCTGTGTGTGTGTGTGTGTGTCTCTCTCTTTCTTCTGTGTGAGTGATGTCTCACATGCTCCCAGAATCCCACACACATTCAAAATAGAGAGAAAGATAGGCAAAAAAATAGGAACAGGAATAAAAACAGGCTTCCTTCGTAAGATCAATTAATGAAGATGAAGAAATGGACAACAGCCAAAGGAAAGGCAGAGGGGGAAAGTGATGGAGTAAAAGATCTTCAACTTGGATTTGAATGATCAAGGGGATCAGCACACAGTTTGCAGGAATTTAGTCAAAGGACATCACCATCACTTTAAATTGCACTAATGCATAACATCATATGAACATGTATTTTCGTCACATGCCTAGGTTGACTAAACTGCGTCTTTTAAAATCAGACTGACTAAATTCAAGTAATTGCAGTGGACTGTATTTCAGAGCAAATCATTGCCAGCCAGTGCCATGTTTAAATGATTTAGTGATTACTGGTCACACAACACACTGCTTCACTCAGCTCAGTGACGAATTTGGCTAACAAATAAATATATGGCCACTGACTTGTGGAAGAGTTTGTGACAAAAAAAAACAACTACTGCTCATTCAGGTTCTCTTTTTCTCAACACTGATGTAATAGGTGCAACAAATATAATGCTGCCATTCTCCTGTGTTGTGTTGTGTGGCCTCGCTCCCTCCCTCTACCGTCCTCTCATCACAGCGATGATGTAATCCCCCTCAGCACCTCAGCAAAGGAGTGTATGTGAAAGTGCAAACATGAGTTATGCAAGGGAAGGAAGTGTGCAATAAAGAAAGCCTGACTTTCTAGTCAGGAACTAGAGACATTCAGATTTTAATAAAGAGAAGACCTCTTTATATAAAGCAACAAGAGCACATCCTAATGCCAGATGATGTCACATCTTGCTATAGATGCTATAGTTGGGCTGACACTGTATTAAGTTATAAATGCAAAGAACTTAAAATGGCACATGGGCTGTTGATTCACTGAGTGTACAGATTTTTTGTAGGCAGTCCAATAAGTCCATGTGAGTTCCAGATCAGCAAGCAATCATAAAAATATCAGTACTATGTACGGGCTTACATACTTCCATCGTGAACCTCTCAGGTCAGCAGTCAGAGAGTGCTGTAATTTTCAGATGGGTCAATGTTCAATTTCTCAGTTTCTTTGGATAAAAGCCTCTATCAATGAAAAACATGTGCTCTAAACACAATTCTTTAACATCATTTAATCTACAAAATCAGGTTTCCGAGTCCTTGCCATAAATCTCACCAATACAACAACAGCATCAGTTATAATCATATCTTGCCTGTTTCTGTGTCTTAGCTTCCCACAACTGTTTTTCACAAAGCAGTTAAGGTACCATCTCAAGTAATTACTCGTCTAAGTAAACCAATAAAGTCCACCTCTGCCACATTTCATCCTGAAGGACAGCACTTTTCTGCACATTAAACTATACTTATTGCTACTCAAATAAGCAATATAAACTGCCCAGTCCTTATGCATTAGATTTATACTTTAAAGATTATTAAAATCTAATCAATATGGTGGCTAGGGCTGCACAGAGATAAATCCAGATCATTTGGCTCAATAGTGAAATCACCATAATTATTTCTGGCCAATTTTGGGCCATAACAGTTGCACTTGTGTTGTTTTAAATAGACAGAAAGCTTTAAAATGTGATATGTGACGAATTAAGGCTTGAAATAAACAAGTAAATGTGTTACCAGAGAAAATAATTGAATAGACAGTTAAAACATATAAATTGCAAGTTTATGATTTAATGCCAAATCAATAACATTTTTAAATATTAATATCGAATGTTAGTAAATTACCTAACTTTATCTAAGCTCACCATTCTAATAATTATGTTAAATTGAAGAGAAATCTTCAATTTTTTATTTTTATATTTATTTATTTATTTATTTATTTATGAATACATCATGATGTTTCTTTGGCTATATGGTCTGATGATCAATTCATATCTACTGACTGATTTTAACAATCATGGCAAAAAAAACCTGACTGAGATTACATTAATTTTGGGAGTGTGTTCATTTCTATTGTGTATATATTATTTTTATTAATGTATTAATGTATTAATTTATTAATTTATTTATTTATTGATAATAAGGATATCACAAGTGGTGTGCAATGTGACCAATTTCTAGACTAGCCAAAACTCTGTACATATAGCTTTTCTAAATGAACACAACAGGCAGTGCGATGGTGTACCAAAAGGGTGCGGTTGAGGACGACTCCACTATTTATGTTCATCTGTCCATTAAGCATAGGAAATACTCAAGAGAATACTTGACTGTGAGAGTCTCATATTAATTTCTGCGCACAAAAGGACTTGAGCAACAAAAGAAGGGCTAAAATGTTACATATTGAACCAAAGTGCTCGAGTAAAATCAATCAAAGCTGGAGGTGAAGAAAGGGGGCAGGGATGCTCAGTGCACTTGAGACCTTATGGTCGCTGTACATCAGTTAATATATATATATATATATATATATGTGTGTATATATATATATATATATATATATATATATATATATATATATATATATATATATATACACATAAACACATACATATATTATATACATACATACATATATATATATAAGAGGTGTTTAAAAATAATATAGATTATATATAAATAGATATATGACTATGGATGAGGTGTTCAGACTGAAATATTTGGTTGATTTCCCAAATGCACAACCATACACACGCATAATCATACAAACACACACAAATGTGTTGTCCTGCATTCTTCTTCTTCTTCCTCTTCTTTTTTAAATAGAATAACACTATAGATCAGGTGCGTTTATTCATTTTAGCCTGATTTATTCCAAATACAAAGAAGAGCTGATCTTTCTATAATCCGAATATAAACTGGACTGATATAATATACATTGTCAATGCTTAATGCGCTCACAATTGACACGTACACCAACCCACACCCATACACACACACACCTCTATTGTAAAGCCTCTATAAGCCTATATCATTTCTTTATCATTTCAGGGTAACACTGTGTGATCAGGTGTGTTTCAGCGTGTGATGTGGTTTTGTCTCCTGGATTCCTTTCTCAGGAATAAAACTGCCTTTTTCATCCAAACACAACCTCGAAACTTGACGTGGAAGCATTAATGGCGATTAATTCAGTCACTTGCTGACAGTAATATAGCACAGGCTGTGGAAACCACACGCTTATACTCACTCAATCCTGCCATAACAATGCAATCAGTAATGAAAACAAAGATCGAGGCTGTAAAGGGTAAACAATGTAAATAAGGTAAACAACACCTCGCGTAAAATGCGACACTGCATAAAAATACCACCGAGTAAAGCCACACAAACGCTCCAAATACTTCTTCACACGGATGTGCCTGCACAGTGAACTAATTCAGCATTAACCTGCAGGATATCAAACATGATCCCTTTAAGTGATTGAAGGATTTTACTGCACGGCGCTGCACCGTTTTGACAAGTCACCGTCACTTGGCGTGTGCACGCGCTCTTCACTGATGCAGAACGAAAACATTACGTCAACATTAAACCAAACCAGCTCTGTGACACCTTTTTTTCTTTCCTTTCACCGAATCAACAATTAGAAATAATTGAATAATTATAACGAGGGCTATGAAACACTGCATGGATGAAGCACTGCACTGAATGATGCTGAAGGGCGCGCGGCTTTCTGTCTGCTCGAGCGACGCGCACGCGACAAACGCTCAGTATGGACGAATTAACAAAGGTTTAAAAAAAAAAAAACACACATATAGAGGAGAAGTCCTTTTCTGTACCTTTGCTCTCCTCCCTTTCATCCTGATTCTCCTCGCTCGTCGCCTCCATAGCTGGTTTCGTTCCATCCATTTGGAGAATCCTCACCAACAACACTTTGCTCAGTGGATTCGCGCGCGCCTCTCTCTCTCTCTCTCTCTCTCTCTCACACACACACACACACGCACGCACGCACACACACACACACACACAATCCTTCTCGAAGATGTGATGTGCTGTCAAATCAGATTTAGCCTGTTTGAGAGCAATAGTCTACTACTAATAATATAGGTTAGTGCATGCATTCTAGTTAATGCTTAATAGTCTTAGATACCAATAGCCTTAGTATCATAAAGGCATATACACATCATCTAGGACCGCATTGTATCTTTATGACATATAGGCATATGCTAATGAACTACTTTAGTGACATCTAGTCTTATATGCACACTTACAGTGCAGTACATGCATGTGTACTTACTGTAGCATCATACAGATATATGCAATAAGCTCAGTTTGTACCACATACCTAGTAATTTTGTGCATATTCTACATACATGCTATAGAGCCTATTACGCATACATTCTAGTTTAGTACTACACTATATGGTACAGTATAATGCTTGATCTTGGGACCAGTGATGGCTGGTCATGCTATTAGACTGGAGGGCTAAAACCTACTATCTATTAATAGCTTGACAAAGCAACTATTAGGGTTGAGGAATGCATTATATCATGAGGTCCTGGTGGCAAACTAATAAACACACACACACACACACACACACACACAGTGTTAAAGACAGATAAAGCTGGTAATGTTCTACTAGGTTCATGCTGCGTTTTCACCGAATACCAAATATGGTAAACAGGAAAGTTGTAACCTTTCCTTCAAACCAAAAACACTAAACCTACACTTCTTTTGTGTAATTTGTATTTGTACTTGATAGGACAATGTGTACACCTATTTTTAGCTTCTCCCCAAAAGCATTTTAGGGAAAAACAGGATGAAAGAGTAAATAATTACCCATTTGTGTTCATTACACCCATGACTGTATTTCACATGCATCTTCTCAATCAGTGCTCATGACATGTTTATGGATGTAGCAGAGATCAAATCTAGTGGGTGTTTTACTCTGTGTAATCACCTGACAGTGTAAACACTGTCAGTGATAGGCTGCATGATCTAAAGACTGGGCTAGAAAGAAATTAGCCTCAGCCTCACTTCTTCATACCATGTATTTTCTGTGTATTTATTCTTCTAACCATTGGCAGTACTGTTGCGCTTGGTTCTGCAAGGGCCCAAACAATCTGCTTTAAGACATTTGTTTTATATAAATACTGACCTATTGTTTTATATTAATACTTAAATCCAGTTTAGAACTATATAGTCTTATATGCACACATTCTAATCTAGTACAATTATTCTTAGATATCTAGATATACTAGTAGTCTATTATACTAACATATAGGCATACTTCATAAGGTATGTAAAATATAGACATATGCAAATTATCTAGTTTGACACTATGTAGTCGTAAATGCATACTAATAGTCTAGTATTGTAGCATGTATATTCTATCCATGGTAGTCTAGTGTGTTGCCATTTAGTCTTATACTATATGCATATAATATAATTTAGTACTGCAGTATATAATGTTATACATCTTATATAGTCGTATCTCTCTCCCTCTCTTTCAGAAATGGCTGACATTAGACTAGGTATACAAAATGCACTGAAAAGTAAACCAGGAGAACTAAACCACTCAAGAGACACCCTTGGAAAGGAAAGAGGTTTATAAGAGTTGAAGTACTCTTCATATCCAAACATTTCCAGTGATATGTGCCATTTACGAGCAAACTGGGACAGCGCTTTATGTCCACCATTCTCTATTTTCTAATAATAAACCATGCACACAAACAAAACGATGTCATCTGCCCTGAATCCTCTTAAATAGTATTAAATATCATGCACGTGGCCTTACGCTGCCTCTGATGGATGTATCATGCCTTACACAGGCGTACGTCCAAACACAGCTGGCTAGGGGGAAAAAGGAGTCACTGTAATCCCTTAACATCATCATTACCATTTAAGGTGACTTATCAGCTCGAAGAGGACACGAGCCCATATTTTACAAGGAGCAGACGTTGTAGAGAAAAGGCAATGATTTTACAGCTGTACAAAAACACTATTACGTTATAACATCAAGTTTATGTTTGAGTCAGATGGGACTGATCACAGATCAGCAGTAATGCATTGTTATTCTCAGGTTAGACACAAGGTTAGAGGAGAAGTGAAGTGCATTAGCCTTAAGCCTTATATTTAAAGCTCAATAATAAATCTTCATCACCTCGTGCCATAAACCTTTTCATATATACTAAGAGTAGACATAAACACCAACAGCTGCACGTATAACATATGGAGAATGACTATAGCCATAAGAGCCAGTATAAACAGCCTAATGTGTGCGTATAGACTAGAGACCACTCAGACACTTATCTTGTCAGATGTCTAGGCACTACTGTATATGTAATTATCTTAAATTAAATGTAAGATGGGGCTAAGTCATTAATGTAAAGAGGTTATCTTGTTACAGCTGTCAAATTTTAAGGTTTATATACCAAGATATATGCCTGTGTGATAAAGACTGTCCTGATAAATTGCTGTCTGCTCAAAGACAGGTTTAGGGAGCTAAAGTGGCTCATGGAGTGTGATTATTTTTGTGCTTTTTTTTTTGTGTCTGTTTTCACCTTTTGTAAGAATCTGGATGAAAAATACCCATCCATCCATCCATTTCCATACCACTTATCCTACACAGGGTCGCGAGGAGCCTGGAGCCTATCCCGGGGGACTCGGGGCACAAATTGGGGGACACTCTGGATGGGGTGCCAACCCATCGCAGGGCACAAATGCACTCACACACTACGGACAATTCAGAGATGCCAGTCAGTCTACAATGCACGTCTTTGGACTGGGAAGGAAACCAGAGAACTCTGAGGAAACCCCTGGAGCCCGGGGAGAACATGCAAACTCTGCGCACACAGGGCAGAGGCAGGATTCAAACCCCCAGCCCTGGAGGTGTGAGGCAAACACTCAGACACACAACAAAGGCAACCACTAAGCCACTGTACCCCCCCATGAAAAATATATTAAGTATAAATCATATACTAATTCTTTTCACTAACATTATTTTTAGACATAGAATGCATCCGCATATTTGAGATGTTTGTGTTATTATATGCCATTTCAGAATGTAACATCAGGGGTAACTCAATGAAATAAGCAGCCAATCAGATATGCTGTAATTGATTTTCATTCTGAGGGGGGCGGGGTTGAGGAACCCACAGTTAACTGCGCAATGAAACAACAGCATAATCAGAATTGCAGATAAAGTTCTTGTGTGTCTGGCACGGTTTCTGCTCTCATTAAGAAAGCCTCAGCTGTCACACACACACACACACACACACACACACACACACACACACACACACACACACACAATGATGCCTCAGCTAGGGTTGGATAAATAAATATGTCATAATAACTATACAGTGTAATATCCTGGATTTAGCCCTTTTATATACCTGTGAGTTCTGTGCATATAACCTGCTATAAGTCAACAAATTCTGCTGAAAATATATATAAGCGGTAATTAATTAACATATATTTCAGAGCACAATGACACCAAAGGGTCAGTTAAAGAGAGGGTGGCAGAGATTGATTTCATGAATCAAGTGCAGAGAGTTATGATGTAACTGATGATGAAGGGGCCAGGAATGTATGTCTCAGAGCAGCTTTCCTCATATAAGGGTTAACTCATACTTAATCTGATTTTTTTACACATACATGATTTTTAATCTTTACATATAGGAACATCTTAAACATTTTTACACACTGTATATATATATATATATATATATATATATATATATATATTAGGTAAAATAACTTTTTTAATAAAAAAAATTCACATTTCCATTTTTTTTCAGTGAAGCCTGGCCCTGACAAATTACAGTGATTCAGACCTTTACACTAATACATGTGTCACAGGTTTCAAAGTGAGTTTTCTCAGATTATCATATGCAGATTTTTTTAAAATGCAAATAAGTTGTCATATGTCTCCTATTATGTTGTAAGTAAATCTACTGTTTTTAGCAGATACTGGAATAAGTTCAGAAAAAAATATTGTGGTCATTATGATTGCTATTAATGGTATTTCAAATGATTATGTCTCTTTTAGCTTCCAGCACAGCTTTTTTTTTTCCTATGGTGGTAGATGGAAAAGTGTTTTACATGTAATCTCATGTTTTGCATGTAACCTCAAAGGAATGCATTATTTAAAAAATGAAGAAAATGAACTTATTTGCATGTATCGTAATTATTTGTTTATGTGTGCCAATACTTTTGCCATATGTGATTTTGTGTGAAAACTAGAGTTAAAAATTTTCAGTGTGAATAATGTTTGAAGTAGTTTCTCCTACTATTTGAGTGGAAAATTGAATTGTTTTGTATGACATCATTTATGCTGCATAGCATGTTATCAGTCGCCTTATAACCATTTCATATTTGCTTATTATGGTACAGTGATGCCAGTATATCATCTTTCCCCATGAACATTATCTATGAACATTAAAGCAGCAAAGATATATCTCCACCAAGGTCAACACCTAACTGTTGGTTCCACTTCAACCAAATTGCTCCTCACTTTATCCATACAAGTGTACTTAAGTTCTCCATGAATAACCACATCCCTTCTAATAGGTGCAAACCTGCTCCATAAATCTGTGTGTCTGGAGAAAGCGGTATAATTAGGGGATTTCCACTTCCTGCCAAGCTCTCACTACAACCCCTGAGGCTTTTTAACACATCCTCTCTCAGGCCACTAAAAGCTCCTCTCTTCCTTTTTTTAAGGGCATCTTTGAGCTCATTATCACAATTCCAAATTTATAATTCCCATGGGACATGTTGTGTATAAAATTAAGAACAGTCAAGACTAGACCAAGGTTAGCAGTCATATATATCACTCACACACATTACAATTTTTAGGAATTTTGCATGACACTGGGTTGTTGTAGCTTTGAGACGTGCCAAAACCTCCTACCATGAAGCCTTCCCTCCTAAACATAATCCTTTACAGCTTTGTGACTAAGCATGGACCTGTTTTGTACAGCATATTATAGCTTAACTAAAGTCAAGCTAAGGTCTAGACATAAGCTGCAAGTAATAATTGAGACCAAAGAACCAAGTTGTTACAAACAGAAGGGGGAGGATCTGAAATTAACACCACACCACCCACATAATGCTGCACAAAATGGCTGACAATAAAAGTGTCTAACCATCTTCAATCGAGAAAGGGTAAATGGGACTCCAGGGTCCAATAGTCATTAAAAACTACACAATCAGCAGCTAATAGATCAACTGATATTCAGTTATTGAACATTGTAATGGGTTCATGTAGCCTAATTAAAGATACACAATATAGCCCTGTCAAACATCAGCACATTTAAACTGATAAATAAATCATTTATAATTAAGCTAACGATGATGTTACTTGACAATTCAATTGTATTTCAATGTTAAAAAGAAAGATAGACAGAAAGAAAGAAGATACACAGCCAACAGCATACAGTTTACTACAAATATAATCACTGAATGTGTACTACCTAGTGACATGTATAAACCAGCATTCTTTCTCAAATTAATCATATAATTAAAAAATGTTACACCCACAAAATATTTTATGCTGTTTGCATGATTTCCTTACCTACAGTCATAACTAAACCTATCACAGAAGCATCATAGAAACAATAGCTAGCTAGCTAGCTAGCTTGTGTTAGGATGCTACCAAATAAACTAGCTTGTATTTCAATGAGGGGCTGTTACTGAAGTACTTTAGCTAAACATAAAAATCTATCTTGCTAATGGTTCCATTTAAAAAAATGATTAAACAGAAGGAAGGTTTATAAAAGATATGATTTAGTGTTTGGGCATATGCTAATAAAAACTAGGAACGGTGTAGATGTGCTGCAAACACCAGAATAGTAATTCCTAAATCCTCCCAGTTTCCATAATGAGCTCTTTATGAATGCTTTATGAACCTCTTATGATACCTGTCTAGCTATATTTAAAAATACAAACTCCCTAAGGAGATAGTCCATTATTTTCTTCCTCGCACACAGATACGCAGTGTTCACTTCACTTATTCTCAGCCCATTATTCACCGCTCCCATGCTAAAGGCTGTTAAGAACTTAAATAATCAATACTTATGATTCTAAAAAGATACATTTACATAATGGGGTAAATTATTTTGCGCATCCTGTATTTTTATGGTTGGGGCGATTCCATTATTGGGGCACCATTCATTCATTCATTCATTCATTTTCAACACTGAAACTTAATCCAACTCAGGCAACAATCTCAAGTTTTGTTTCTGACAGTGGTCATCTTTTGCTCTTTAATGAGTAACAGGGTTGAGGTTTTTAACACAGAATTAGCGAATATACAAAAGTAGTTACCGAGCATCAATTCTGATGACATAATGACATTAATGACATTCTACTGATTGAGGTCAAATGTATGTGTTTTAATTAATAAAAAAAAACTATAATTTATGTAGCAGGGCTGTATCAGTCAATATCATGATATCATTGGAAATAAAGAAAAAGGAATGAGGAAACTTAATTTCTTCTTCCCATGATCTTCAGATGATGTAAATTCCTGTTGAACACGTGACATACAGTATATTCCAAATATTTCATAGGGAAAGTGTTCAGGGTGATCGAATGATGTGGGACACAAATAAAATGGTTGACTCATGGAAAAGGATTCACACATTAAATGCAAAATAATATGATTTTTGAAGTATTTTAGTAATGTGTTTTTATATTTTAAGGTAAAGTATAATTAGAGTGATCTGGGATGCATTTTTAGTGATTTGGAATCCTAAGTGCTATGGATAGGTTTTTTGTTTTAAGTTATTTATCTTAAACATGAACATAGGTTGATGTGACACTTTACCTGTGTTTAAAATGTTATTTACCTTTGCCTTACATGCACATTTGTAAATGTAGTATCAGCGGGACACTAATGACACCCATTGTTTGAATAGCTAATATGACTTTACAGGACTACATTGGGTGTTTAAAAGCCAGATGTACTGATGGCTATGTCTGGTTAATGTGGAACAAACCAACAGCAGGCATGTCTCTTTCAGTAATGAGGCCATTATGCCTCTTTCATGTGGAAAAGATGAGACAAGATCTTCTTTTGAAACCTCAATAAACAAGAGCAAAAAAACTTACTAAGTCCACATGCTAGGACAGTTAAACTGGTAGGTGAGATGTGGGCACTGTCTGAAGTGTAAAAACAATGCTGTGCTAAAGTTACAAATACTAAACGATGCTAGGGGAATAAATTTATGATTCATTTGTTTAGGAAACTTGGAGACAGCATGTGGTGGTCAAGACAGTGTTTGGGCAACTTGTAAAAGGGTAAGTGATGACTAATGTGGATGGCATGCTTCTGGAAAACTCATACAGTACAATTATAAATCAACTGAGTCATCTTCACAAGCATACAAACACAAGCATACACTAGTAACAACTTCTCTTCTAGATGGCTAATAACTGCGTTGCAGTGTAAATTATGGTTGTTTGAATATTCCATAAACAAGCGGATCCAGTGAATATTAACACTATAATGAAGACACCTGACCTTCTGCTGTTGAGTTTGTTTAAACCTTCTTGTAATGCTCCTCTTACAGGGTTAAGTGGGGGAGTTTTACAAAAACATGGCAACATAAGGATCATTGTAATGAAGATTAAAAGCAAAGTACCACACTGTACACTGTCTATAGTTGTTAATGAATTGATTATAAATTACTCCATTTTCTTGTTTTCCCTAATCTAACATATTATACATGGTTCAAGCCATTTATTATATCTTGTGTTAGAGAGTTCCTAAGGACATCAGTTGAGAACCATTAGGCATATAGACTCACTAAGAACTTTTTAGGTTTCTAAAAAATTTGTCATAAAAATTAACCTTGTTTGCCATGATTACTACTGTAAGTTGGTATATTTTACAATTATTAGCATTTAACATAAACAGTTAACATAAGAACCACAATCACAATGCCATGGTCTAACAACCATAGTTATCATTAGCTACTACAGTAAACAGTACTATAGTTAAATACTGTATAATAAACATAGTTACCATAAAGCGCAGTAGTAAATTCATAGTAGTATTATGGTTTATCACATATTAACTGTATTAAAATTACAGTTACATACAACAATGCAATAGAACAGTATAATCACAATGCACTATAGTACAATGCAAAAATGAAGTGGATATGTTTAAAGTTTAATGGTTATTATATAAAGCACCACAGTACAATTATTGTGTTTTATAGTAAATCTATAGCAAACTATGGTCAGTTTTTATAAAGATTTTCTTATATTCCCATCTGTAAGTCTGAACACTATTTACAGTACTTCATTATTTCTAGCCTTATTCTTGATTCTAGCTTTGATGTTATACATAACTTTGCCTGTGCTAACCATGTTTGCCAGCACACCACACCACAACTGCCTTTGACCTTGTTTTGATTCTGTGGCCCTGTTGCTATGGAGACGGTCATGGGAGATTCTTTTCAATGGGTGCGTCTCAATCAGCTCAGTAGTTTAGTAGTCAGGGCACTGATCAGGGAGTCGGCCATTTTAAGGGCTGTCTCATTGCAAAAAACCTTCCAGTGCACTGGAACGTTCGCTCAGTAAAAAAATCCAACAATGCACCGCAAAAACCAGGGAACATCGATGCCTTACTGGAAAGACGTCATATTTTCTGAAGCCTCTCAGCTCAAAAACAAATGCCGGACGAACTCTCAGACAACTTTGTCTACAAATCTAAATAGCTTTTTATCATTGCTGTAGCTTTCAAATGATTACTTACGCTAGCCATTTTTTTTTACTTTATTTGATGTTCTATATACGGTTTGTTTGAGTCTAACAACTTGTTTAATGATTGAAAAAAATCCACTAGCTAGTCTATGATCCTGCTCGAAGTACCATGAGAGAAACGCCTGTGATTAAGATAACAAATTTATATGACATATAATATCAGAAAGATATTGGTCCTTTCTGTTGTTGATAAATGCCAGTGGTGCCTTTTTACAACGAGAGTATGTAGTCATGTCACCAGAAATTGAGTCATCAGTGTCCCAATGTGTAGTGAGCCAGGGTCCTTACCAGTGCCCAAACTCGTGTACACGATATACTGATTCACGACCTAGAGGGCTAGGATGCTGATTGAGACACACCCAGTGACTCTACTGCTGCCCTCTGAACTTGGTCTTGATGGAACACTGATATTCGTGATGCAGTGGCGTTCTTATGGTTATGTGTGTGTGTGTGTGTGTGTGTGTGTGTGTGTGTGTGTATGCATGCGTATGCATGAAAGCACAAAAAATGCATATATACCCAAAAATTATTGTTAGTCTAATTATTATACTCTCACGTTTGCCTAAGGGATGACCTATTCATGACTGAATCCACTGAAGTTTCTGTGTGAATTAAATTATGTTTTTCAATCAACCTTTAGGTGGACATTCTGAATAGAGCATAACAAGACATAATCAAATGCTTATCTGCAGAACAAACAGTATGATGAAGAGACTGTAACATTCATTAGCTAAATAAAATCAGATTTGCCAGGCACATCCCATCCAGGGTGTTTTCTCGCCTCTCACTCAGTGTTCCTGGGATAGGCTCCGCACACACCGCCACCCTGATCATGATAAAGCAGTTACTGAAGATGAATGAATGAATTATCATCCCCCAGGCATAATTAAATTCAAGTTTTTTCATACATAAATATCCTATTTCAGGTTCTAAGAAGCTTTAAAAGGTTTATCAGAAATAGGGTGACATATCGTTTGATGGGGTGGACTCTTAAGTCCTTCACACTAACAAATCAGGACAGTAAAGGTAACAGTCTGCCACAGTGACCCATTTAAGGCTCTATATGTCTCTGTCCTTCTATGCGCAACCCCCACCTTAGCTCCACCACCAAAACCAACATTCCATAGTTGGATTTAAGTAATGTTCGTAGCGCATTTTCAGTGCTGAATTTGGGAATCATTTGGAAAGCAATGACCAAATGTCATCAATAGAACACTGAATTAATAAAGATTGCACTCAAATCAAATAAAGAAATCACCCTTTTTTTCACCTGCAACATCTTGCTTGTAAAATGCTTAAACGTGACATAGCTGGTTGCTGGGTACTCAAAATCAATTAGGAGATGTTTGGAGCACCTACAAGGCTGTTTTCCCTTCTGGTTCAATACACTTTGCTTTTCTCTAAATCGCACCCCTCACCACACACACACACATACACACACACACACACACACACACACACACACACACACACACACACACACTCACTCACACTCAGAGAGAGAGAGAGAGAGAGAGACAGCTGCTCCTGGGTTCCCCAGACGCCTTTGTTTTTGTTTAGTAAGCCACATCATTGGAGGATGCCTGGGTCTGGAGGGAACAGGGAGTGACAAACACACAAAGAGACGATGGAGATGGTTGGGGGGAGAAATAGTACATGGGCCACATGCCATGGGGCCAAAGCACCCCCAACCCCATCAACCCCAAAGGCTGCCTCCCACTAACACCATTCTGTGTTATAATGGACCTGTCAATCTTAGAAATACTAAATACAGAGCAACATCTGTCTGAATTGCTAAATCTGAATTACTGTAGTTATGTTTCCATAAGATGTTTTTATGCAAATAATGGTAGACAAAATTGCTGAGTAAAAAGTCTTTTTTTTTTTAATTTGCATGAGGTTGAACTGCATGTAAGCAAGGTAAGGTAACCACTGCTGATGAACATCTGTCTCCAAGTTATTGGCCAGTGAAATCTGCCTTTATATGAAAATCGAAAAATGAGTTTACTTGCTAAAACAAAAGAAAAAAAAATCTATATTTCCATCCATGTGTCTGAAATGGCACTTCCTATTTCCCACAAGATGTATGATTGCACTATATCACCTATGTATCCATACATAATTTTAAAATAGTAAAACTCCGAGAAAAAATGTTTTGTTTTTTTTAACAGAAGTCATTTACAATCATAGGCATTTGATTCATTGTTCATTCAAACACATAAAAATATATATTTTGCATGATTTCTTCCTGATTGTGTCAGTGCTTGCCTAAATGTATTTCAGTATTTAGATAGAATCCATAATAACTTTCAGCAGCAGCGGCTCATCACCATAGAATTTGGCAGGGCAGAAGAACATTAATCAATATAGCTAGTGATTTTTTAAATTAGCCCTGTTATAAGCAGTAGACAGTCATCCAGCATACAGTCTAGCAGCTCATTTTACTATTGTTCATTGATGTACTATTGTTCAACTCTGTTTGATACAGCAGGTGTGCTTCGTGAATATCATTAACTAAGGTTGCAAGGTTTCAGGAAAATTTCCAGCCCAATTACATTTCCAAAACCACACAAAAGACTTGAAACTAGATCAAAATTTAGTCCAAAAAAAAAAAAACAAGACACATTTTTCTTCTTTTTCTCAGCCATTGCACACATATTTCTGATGTACAGACATTATCCACACCATAATCCTCCTGGCCATGGAGTACTTTTAAACTAGTCCAATTTCAGGTAACAAAAGTACCACCCTGTCTACTGCTCCTCCTCCACTGAAAATATTCCTAGAGAGCAAGTATGGGGCAGTGTGATTCCTACCCCAATGGACCTCTATTAGTGCTTGTTGCAGTTCCTATTTTTGACCAGTAGGGGCAGAAATAACTCTGTGGAAACTAAATTGGCCACTGAACATGCTGTCCAACGACTGCACAGCACTGCGACCAAACTAATGGAATATCAGCTTATATGTCAATATTTTTAACATTTGCAACATTTTTAAAAAAAAATTATTGTTCTCTCAAAAGAGGAAATTAGTATGTCAACAGAACTTAAAATGTATGGCGTGGTGAATGAAGACTTTATGAAGATTAACATGTTGAATGTCTGATGTATATGGTATGCTCTGCTCCACCTGCCCCTACAGACAGGCTGCCACTATCCACAACAATAAAATCTGTTCTGCTTTTTGCTGTTTGTGCAATTTTATTGTTCTAAATATTGTTTTAAACCTGAGTGCTCAAATGTAGCAGAAGATTTTGAACACACAGCCACTCATCTCCCTTTACATTTCTTTGAGAGGACCTTCCAGTGACATAACGATTACTCTAGTTAATTAATGCTATAACTTAAACCTAACCCTAACCTTAACCTCAGTAACCAAAAAGGCTTCAGGTGATTGTGAGGACATTTCATTCTATCCTATCGTTATGAGGACATCTTTGGACCTCTTAGGCTATACGTGTACACACACACACACACACGTGCACACACACACACACACACACGCCCAGTGGCAGTCATCATTGACCTTATAGCCTCCCAACAAGGTGCAATATCTCCCACTTAAAACAGAAGCAGGTCATGACTCTTATGACCCTCTTACTATCTCCCTAAATTATTATAGTTGTTAAGTTTAATCCCCTGCCTGATCCTGTCCCATAATCCTTTTGGATCAGATTTGCAAGGGTGGAGTCACATCATGACATCAAAGGAATGGGCACTCCTAATACTAGCTGAAGGGAGTATTTTTAAAAAATCCCTCAGAAATGCATGGTTCTGCACCATTTACCTTCTAGAAATTCTGCCTTGATTGCTTGAAAATACATTTATGCAGTTATGTTAATGACAACCATGTGTTTGCTGCTTAGAAGGAAAGCATGTCAGAAGAAAAAGATAAAAAGATCTGGCATTACAATCTCCCAACTGCTACTTAGACAGGAAGCCTTGAATAAATAAACGGACCCCATTTCAGAAGTTTTTCATGTCATCACTCATAAAAAGCAACATCCACACGGAATAATATTCAGCAATTATTTGGTCTGAATTATAAGCCTTTCTTAGAGAATGTTTGTCCATATAGCAATAGACTTACTGACGTAGTAGGCTACATGGGCAGTAATTAAAAATTATAAACCATTGTGCAGTAAAGAAAAAACAATTAGCAAATAAAAAGGCATTATATGCTTCACTGCACATGGACAGAACGTCACACATCACAGTTTTCAGCTCAGCCTTGTGAACATTAGCCACTCTGAACAGAGAAATACTGATGCAGCAACTCTTTTATGCTAATAAAGATGCTAACATCAATATCTTTCATTTAAAGAAATATTTTAATTAAACATCAATTGTTTGTGCTTTTTTTAGTTTTCTATTTTGTGTTGTACAAAAGTTTTGTTAATAAAGACAGGCAAGTCATTTTTGTTTTTGTTTTTCTCAACTTTTTTTTTCGAAGCACAATGTTAACAATGCTAACAAATAGCAAAAGTGCTATTGCCCAGCAAGCACAAACTTTTAACTGATCATTCAGTAACGTATTTGACAAGCTCCAAGACAGCGCCACTTCAATGTTATTAAAATAACCTTCTTGCAATGTTCTGAAAACGTTTGAAGTAACAAGGTTCTTCTTAATGTTCAATAGTCAAAAGCTATAACATAATACAAACATTTGTGCTAATGTTTTCTTAATTGCCCAGAAACCAAGTTCCCAGAAAACCCAACCAAAAAGAACTCGAATATTAACATTCAGTAATTTTTTGCTAATCTAAAATTAGTCACCAATTAGCATGATGCAAGTTGAAATTCAAAATTATTATGTAATTGCTTCACAACACGAAGTGAAGTAAAGTAACTCTATTTAATGCGAAAATTCAGCAAAAGTAACATTATAAAGACATAGAATGTTGATGTTTTTTGGAAAGAAACTATTATTCTGGAATTATTATTTTATTCTCTGTTCACAATAATAATTATATTATATAACTTTCCAAAAGACAATGTCTTAGGATGAAAGAAACCGCAATGTCCCTGGGAATTGATTGTTACACGATTAGCAATAATATCTCTTTGTATAACTCTCTACAGCTTGCCAATATGTCCTTAGCCTAGCTTTCACAGTCTGGAAAGCGAATGCCTACAGCTTCTGTTTTATAGCACCAGTGCTCCACTGTTCCTGTGGTAACAGCAGGGATACTTTGGCAAGCATCATGCACAAGATAGCGGCCCCAAATATGGAGCAACATTCTTTTGCAGCCATCCTGATTCTGTGTGTGTTTAATGCTAGGCAGTGAGGCGAGATGATGTAGTGTGTGTGAGAGAATAGGTGGGTGAACTGTTGCTAAGAAACTGACGCTGCAAAGGAGCTAAATGGAAAGTCACACGGCTCTCAGTGGCAATAAGAACGGCCCTGGGGCGAAGGCGCAGTCCGTATTTGTGTGCTGGTTCAGAAGCAACTCTCAATCCTTGAGTCCTAATCCTAACTAGAATGCAAAGCTGATCTCAGCTCAGTGAAGAAAGGGCGTTTATGTTACATTTGAATAGAAACCGCATAGTTCTAGTGATTCAAACTGACCAATTATATATTTTCCAACTGGTAAATATCACATGGAAACTGAAACAGTCTGGTTAAACCCAACAGAAACAAATTTGTCATTATGCATTTCAGATTTCAGTAGCTTTACTCTTGTGTAGTCTTTTATAATTAGATTAAACCTGTTGAGTTACATTTGAGCAGATAATGCACCACATTTCCTTTCCTTCAAACCTAATTTAGTGGTCAGTGATAACTAAACATATGCACAGAAAAAGAGTGAAAAGAGCAAAAGAGAAGACAAAACCCAACATCAGGACAACCCTTGCTCTTTACGTTTGAATAAGAGTAGATGGGGATCTCCATGGAGAGTTCAGGACATAATCCAATTTGGGTTGAATCTTAAATCACTTGGCCCACATGGGTATTATGTAAGATCTCGGACTGGGCGTTTCTTAAGATGGTTAATGGAACGTCACCTGCCACCATGGAAATTAAGGTAAATGCTGTAGGAACTGCAGATGGAATGTCTTCAGTCTCACCCAAAATCAGTCAAGGACCTTTAGCTTTCACAGTTTATTTATACTTTTAGATAAAGCGGGTTTCTTCTTACACACTTTGCACTTTCTTCTCCAGTGAAGTATGACATATTGTCATTAGGATATACTAAACCCTAATGTGAGATCGATCAATCCTCGCTGCAGAAGTGCTGGTGTCAGGTTAGCACAGCCAGCAGCCGTAAAGTCTCACTGTGTATAGAGCGCTGGCTGAGGATGGGTGGTGGGAAAGTTATCATTCCAAAGACACAGTGAGAACAAATGAGGCACGGAATTCTTTCCCATGAATCTGCTCCATTTAATGTGATTAGGACCAGCAGCACACTTAAGGGCACACACACACACCACCACAGTAATGTCATTAGCCCATGAAGAGAATGTATAATGCATAGGTTTCTAGATGACTGAGCAAGATATAAAAATGTATGAATTATATATATGAAAGTGTATGCAGAACTATATATATGTAAATTCTGTGTAGTCCACATTTTATTAAGGATTTGAATGAAGGAAACATTGGGAAGCTAATGTGCATCACAAGTTAAACATACACTACAAATGCAACAAGCAGTTACAAAATCCATTCACAGTGACCCTTAATCCTAACAAACAATTTTTTTAATTATTTAGTCAAACCTAAATATTCAGTGGAAGGAATGTAGCCTACAGGAAAAAGTGATTCAGTTATGCAGCCAAGTAGCCAACAAATATATTGCGATTCCACTACGCTTCATAAATAATCCTGGATTATGCAGAGCCACTTAGTTTAAAAGGCTTTATGAAAGGACAGAACTTCAGATTGATGATTTTTAAATATGAAAGCACTCACCCATCGTATTAAGTTTGCAGGAGTCTGGAAAGCCGGTGCTTTAGTGAAGCGAGTGGAGGTCCTGCACAACAAAATAAAAGTGCTGTTCCAGTTTGTGCCCACTGTCCCATTGGTGCTTGGGGCGCTCACATGGGGCCTCTTTAGGCACAAAGGAGTGTGGTGGGGAGCTTGGGTATTGCAACAAGTGCTTTTGAGCCTTAAAAGTGCATTCCATCAATGCATGTGATAATTAGATATGTGATGTGATATCTTCTGTTTCTGGCATGCTGCTCTTTTTGTGATGAGATGCATGTTGTCTCTAAAAACATCAAGCGAATGAAATTTAAGGATTTACATTTATCATGGCAGAAACAGTGTATCTATGAAGTTGGTGAAGAAGATCAAATCCTAATCATATTCAATGCATTGTCTCTGGATGGAGCTCAATAAGACCCACTTTACAGCCTGAAACACTCAGGACAAACTAAAGTCCCCTCTCTTAGTAGCCAAACACCACCCCAAGTAAATTTGGTTAGTGAACACACACGAGATTGTACAGAGTAAGAATGACTGCTCAGGGAGCGCAAGGGAATATAAATTGCCGGATGCTCAGGAAAAAAAGTAGCCATGGAAACCAGAATCCGGGCAGGCTGGGAACTCTATTCAAGTTTGGGCTGTCTGGCATAATGCCGAAGGTTCTCCAAGTGGGCAAACACACTGATGAGCCAAGGCTGCTAAATACTGCAGCCTGAGGAGCAAATCTCCACATTTCCATGTGCCTACACTTTTTCCTCACTACACAAATAACAATCATTATCTCCCAGTCTTGTAGCTTGGTAAAAGCTTTCATTATGAATTACGACACATTAAAAACCATTAAGTGTGAACATTAACACCATTAATCATCCAGTTGGAACAAAGCATTATACTGAACTTCCTTGTTTTTTTTGATTGACAGCTCAAAAAACATGCAGCCATTCCATTACTAACACACTCAATCCATTTTCAAATCAACAGTCATATTCATATTTTAATCCAATGCATTTTATTACAAAAATCACCATCCATAGATATTAAAAAGCACTTTATCATACAAGAACAACATGCCAAACTGACCACTAAAGAGCATCCAAAGCAGAGGAACAGTGGAGAAGAGGCACAGACAGAATGGACTGAAAACATGGGGGAGGCTCTGACCTAGTTAGTGAGAATCGGCCATGGAAAAAAAAAAGAGCTGTGGCTCAATGTATACGATATCTTAATCATTCATGGACTTGGAAAAGGGAGGAAAAAAAACACAGAAGATTGATGAACAGCACTGTGTGAAATTAAAAAAGGAGCAGGACAGAACTTTTCCATCAGTGAAAAAGAGGATTAGCAAAGTGTCATGAGAGAGAGCCTTGGAGTCTAGCAGTGCACTACTGAAACACAGGAAATGTTTTTTCATTTGAAAGTGTGAGAGTAACAGGAACAACAAAGACTATTTTTAATGAGACCAAAAATCTAACTACTATAAATACAAATGGATTTGCACAATAAGGCCAAACATTCTGACTAGCCCCTCAATATGACAAAGAAATTTTGATATAAATAGGATGCATGTTGTATTTATGTAAAAGTGGTTTGCATTAGAGCTAGAGAGCATTATGGAGTAGCTGGAGTCAATCCCTCTACAGGTTTAATGGTATTACAGGCCAGTATTTGGGCTGTTTGCGGTCACAGTTGCGGTCAAAGGTGAGCTGCATGGCTGTTTCCATGCCCTGGATCTTGGCTGCATCTTTTCCGTAGAGCCGCTTCATCTCGGCACTCCTCCTCTCACCTGGGCGCCCGGCAGGGGCTTCGGCACTCCGCCGCCAAGAATGGTGCAGGTCCTGGTCTGCTGGTACATAGGCTTCCTGTCGCTCTGCTTCCATCTGCTGCTGCCTCTCTGTACAACAACAAGAAAAAAAGTCTGACACTGTAACAAGTGCTGGGGGCTCAACTTTGTTGTATTTTGCCAAATTATATACGAATGCTGTGGCACAACTCACAATGGAAACTGTACAATAAGAGAATAATATGTATGATTTATGTTAGTGTTAAAAGTCATAGCAAAAGATTGGCAAAGAATCAGATTTACACAATTGGTACAAAAGTCAGCCAAGACATGGTGTCCACAGTGTATGTCTTTAGTTTAGTTTTACATAGGACAAGTAATAAACATTCTGTAAATAAAAGTATGCTGTATGGGCATAAATACATATGCTTCTGGGTAAACATAATGGGCCAAGCCCAAAATGGCAAATTATTAAGCTTAACAACAAATCATTGGTCAGAAAATTAGCAAGAATTAATAGATAAAGGAGCTTAGTACGGAAGCTTTTCCCTTTATTTCTGTAAATGTTTAAGCCTTGTGGCTCTTGATGGGCTGCATCAGGTGTGGCAGAAAACCAAATAATGACTAATCTTTTAAGGAAAAAAAAAACCTCGCAGAAGATATTTTTGGAAAATTTTGTACACCCAGAGTTAGTTTGAATTTTACATCAAACAGTTTAATCATTATCACGATTTACCTTTGAGTACAAGAAGACTGTATAAGTGAATTTCCCTGTTTCTAGCTTTTCCCCCAAACATTTCACTGCAGCAAAAGTAAAAGCTCATTTTCTGACCAATGATTTGTTGTTAAGACCATTAGAATCTTAATATTTGCCATTTTGGGCTTGGCCCTTTTTTTTTTTTTTTTTTTTTTTTAAACCCAGGAGTATACTTGCTTCAAATAACATTGTTAAGGTACACAATGTCTTTTTTTTTTTTTT
>CM041000.1:7807672-7820865 GCA_022985145.1 Pangasius djambal | reverse complement strand
ATGAAGACAGCCAACTGGATCTTCTCAAATTGCTGCTAATGCTGTGTCACAGGGCAGCATACATGAGCTCACAGACGACCATGACTGGTTAAAGGCACTGAGATTGACAGGAGAGACAGAGTATGCCATCCCTCCCTCCCACCCAGAGAGCACAGCCAATTTTGCTCTCTTTGACTAGCAAGCTTGTGGGACTGATTAAGTACTTGATGCAGTGTGTAGCATATTTACAGCTTTGTAAATCCCTAGTACCTCCAGTGCAAAACTAAAAAAGCAAATTCGTCTTGCTATTTCATGCACACACACATACTCAGTTCCTCTCTGTGGCGCTCCGTCTGAGCGAAGTATTGCCGCAGCTCGGCTGTGATGTCCATTTTGCTGACATCATATTCAAGCTCGCTTTCTTCCGAGCTCTCAGACTCTTCCTCAACCTCTGAGTTGTCGTCTTCTTCCTCCCTCTGTCTCCTTGATTGTGTAGGTACTCTGTGCACTGTCTCTTCATCCTGCCAGTCTGCGTAGCGACATGAGGGGGTGGGAAACACAGGGTAGAGAGCAGGGTCATATGCAGCCTGTATGGCCTTGCTGTATGCCCGCCGGTGCCTCTGGTACCAGCTCATAGCCTGCTGGTAATGCTGCCAGTAGCGGGCGTAGACTGGGTGGGTGTACCACATGTCCGTGTCCTCTTGACTGTCCTGTTCAGGAAAAATGTCCAACAAAGATCATACATAAGCAAACTCAAACAAGTGTTTGTAAGAGTAACTATTACTGCTTTAGGAGTAAGGTCAAAACATGAAGCTTAATTAAAGCAGGCTGAATTAGCCTTAAAGCAGGTCTTATTTCATACTCACACCATTTATGAGAGAAGTATAAATACAGTTTTACTTAAACACACATCTACCTATTGTACACCTATTTTCGCCTATATGCTGGCTGTATCCCAATTGCCTCCCTCTTGACTCTATAGTGCACTACATAACGCGTGGAAGTCGCTATATCACAGCCAGCCTAGTGCACTCACTCTATAGGGAGTGTGGAGGCTTATGAGATCCAGGCCAGGCTACTCTGGTTAACAAAACGAGTAAAGTAGTTCTTACCATAACGCCGGTCTGTTTATTTGCGGAGTAAAAAAACGGAAGAAGTTGAAGATAGATAAATAACTGTTTATTTGAGAAACATGACGTAATAATTTTTTTTCCGCCGAAAGGAAATATCTCGCGCTCAGCCTTCTCAGTGCTGTAAACCTGTGTGTTTCCGGTGCGCTGGAATTATGGGAAAATACCCGACATATACAAAGACTAGTCACTGTACTGTATCTTGGTTGTAAGATGTGTTTTTTTAATAATAAAAAACTAAAACAGATTTATTGCTAGTGTTTAGTTTAGTGTGGTATGAATGTGTGTTATGTGGTCGGTTTCACGCAAACAGACATTATGAGTTCACGCAAAAGCTGTTTTCCACAGGACCACAGGAGTCCACATCGCCCCCTGGCGGCCAGATTAACACATAACATCTACTACACACAATAGAATTAAATCCTAATTTTATTCGGATAAAAATCTCTAAAAGCGCTCAGTTTTGAGAGGTGTGCTAGAATCACACATCGATCTCTGCAGATTTACTCTAATAATTCATTAATCATTACTACGAACCACTGACATATTATGAAGAAATACAGAGATCTACCTATTGTTCTTTTTTATTCAAATAAAAAAAATGAAAGCGGCTAAAGAATCCAAACAATACAGTATACGGCAAGAAACAGGAATATGCAAGACATACAGGCCCACTACTGCCTATGATAGTCTAGCCAATACAGTGCAGGAGGCGGGCTTTGGATTAGGGAAGGAATTAACTTCCCACCCGTATTCATATGTATCCCGCTAGAAGTTCGTACTCACACGCAGCGCTCTGATTGGTCAGTTTACTGCTGTCTGTGAAAGATTATCCAATACAGTTCAGGAGGCGGGCTTTGTCGGAATAAGGGTAGGGAAAGAAAATTCACGCGCGAGGCGTGGACTCTACTCGAATGCTCACTATTGGGTGACGACAGACGCGTAATTTGATGACGAAGAACACAAGTGACCCGACGACGGGAAGATGGCGGAGTACCTAGCGTCCATTTTTGGTACAGAGAAAGACAAGTGAGTGAAAAAAGAGCCCATTTCTTGGTTAATGTTGGCCCGCATGTGGAAAAAGCATATTCCATGACATATATTTGAATATTATCAATGTGAAGTGAGTATATAGTAAAGCAGTAGGCAGAGAGCGCGGATATTTTAATTGTTCGTGTGTGGATAGCTATGCTAATGTAGCTAGCGAGCGAGCAGGCGGAGAAGCGGGTCAGGGGCTTGAACAGGCGTGAAGCAGGGAAGCGTGCATTTCATTAGCCAGGACCTGATTATATTTTACCGCTCCCAATGTGTTCTGTCTTTTATTAAGAGATCCTGGGTGATAATCTGAGGAAAATCGACTAGAGCGTTGTTTTTGTTGTATTTTAATTCAGTCTAGACTTTACACTCACACACACATACATATCAGATTAGCTATGTTGTGCTATGCTAGCCCACTCTTAGCTCGTGATGCTTTTAATTTGCTTGCAGTCAGAGATGCTAGCGGTCTTAATCTAAAAACGTGTTAACTTATTTTATTTTGTATAACTGTTAATTTATTTTCATCCCAGTTTGTATAATATAGCACAACGCTGCCTTTATTGAATGGTTTAAAACGAAAGCGAGATTTAGCTGTTGGAAAATAACATCCTGTAACGTGTTTGTTTTTGCATCTCATTTTTCTTCATCACCCAGGGTCAACTGCTCCTTCTACTTTAAGATTGGAGCATGTCGACATGGAGATCGCTGCTCCAGACTCCATAATAAACCAACTTTCAGCCAGGTATGCAATTGTTTCTCTCAATGTGAAACAAAAACTCTATATTTTCCACTTCATCATCTTTAACCACCACCAGGGTCCACCACCAGGGTCCACAGATCCATCAGGCTTCATGCAGGAATGGATAGAACATCGAATGCACCGGTCACACTTTTTCAAATTTATGCACAGAATTGATCTCAGATTTCTGATTATGGCCTGATTTTGATCCCGTATGGACATCCTCTTAGAGAGCTTTCATACCTGTTGATCCAAACAAGCGCAAAACCCAAAATACACAGCATGATTGGTTCACTTCCTGTATTTGGGTCAATACAGAGTCGAATCACTTTCTCTTTGCAATCAAACTGTGCTAGAGTTTAACTGGAACTGCGCCAAGACCGTCTCATTCAGCTGTTCTCAGACCAGGTTTGGGCTGTACCCGAGAGCGATTGCTTTATTTTCGCCTGCCTGAACAGGACACGCAGGTTTTTTTTTCAAATGGAATCAACACTGCGTATGTGAAAACCCCTGTGGGCTACACTTACATTACCTGGCTGAAGTGACACACATTCAGTTTTCTGCCTTAACGTGACACACATCAGATTTTTCAGGATCGCATGGATACAAAAATCCAAACTCAAATTCAAAACAAAACTGAGGACTAACCAGTGACTCCTTCCTGCAAGCTCAGACAAACTACATACACAGAACTGCCAGATTATTAGGTACATCTAAATTACCCATATACTATTAGCCTTTTTTTTTTTTTTTTCCAGGTAAACCTACCATACAGGTCACCTTGTAGGTGTACAGTTACTGACTGTGACCACACTAGGACTAGAAATGAATTGATTGGTGGATCATTCTCTGCACAGAAATGACATTAGCGTGGTATTATCATGCTGTGTATGGTGCTGGTACGAGTATATCAGATACAGCAGCTTTACTGGCATTTTTAAACATTATGTATTCTTACTGTCCACTTTATTAGACACTCCTGCCTTGTGAGTCCACCTTGTACATGGACAGCAATAGACTATTTATTGTTATGCACAATTTGTTAATCATGCTTTCGGTGTCATGACGTGAGGCCTGCTGTTGGCTGCCAGGTTTGGATGAGGGACTTTTTGTAGCCTAGCAGTGACATGATAACACTTGCAACACTAAGATGACACAGCCATGTCAGCTGAATGATTCACCACCCAGATGATAATTGGTCAGAGTGTTCAAATCATGGCTAAAACTGCTAGGCCTTTAAGCAATACACCAAGCCCTCGACTACTCGTCATACACACAGTGGATTTTATAATAGGCGTACTTATTAAACTGACAGCTGTGTGTGTGTGTATGATGTAGAAACACTTCTAGTAGAATCATCTTTTATACACAAAACCAAGCTCTGTACACTAATCATTAATTGTGTTTTTAATACTTTAACAATTAATTAAAAAGGTCATAACAGATAAAAATAAGAATCAAGCATGGGCATTATACAAGCATATATATATATATATATATATATATATATATATATATATATATATATATATATATATATAATGTGTGTGTGTGTGTGTATTACACACACACTTAAATCATTAAGAACTAACATGAGAAAAATTATAAGATTAAATAAAAACAAGAGATCAAAGATAAAATACAACAGAATACATCATTAGAAGATAGAGTATAAAATGTGATTAGCTGCTTTTAAAAATTAAGTACCATTTTAAAACTGTTTCGTCTGTCTGCTTTGCATTTATCTGTTGCAGTGATTGCTTACAGCTCTGGCATAACATTTATTATTTTATTTCTCTACCCGCAGACTATCTTGATCCAGAACATCTACCGTAACCCTCAGAACAGTGCTCAGACAGCTGACGCCTCTCGCTGTAAGTCCCATTATTGCGCAGTTGTTGTCTTTCTTGTGTTAATCAAACGAACTCTTGTTCAGTTGCAGCTGTGTGATTAATAAGAAGCGGCGCTGGTGGCCTGGAGCACTGCACACCACACACTAAACCCTCATCAGTCCATTAAAGATCGCCAGTTCCCTTGCTGACGTACAGTAAAAGTTGTGGATCTTAGCAATACTTAGAGGTTCTCACACAGGTCCTGCTGCAGCTCATTATGTTATAATACAGCATTAACAGAAGACAATTTTAACAGATCAGGAGATGTCTAGAGATATCTTTTTTTTTTTTTTTAATTATTATTGCTTTAATAACACGTTCAACCATTGCAGTCGAAAATAGTTTAAGTTCATGTAAGTCATTCAGTTTTAGATTTGACTGTGCAGACAGTTTAGCATTGAATATAAAGACGTTCTCTCAAAGGTCAGTGTGTTTTTATGGCGGTGTGGAGGGATTAAGCTATGCCGAACAGTCGCTCTCGTACAGTTGTGTGACTGGAACCCAGAACTTACTGGTCACTGATGCAGAACCTCAACTCCTGAGCTTATTCCTTTACTTTACAGTTAATTAAGACTTGCACAGGCTTACTATGGACTTGGATTCTGTACCCTGAGATCAAGTCAAAGGCCATATACATCTAGCACAGTACACAGTGAAACGAAACAACGTTCCTCCAGGACCATGGTGCTACATAAAACAACTCAGAACTACATGAGACTACACATTACTACATAAAATGCAAATGTGTGCAAACAGCACAGTACAATAACTATACACTACTGTTAAATGTTGTTGTGGTCAGTTAGTTGTCTTGCATTGTTGCCGATGTCTTTCTCAGTTTGTCTCTTATGGGTGTGTAGACGCTACAGCTACTGATTTTGATGGCGTTCACAATAAGAAAGGATAGTAGCCAAAATGTTTACAGTCCAAAATATAATTTACAAATGCCTGTGTTTTCACCCATTTTGCATACCACACACTGTTAATTAGGAGGAAAATGATTGGAATCCAACTTGAATAGCAAGTGAATGGTTGCCTGTTACTTTGCCAGTTGCTAGTGTGAACACAATTCTAGCAGACACTTTCAATTTTTAAACCGCTTTTGTTTCTAGGTGCCGTGAGCGATGTGGAAATGCAGGAGCATTATGATGAGTTTTTCGAGGTGAGCTTCAAACATGCACACAATTGCACTTTTTTGTTTGGTTGTTGTTGTTGTTTTTTTCCACACATCTTTTTTTAATGACATCAAACCTCATTTTTAGGAAGTCTTCACAGAAATGGAGGAGAAGTACGGTGAGGTGGAGGAGATGAATGTGTGTGATAATCTGGGTGATCACCTTGTCGGCAACGTTTATGTGAAGGTAAGAGACAGACCTCAGATCCAGAAAACCATGATATCGCTATTACAAGAACACACTGCACATTTCAGTGATTATTTTCTTGCTGCAACAGTGAAACTTAGAGTATCCAGTATATGTCTGTAACAGGAGCTTAAAACGCAGGCTCTCCTTCAGTGTAGTGTGTTGAACTGGTTTCTATAAATCTGCAGCTCACACATAGTTTCTTTTAGGTATGTGGTTATTGCTGCAGGTTAAATATGTAACACCCAGGAAATATCCAACCTCCAAAGTTTCTGAATGATCGAAACAGATGTCAGTTTGTAAGAAAATGACAGAAGCTCCTGGGTTGTGTGATGTACAACAGTAATTTTGTACGGATCAGTGACAGGGTGATGCCACCATTGGAAGGTGGCACTAAGCAGAAGGGTGAAGTGTTTTATTTCTCTTATACCACAGCAGTTTGCCAGTGATGACTTTTTTTTTTAAATTTATTATCGACAGACACATTTAACTGTTTATAGTTGCGTTTCATGTTGTCTAACATCCATGAGACAAGTTAGTTCCTGTTCTCACTTACATTCCAACAGCTATAAACAGTCACTCCCTCAACAGCCTCTCTTTTCTTTCCTTTCTTTTTTTTGTTTGTTGTTTGTGAAAACACTTTTGCTTTCCTTTACTGATTTGAAACTTGAGACTCCTTCAATAAGTTATAAATGTCTCCTTAGAGAAAACGTCATCTCATCATATATACCACTATAATTGTTTTTCTTTGTTAAATAGCTTTTTTTTTTTAATTATTATTTTTTGTTATTAGGCGTAGACTATGTGACCTGTGAAAACCTTGTGTATATTAGAAGGAACACGTTAATATAAACTTTTTGAATGATCTGAGCTGCTGTTATAGAATATTAATCAACACTTTCTGACCAATCAGATCTGAGAATTCAACAATGCTGTGGTATAACTGTCAATAAGCTGCTTTATCTGATCCTCAGTGCTTTAGTCCAGATTCCCTATTTTCCTAATTTATAGTTTATTTTTATTACATTCTCTGAACAGCTTCAGTATTTTTATTTAAAAGCTGCTTTTTCACCCGTGTGTTTGAGCAGTTCCGGCGTGAGGAGGATGCCGAGAAAGCTGTGATGGACCTGAATAACCGCTGGTTCAACAGCCAGCCCATCCATGCCGAACTCTCTCCGGTTACTGACTTCAGAGAAGCCTGCTGCAGGCAGTATGAAATGGGGTCAGTATAACAAGTTTTACAATCTTGTAATTTAAAAAAAATTGCCTGTACTTTTGAAACTGAAAACGTACACTTGCGTCACTTCATACAGAATACCTGTAGTATGTTGTTCATTAAGTCATTATTTAACGTAAGTACACTTCCTAAATAGGATAATATTATGGTCGTATTTGAAAGGGAAAACAGCAGTAGTGACCTCGGTTCGTGCTCACTGCAAGCTGTATCAGTAACGTACAGCTGGTGGGCAGATAGCTCTTCTCACAGCTACGATAATTTCATACCGTCCTCACAAGTAGCAGGTGGACTCCAGTCATTTAGTGGATTGTACACTGGATTTCACAATGAGTAGTGTGTTTAGTGGAAACATGGATCTAACACGGATTTCTCACACTTCTTCTAATAGTTTTGCTCAAGCTAAAAGACAAGTTTAGTAGAATAGACTTTGCTTACACAACCGATTTATTAATTCAATACGATTTTTTGTGTGTTCATATTGCAAAATGCAAACAACCAAATCTGAATTGGGTGTATTTTGTTGTACATACTGTAGAAAAGGTGTATGCGATGTTTGTGACTGCTGTCACCTCCATTCGGGTGACTTCCTTCCTGACCTGCCTTCATGATGGGTTTTATCTGTATTGTTTTTGCAGCACTTTTCTAATGTCAAGAATGTAGTTTCAGTGCAAACAATCAGGACACAGTAGCTTTTTCAGCAATGCCTGCTCCTATTGCATGAAGTCTCACATGTTGTCTCTCCTCAGGGAGTGCACTCGAGGTGGCTTCTGTAACTTCATGCACCTAAAGCCGATCTCTCGCGAGCTGAGGAGGGAACTGTATGGACGCCGTAGGAAAAGGTACAGAAAAATGGTGGCAACTTTTTGTAAATACAAATGTGGCACAAGCTGGAGTGTTACTCTGTTCTTCATACTGAATGCCTTTTTGAATTTTTATTCAGATTATGCGTAAGCCTTAACATGCTGGTTTGTCTAATCCTCTAGGCACCGCTCTCGTTCTCGGTCTCGTGAACGTCGCTCTCGCTCGCGCGACCGCGGCCGTCGCGAACGAGAGAGGAGGAGATCAAGGGATCGTGAACGCTCTGGAAGGTTTTGAGTCATCATGTGAACCCTTTTTGGTTTTTACCCTTCGGTGTAGTGCTCTCCCCACCCCAAATGACCAACATTTGCTTGGAACATTGGACTTTGTTCTGTACCTTACTTTTACCTTTTTTTTTTTTTTTTTTCTCTTTTTGTTTTTTTAAGATCACACGAATATGAAAGCTCAGTTTCTCAATAAAAGTACATTGTTATTAATTCTGTCCTTGTATTTGGTTTTGTCTTTAATTGTGGTTGTGGTTGTGACTGTGCTTGTTATGACTTGTAGCACAGCCTTAATAGTAAATAATAGTTGTGCAGGTGTCAGTTTGGCCTGCACAGTAATGTAATGTGTGAATGTACAGAAAAGTGTTACAACTTGCATCTTTTGTCTTGTGATCCCTGACCTGGCAATTAAAACGGTTTATCAGACATGACTTTAAATGCATTTAATATGTTGGGTTTCAGGTTTGTTCATTCACTTGCTTGGTTAGACAAATATAGAAGACTCATCTTCTGTGTTTGTGGCTTGGATACAGCAAGAAGAAAGAGACTTCACCAAACATGTTATTGAACTATTCAGTGTGGATTTGAGTAGAAAATGTCAAAAGACTTGTAATACAAATATTATCTGAGGTACATACTAAACTTTATTAGATTTTATATGATCTTCCCAAAATTAGCTGATGTGTAATGGCAACCCATTATGAGACACAGTCACAACAGTTTACAAGAAACAACCAAGTATTTTGTTCAGCTTAGCAAATTATGTTGCTAAGGGGGCAGTCGTGGCTTAATGATTAGAGTGTCGGACTTGTAACCCGAAGGTGAACCTGAAGGTCGTGGGTTTGAGTCTCAGGTCCGGCAGGAGTGAATGACCAGCGCTCTCCTCCACCCTCAATACCACGACTGAGGTGAGGCCCTTGAGCAAGGCACCGCAGCAGTAAAAGGCTGCCCACTGCTCCAGGTGTGTGCGTGTGCGTGCGTGCGTGCGTGCGTGCGTGCGCGCGCACTACTGTGGTTAATGCAGAGCACAAATTCCAAGTGTGGGTCACTTCACACTTATACACAGGTTTGTCATTGCTGGGTTGAGTACTACCGTCTACAGCAGCAATCCTGTGGTCTGAAACTGACCACTGATAAAGGGCAATCTGGTGGTTCCTTTGTGTATACACTACACTGAATAATTGTATACCTACACTATATGGCCAGAAGTGTATGGACACCTGACCATAACACCCATATGTGTGTTTTACATCCCATTCCAGTTTTAGTATTGTAATTTATTAATTGCAATTGTATTTAGCTGTAATAATAACCTCTACTCTTCTAGGAAGGCTTATCACTAGATTTTGGAGCATGGGTATGTGGATTTGCCCATTCAGCCACAAGAGCATTAGTGAGATTACACACTGATGTAGGGTGAGGAGGCCTGGTGAGAAGTTGGCGTTCCAGTTCATCCCAAAGGTATTCAGTGGGGTTGAGGTCAGGGATCTGTGCAGGTCACTTGAGTTTTTCCACTTCAACCTTGGCAAACCATGTCTTCATGGAGCTCACTTTGTGCACAGGGGCATCGTCATGCTGGAACAGGTTTGGGACTCTTGGTTCCAGTGAAGGGAAATTGTACCACTACAGCATACAAAGACATCCTATACATTTGCATGTTCCCAATTTTGTGACAGTCGTTTGGGGAAGAACCACATGCGAGTGTGATGGTCAGGTAGAGTATGTGGTAGATGTACTTAATAAAGTGGTCAGTGAGTGTAGTTGGAAAATAAACACAGTATATACACTATATATAATAACATAGAACTAGTATTCAGAAACACTGAATACATCTTTCAAACTCTTCTGCACATTTGCCAGGTGTTAGTTAATACCCTGTGTAGTGAACACGGCTCTATATTGGGGCTCATGTCTTTTTTTGGCTCCAGACGGTTATTCACATGTGGGCGTGGCCTGATCGTAATTTACACGCCTTCATTTCAGCCAATCACAGCACGGCTAGAATGTTTGCGGGACAACAGTTGGGAAAACATCACAAATTTGTGATACAGTTTGAACGTTTGAATAGGTGCCAAATATTTTCATTTACTACAAACACTTTTAGGGTGAGGTTTATAAAATAGGCAAAACAATTTTTGTGGAACTTTGCTTCCGGTTTGAGCGTGACGTAATCGCCGGGCCCCTTATCCTTTAAATGTGAAGACTCGCGCTTACTTCGCTCATTCTGGGCAGATCTGAGCGACTGCGGACTTTCTTACCTCTTTAACTCACAATCTCTGAACTGTATCTCTAAAGGTAAACCAGATTTTAATTCATTGATGGATTGAGGAAAATAAATATGCAATACATTATTGAAAATGAGATTTTCATTTAAAATTGAGTAAGAGTTAATAGAACATGTTCTTAAGGCTAATATTTGACTGCATGCAATATTAAGAACGTTTTATTCCCCAATGCGTTGTTGCTATTCGGTAATTATTTTTGCCATAGGCTATATAAAATATTACTGATGGCAGGGTGTAGATCAGCGACATTTTATATATAATTATGGTTTGTTGGTTATGATAGCCTAGTGGAAAATTACACAGAGTATTGAAGCCTGTTAGAGTTTCATCAGATTTGCGCTCAGCTCATGATGATGATCATGATGATGATGTTAAATGGCAGTTTATTGCACGTGCTGCTGTACCTGAGCTGCTCTCGGACATATTCCGGAAAGTCTTTCTTTTTTTTTTTTTTATACACCTATAGTTTTATTTTGTTAGTTTACATTCGTTGATTAGCTTTATGGAAGTGAGGTATTTACGGATTTTAAGGATTTCGTTGTTTCCTCGGACCCACATGGCGGTTTTTCTTTTTATTCCCGGGTCCTAAAGCTCGCCCTATTCAGGATCTGGGAATGTGCTCAGGTTGTGTGACTCCTGTGTCTGTGCCATTGGCTGTATTACTCAATTTCTGACTGTTTTAATCAAAGGAAGTTAAATAAGCAGTGTATGTGATGTGATTGTGGCACCGTGGATGGCTCCGAGTGATTGTTACCACACCTTTTTAACACAGAGTATTTTGAACGTCTACTTTGAAGGAACTAAGGGAAGAACTGAGAGGCACTGGCTGGGGAAGAGTGTGTGTCGCGCGCGCGCGCGCGCGTGTGTCTGTGTGTGTGTGTGTGCGCGCGCTGCTCAGACTACTGAGGAGAGGCAGCTGAGCGGAGCTTACATCATCTTTAACTCCTCTCACAACAAAATGGACGAAGTGCTGCTCCTTAACAAAACACAGAAGGACGCTCCAAAGGCTTGTGTTTCACTGAAACTAGGCGTAGTTTGTTCTGGTAAACATTTACATCCTGCCTCAACTCTGTATGAGCTAAAAACTTCAACACCTGAACAACCAAATTGACGACATGGAGCAAAATCACCTACATGCTCCTACATGAGTCCACCTCAGACATGGACTGTCTAAATACAGACAGCATATTAAGTGTCCCACCAGGAGTGAAAACACTCTGAAGCACTGCTGTACTATTCTAAGAGATGCATACTATTTTATCTATCCCCCATGCACCTTCTAACATGATTCCCACTTATCACCAGAAACTATAATCTGCTTAGCTGGTGGATATCACCATGAAGAAATGGACTGGTGAGGCAAAGCTGGAGATACAGCACTAGTTTGACCACACTGACTGGAGTGACTGAAACTCAGACACCGTATCATAGTACATTAATTTTTGCGAGGACATACAGTCAGGTCTGGAAGTATTTGGACAATGACAGAGTTTTTGTGATTTTTGCCTTTATACACCACCACAATGGATTTGAAATAAAACAGTCAAGATGGGATTGAATCATAGACTTTCAGCTTTATTTTAAGTGGTTCCACAAAAATATGGCATTTACCATTTAGGAATTACAGCCATTTTCAGCAAAGTACTTCCGTTTTCAGGGGCTCAAAGGTATTTGAACGTGACGGACAAGAAGTTCATTGACCAGATGCAGTCCATTCCCTCATTACTTCAAGACAAATGAAGCAGGTGAAAAGTCTGGAGTTGATTCGACTGCTGTTCAACTGGAGCTACCAATATGAAGTCCAAGGAGATCTCGATGCAAGTGAAGGAGGCCATCATTAGGCTGAAATAACAACATAAATCTATAAGAGAGAGAGAGAGCAAAAACCTTGGGTGTGGCCAAATCAACAGTTGGGTACATTCTAAAAGGAAAAAGACTGCACTGGTGAGCTCAACAACATCGAAAGGCCTGGAAGACCACGGAAGACAACTAAAGTGGATGATCACAGAATCCTTTCCTTGGTCAAGAATTCAAGAATACTCTGGTGGAGACAGTGTTATGGCATTCAAGAACATGGTGGAGGAAGTGTTATGGCATGGGCATGTTTGGCTGCCAATGGAACGGGCTCACTGGTGTTTATTGATGATGTGACTGCTGACAGAAGTAGCAAGATGAATTCTGAGGTGTATCGGGCTATACTCTCTGCTCACATTCAGACAAATGCTACAAAACCGATAGGACGCCGCTTCATAGTGCAGGTGGATAATGACCCTAAACATACTGCGAAAGCAACTCAAGACTTTTTGAAGGCAAAGAAATGGAATATTCTTCAATGGCCAAGTCAGTCGCCTGATCTCAACCCAATAGAGCTGCTTTTCACTTACTGAAGACAAGACTGAAGGCAGAAAGACCCACAAACAAGCAGCAACTGAAGGTGGCTGCAGTGAAGG
>CM041000.1:7795133-7807572 GCA_022985145.1 Pangasius djambal | reverse complement strand
CATGGGCTCCAGACTTCAGGCAGTCATTGACTGCAAAGGATTTTCATCCAAGTATTAAAATTATGGTTATATTTACAATTATGTCACTTTGTCCAAATACCTTTGAGCCCCTGAAAATGGAGGTACTTTGCTTAAAATGGCTGTAATTCCTAAATGGTAAATGCCATATTTTTGTGGAACCCCTTAAAATAAAGCTGAAAGTCTACGCTTCAATCACATCTTGGTTGTTTTATTTCAAGTCCATTGTGTTGGTGTATAAAGGCAAAATCACAAAAACTCAGTCACTATCCAAATACTTCCAGACCTGACTGTATGTGTGTCCAGTAGGTCCTGCAAGAAATTCAACAGTGACAAACGATGGTTCAAAGCAAAGCTGAATGAGGCAGAAGTGGAGATCCTGTACAGTTGGGAACACATTAGGAATACACTGACTAAGGAAATCAAAGTGGCTAAAAGGAACAAATTAAAAAAAATAAGTTATCATCCAAAGGCTATTTCGAGGTAATTTTGAAAGTACTTCAACACCTAAGGAGACTTCCTTCTAATTCATTTGCAAATCAACAACTGGCTGATGACCTGAATGAGTTCCACTGCAGGAAACAGGGGTGCTGAGGGTGCTGTTATAGAAATTTAATCACCACCTTCTGATCTGATCATTTCACAGTGCTGTGGTGTGTGTGTGTGTGTGTGTGTATATATTATTGTAATCAACACGCATTCTCTGTAACAAGAAAAATGATTCGACTATGATGTGGGTGCGATGTCATGCCACACAACCCATACATGCTGCTTAAAATTCCCGCACCCTTGGTAGAAAACACCTTCCTGCATCTCTACATACCAATACCAATACCAATACCAAAAAAAACCCACCAATACAGGACTAAATGTCTACAGGTCGGTCACTTTGACGTCTGCGGCGATTAAGTCCTTTGAGAGACTGGTTGATGGTCCACCTGGAGGACATCACAGGCCCGTTTCAGTTTGCAGACAGGACAAATGGGTCAATGGACAATACAGTCAACATGGGACTGCATTTCATACTGCAACACCTTGACCACCCAAGAGCCTATGCTAGGGTCTTGTTTGTGGACTTTAGTTCAGTGTTCAAAACTGTCATCTCAGACATCCTCCACTTTAAACTCACCCAGGTCAGAGTGCCAATCTCCACCTGCCAGTGGATCACCATCTTCCTGATAGCCAGGAAGCAGCAGGTGAGGCTGGAAAAATTCATGTCCAGCATCTGCATGCTCAGCACTGGTGCCCCACAGGGGCGCATGCTCTCACCGCTGCTTTTCCATTTGCACTAATGACTGCTGCTAATTATTCAAATATCTAATCTCTTACAAATTACCTTACTGAGCCTCCTGAGGTAAAACTAACCATAGCTTGAATATTATGCTTTATTTATAGGCATAATCCTTAGTTTTTACATGAGGACCTTGGTTAAATAAATCCTTTATAGCTGCTACACATTTTTCTTTTTCTGTTCAGATATTTATCTTCCTCCACCTGTAAGGAAAATTCCAGCCCCAAATACCTATTGGTTTATGATCCATCTCATAATTTTCACACCTGGATAGACATTTGTGCAGTTTCACAAGCAGATCTTGCCTGTTGCACTGGAATTTTTCAAAAATATTTCCGGTTGTCTGCAATGACCGATGCTTTGGAAGAGTCATGTAATTGAGCGGATCCTTCGTGGTGATCCTGAAAATACAGATAAGGCCATAATAGCAAATCGGTTAATTCCCTTAAGTTCTACTTCATTCAGGCTAACTATACACGTCGTATGGTTTCAGAATGTTGTGATCAGTTTTCTTGGCCTGCACTTCTTATTACAGCTTGTGCTGTCCTACAGACTGCGTATTTGCGTTGGGTCTTGGTCAAGGCCAGCAATGACGCATCTGTAAATCTACAATTTGGACCTTTTAAAGACCTCTATTTAGTAAGACTACAGCTTATGTAAGGTGTTTGTCATGACGCAGTACCCATGAACATGCATGACGTCTTATTAGCTAGATGAAGATTGTGCCACTTTGCCTTGAATTCCATTCCCTTATCAATGTCCGTTCCTGTACAGTATTGAGTTGCAGATACCGAGAATTGCTATTTGGTTACTCAAGGATCACTCAGTAATGGCAAGCAAAAAATAGCTCTAGCCCTTAAAGGAGACGTGCACTCTGAAACACAAAAAATGCATTTATGATGGGCTAAGTGATTCTGGTGCTAATTTCTTTGTTGGTGCTGTATTTTCATTATTCCTGTGAGAAATTAGCAGTTGTCTGCCGCACTGAAGTCACAGGGCAACTTTACTAGCGCAGTGACAATGGTGTGTACAGGAGGGAAAAAAATTAACAAATTTAAACATCAGAAACAATGGTCAGGTTTTGCTGTTAAGTCCTAGAAATACCAAGCGCTTCCTTTCTTACTCATCATTTTCCAGCAATATTCAATGCTGTATTAATGTGAAATCCAATGCAGAAATGGTGGATACAGCAAACACTTAACTCCAAGTTACAGAAAACACTGTAGCACTATCTGTACCACTTATCCTACACAGGCTAGTGCGGGAGCCTATCACAGGGAACCTGGGGCACAAGGCAGGGGATGCCCTGGACAGGGTGCCAACCCATCGCAGGGCACACATAATCACACACCAATCTAGAAATGCCAATCAGTCTTTGCTGACCCGGAGCACCTGGAGGAAACCCCCGAAGCACAGGGGGAACATGCAAACTCTGCGCACACAACAGAAGTGGGATTCAAACCCCCAACCAAGGCAAACGTGCTCCAAACAACAATGTTCATACTTAAGGGTTAGAGCTACAATCCTACTAGCCCACTGACTCTCAAAATGAGCACTGGTGTGTGTTATTTCTAAGGAGACAGAGGCATGCTGAGCAAAGTGAGATGTGTTTTCTCAAAGCTGTCTAAACATCTACTGTGTGCTGCTCACAGCACGTTACTTATGGTTCACTTCCATGTGGTCACACCACAGGAGTTCAGAAATGAAGATACACCTTCATAATCACATAGAGTATTATCATGGATGCTTAAATATATCCTCAATTACCCTATGTTTTTTATTTGTAAAGTAATAGTCTAAGTGGCCAGAGACCCAGACGTGCTGACCTTGCCCTCAGGTCAGTTCATGTCAAGGCAGTCAAGTGAGACATGTTTTTTCAAAGCTGACGCCAGGAGTTCAGTTTGCACAGCTGTAACAGTGTGTTAAATACAGATCATTTCCATTCAGTCAGTTTCCATCCAGTATATTTATCCCAGCTGAAGCAAGGATTAAAACGTTTCACCTGTCACTGATTAATTCTCCCCCTACTAGTTTGTGCTAGGTTGTATGGTTATGTAAAAATAAAAATTAAAAAGGCAAAGCTCTCTGGTCTGGCAATATTATACACAAAAAAAGATTTAATTGATGGAAGAAAAGGAAAGCTTAAAAAAAAACATTTGAAGGAAAAGAGAGAAAAATAAAACAAGTGTAATCATACTGTGTCTTAAAACCGGGGAACAGGTGTGATGTAATTTTCCTAGTGAAACTATTATACAATATGGGAAGGATATGAGAACTTCTCCCTTGTTTGTAATGAGAGGCTAGCTCCAAACCCACTTTTTTTTTTTTTTTTAAATCAAGTTTGGTTTTCTGTAACATCTTTCAGTCTATAGATTGAGAGGAACTGACCTCACCCTCTCCTCTTCTGCAGTGAATCATGCCTTCAGTGCCTTCCACTAAAGAGAATGATCTCTCTAAACCTGTCTGCCCCTTTGCTGGCAAAAAGACCAACAGCATTAGTGATGGAATGTTCCAGACAAATGGGAGTGAAAGCATTGAGACGGACATCGAGATATGGATCCGTCCTGACCTTCCCAGCAAGTGCACATGGAGCCTGGGAGCACCGCTTACTGATTCCCCACACTTACATGCACTCAGGTGAGCAACATTCAGATTCCTACCTCAGTTCATTAGCTGACAGTTTTAGGGTTGTAAGGAAGTTTGTAAGAAGCCAACTGAAGAGCTTTGATGGGGGAAAAAAAAAAAAAAAAAAAAAAAAAAGATGAATCTTGCTAAAATGTTCGAAGTCCAGGAATTGTAGTTTAACATTATAGACTATTCATAACATTTTATTGTATTCATAAAAAATTGACAATTGGGGGGGGGGGCTTTGTATGTTTGCACGTGTATACACATGTCTTTTTAGAGTGGTGTCACTTTAAAAGACGTTGCCATTGGTTGGGAAGATTTCATGCGTCAAGTAACAATCAATCTAAAGGTCCTAAAGTTTTCAGGGACATTACCAACACTCGAGTGGAAAAAGCGACAGAGCCATAGTAAACACCTTAAATAGCCTTGTCAGTACACTTGGTTCGTGTTGGTTCGTGGAAAGTTCATGGAACCATAACTAATTGTTTCTGGACATGTGAGTCATTCAAGATTTCACAATGCCCTATCAGACTAATGAACAGGAGGGTAATAGGGAAGCCTGCAGTCACTTGAAGAGAGTTGCAGGATAACCTGAAAGCAGTAGGAACAGCAGTTCCTACACCCCACCAAACTAGCACAGAGATGTGTATCTAAAATATTTGGACAAATCATAACACTTTGGAACAATACACTGGTCAGATGAAACAAAAATAGTACTCTTTGGAAATAATTCAGCTTGTCATGTTCAAAGAAGGGCTGTGAGGATAAGCCAAAGATCACCATACCCACAGTGAAGTACGGAGGTTCGAGCATCATGATATGAAGCATGAATAGAGCACTGTATGGGGACGTATCAGAGGAGAATTTAATGGTCAAATGGTCAAAAAACAGAATCTGAAGAGAAGGGCGTTTTAACAAGATAATGACCCCAAACATACAGACAAAATACACTATATGGCCAAAAGTATGTAGACACCTGACCATCACACTCATACGTGGGCCTTCCCTATACTGTTGCCACAAAGTTGGTAGCACATAAATGTATCAGATGATCAGATAGCTCAGTGGTTAAGAGGTTGGACTACTGAGTGGCAGGTCATGAGTTTAAGCTGCCACTGCTGGGCCCTTGAGCAAGGCCCTTAACCCTCAACTGCTTAGGTGTATAAAATGAGATAAATGTAAGTCGCCCTGGATAAGGGTGTCTGCCAAATGCCGTAAATGTAAAATGAAGACATGGTTTGTCTAAGTTGGTGTGGAAGAACTCGAGTGGCCTGCACAGATCCCTGATCTCAACCTCACTGAACACTTATGGGATGAACTGGAATGACCACACCCCAGGCCTCCTCACCTGACATCAGCACCCGGCCTCACTCATGCTATTGTAGCATGTAAAGGTGTAGTCTGTAGTTCTTAGAAGCTTCCTGCTGCCTGGGAGGAGAGTCTGCATGGCTTTCCTTTAACTCCCAACTCAGCTCACACCTTCTGTTCAAAGTATTTTGCTTTGGCCAGTATATTCTTGGCCAGAAAAATGTAAATGGAAACCTGAAATGAGAGAACCCTGTGCATCCTCTGGAATGCCAATTTTGCAAACCAGTTTTTCCTCAAGTATCTTACATTGTGATTTAATTACATGTCTAAAACCAGTTTTACAGATCACACCTTTAATATTCTGTTATTGTTTTCCTGTTACCGTTTCCATTTATTTATGATGTTGACTTCCATTTATTTAAGCCTGTTGAACCAGATGGAACAAGCTTTTGATTGCCATTTACCCATAAAGTAACTTGAGCTTCTGCATATTTCAACCGGCCGGGTTTGAAAACAAATTTTCTCAGCCTGCAGTCGGTTATACAGTATGTCACTGTTTTTGTTTGACCCTATAGTGTACCAGTAAGGTCCTTATTTGTTTTGCCATAATATGCTCTCACTGTGTTTTTATTATTACTATTTTTTTTAAACCATTTAAAGGACAAATGCTCCAAGCATCTTACCCAACATCCTCAGAAAAATTGGGGACACGCCAATGGTACGCATCAACAAGATCAACAAGACTTACGGACTCAAGTGTGAGCTGTGTGAGTAGGAAGTCAAGACTACCTGCTGTAAAATAGCACATTTCAATGTTTAATTAGTTCAGCATTTTAGAGTGTGTGTGTGTGTGTGTGTGTGTGTGTGTGTGTGTGTGTGTGTGTGTGTGTGTGTGTGTGTGTGTGTGTGTGTGTGTGTGTGTAGTGGCAAAGTGTGAGTTCTTCAATGCCGGTGGCAGTGTTAAAGACAGGATCAGTCTGCGCATGGTTGAGGATGCAGAGAGAGCAGGCATCCTTAAACCTGGAGATACCATCATAGAGCCTACTTCTGGAAACACTGGTAATCACTGTGTGTGTGTGTGTGTGTGTGTGTGTGCGCGTGAGAGAGAGAGAGAGAGAGAGAGAGCGCACATGTGTATGTCTGATAACTGTTGAAATGTAATCATGTGGGCCAGTTTAATTATTTTGGTAGTTTAACTTGAGCTTCTGTTTCTGTGTCAGGTATTGGCCTAGCTCTGGCTGCTGCCGTGAAGGGCTACCGCTGCATCATCGTCATGCCTGAAAAAATGAGTATGGAAAAGGTACAACCATCTACAGATGTGTAATAGTTGATATAGAATGTCTGTTAATACACTTCATAAGAAAATAAACATTTGTGTGTATAGGTGGACGTGTTGAGAGCTCTGGGTGCGGAGATAGTCCGCACACCCACCAGCGCCCGTTTTGATTCCCCAGAGTCCCATGTGGGCGTGGCTTGGCGCCTGAAGAATGAAATCCCCAATTCTCACATCCTGGACCAGTACCGCAATCCCAGCAACCCCCTGGCTCACTACGACACCACAGCTGAGGAAATCCTAGAGCAGTGCGATGGTTAGCATCACTTTCCTTACATCAAGAAATTTCCCCTTCATCTTTGCAGTTATACTTATTTACCCATAGACTAACAACTTCATTAACTTATATGCGGCATACCTTGTGTTAAATGTGCTTCTAAGTTCTCTGTCTCTTTGCGTAGGAAAAGTAGACATGCTGGTAGCAGGAGCTGGCACTGGGGGCACCATCACTGGTGTAGCCCGCAAACTGAAGGAGAAATGCCCCAACATTAAGGTGAATGCTAACGAGTTGAATGTGTACTTTGTGTTGGAGGACACCAGATTTTAGGAGTGCTGTACAGTCATGATTTATTATTTATTTCAAATTTATACATTGTACTAGGAAGATGATGCTCATTATTTACAACTGGGACATAGCTGTTAACATTTCTGTTCAAACTGTATTAGTTTTCCTTCTACTACAGCAGTGTTGAATTCTGATTGTTCAAGCATGACTCTGCTACAATTCAAATCACAGGTTTATATTGATGCACTCATTCTAATTGCACTCATTCATTGCACTCATTCTCATTGTTTCTGTAGTAACAAGTAATTCACATGGACCTGTATGACGGACACTCCACATAATCTATATCTAATAATAAATGTTTATAAAACGTTTTATTTAACAAAGAAAAATGTATAATCATTGATTATGGCAAAGTTGCCTGTTAAGGGTTTCTAAGTAAGCTTTGTTAGAGGAATAAAAAAAAAGATAGGCAGGTGTGGTGAGGAGATGACAGTTTACAGCACTTATGTAAGTGATAACATGAAATAACGTGTTTTGTGGATATTCCACAACTGTAAATTTTAAAACATGTCAAGCTGTATCACACCACGCTGTCATTAATTATTTACAGTACACCTTGAAGTGTTTTGTTCTTTACACATCTGGAAAATTATCAACAGACTTTATCTGTGTTTGTGTATTACATAAATGCTGACTGTACTTATCTATTACGTTAACTATAGTTAAAAAGCATATAGCTATGAATGCTACAGTATACAGCTTCTGAAACCATGAATTAATCTTAATAGGAAAATAACTGAATTATTTAAATATACAAAGATTAAAGAAAAAAAATTCCAATGGCTCTGTTATCAGATTATTGCTGTGGACCCAGAAGGATCCATTCTGGCTGAACCAGAGGAACTAAACCAGACGGATAAGACGCAGTACGAGGTGGAGGGCATTGGATATGACTTCATTCCCACCGTGCTTGACAGATCCGTGAGTGAATGCTTACGTAAAAACACACACACTCATATGCAAACACGCACCCACGTTCGTAAATACCTCTCCTAGATAACAATATTGGATAAGATCCCAAAAGGTAAGGTGACTTTGCAAAAAACATAGTGCTGTCTCATGATTGGTAGGAAGTGAAATGTTACAATTTCACAAGAGAGGGAGAGAGAAAGAGAGGAAGAGCAGATTGGAGCAGTCAGAGTAAGGATGATTCTGTGCAAAAACTCATGAAAAGAAATACTAACTGCTCTCCAAGTACCTGTCTGTGTTTTAAAGGTTTTTAAATCTAGATAATTTTAGCCTCCTTTCCCCGCCCCAAAGCTTAGGTGGCACTTTGTCATCGAGCCCTTCATTAGATAAAGACTACATTGAACTAGTATCCATTTCATTCCAGTTGTGCTTGGCATTTTAGCTATTTACCCTATTAGTTCATTTCCTATGTTAATTGTGCTTTGTTGAACTTTCAATATCTTTGCTATTTAATCTCTTACCCACACTGTGGATTCAAACCTGTTCAGGCGGTTTCCTCATAGATTTTCTTGAAATGTCTGTGTCCCTATGGTTCAAAAATATATCATCCCTGCTATCTTATTAATTCCTCTGTCAAATTAAACTCCAGATCCATCAAACATGTCACGGTTTCTCCCTTTACGTCAAGGAATTCCTTGTGCTTGTGATTGTTTTGGTTTCTGTCCTGTCATTGGTTTGTTACCGTATTGAGTTCACCTGTTTTGTGTTAGTTCTTGAATAGTTTGTCTTTTTATACGCTCTTTAAATCCGAGTCTGGTGTTTCATTGAACTCGTCTGGTTTGAAGGTTAAACAAGGATAGTCCATAATCAGCTCACGGTACATCACTAACCATTTTACTGTAAATTTGTTCTCTAGTTTGGAGACAAAAGGAATGAATATATATATATATATATATATATATCAAAATTTGTTAGCACCTACAGTAACTTCAGTAGCAGCTAACCTGAAACCAAAAGCCCTTCAGTAGGTATTTGTAGATTACTTTTTAATATAAATTGTATTATTACTGTTTAGTTTTTAGTAAAATATTATGATATAAATTTGTGGATACATCAACCACTATAATGCTGTGTATTACTGGGTAGCTTAATTTTATGATGATTGCACCCAAGATTACTAGGTATCGATTCCTAACCCTGTGTTTGTATGTGTTTCTTTGTAAGGTGGTAGACAGCTGGTACAAGTCCAATGATGAGGAGTCATTCACTATGGCTCGTATGCTTATAAGAGACGAGGGCCTGCTTTGTGGTACGGTACACTAAATTGTTTCCCTGAAAAAACAGACTCGTGGTGCTTTAGCATTTTTACACATCAGTAATACACTCAGTGAAAATCCATTCAACCTCAACCTTGTGCTTTATTCGAAATTTCACACCTGATGTCTTCAGGTGGCAGTTCAGGCACGGCCATGGCAGCAGCCGTGAAGATGGCTAAAGAGCTGAAGGAAGGGCAGCGCTGTGTGGTCATTCTTCCTGACTCCATCCGCAACTACATGTGAGTAGAGAAATTCTAAGTAGTTGTAAAGAAAATGAGAGATGATGGAGGATTATTTGAGGGAGCTTAAGGATGAAGGAGCCCCATTTCTCTTTGATTTGGTCATCTGCCAATTCCAACGCACCGGTCAGCTCTCCCCTACTGCAACATCCTGCATCACAGGGCAGCATAACACACACTGAGGAAATCGGTATCAGCCCTCTTCCACATACATGAGCTCACAGATGCCTTTGATGGATAGGGATGGACAATATCTCCTGACAATAGCATAAATGCTTTTCTACAACCACTTTTTATTTTAGGATCCCCGACAAGACCCTGAGGATTGGTTCAAAAGTTTATACATTCTGTTTGTACCTATATAATACATAATATATGAAAAGCCATAGGTTTTGGTGGTATGTAATGATAGTTTAAAGGAATGTGTTGTTCCTAATGGATCCTGAAGGCTTTTCAAGTTATATTCTGATTGTAGTCATGGACCCACTTTCAGTAAAGTTCTATTATGTAATGGAAACCAGCAGAGATTTTCCTAATGGAATTATTTATTTTTTTAAACATGTACAACTATATTTGCATAGCTAATTCTGGGTTGACGTGTAGCTAACCTGTGTCCCAGGAGTAGTATATTCTAGACAAGGAATTTGGTTTTGAATGATGATGATGGTTTGTAAATATAACAAGTTCTCTTAAGGAAGCATTGTATGAGCAATAGTTACTCATACCAACAATTAATATAGTGCTTATATAGTGTTTATATAGTGTTTGTTTGAGAGATTTAGTTTTCCAGTTATTTCTGTTCAGTATATGTGCCAATAGTTGTGCTCAACAGATAATAATTCATCTTTTTTTTTATTTAGGTCCAAGTTCCTAAGTGACAACTGGATGTTCCAAAAGGGCTTCCTCACTGCAGAAGACATCATGGTTAGCAAGCCCTGGTAAGGACTGCATGTTTTTTAATGTTACACACAAATGATGTCCGTTATGGTATGGATTTTTTTTATGTTTTGCTTTACCTTTAGAAAATGCCAGATGATGCTATTAAACAACAAGCACTTTGAACAAGGTTTCATCTCTCTCTCTCTCTCTCTCTCTCTCTCTCTCTCTCTCTCTCTCTCTCTCTCTCTCTCTCTCTCTTTCTTTCTTTCTTTTAGGTGGTGGAATCTCAGGCTACAGAGTTTGAACCTTTCAGCTCCTCTCACTGTTTTGCCCACAGTCAGCTGTCAAAAAACCATCAAGATTCTGAAAGAAAAGGCGTTTGACCAAGCACCAGTTGTAGATGAGGCTGGGTGAGTGTCTTACTCACTCATATACACACACATTCACACCTGGCATGCAAAACATTCTTTTAAATACTGCATTTGAATGGTAATTACTTGTAAAAAATGTTTTTGCATGCTACAGCATTTTTTTGGATCATTTAATAAAAAGAGAACGGTGGTGTAAGCACAAACTTTTTGCTTAGAAAGTGTACAAGTGGCACCTGTTGGCTCACTAAGTGTTTTTTCCTCTGTGTATTAGGGTCATTCTTGGTATGGTCACCCTGGGGAACATGTTAGCCTCTCTGCTAGCTGGAAAGATCAAACCATCTGATCCCGTCAGCAAAGTGCTCTACAAACAGTTCAGACAGGTTTATCACACAGCCATCTTTATTGGGCTAGTAGCTAGTGCTATGCTATGGAAAAAAAAACTGAATTACTGACATGAAACCACCTTTTCTCAGATTTGTCTAACTGATAACCTTGGAAAACTCTCTCGGATCCTGGAGACAGATCACTTCGCCCTGGTGGTGCACGAGCAGATTCAGTGTGAGTGCTCAGACTTTTAATAAATCATGACTTTCCATTTCTGCCCCATCATCAGTGCAATAGGGTAAAGTTTTCCCCAGAAAAAGACTTTCAAGGGGAGGCGAAGTTCACTGTTTGTGTCTTGCACAACAGGCTGGTTGGAAAAAATACTTATGCCAACCAAGTTCACCAATTTCTCACAGTGTGACACAATGTTCTTGTGCCAGTGCCAGTTTTTTTGGCCATGGATGAAGTTAATGTGTCAGTTCTGGACATACCATCCAAAACTCTGTGTCCTGGCTCCCAAACACGCACTAATAATGGGAAGACAACTGCTATTGAGACTTACGTATCCAGTTTGATGGTGAATAATCTATTTAGCACTCCTAACCCTACATGTAACATGTTTTGATACTACTGTATGATCACAGAATATGCATTACAAAACAATATTTTGCAAAAAAATGATCCCTGTTGTTGACAGGCACCCATTAAATAAAGATCTTTGTTGGGCCATCTAAAACAAGAATGAACATAGAATTGTGTTTTGCAGTTGAATCCCCAACCAGAATGTCTACCTATAAATTGTACATTCCCAATCTCCATTCTGTTGTTGGCTGTGATACTCGCAGCCAAAAACTCCTAAATTGTATCAAATCTACCTCTGAAGGTGATTGAGTGATGTCCTCCTTGATGAAATGAGTCCCATGCCCTGATGAAGACTAACTAGATGGAAACAGTGGCATTTGTTTTTACCTATTGCAAATTAAAACACCATATTAATTCCTTAGTGGAACGAGTTCCCTCCATCCCTTTCAGACATAGATTTTGATCAGCAGCAGCTTGTGACATACACTATATTACCAAAAGTATTCGGTCACCCATCCAAATGATCAGAATCAGGTGTCCTAATCACTTGGCCTGGCCACAGGTGTATAAAATCAAGCACTTAGGCATGCAGACTGTTTTTACAAACATTTGTGAAAGAATGGGCCGCTCTCAGGAGCTCAGTGAATTCCAGCGTGGAACTGTCATAGGATGC
>CM041000.1:7783366-7793506 GCA_022985145.1 Pangasius djambal | reverse complement strand
TTTTTTTTTTTTTTTTTTTTTTTTTTTTTTTTTTTTTTTTTTTTTAAATAAAGATTGTCTTTTACTTCTTTGTGTGTTGTATTGCATTGTGTTGTATCATGAACACTATTAAATATTACTGTTTACAATAAGTGTACAATGTTGTGTAAGAGAATACAAGAGCTCTTAAGCTAAAAGTTTTTTGCTCTTGATAGGTGTTTTCCTTTGTAAGAAGTTTCTCTAAACTGATTCCCACTAGAGGGTAGTGTGCTTCCTTTATTTTTTTCAAATGCTTGGTTTACAGCAGAACATTTCAATGGAGGTAACTGTAAGAACATTAATGTCCTAATAAAAGAGCAAATATAAAGAATTGGAAGTCATTACTATTGCATGCACTATGCTGTACTGGTGATAGTAGCAGCAGGTTTGGGAGGTTTATTCAGTCATTTTCAGTACCTGCTTCTTCCTAGAGCCTATCACGGGAACCCTGTGTGTGAGGTAGCAATACACCCTGGATGGCATGTCGGTCCATTAGAGAGCACCATGCACACGCTATTCACACACTCATTCATGACTAAGGGGTAATTTAGCATAGTCAATGCTACTGGCATGTTTTTGGGTGGTGGGAGGAAACCCATGGGAAAATCCACACAGGCAGTAAACTGATTTAACCATTTGTTTTTATTTATTACTGTGGGCCTGATTAAAACTGAAGTCAGTAACATCATCTAGATCCTGTAAAAGTACTTTTGATTTCATAATGTTATATCCATTAATTGAAATCTTTACAGCAGGTCATATTGAGTTCATATTAGCATGCAGAATTTCTATTAGATTTAGCTAATACCGGTGTTATTCATTTCAGAATTCTGCATTTTAAGCCCTGAAGCTTTTAGAAAAAAACGAACGTGCATGACCTAGTATTACACATTTTGAATGATCAAGCATTGGGTCTATAGATGCAGACTGTTCTTATTTGCCCCAGGTTAGAGTGGCATTCTTATAACTGTTGTGGTTTGTCCTCTCACTGTTCAACCCACTGAGAAAAAGCAATGAGCAATCAAAAGCTGCTGAGCAAGATGAAAATGTGTCCAGGGATTAAAGGCCAGTAATATCTGGCCCCTGACTGTCCTGATGGAAAACACCCAAGCAGTCAAGCTGGCTTGTGTTTGTTGCAACCATAGAGCTTTGTTATCTGGAAATAGACCTCACTGGTGCATTTTGGTTAAGCCTTCACATGGGTGAGGTGAATGCCACCAGGATTACCTAAATGCCACTATCAGATTTGGGATCAGGGCAAAAGTTTAGGACGGTCCTGACCTGACTGTAGCCACACAAATCACAGACACATAGAATGTGTGTTTGTTGAGAGAAGTCACCGCCAGTTATTTAACTAAACTTATTTAATATAACTTGGTCCTTAGTTCACTAATAATGACACACTGCTCCCTTTGCTTGGTGTAGGAATCATTAGATTGTGTTTAATGGAATAGAGACCTATATGGGATTATTATTTCTTTTTGCTGAATGCAACTAAAAGCTAAATAGCATGATGAATGATGGATAATACCTTGTTTATAATTGAGTCAATGGCCAAGGTACTGAGGCAGATTTTTACTTTAGTAGTTCTCATTGATTCATGCATTCATCTCCAGTAACCTATTTATCCTGGTCAGGTGTCCTGGTGGATCCAGAGACTATTCTATCAACAGTGAAGGAATACACTCTGGATGAGATACCAGTCCACCACAGGGCACCACACACACTTACCCTTACATAGGGTGAATTTACTGTAGTCAGTCTATCTACTCCCATGTCTTTTTGAGGTGGGAGGAAACTGGAGAACCCTGAAGGAAACCCACACAGACAAAGAGAGAAAATGCAACTGAGCATATACAGCTGTAGTCAACCCAGGAAGTGGCCCAAGATGCTTAATTTGCCAAACCGTGACCTATTCCAAATTTCCCTAGCTATTCAAATTCCAATCCTCTGCTTTAGTTTGTTTTGGCAGCTAGGGCCAGATTGTCGTCAGTGACATTCTGCTGACACTACTATTCCCACCATGAGCTCATGCAATTCCAGACGGATCTAATTGTAAGCCCCCTTTTCTGGCTCTTTCTGTATATAAAGACAGGTTGTGGCCACATTCGAGGGTAGTACACACCCTTTGACAATCCCTGTCTTCTCTTGGATCCTTGCACAGCCTCCTCTCAGCTCCCTCCACTGCACGTATTCTCTTCAAGCACACTCTTTTAAAGGGTGTCCAAAGCAAAGGCTCAGAATTGGACCAAGATTGACCAAGCAACAGCAAGCTGAGAAGTTATGGATATTGCCATCCAGTACCCGTGGTTCAGACGTGCCCTGAGCTACCCCTCTCGCCTCTTTGACCAGTTCTTTGGAGATGGTTTGTTTGATCATGACCTCTTCCCCTTCACTTCCTCCACCATCAGCCCTTACTACCGTCACGCCCTCTTCCGCAGTTTCCTGGACTCCTCCAACTCTGGCATCTCTGAGGTAAGGGGCTGGTTGGCTGTGGACTGAGAGTAGTGGTCTCAGAGATGTCTCAGGGATCCATAACTCCAGTCCTGGAGGAGTTCACTGCTCCCAATATGCCTGATCCAACTTATGAAGGGCTTGATAATTAGCTCATGAGCTGTATCGGGTGTGTTTGGAGCAGGAAAAAGTTGAAACTATGCAAAGCATTGGGCCTTCATGTAGAGGTTTGGTCAGGTGATGAAGTATCTATCAGGAGGTTTGCATTAGTGCAACCTCCTGAAGCTCCTGCTTTTGAGTTGCTTTTTTCTACAAGTTTTTATGTAGAAGACAAATGTGCCTTATGTTACAGAAAATGCACTAGGACATGAATGGATAACAACTAGCCAAAAGGAAGCATGATTAGCATAATACTATCATCCTATCAGGATGTAGCACTGGCCTATCATCTAAAATTTAAAGATGGTAGAAGTTGAATTGATAGTGTAAGTTTTATTTCAATGTAATATTAAGTGTTACATTTCACTCAGACTACATGGTCTGCTAGAGATCAGCATGAGACCTACAGTTGATTATTTTAATCCATAGCATCTTTCTTCCTTCCCCAGGTGAGGTCTGACAGGGACAGGTTCATGGTTTACCTGGATGTGAAACACTTCTCCCCTGAGGAGCTCAACGTAAAGGTGGCAGATGATTATGTGGAGATTCATGGCAAGCATGGGGAGAGACAGGTGAGCTGACTTGAGTACTCATGCTAGTATACAGCATGTTGTATGGTTTTATTTGCAGAACAAATAATTGTTTGTAGAACAACAAATTGTTTGTCCTAATTATTACCCAGTTTTCTTGCATTGGTTATCTGGCTTTTTGAGCAGGGTTCCTTCAGTGGTGTGTCCAGGTTTTTGGATATGGGCTGGTAAAAGGAAGCAAAAGAACACTAAGGGATGGCACCACTTAATTTTTAAATATATATAGGGCTATAATATGTACTATGAACAGACAGTGTAATGGCTTCATAGTGGCTTCCTAATTCCTAATGCTCAAGGGATTTGGTCAAATGACTGACAACAGTACATTAGTTAGATATGATTTATTAGTCTGCATGAATTGCATAGTAATGGACCTCTCATGGAAGTGATTTAAAGGCATAGTTGATTGGAAATTGGGGTGACAAGGTTTAGGGTGCTGCACACCTGGCCCTGCATTTGGTCTCTGTGGAATGCGCCTCAGGTTATTTCTGCACACTGAATTTTACAATGAGTTGTTTGGGAATAAATAGAAAGGCAACTGGGGCTGAGTTATTTAAATGCATCTCTAAATATGCATCAATAGAAAAGGACAGTTGATTGTCCATGGTTACCCCAAGGTTGTGTGCAGTAACCGAAGGCGAGATCAGAGAATTGTCTAGGGATATTGCAAGATCCTGAGATGGGGATGAATCACCTGGGATGAACAGCAGTTCAGTTTTGCTGGGATTAAGTTTCAGCTGATGAGCTGTCATGCATGATGAGATGTCTGCCAGACATGCTGATATCCGAGCAGAAACATGAGTGTCTGAGGGAGGGAAGGAGAGGATGAGTTGAGTGTCATCCGCATAGCAGTGGTATGAAAACCCATGTGAGGATATGACCGCACCAAGAGATCAAGTATAGAGGGAGAACAGGAGAGAACCAAGTACTGAGCCTTGTGGGAGACCAGTGGAGAGTCTGCGGGGAGCAGATGTGGATCCCCTCCATGTCACCTGATATGACCGACCTTCTAACACAATGAATAGCATGCAGTTGTAGTCATGAGATAATCATTCCTGAATAAAGGGTTTGCAATAACTCAGTTGCAAGGTGGGTGCAGGATTTGTGCTGTGCAGATTTCTAGACTTTGAAAACATTAAAATGAATTAAAATTTGGCTTAAATATTCTACAGCGTGTGAAAGGCAGAGGTCTGTTAGGCTACAGAACGCATCTTCCCATGTCTTCTTTTCCTGCTCCATGATCAGTTTTCTTTTCTACATCATTCCTTTTCTAATTTTTCTCACCAATCCAATTCATCCTATCCCCATTTTATGCATGCTTTAAGGAGTGAACGGATTAGGGGAAACAGCTTGGAATGTTTTCACCAGTTTGACGTAGTTTCTGCGTCATGGGTGAAGGTCCCTTTGGGAGTTGGTGAAGCCTTGTGGGTAATGTTTTACAGGTTAAACCACCCTTTACCATAAATCTGGTTCAGTGTGTGAATGTGCATTTTTGTGCATGTGCTGTTTGTCTGGCAATTGTGATAATTGCCTACATCTTATTAGTCAACAGTCATTGTAAGGGACTGTGCTTCATTTATTAAATTGTCCTCAGCTAGGATTATGGTACGGTAAAACAATATTGTAGAGATATAATGTACATAACTGACAAAACCTACAAACTCTAGAAGACCTGATTAGTATGTTTGAGTCACTGTATAAACTGATGACGTTTCCTCTTAGATATTTGTAAGTCTTTTACAAAAAGACCTGTCTTTCCTAATCTTAAACCTCACAAGCAAATATGAAGTCCTGAATTCATGTTTCTCACCATCGTTATCTTTTAATGCTTCCTCCAATCATCCAATGAATGTTATTATTTTCCAACACTGTCTCTGAAATCCATCCATCCTCTGCCAATACATCCTCTCATCCACCTCTCCTCTCCTTTATTCTCCACTTTCTCCCGCAGGACGACCACGGCTACGTCACACGGGAGTTCCACCGCCGCTACCGTCTACCCTCCAGTGTTGATCAGTCAGCCATCACCTGTACACTTTCAGGTGATGGCCTGCTCACCATCTGCGGCCCAAAAACAGGTGGCTCAGAATACGGGCGTGGAGATCGCGCCATTCCTGTCACCCACGATGACAAACCCAATCCTGCCCCTTCCTCTTAGACAAGTGGATGAGGGTGCATGAGCATGGCTCAGCAGGGGCTCTAATTGTTGATATTATTATAATCAAGTATAATGGGGAGAAACAGATTAAGAGGAATGGATGGCCACTGTTTAGGAAGTTCTTTCAAATCCGGCCACTCCAGAATAAAACCAAATTTAGGAAGCTGATTTACTTTTCTTTGAAGAAGTCAAACAAGAAAAAAGAACTTTGGTTACAAAATTAGTTTCTGATAAGTAGGGCTGTGATTTGCAAGAGTTTCTATAGACAGTCATCCAGCCTCCTAACTGTTCTTCCTGTGTCTGATCTTTTCTCTTTTTTGCTTGTATGTCACCTGACTTTTTCTTTGCCTTCTCTCCTCTAACCTTGTTTTACTGAAACGCCCCTCACCTGAGGCATGTACTAAAACTATTATCTCAATAAAGATGTATTATTAACCAAAGCAAAAAATAAAGTCACCTGGTCTTTTTCCAATTTTCAGCTGACAGGATTGAAACCCAGTGTGGTCTTCTGCTGTTGTAGCCCATCTGCCTCAAAGGTTCGACATTCTCAAATGCTTTTCTGCTCACCAAAGTTGTAAAGAGTTTTTGAGTTACTGTAGCCTTCATGACACCTGTAACCAGTCTGGCCATTCTCCTCTGACCTCAGCATTTTCTGAAATACTCAAACCAGCTCATCTGGCACAAACAACCATGCCACGGTCAAGGTCACTGAGATTGCATTTTTTACCCATTCTGATGGTTGATGTGACCATTATCTGAAACTCTTGACCTGCATCTTCATGATTTTATGCATTGCGCTGCTGCCACATGATTGGCTGATTGGATAATTGCATGAATGGGGTGTTCAGGTGTTCCTAATAAAGTGGTCTGTGAGTGTATATTCACATTTAGAATTCATTTGAGGCTTAGGAAAGAAATTTGCCAACAACCAGAAAATGCACATCATTCATCCTTTTATATTTACAATGAATTAATAAATACCTCTTTGGTTTGGCATAAAAATATCAATAGTGGCATGCACAGGGTGAATAAATACAGATTATACACAATACAAAACATACACAAGGTAATCACTGATGACTCTGATTAATGCTCTATTATCATCATTCCACTCCAATCGCAGTCAGATTGTATTGTATATATCAAGCAAAACAAAGCGCATATAAAGAATAATTATTGCTTATTTAAATACATGAGAAAATACACTCAATAAGGGCCTTGGATAAGGTGCTCGGGAATAAAAATAGGACATTTTTGCTCCTCTATTATTATTTTTGCACACTTAACAGCAGTCAATAACATTTTAAACAGTAGTCCAGAAATATGTGTATCCTCTGGTTAGACCTTATTAATCACATACAGTATAGTGCATAGTCTTTTGTTCCCATTATTTCGGGAGAGTAAAAATGACTCAGTAGTAAATGAATTTTACATTTACATGTAGTCATTTTGCATACACTCTTAATCCAGAGTGATTTATAAACTCTTGTGTTCTGTCCAGGTCAAAATAATAGATTTGTCATTTCTACTGTAACTGGAACAGCTAGAGCTACAGCTCTAGAAAGTTGTTGCTACAATACTATAAAATCAAAAGAGATCACCAGGTACAATGGACCCTCCATTACTACTAATGAACATCAGCGTGAGCTTGGTTTTATCTGCAGATGTGCCTCCAGGAGCAGTGCGGTGGAATCCACCATGTTTGAGGAAGAACAACTAGAAGTGGAGCACATATAGGTTGCTGGCAGGCAGGAAGAGTGAGATGGTGGATCTTGTCGAGGACACAGCAGACTCTGAGGAGTGTGAAGGAGGGATGAAGGGTTGTGGTGAAATTTGCGGTAACCTGAAGTGGATAAAGAAGTTAAGCGGTGTGCCGGACAGCCGGAGTGATTCTGGATAGCCGCAGTAGGAGGAGGATGAGGAGAAGGCTTTTGTAGCAGATGGGGATGATGACAACAAATATTAGATGTCCTGCAAGAAGACAAGAAAGAAAACTTGCACTCAGAGCATTAAAAACTCTAATTATGTAAAACCAGTAAAAGCTACCTAAACATAGTATTTTCATATCTGTGCATATCACTCCAAAATAAAAAAAAAAACATCTGGTTTATATATATATATATATATATATATATATATATATATATATATATATATATATATATATATATAAAATTTGATGCACTGACTTAAATGTAAACATAAAATTTGTATTTTCATGAACTAATGACAGCATGGAGCACCAATGCACTAACGTATTTGAAATGCATTTAAGTCCATAAATACAGTATATCAAAATACGTTGTATATACAAAGTATATTTTAATGTTCAGGAAAGATAGATGTAATCTGTAAAGAGTGACAGGCCAATGAGACCAGTTTTTGTGTATGGAAGTGATCAAATTCAACTACAAGTTTTAATTTGTAAATAAAATGATTAAAAAGAATTGTTAATAAATATATATATATATATATATTTTTTTACACTTTTTTATTCCATCGCATGTTAGCCGACAAAATGAATCGTCTAGAATCTTACCATTGATGGTGCTGAAGGCGTTCAGTCTGGCCATTGAGATGCTCCCATGATTGTGTTGGAGGTTTATTAGCGTGTTCTGTGTTGGGAATTTGGGGCCATGCGTACTGCATAGAAAATTTGTTCAAACCAAACTGGCCTGTTGTGTGAACATTCTTACTCAAATGCTCATGAAAAGCCCACAGACCTGTAAGCAGAACACTGAATTTTTAACAAGACAGAACTGAACTTTCTTTAAAAGACTAAAATCCATCCATCCATACTGCTTATCCTGGACAGTGTTGTGTGGAGCCTGAAGCCTATCCTTGGGGACTCAGGGCACACCCTGGATGGGGTGCCAACCCATCACAGGGCACAATCGCACACACTCACACAATAAGGACAATTTAGAGATATAGGCCAATCAGCCTACAATCTTTGGACTGGGGGAGGAAACGGGAGTACCAGGAGAAAACCCCCGAAGGAGAACATGCAAACTCCATGCGGTGGAGGCGGAAATCAACCCCTCGACCCTGGAGGTGCGAGGGAAATGTGCTAACCACTAAGCCACTGTGCCCCTTAAAGGACTAAAATAATAGCTATAATTTCAAACTAACTGTATAGAAAATAATATATAGGGTTAGAGTTAGGGTTCGTTGTACTTCCATTTTGTTGGCATGCCATTACAAGGAAAGCTACAAACTCCCCCAGCCTGAACCTTAAACTTTCATTACACTGTATATGAATTGGACTCAGCAAATTACTGGTGTAGCTGTCCATAATTAACATATAAGCTGTGGATTTTTTTTCTTGTCTTATTAATTTCAATGGGGAAAAAAAGAGAGGCCGGTGATGGAATGACTGTTTATAGCTGATATAATGTAAGTGGTAACATCATGTAACTTGTTTTGGCATACATTCCACAACATCAAACAATAAACTGATAAAAAGTAACTGATAAATGACGTTTCATTAGAATTATAATGTGTCATTCTTTAATTAATAAAAAATGTAACTGCCGTTTATAAAATTTACAGTCTACCTGTATATCCTGTTTTTAGTACAGTGGATACTAAGTGGATAGTTTTTTTCTTCTAAGGTTTTTTTTTCTTTTTTCCCTAAAATGTTTCTACTTGGTTTTTATTTAAATTTGATTTGTTACAAAATCAGATTAAATGTGTGAAAAGATATGATAAGATTTACTTTCCTTTCAGAATTAGCTTAAATAGACTTGTTAACAGAATGTGGTAGAGAACAACATTAATGTTATAACTATTTCAGATTCCTTTGTCATGAGTATTATCTCCAGCTTCTTCTATCTCCACACTCGTGTACTTCTACTCTTGTACCCACTCTGATCTTACCTTGGGGCAGTGAGGTGTCTGAGGCTCTTCTGCCCTCCTGAAAATTGGGACCTTCCAGACTTGTTTGGAATCTCAGGACGGATGAATGAGTGAGAGAGCTTCTTTCTGATTTCAGTGAAAATGGATACTGTCCCTGAACTTGTTTCATAGAAACTTGTGGGTCTAAAAAAGCACCAGGGGAAATGAAAGAGGTGCTGGAGACAGTGAAGGAAGAGGCAGGAGAGCTGTCTGCAGTGGCACTGTCCACTAAATCCACTACAATATCTGCAGATATTAACAGACAGAAATGATTATTTTAAAAAAAGTCACATGAAGATACTGCATATTTATAAAATTGTTAAAAAATTACCGTGCCAAGGAATGTAATAAATTGTTTTTCAGTAGTCAAAGACACTTGTTACACAAGAGACAAATCAAATGTTTTACAGAATATTTTTGCTATATATAAAGAGAAAACAATGTGTCTTTTATTGTGTATTAATGTTGACAGAAAATACTTATTATTACTTTTAATATTATTGTGTATTTTCCTCTGTGGTGTTAATGCATGTAACGTCTGTTGCACACTATTATATATAATTGAACAAACATTCATTCATGGCTGATCAGTGTATATAACACCAGATATTGACTCAGCTCAGCCACTAGTGCTCTCAGTCAATAAGAACTGCCACATTCATTTCCCTTACACTGCCCTCCAAAAGTTTGGAAACGCCTGAACAAAATAGGGTTTTTGGGCAATATCAGCATAAATCCTCTTTAGTTAGTGACCATTTTGCATTGATAATAAGGGACAACACTAGGCATCCGAGCAGTCAGTTTATTCAAACATTGACTTGATATATTACTCCAAGCCTCCTGGAGGATTGCCCAAAGATGATT
>CM041000.1:7737437-7783266 GCA_022985145.1 Pangasius djambal | reverse complement strand
CATGTTTATGTTCATAAACTTTTTATTTAATAAAATATGTTTTCATAGTTTGTGTTGTCCCTTATTATCAATGCAAAATGGTCACTAACTAAAGAGGATTTATGCTGATATTGCCCAAAAACCCTATTTTGTTCAGGCGTTTCCAAACTTTTGGAGGGCAGTGTATATTAGTGAAGATGTCCACTCAGAACAATCTGGCAAAAATTCTGTTTTCAACTTTTCATTGCTACTGAATTAAAACCACTGAGATATACAGGTGTCCCATTCAAGGATATGACCCTGTCGCCCTCCCAATGATCCCGGGATAGGCTCAGGAAATGCACAGAATAGGGACCAGGATAATGAATGAATGAATGATTAAAAACTACTTTTAATAGTTTAAATTTGACCTATGTGTCCTGAAATAGAGGTCACCCCCAATTAATAACCAGCTCATGACTCCTTATTTTGGAACGTTCTTGTAACAGTAGCACACAATTCCAGTGTACTTACTTGGTGGGTGACACCAGCTTTTATAAGATGACACCTCAGAGTCAATGTGTCTGTGTATCGTGCTCCTGTTTTCAGCTGTATAGTCAAGAGGTAACTGCTTCTCCTCTTCATCCACATTTTTAACCTGTACTGCTCTGCTTAATTGAGCATCCAGTAAGTTGCTGGGAGAGGGAGAGTTTCTGTATTGTAACATGGGTGGACTTGCATCTAATGAATTTCCCAACACTGGTAGTGAGTAACACGGCTTTTTAGACCAATCTGGAGTTTTTTTTATTTGCTCTTGTCTGTTCGTCAGTCTCTCCAGCAAGAGCCAGTAAATGGCAGAGAAGTGGTTGTAGCTGTCATTCTGTAAAGACTAGAGAAATAAATACAGATGTTAAGTGTTTCAGTGGGCAAAAAAGATCACAATGGCATCCCAACTTTTTGATGTTGAATTTTTAAGTAAGCAAATTCAGAATAAATATATTATTTTTTAAATATCATTTCTTTTTACACAGTTAGAATGCTTTTGATCACTTGCGGTAACAATAAATTTATTCTATTTTAAGATGACCAAACTGTAAATATTTTTCTTACAATTATGTTACAATTGTTACACTGACATGTTAGATACTGCAAGCACATACAAAATGACCCAAGTTCAGCTTACTTCAATGGTCCTCCGCTTGTCGATGCCCAGCGTCTGCATGAGACTGAGCACTTGCTCATTGTAACTCTTTGCCTGGCAGTGCCTCTCAGGCTCAGGAGGGTTAAATAAAGACTGGCACACTGCTATCGGCACAGCTTTCATCCAGCAGTGCTGTTTGATTTGTGCCAGACTGATACGTTTGGCCGGATCCACCACCAGCATCCTCCGTATCAGGTTCTCACACTCTGGATAAGAGCAGAGCAAGAGGAAGAATGCTGAAGTCTGACTAGCTCAACATGACACACATATCAGTTAGTCATGGTTTGAGAGTATGTAGAATTGGTACCCTGAGACATGAAGTAAGGAATCCTAAAGTGTCCCTCTATGACACGCTGTTTCAGAGCTGGAAGTGAGGCAGCATCGAAGGGCAGAGATCCACACACTAGCACGTAGAGAACCACACCTAGACTCTGAAAATCAAAGAAGATTTAGTATCTCAACAAAAAAAAACACATCTCAAAAAACACCCAGTGAGCTTCTATGGGCCCAAAATAAAAAGACACATTTTTCACTCCAACTATCTAGTTATGGACGATGGGACTGAAGTTCATCTAAGAAAATTACCCAGATGTCTAGCTGTGGTCCCTCATATTCCTTTCCCTTGAAGATCTCCGGGGCTGCATAAGGTGGACTTCCACACCAGGTATTCAGAGGCTTTCCAGGTACAAAGAAATTTCCAAAACCAAAGTCTGAGGAACATAGTGAGAAAAAAGATGACAGTATATGCAGATGTATTGGGATTCCTGACACACACATAACCATGGCCCCAAAAAACAAATAATATCACCACTAGTGATGTCACTGCCTCTGAGACTTGCTAACTCTGACATATTTAAATTGATCACTAGCAAAACTAGCATGTCAAGTATCACTATGATGTAACACTTAAAAGTATATACCACATATTGGTCTAGAAGATCAGAGAATACATAGAACATAATTTTAACATATTTTAAAGAAGGTTTATGCTAGATTGAGTTAATGTTACTAACTAAACCAACGGAGTTTGCTCTCTGTGTATTTTTCATTTTGTCATTGGTAGCCATGTTGGTTCGGACCATTACTACGAGCTCAAGGCAGTTATATATGCTCAAATATGAACTATGATAGTTATGTACTTTGAGACACAGCTACTGAGTCTCAGTGCCATTACCAAGTCTGTATTCTGGTAATCTACTTCCTGGTTTCGTGTGTGTGCATTTTGAGCTGCTTTGTTTTTTGGACTTCACTATGAATTTGTTTGTACTGAGGTTCAGACTAAGTCAGGATTCGGGCTAACATTCCTGAATAATTATTTAGTTTTTTTTTTAAAAAATATTCTATTTCACTTTTATTAAGAAATCAGTTCACATGAACAGTTGCTTACCTGCCAGTTTGATGTTCATGTTGCTGTCCAGCAGTAAATTTTCGGCTTTAAGGTCTCTATGTACAATGTGGCATCTGTGGCAATATTCTACAGCAGAGAGGATTTGCCAAAATGTCTTGCGAGCTTCTTCTTCACTCAGATGACCGTTGCATGCAAGATAATCTTTAGAAAGACAAAAAGATTCAGCTGTGCTTGCAAACTGTTTGAAGCAGAAGAATTTTTCTCTCATATACCAACTGACAGATTTGATGAAAGATCTCATGATCAGACTTACCGAACATTTCCCCATTACTGGCATACTCTGTTACAATGTACAACATATTCTTGGTTTCCATAACCTGCAAATTAGGGACATTAATATGTTACATTCACACAATCTAGCAGTTTGAGGTCCCAAATAGCAAATCGCTTTAAGACTGACTGCATGTCCTGTTTGTCTTTCCATCATAAGATATAGTATTAATAGGTTGTGTATAGGAGAATGAACAGATTAGATCCAAAAGTGGTTTTATTTGTTTCCTCTCTTGTAAACCCAATAAAGACTCATAGAAATGATGTTAAGCAACAGTTGTGGGAAAAGTAGCACTTCATTTAAGATGGCTTCAAAGGGATAAGTAAAACATTCACCCTGTTCACATGGCTGCGAGGCCAATAAAGCATAATTGACCTTGCTCTCTGGATGGGAAGGACAACACTACTCTCCCATCAGTTAGAGCAACACTAACTGCAGGAGTGTGTGACCTCATGTACAGTATATGGAAGTGGTCAAATGCATTCATCTGCACAGTGATATTTCATGAGTGACAGCTGGAAAAGATACCAAAAGCTCATGAGCTTAACTCTACCTGTGTACAAGTTTTTTTTTATTTCTAAATTTCAAATCAAAATCATTTTTGATTTAATTAACATATGAAACTACAATAATAAACTATGAATAATAATATTGTAATTGTAGTGACTTCTGATTGCTTTGTTAACTGCTCTCTTACATCTGGGACACACTGCTAACAAAGGCTGTCACTCCTTTAACAGCTTTATGCATGGACTGTATTTTGCCCCACTAATAAATCATTTTGGTCCAAAGTGTTCTGTAATGTGTGTCAATGAGTGTAAATATAAGCTCACAGACCTGGTAGAGTCTGATGATGTGTGGATGGTTCAGAAGCTTCATGATTTTAACTTCCCTGTTGAGTTTTTCCAAGTCTGATGCATCCAAACGGGTTTTGTCGATGACTTTAATGGCGACCTGTGAGTTGTTTAGAGGAAACTGAGCAAATTTCAGACACTAAAATCCCATACTGGCAAATCATACTTAACAAACTATAATTTAATAACATATTAATTAACAACAAACAGTTGCTGGTCATGACAATAATGTAGGGAACCTGTGTTTTAGTGACTTTGTGTCTCGCCAGCTTCACCACAGCAAAGTTTCCTTTCCCCAGCGTACGGATGATCTCATAGAAGCCAACCTGGAGAGGTTTACCAACCCGGTTCATTGCGTCTGGCCCATTCTCCGGCAGCACCACCATGGTTAGTGTCCTTAACTGCTACACGATTAATCATGAAAGAGTTGAGGCAACATCATCAGGTGGTTGTTTTAGCAGCAAACTTCACTCTCAGAAAATAGTACTAAACTGTACCTTTCCTTGAAGCTGGGGTGGTACCAAGGTACAAAGTATATATTTATGTTGTCATAACATCTTGTAAAATTATATTTTTTTATAACATAAAAAGACTATTCTACTGGCTTTGCATCGTTCCTTACTAGTTCACTACTAGCTGTGCATCATTCTTTACTAGGTTGTTTTGTGCACAATTCAAAATGAAAAACAATAAGTCCAAAGGTGCAGTATTATTGTTATTATTCTGTAAAAGGTAAAATCATACGACGTTGCAAACCAGTACACGGTAGTACATGTGGGCTCCTATTTATTTAATGACTGGCTATCTGTAAATCTAGTAAATCATTGCTGTTAAGTGAAGGACCTAATTGCTGTTACAGCACCATCCATAGGCCAATAACGTCCATCAAAACATTTTTACTTACACCACCAAAGTGCACACTATTTCTGTGATTTCTTAAGACAAAGACAAAGATGAGTGAGTTAAATTATAAGATTTTGTGCAGAACTGACATCTCTGATATTTAATCTCTCCTATTTTTTTTTTTTTTTTTTTTGAGGTAGGAGTTGGGTGAATTACACCAGATTCCTAGGAAAGCAAGTTTTATCATCCAAAATAAGTCAAACATCCAGGACCAAGAATAACAAAACAAAAAAACACAATACATTATTAAATAAAAAAAAATATAATATTTTATGTGATATGGGGGCCAAGATCCTTTCTGCCAAAAAAAAAAGTGTTGCAAAGTTAGGAACCATGTTCATACACCTTACACAGCTCTTAAATTGTTTATTAATGTTTAATTCAATGCTAAATCAGAATTACTAAAATTCATGCACTTTTTTTGCACTTTTTTTTGCCCCAGAGTGTACTGTAAGGTCCACAGATAAGCATATATTAATATATGTATTAATGCTTTCATAATGATGACTTATTACATGCACTAATCATTAATGCATCAGGAAATAATGAAGCATATACAACAACCTCTTATATAGTCATATATAGGTAGCCATCATATAATAATAATAATAATAATAATAATAATAATAATATCAAGCCATAGGTTTATTGTCCATTAGTTTGCTCAACGAATAGTTGAGGAAAGTAGGAACAATAATAATAATAAGTCTTTTTTTTTTTAAATCATATGTGATAAGAACTCACCGTGTGGACTGTGAAATGTTAAAGCTCTCCATCTGTAACTTGCAGCTGCTGTGCCCTGAGCTGAAATTCCTGCACTCAGTCGCCTCATTCAAGCCTTCTGATTTTGTTTAAGAAGAAGTTTAAATGTGATTCTTTTTTTAATCACTCCTCTTGGTTTCTGCTCACTCTGGATACTGCTGCACCCAATCCTCTCTGTAGACTCGGGTCAATCCTAATTCACCATAAGAGGTCCAGCTCCCTCCCTCCCTCACTCACTCACTCCCTCCCTCTCTCCCTCCCTCCCTCCCTCACTCACTCACTTTATTATCGTCACTCTGGCGTCAAAGCACCGAGCAGGGCGCGCACAGGAGCCCATGTTGCCAAGCAACACAAGCCACATCCCAAACTGCTTGTAACGCAATAAACAGTATAACATAGGAATTGTGCTAACAGTTTAACACAAATATGTAACCAAAATGACACATAATACCAATAGATCATTACAGGGCTCTATAGCGAGATAGCGAGGTACTTATCTTGATATTGGCCAAATATTAAATCTGCTATTTAACCAGTCTGGTGCTAATAAAGCTCCTAAAATGGTGCTACTTGTTAATCTGCTAAGCTGAATCACAAATCCCTAATCACAGTTTACAAAATCTCATGAAAGGAATTAACTTTAAAAAAAATAATAGTAAAATGCCAAACATAACGATGGCGTTCTTTACATTTCGGTATCATCCAACTGTAACATGATTCAGGATGTAGCTCCAACAACTGTTGGTGAAGTTCAGTTACATTTTGTGAGATGTTCTCAGGAAGGGAATTTTCTAGCAACCCACCTAAACAGCTTGTTACAAAACATGCAATTCTAAAATGCTAAAACATTTGCACCCTTCTTTTTTTTACACCCATATACCCTCTTCCTGGCAAATTGTCAGCTGTTCCAGACTTCCATCCATCCCTCCATCCATTTTCTGCATCGCTTGTCCTACACAGGGTCGCAGGGAGCCTGGAGCCTTGGGGCACAAGGCAGGGGACACTCTGGACGGGGTGCCAACACATCGCAGTGCACAATCGCACACACACTCACACACCCATTCACACACTATGGACAATTTAGAGATGCCAATCTCTGGGGAGGAAACCAGAGTGCCCAGAGGAAACCATGGAGCACAGGGAGAACATGCAAACTCCTCACATTCAAACTCCCAACCCCGGAGGTGTGAGGCAAATGCGTTAACCACTAAGCCACCGTGCTCCCGTTCCAGACTGTTAAAGTATTTTTATTATGTTCCTAATTTTACTTGATGGCATTACTAGGCACCTAATTTTATGTCTATCGCTTAACTGGTGCAGCTCAACAACCATCTGTCTCTTGTGTTAAAGGTTCTTTGGTTTTCCCCATGGTCATGAAGAAATTTTTCATGTGTGCAACCTCATATTTATAAGTAACAGGACGTGGTCAAAGGCAACAACAGGGTTTTGTACTCTGAGAGTGTGTTTGCAATGATTGATTACCATAGTCTTGCAATATATAGTAAAAAAAACTTTACTATTTTTCAAGCCATTAAAAAATACTAGTAATACATAAAACAGCAAAATACAGAACATGTAACCAACATTGGCTTAATCACAACAGCTAGAATTACAGTCCTACATGTATTAGACGCATAAATAATTGTCCTTAACCAGTACAACTCTTAACAGAGAGAAACATTAACCATTTTCACCATTATCATTACTTCCTAGACTACCCAGGAGGTCAGACCTGCAGGGAGCCATATTTCAATGGGCCCTGTGACCTCTGACCCTTTTTAAGTGATTACATTGGCTACAGATAAATAAGAGCTGGAATTGGCCCACACAGAGAACAGAACATCAGTGTGTATGGACTGGGACTAGTACAAGGTCTGTAGGTCTCCACGTCATCACTGTTCTTTCTCTGAGGTTGTGTGACGAGTTTTGGTGAGGCACTTGATGTCCTCCAACATCTCTTGGGCCGTCTGTCTGAGGGCTGAGTGGCGGCTTGAGGCCAACTGACGGATTCTCTCCACTGGAAGGGAAAGCTGGAGGTCTGGATTGATTTGGGCCAATAATTCACCCTCCACTAGCAGAGACTGGAGCAGCCGTAGGGCCTGCAGACATACCTCTGAGTCCCGGTCTGATGATGATAAAAATAAAAAAATAATAACAATGATTATATAGCACCTTACTAAAGCCTAAGGATGAGCCATAAGAATAATCACGAAAAGTAATTCTAGCAACCTAAGACAAATGTAATACAAGATACCAATAGACAGAAAAGACTGAGATGAAGGGAGGGAGAAAGAGAAGGAAGAAGTGGCAGAGATATTCAATAAATGTCCAAGTGTTGCCTGAAGATACCTCAATACATGTGACTTCATTCTCTCACACATTCTCTCACACATTCTCTCATAAATGCCTCATTTTGTAAATAAATAAACTAATTAATTAATCATTGAAAATGATGAAATGATGGCAATCACAACCATCTTATCAGGTGAATCCTGTTGTCAGGACCTCTACTTCATAACAAGCTGGGATATGTGAAGAAAAGAATTTCACTGTGCTGTTATGTGACAAACAAAGGCTTCTTCGTCTTCCTCTTTTTCTTCTTCACCTTCTTCTATTTAAAAAAGCTGACTGGTCAGCAGAGACCAGGAACGATGCCAACAGAACAATCTGTAATAGCTTCATTCTTATGAATTTAGGCTGAATCCCAAACAGCTGCCCAATGCTTCATAGTGTTACAAATGATTCCTTATCCACCCTACATATTACACTATATGCTGATAAGCAAATCTTTCCGAATTGAAGCCAGAATGCACAAAATACAACACAAAATGATAGAAAAGATCACCATAGATCACCACTTTGCAGCATTTTGTTTGACAGCTCAAAATACTATACATAGTATACAGAAATTTGTCAACAATGTCTATGCAAGGTAAATAACGTAGACTACCAGTTTGGTGAGAATAATAATTATTGGGGATTGGTAACAATGGAGAAGCCGTAATACTGAACAGGGTGTGGTTTGTACAAAAGGGCGATGTTTGCTTAGAGCTCCAAAAGTGCAAGAGATGACACTGATATAGTAATAAATAATATACTAAGAAAAAATACATAATATGAAAAAGGGAAAGAGAGACAATTTGTGTGTGTTGTTGGTGGGATGACTATAAATGGTAGTCATACCCTCCAGAGAAAGAGAGAGAGAGAGAGAGAGAGAGAGAGGGAGCTGTTCTTAATCCTCCCTGCCACATTTCAGTTGGCATGACGTCAAAGCTGAGATCAGATAAGGTCTGAAGCCTCAGGAGGCCTTTCTCAGCTGCACTCACTCAAGTCACACTCACACACAGTCACAGATGCAAATCCACACACATACACACACCTTCAAGCAGGGTGCATATAAGTGGCAGGAGTGCAGGACTCTCGCTGATGTACGTCAGTCCATTTACGCTGAGGCTGACGTTATATAAAGCCATCAGCATCAGCCTGCACACACACACACACACACACACACACACACACACACACACACACACACACACACACAAACTCACTATAACATCTGGTTGTGAGTAGATTGTCTGTATAGAGTATATTTATATTTAATCCATGAATGCACTGTTTAACGTACAAGTTGTATTAGTAATCTTCATAAGGTACACAATTCCTATGCTCCTATGCAGAACTGAGTGTGTGTGTGTGTGTGTATATATACACTCACTAACCATTTTATTAGGAACACCTATACATCTGAATATTCATGCAATATCCAATCAGCCAATCATGTTGCAGTAGTGCAATGCATTACATCATGCAGATACAGATCAAGAGCTTCAGTTAATGCTCAGATCAAACAGAATGGGGAAAAATCGAGATCACTGTGACTCTGACTTGACATGTTTGTTGGTGCCAGGTAGGATGTACTGAGTATTTTTGAAAAGGCTGAACTCCCGGGATTTTCACACAGACCAATCTCTAGAGATTAAACACAGTATGGTGCGAAACACAAAAAACATCCAGTGAGCAGCAGTTCTGCAGGTGAAAACACCTTGTTGATAAGAGAGGCTGGAGGAGAACGGACTGGTTCGAGCTCAAATAACTCAAATAACCACTCTTCACAACCGTGATGAGCAGAAATGCATCTCAGAATGTACAACATGTCGAACCTTGAGGCAGACGGGCTACAACAGCAAAAAACCACATCAGGTTCCACTCTTGTCAGCCAAGAACTGGAATCTGCGACTACAGTGGGCACGGGCTCACAGTTTTAGATTGGAAAAAGACCAGGCGATATTTTTTTTCATGAATGAATGAGAAGGTGTACAGGTTTCCCTAATAAGATGGTCAGTGAGTGTATATGTCCATGTGAGCGCATGTGCACATGTGTGTGTGTGTGTGTGTGTGTGTGTGTGTTAACCCACACTTTAAGCTTTGGAAAGACCCCAGACTTCATTAACCCAAGCAGCTGCATCAGAGTGTCCAACAAGACATGTGCAGAGCTGGAAATGAAGTCCCTCCCACAAGTCACCGCCGCCAAATCTGCAAAGAAGTCAATATTCTGAATCTGCTTTACATACTGCAAATAAACCTAAAAGAAAAGAATGAATCTTAACCCTTACTGGTGATGACACCAGCCAGTGCTAGCACAAACTGGTGCTCGTGGGAATTGTAGTTCTGCTGCTGGGGTTTTTCCTCCTCATCCAAAGATTTCACAAAACTCTCCAGGGTTTGACCTGCTACACTTAGGAATGGTTCCAGCTTTCCCTTCACAGAGAAGCACATATAAAAGAGATGAATATATTAATAATTGACTATCACTTTTTATATTTGTGTTCCATATTAGCATCCATATGCTAATCTGAACAGTGTTCACCAACAGAAAAGTCATTTTCCTTCACAAATACCAACCACAGTTGTTCTACAACCGGTATTTGAAACAGTAGTAGGCAGTATCAGTAGAAAACAGTCACCACTGCTTAATGATGGGATATGGATAGGGATGTGTCCCTGGATAGGACACATTGACTCACACCTAGGAGCAACTAGAGTAGCCTGTTTACCTACCAGCATGTTTTTGTGAGGTGGAAGGAAACCCCTGCAAACATGGGGAGAACATAGGACACTCGCCACAGACAGTAACTGGAGCCCAGGATTGAACCAAGGATCCTGAAGCTGTGAGGCAGCAACGCTACCTGCTGCATCACCATACCACCCTTTTCATCATTGTTATTTGTGAAAATTCAATATTGGTGGCCATTTCAATTGCATCTGCATTGCTAATGTTCACCTCTCTTTGATCACAGACCCAATGTCTCTTTCTCTCAGAGCAAGCAATTAGTTAAGTACGGCAATCAGTAAAGATGGACCTCCTGTTACGTAAGCTAATACATCAACCGAAAGTGAAGATTTGAAGATTTACTGATAACCGCCTGCTGCTAATTCATTCATCTGAACACTGCTTTATTAAAAAATATATTTAAATAAACATGTAAGCACTCATAAGAGGAGATTACTTTTATATGAAAACAAACTTAGATACAAAAACAAATTTGTAACTTAACTGTCATTATCAATGTAGCATACTAGCTTGAAACTTTCCATGTTTTATAGGTTATTATTTATTTTTCTGTATTACGTATGGCCAGAATACAGCAAATGGAAATACCTACCAATTATCTGATCAGGTGTACTGTAATACATATTTAGCATTTTGAAAATGATGAACTGAAAAACACTGCTTTAATGCATTGTCCATACATTGCCTTAACAATGGACTAAAGTTTCAGAGCATTTCAGTCTTAGTCATGACAGGCGCCTTTATTAAGGTGACTCACATCAGCCAGTATGTCCCTTACAGCCTCTTCTCTACGGGAAGCGCTCCACAGCACAGTGCAGGTTGAGGCACCCAGGCCTGTACAGAACTCTGCCTGCTGCTGCAGCTGCTCGCGGCTCTCCCACAACCGCTCCCTTAGAACCAGTTTTTCCTGAGAGCAAACACACACCTTAGAGTTTACAGCTACAATTTCTTACGCAAAATCTGTGCATATGAAACCTGAATGAAAATTCAAAAATGCAGCTATGTATAGCAAAAATACAACACAGTCAGTACAAAACATATGGAACTCATATCTGGGCATAAACTCAAGAAACTAGCCAGGCCATGTTCCAAGTCTTGTTTTTTCTAAGGTATCTTTGCAACTGTATGATTATTACCGGTTCAAAACACTCATAATCTGCACCTTTAATGTTGTATGTAGATATTCCAAGCATCTGTCATACAGATATTTTTCTGTTCTGTTCCACCCTTTCTTTACAAAATCAGATCCCTCTTGTTCTCTCTCCATTTCCCTCACCTCTCTCTCTCTCTGGCACTCGGACTGTGCTGCGTCGAGGCGGGAGTAGAGGTGCAAACACTCCTGCTTCAGCTGCTGCTGTTGCTCCTGGCTCTGTTCCCTAACTGTAAAACAAGTAGCACATGAATGGATTTCCTACAAAGCATTACAGCACCACTGTTGTCCTGATGGTGCTGGGGGAGAGTGGTGTGTAACAAATCTCTCCGAAATGTTCAACTGGCTTGGGATCTGGCAACTGTTAAGGCCATTTACATCATTTCATATTCAACAAACCATTCAGTGGATACTGCCATCCTGGAGGAGACCACTCCCATTAGGAGAGACATGTTTCATCAGAAGTCAGAAGAACTTTATTGATTTGCAGTGAGCTTTTGCTTTAAGGGGACCAGTGAACCCATTTGGGGAGAAAATGGTTTTCAGTGGTGGGAGGAAACTCATGTGGACATGCAAAAACTGCAGAGACAGTAATCCAAGCTCAGGCTCGAATTATTTATACATAGTAGAAATATTTTTTCCATGGTCACAACTAACATTTACAAAAAATTCCCCCTTTCCCTTTGTTTTCATTTGGGCAGTACAGTGAGAATCAAAGCATTTTCAATCATAGAATCAAAGAATTTTCAAATTTACTATTTATTATTTTGAGATGTGGAGCAATCCAGAGCAATACAGATATACTGTAATTTCATATAATGTTGAGTAGATTTCTTTCACTATTTCACAATGGAACAATACTAAACAAAATTATCCTCAATATTAATTCATCTTACATGTGTCCAGAGAACGGGCTTGGTGCAGGGCATCCAGAAAGTCACCGTTAATGACTTTTGGCAGAAATTCCCGTAGCTGCATGACCTCAGTGCACAGCCTCTCCAAGTCTCTCTTTTGGACTCTGACAAAACAATCCCCTCCTGGATCCTATAAGGATTGGTCAAAAAAAAAAAAAAAAAATGAAGTGTATATATTTTTTCTTGACACTCCCACTGCATGAAAACATGCTTGCGGGTGAATTCACAAAGCTAAATTGCTTCTAGGTGTGGATGAGTGTGTGAAGGTGTGTGTGCATGGTGCACTGCGATGGACTGGAATCCTATCCAGGGTGTATTCCCACATCACGCCCAGCGTTCCCAGGATAAGCGCTGGAACCACTTTGACACTAACCAGAATAAAGCAGTTACTGAAGATGAATGGATATTTTTCTTGATTACTCTGTTCCTTCCTTTCCCTCTGAAAGTCTGACACGCTTTCTTTTTTTAATTCACCCCAACTCTATGTTTCTGTTCCCTTAAACACTTCATGCTGCAATGCCTGAACATATATATATGATTGCATGTGTGGGGCAGCTGCATATCTGTTATATTCACTATGTCTTTGATTTACTTGTTTGCTTTCATTTCAAATATGAATGAATAAATTCACTTAAGTGAAATGAACGCACATAAATACACATAAATAATAAAAAATAGTTGTTCGACCTTTATACAATACTTTCATTGCCTTTGACGACTTAAAATGAAAGTGAAACAATGACGCCATCTTGTGGATACTGTGGGTATCGACTGCAAAAAGCTAAACGTGATCGATATTGACGCTTAAATACTTAATTCCATTTAAAATGGCATATTAAGCTAAATACTGCAGTATCACACTGAATTTGTACCTAATGTGCCATTTTGTACTAGCAAATAATATATTTTTTTATTCTTTCCGTGCTAGCCAGAACTTGAAATGAAATGAAATGGGTTAGCTAGCTAAGCTCAGTCTGTGCTAACAAATGTCACTTCCTTGTCAACATTCAGATGCTGTTTTTTCTTTTACAACTTATATTTTTCTGTGGTGACCGAACTAGGAATCGTTTGTGCTTTAATTTATTTTGTAAATCTCGATTTAACTGATGGTAGCTAGCTATGTTTACCCAGATAATTTGACATTACTTGTGGTGGCTGATAACTAAAGCACGCATAAGAGTGATGTGTAATGTTACCTCTCTTGCACTTAATGGCGGTACTTTAGTGAAGTCTGACGCTTGCATCGTGAGAAAACGCTTCTTGTCTAAATAACTGCTCACTCGTCTAACTTTAATTTTGCGCCTCTGAGGCAGACAGGATGTCTAAATAGCTCCCTCAACTGGTTCTTCTGGGTACTGGTTGAGCAGAGCTTGTGGCTGAGAAGGGTCTGTCTGCGTCCTGCAAGACTACAAACCACGCCCATTACAAAGGAACGCCTACTAGCAAATCACACTACACAACATTCCCACGCCCACCCCCAAGCCTAAGCCTAACCCTAACTCTAACCCTAAGCCTAACCCTAAGCCTAACCCCAACCCTAACCCTGACCCTAGGAAGGATGGGTAGGTGAGCAGAAATATGCCCATACAGGAATAGGGGGTTGACCTGCCAGTCTAGTGGCTCGCCTCCACTCTGCTTTCCTTCCCATGGCACCCTAAACTAATAAATGTTGAAAACAATGCATAAAATTCAAACAAAGCCCAACAGTGGCAACTGCCAAGCCACAGTACCTACCAGAGTTATAACAGTGCTTAACAGGCACCGGCCCGTGCGCTCTCCCTATACAACCACGCAGTTTTCGGACTATGATGGAGGGGGTCGTTGTAAATTCAAAAACCTAACCCTAAACCTAACCCCAAGCCTAACCTTAACCCTAACCCGAAGCCTAAGCCTAACTTTACCCCAAATCCTAACCCTAACCGTGACCTTTTGTTTTATGTATTTGTTGTGGGTATAACTTGTAATAGTGGGCGTGACTTGTGACTGGAATGGTCTGTAATCCTGACTGATGTTTTACATATTTATTGTGGACATACCTTGTAAGGGGCGTGGTTTGTAGTCTTGCAGGATGCAGACAGATACACTTTGAATTTCCTGTCATCCATGCCCTAATAATGAACTCTAGTTTTCCTCTTGCCATCTCACCAAAAGTGAGGTAAACTGGGCCTGCTTAGCAATTTTATACATTCCACAGACCACGGTGGGATGTGAATAGCTTGATTTTTTCATGCAGTACACATGTCTGGAAGCATCTGCCCTTCCTCATTATGTTTCTCCATAACAAGATGTTGTGTTGTGGTCTGATGCAAAGTGGAGTTACTGTTAACACCTCAGAGTTGAATATTTTCCTGCAACACACATCCCAAAATGTGTTTTTTTTCTTATATACCACAGCAATTTCCCTGGGATTACAATTTTATTCATGTTTATACATTTATTCATGTTTTCATACATTTCATTCACTTCAACATCATGCACACCACCACACTGCATTAATTTTCTTTACACTGAATTACTTTTGCAATTTCAGGCTACTCAGTGATGTGATTTACATGAGACTTAGTGTTTCAGAGTCTGTGGGTATTTTTTCCCTATATCCGATGTCCTTATCACAAATTTCAGCCATTGCAGTGAGATTACATTTTAATTACTGTCGTATATCTGGTTTTTTTTTTTTTTTTAACCATATTTTAGAATCACCAATTGAAAGCATTACAATTAATACATTTCTAATTGTGGTCTCATTAAAATGCTGTACATGAATCACTTTAATTTCCTGCTTCTCCAAGTACCCCACATGTGCTAGCACTGATAGTGATAACTTTCACATCCTAAACATGTTCAGTAATGTTGCTGAGAGAGAACAGATAAGGCTTCTGGTGGATTTTATAGCATTCATTTTGAAGCATGCAAAATAAGCAGTGTGGAAGATGTGTGGCCTAACAAATGGCTCATTTTACATGTCAGGCTTCAGCATTTTTGGCCATCTATACTTGAAGAAAGGAATCTTTTCTTTATTAAAATTAATTAATAATGATTTTAATCTAGTTATTTGTGTTTATCCAAGTGAAAGCTCCTTCAGATACAGGGACCCACTATCCAGGAAAACTGATCAGCAACATATTATCACACCATGACTGTCAACTTCACACTTTATTACATTTACACTTGAATACATTTGCTGGGTAAACATTTTGTCCAGATCTGTACAAGTGAGGAAGAATACAATCAGGAACAAGGCTGATACAGTAAAAGAGCTGACAGTGACACAATGCTGCGAGAGTATTTAACTGACCAGAAAGGATAAGAACAGAGAGAGACACAACTGAAAAAAAGCCTTGGAAAAAAGCTACGCTCTTAGAAAATAAGAATCCTTCAAGCAACGTAGCTTTCTAAAATGTTTCTACTAGAAACCCTTTCTGACAGGGGAATCACTGTACCGTTTTACATAGAACTAGTGATGCTGAAAAGGTAGGGCTCTTCCAGGTGAAGCTCTGTATCAATGCTTGTGTTGTTTTCCTGTAGTGATGTCAATGATGATGACTTGAAGCTCCATTTAGAGACTGCGTCAAAAAAATGTTTTGGAAGGTTGTTTCAAATCTATAGTCTGACCATGTACCATCATATTCAATCTCAAAACCCCATTCACTGTACATACCGTCAAGAAACGCTGTCACTGTTTGGATGAAGCACACTATCCTTTTGATTTTAGTTTTCCAGACATGATTACATGATCATAGATGACCTATAAAACAAAGCACATTGTATGGATTTACAAGCTCAACCAACATACAGAAAGATATCTCTGTATACTTAAAATTCATGAAAAACACAATGCACTATCAAGAATTCCTTTATTTGACATGGGTTACATCATCCATTTCTTTTTGGCCCTTGCTGGTCCAAATTTTACACACTATTTAATTTCATGTAAAACAATTTCACAATGTGCACAGGTCTATATTTTCTTGACTACTACAGGGAACTATTGAACATTTGAAGCCTTGAGAAACAAGCCATTTTTCCACACTTGGCTGGAAAGCTGCAGCCTTTCAAGAAGCTTAATCTCGGCATTACTAGAACTTTCAAGGCTTCTCCCAGAGGGACAACTGAAGAACTCTAAAAGTCCCCAGGAAATGGCTACTTAGCTGTGATTTGATTCCACATGTTGACAGTATGTATTTCCTCCTGAAACAGGAAGTCAGAATGATGTTGATTTTTAAACGCTTGAATGACTTAGACAACTGCCAGCATCGTACGAGACACGCCACATAGACCAGCAAATCTAAACAAACCTGACAGTAGCTTAGTGAGCTAGCTAAATATGGAGAACTGTGAAGAGTTGAACGAGAGCCTTTTACTTACTCTCACTGACAGAGAAGCCCTGACTGTGTATCATGTTTTCAGTATGTCTCAGGAAGAGACATATTTCAGCATTGTAATACACCTCTGAGAAATGCCCCACATAACCATGGCCTACCATTTCAGAATGAATAAACTACAACCATTTTTTCTCCACCAAGCGATGGTTGGAGAAGTGAATAGTGTGCAGAAAGACGCACAGCAAATACATCTTGATGAACCATGTTACTGTAGCTAACATGCTGCTACTGTAGAGTAAGACCCCGCCTCCAGGGGCGGGACATATATGGCTTTAGATAGCATTTAATGGGCTAGTTGCTGCTTCCAGCACCTCCACTACAATGGCAATTGTACTATTTCACACCCGGTGTCTCCCAAAAATGAATGTTGATGACATTCATTATATATGTAAGAACAGCTGCAAAGCTCCTTTTAGTAAGCTGGAGAAAGGCATCAGACTGTATTTTTCATCATACATAAACAAAAATTAAATTTTTTTTCCCCATATAGTGACATATTAGTGTCCATAACACTAAGGGATAGCTCTGAAAAATCAATTTTGATTTCAGGGGAATTTTTTTGGTTTTTTTTGGAAGATGTGCCATTGCCACAAAATATGATTCAGCACATTTGTGAGTAAATGAGTTGAGTGAAAAATTTGAGAAATATGTAAACTACTGTACAATCCTGAGTATATATAAATAAATAAATAAATAAAAAGGCCCAAAATAGCAAAAATATTGAGTTTTTAATTGTCTTAAAAACAAATCACTGGTCAGAAAATTAGCAACGATGAAACATATGCACTCCTGAGAGCTCCTGTGCCATTTTCTGGTTTACTTTTGCTGCAGTGAACTGTTTGGGGAAAAGCTAGAAACAGGGAAATTCACTTAGATGGTGTTCTTGTATGCAAATTTAAATGAAGATGATTAAAATGTTTGATGTAAAAGGAAACTAACATGTCTGGGTGTAAAAAAAATTTCCAAAAATATCTTCTGGGACTTTTTTTTTTAACTTAAAAATCAGTCTGCCACACCTCATGCGGCCCATCAAGAGCCACAAGGCTTAAACATTTACAGAAATAAAGGGAAAAGCTTCCCATACTAAGCTCCTTTATCTATTTGTTTAATTCTTGCTAATTTCCTGACCAATTTGTTGTTAAGGCCCATTAAAAGCTTAATATTTGCCATTTTGGGCTTGGCTCGTTTTTGCCCTGGAGTGTGTGTCTGTAGCTCAGGGGGTAAATCCGATCCCGAAGGCCATATTCCTTGTCTGCTTTTCGCCCCTCCCGCAGTACGTAGAGTAAAAACTCCAGTCCTGGACTTCCGCATAACCCGCTTAAGTTTCAGAGTGTGCGCGGTTGTCTTTTGTTGTCTGAGCAGGAGCCTCTCCGACCTGTACGGCGTGCTCGGGGAAAATACAAAGATATCATTTTATTTCCCCTCCTCCGACACTAGAAGAGCATTATTAGTTGCGGAAGCATGTCGGTGGGCATCGAGTTGGGCTTTTCTAACGACGAGGTGTTGAGCACGCGCTTCCCGCTGCATCGCGCCTGCAGGGACGGAGACGTGCGCGCGCTCTGCTCCCTGCTGCAGCGCCCCGGCGACCGAGCACAGCTCCAGGCGGAGGACTCCTTCTACGGCTGGACTCCCATTCACTGGGCGGCCCACTTCGGAAAGGTAGTTACCTCGTCTACCTGTCCGGCTGACTAGGTGACGAATAAATGGCTAGAAAATTTGTTTAGAGAAGTATAGAGTTTAGAGTTCGTGACATTTTAGGTCAGATTAGTAGTGACCGCTCGCGCGCTGGTTGTCGGGTGACAGTAATGTGTTTCAACTGCAGAAACCGTGTCGTGTTTCATGTATTCGCCAATTAGCGGGTCAATTGTGCACGCACGCGCACACACACATCCCAGAAATCGACTCGTATTGAAGACAGCTGCGGAGGAAAACTAGCATCGTCAGTCAGCCAGGGGCGGGGGAGCGCGAGCGCGGGGGAGCGCGCGGAGAAAAGTGCGTCATTGATTGGTTGATCGAGAGCCAATAAAACGCGACCCGCCAAAACCGCTGTGCAGAAGATAAGCTTTCTGTGACGCTGTCAGACAATACTTCTTCCGTGAACCTAGGTGTTTGGGATTCTCGCATTCATTAAAAAAAAAACAAAACAAAACATTGTTTAATATGTGTACTAGTGTGCAGTATATAAATATGTGCGAAATATAAGTATTAGTGTCTACTCAATACATAGAGACAAGTCAATTCTTTATGGCTGTACCACTGTCTGATAATGCGGCGCTCCCCGTGATTTAAAAATAAACGGCCGTGTAGCTGGTAGCTATTTTTAGCCTCATTCCTAACGGAAGTTTCCACAGGAACTCCCTGAACTGAGGCCAGTGAAAATAGTGGTGTAAAATGTCACTTGATTTAAGATTCATTCTGACATAACAGCAGAAAATCCTACATCTCACCCTAGTATACACAGATATTTTTGTGTTTTCTGGACTTGCTTATTTTGCTGAAAGCTCATAAGCTCAAATTAGTTAAAAAGAGAAAGGTTTCTTGATTCTAGTGAGAATGTAAGCCAGCTTCTTACATCAACATGGCTGCTGTGGTGTTTTGGAGGATCATTTCATGGCAGAACAGAAGAGTTTGTGTGTTTTTCCTGAAGGAAAGTGTCTCAGATGTTGGAAAGTTTGTGTTTGTGTGAGAGCCAAGCCTGAAAGTCAGAATATGAGCAGCGAGTCACCATGACTCGCTGTGCTAAAATGGCTAAACAGCTGCTGAAAACAACAAGGGCCAAGAAACAATCCTAAATATTAAGGACTTTTTTATTACTTTATCTGACAGTCGATTTATGGCAAGTCTCTGTTTCCAGACAGTCTGCACCAGGGCACTATTCTGAACCCTTCTAAGGTATGTCATTTGGTTATTGCCATGTGATTTGACAGAAAAAGGAAAAATCCCTAAGCAGTTGAATATATATTGAAAAGAATGCAGTTTCGGGCAACCAGTGGATCCTTTTTGCACAATGAAACTTTATCTGTGCGTCTCATTTTATCCTGCCACTGTTCTCTGTAGGTCCATTAATACAGAGACGTATGATATGTCTGTGTTGTGACATATTCAGGCTGCGCATTATTTTGTTCAGTTCTCTCAGTGTGTTACATACTTGCGTGTTCCTGTCATCCATACACACGTATTAATCCAACTGGTAAGAGCTGATGTGTGTAGTGCTACAGGCGCTGGGATTCAGAACGAGTAGTGTACGCCATAATTACAACATTGAGGTATGTCACATCAGTGTGAAGCATGTTTTGTTTAAATATGCATACCATATAAAAACATATAAAAAATAAATAGCAAGTAAAGTTTTCTCTTTCTGGTTGTTCAAAAAGAGAATTAAAAATGCTGATGACTGCTAAACTACTGAGTCTACTCGTCTGCTGGGTAACTATAAATATTCATAAACAACAACAACAAATAGTCACACAGTCTTCTTGTCACAGGCTAATGATATATCCACCCCTGTGTACTTTATTGTTTGTGGCTCTGTGTTCCTACAGGCTGTGTTATTTTGTCCCACTGTGTGTGTGTGTGTATATATGCATGACTTGACATATAGACTAGATTTGAAAACATGGTGCTGCCTGTCTGCGGGTTTTGGTTGTCATCTTTACTGCAAAACAGTGTCACTAATTGTCCGTCTATTATCTCCCCGCTACAGCTGGAGTGTGTGTTGCGGTTAGTACAGGTGGGATGTGAGGTGAACGCTGTGACAACTCGCTTTTCACAAACTCCGGCACATATCGCTGCATTCGGAGGACACCCAGAGTGCCTTGTATGGCTCCTGCAGGCTGGCGCTGATATCAACAGACAGGTGAGTGCTTTATCATGTGAGTGGGGTAATGATTGTTGTCAGTATTGGCCATTAAAATACTTGTAGGTGCAATTTTTACTTGTATGATGGCTTTTTTTAATTAACTATATGGCTCATTGAATAAACTAAATTTACAGTAAAAGTTCTCGCTCATCACATGACGTGTGATATTGCTTAAATGTGGCATGGTCATTCATATATGATGGAGCACCATCATTCTCTAGAAATTTTCCTTATTTTGTTTCTACATATTTTATGCATTCAATTCAGTAGTACCTAATAGTTGTAATGTGAAGTCAAATTTTTGCTTCTAATCTTGATTAACCTCCAGCTGCAGTAAAACTGAACTAATTCAAAAAACAAAAGGTATTTCAGAATTTTTTTTTACTTGGATTCCCATTAAAAAATACACTGCCTGCAACTTTGAGAAAATATAGCTTTTGCTGTGACTTAATATTAAAGTCTGACCAGGATAATTTTAAGGAAGACAATATCACATGTAAATAATTTGTGACGACTATTAAACTGTACGTACGTTATAACATACAGTTTGGCAGGTTTAACTGCACAGTCTTCAACAGTCAGTTATTCTTTGCATTCCCCAGAGATGATCTGCCTGCCATGCCTCTTGTAGGACATTCCAGAGGTTTAACATTGGACATCTTCCTCAAAATGTTTGATCCAGCTCCTTCCAGAGCAGCTTGATTAGTTTAAGCTTTGCTGAATGGGCAGTTCTTTCCATTACAGATTTGCAGTGCCTCCTTCTTGTACTATCTCTTGTAAGGCTATGACATGCTTTTGGAGTTGTTGAAAGTCAAACATAACTGTCAAGGAAAAGGTGAACATGGTGTCAGCGGTCTCTTAAAGAATAACAATACAGCAGATGTTATTTCATATGATACAGAAATATATTGCTAGAACTCCAAATGACAAGCAAGAAAAGACCATAATTGGACTAAAAAATGAAGAAGGCACATCCTAGGACAGTGATGAGTTTACTCAGAGCTGGATGGAGGAGAGAGTGAGTATCCCTGTGGCATCAGGGAGTCTGCTGTATTTGTGTGGCTTGACCTACATTCTGCTGTTTCTATAGAGCAACTAGTCTGGTGTGTTTTCCCTGCCTCTAGAGGAAGATCACTGCATCTTTCTCTCTGGCCAATCTCTTGAAAGCACAGATTTGCTCCAGTTTCACCATGTTGGCACTTGTCATGTCACTGTACAGCACCCCAATGGCCCTCTGCCTAGTTTCTTGTGAAATGAAAACTTGCAATGCCTTACAGTTTTTTTTTACTTTGCAAGCTGTGGGGGGAAAGCTGTTGGTTTGTGTACATTTACATTAAATACTTCATATGTGTCGTTTCAGGATTATATGGGTGAAGCCCCCATCCATAAAGCTGCAAGGGCAGGTAGCATGGATTGTATCAATGCCCTGTTGTTCTCAGGTGCAAAACCAGAGTAAGTTATTTTGTGCTTCCTCTTTCATTGTTACACTTCTGCTATTAACCATGAAACACTGTCTTTAAGGGATATCCACCAAAAAAAATTCTACGATCAGTCATACTACTGGAATTCTCCATATAAAGAAGCCAGATGGTGCAGAATGCCTCGAGTCACTGGCACAATAATTTGCCCAGACACTTTCACCAAATGTGGATGGTTTTGGCTGCACAAGGGCCTCATTAATTCCATTTTGCATTACATGTAGCTCTAAGTAGATTATGTGCAGTTTGTTTCCAAAGACAAACCATTTTTATTAGCTGTATTCTATTATCCAATACTCTGACGTGAAAATAAAGTGTATTGTTTTTAGATTGATTCTGACTTTTACTGACATATGGAAGACTGAACAGCAGAGTGAGTGAATTTCCCTGCTGTGTACCATTCAGAGGCCATTGGTATTAAACAGGCTGAGCTTTTTTGGTGGATTTCCCTTTTTCACAGATTTGTTGTAACCTTTTGCTTTGACCTTAAGTAATCGAATTACTTTCATGAGCCTTTAATGAACAGCCATATTTCTTTTAGGCCAAAAACAAATGCACAATTCTTAATTTATGCCCTATACAAATGTCCAAAGCCACAAATATGACTCACACCCCTAAATGGTGTCATCAAATGGCTATTCGTAGATACGCCACAACTAAATTTATTATTGTCTTTGCGCTTGTAGTGGTGTACTTTCTATAATCTGTAAAAGTTAGAAGACCAGACCTAGCAAGCCTGTAAAGTTTTTAATGAGAGCACGTATTGTAATGCAAGCATATCAAACTCTGCCATGAGTAGATCATTAAGGCTGACGTACTCTTACTTGGCTCGTATTAAAATGAAGCCTTGTCATAAGTAATCAAGTGAATTATAGCATTAACCAACTTCAGTTTCTGTTCCATGCCACACTTGCTGTGTGATTTCATGCTGCCGTTAAACTAAAATTAGAATATTCCTTAGTCTGGTAGTCCTAACACATCTTGTAATTCCCAGTTGGTTAATGATTAAAGCAGATCCTAAGCAACCTAAGATCACAGACTAAATGGATTGTAGTTATGTGAATTGTAATATTAAATATACCAAAAAAGATTTTCTGAAATGTCTAAAAACATTAGGCATTCAGAGGATTGTGCATTTGTTCAGTAAGTGTAATGTAATTGTATAATGGGTTAAGGTAATAGATAAGCGTGTGTCGTGTGTTTGCTGCTAAACTCTGTACTTGAAGAGAGGAAAGCTCATTGGGGGGTTTTTGGTGGGTGGCCTTGGGTTCATTTTTTAAGGGATTTAAGGGATTGTACTTAGCTGAACCATTTTGCTAGCCTATTCAACCTCAGAAATTCTTAAAAAATTGTGGTGACAACACAAAAAATATGTAATAAATTTGAACCTCATGAGCAGACATTTCCATCCATTGTGCTTATGAAAACAGATTTCCTAGAATTTACACAGAGGACTTTCTGTAGCCGGTGATTGTCACTCTTTTCCTATTCTTCCTTTAGAGTGTTTGGAAGAATGCTACAGAATTAATTTTTTTTCCTTACAAAATATAAAAATTAATTTAGAGATTGTTTGAGATTTTAAAAGTAGTAAAAGGTCACTTGTATTTCACCTTAGTGCAGCAGTATTTTCTCTGCACTGGACCGCTGAAGTCACCTTAATGGAGTGATCGAAAAATACAACACTGCATAAGCATATATATCATGTATAACATATACAGTTATATATTAAAAAGTATGCATCATATAATTACTTTTTTTTAACCTAACATATCAATAATAAAAGTAATCATGTTTAAACTAACAGCTTATTTTCACAATTTGATTAATTAGCTATAGCTTTAATCCAAAGGTAATGTTGTGCAGGAATTTTGGTGGAATCTTAATTATAATAATAACAATAATAACAATAATAATTATTATTATTTTACAAATATTGCATAACTATTCTTTAAAGTTGTCCATTAGGACCATGCGTAGCTGGACAACCTTAAATAATCCTTGATGAATAGCTTCACTTGCTGCCAAATAATGCCATGTAAACAAAAATCGCAGTATTATTAGTTTATTGCAAGTCTGTAAAGAAAATAATCATCTCTAAGAACTACTTCAGGGTTCTGTGTGCTGGCTGATAGACTTTCAGCCCTTATGAAATGTATACAAACTGATTATGATAAAAGATTATACCTTACACATGTAATATTAAGAAATATTTCAATCTGCTTGATTTTATCAGTGACCTGTTTTTAAAGAAGGACTTCAGGCATAAAGGAATGTGTCCATATTTTAAATTTTGCTGGTAAATTAATACAGTCGACCTCCATCTTTGAGGGATTCCTGTCAGATCCAATGATTTATCCAATTTGGATAAACTAATATTAATATTATGGGACATTCTACTGTTATAGTATTTTTATTAAAGCATTATATTTCATAATCATTGTAGGTCTTTGGCACAATGTAAATCGGAATGTTTGCTACTTTTTAAATAATGGAAAAGTTGCACATGAATGTAGTTAAGGGTGGCTAAATGAACTTCTGCTGCAAGTATTAAAGATTGCATTTGAATTTTAACTACATAGGAGATACAGTATTTGAATGCGCTTAAATATTAATAAGCCGATAATTTAGCAGTATTGCCACATTATGCATTTCTAGTAAATATATATCCTACCATTAAGTATAAAGCACGTTTACCCAAACCTTATATTACACTATACCCAGTAGATTGTCGTATATCTGAGATTCAGCCACAGAGGAAGTGACCTGAGAAATGGAAACTCGCATAGTTAAAAATTAAAGTTAAATATTTGCTGTTTACAGCCTACTCTTAACACCTTGTATGAAATAACAAAGGTCACTTGGATTTAAAAAAAAAAAAAAAAATGTAGGAAACTTCAATTCAGTTGATTTAATTTGCCCAACGTATGGCTAAAAATAGAACATGGAAACTTAAACGTAGAGTTTTTGCATTTGAATGGGTAATTATATGAATAATATTTTGATTTGGCAGTCATACTTTGCGTACAAGTCTTTTAAATTTGAAAAGTTTGGGTATGTTTTTAAAGATTGTTCTGTAGTTCCACTGTCAGTGAATTAATTTTACAGAAGATTGCCTTGAAGATCTAATCTGCGATCTATAACTCAATATTTAATTCAGTTTATCTCAGTTAGGTTTTTTTGTGCCAGGTTAATGAAAATAAAATGAAAGATCCAGACGTGAAAGCTCCAGTAATTTTTTTGATTATGGCGTAATTTATTGTTGAATCTCCTCCAGAAAGGAAACGGTGAATGATGACACATGATAAATGATGATAAATGATGATAAAGGAAACGGTAAATGATGAAAATATGAAACTCCTGCTGAATGTTCAAAAGCTCAGTATCAAACCAGAGCAGAGTTAGAAAACGATCTTAGCAGCAGTACTTCATTTTGCTTGAAACAATTCGAAGTGATCACCACTACATGAGGCCTATGGTTTTAATCATTCAAAACTCTTTTTAATGAGCTTTCAGCCCTCAAGCTTTCTGGAATATTGTAATTATATGCAGTCTGACCTACACAAAATGATTGTCATCTAGTTAGCAAGATGAGCCTGGTTCAGCAAGTGTAGGTTCTGTAAAGGCAAATGTGCAAGTGTTTTTGTGCTTCCTAGAAATAAATGTATGTTTCTCTGTTGAACCTTTTTGAGTTTGACATATATGAAATTATGTTGCTTTATTTTCTGAAAGTAGCATGTTCAAAAAGAAAAAAAGAAAAACAACTTATTGAAGCTACATTGTGAAACATTACAGAGAAGGAAAACCCCTACACATCTCAATGTTTTGCAGCCATTGAAATTGAACATGACTTGATTTTCTCAAGTAAAGCCCAGAAAAGGGGGGAAGCATTCCAAAAACTGCTGAATCTGCCACACGTGCTTCAGCGAACACCCTTACAGTTGTGGCAATGAGTGTTCTCACTATCGCTTCCTTCAGTATCTACACACTGGCAAACTGTCGAGGTATTTCTTGCGGTGATTGGTTTTGATTTTAGGAAATCAGTAATGATAGTATTGTTTAGACATGCATGCTTTGCTTAGACAGCATCAGCTTTGTTAAATTTTTTTTAATCATTTAATTTTTTTTTTTTCAATTTGCAGGAAAGACTCGTGTAGTAGCTAGTCTGAAATGATATTAAAACATCTTACATGTGGTTAGTAAATTTGTAGCTATGTAGATATGAATGTACTACTAGTAGTATGCTTAGACTCACAAAGCAAAGCATTACAGGAATGATGAAAACAAATGCTTCCTCGAGCAAATTCATTACAAATTTGTAAGCCTAATATTGACTATAATCTTTAGATATATAAATATCTTATAAAACATAGCTATTCAATGCCAGACAATGACTGACTGTAGTCATGGAAAGTGGTGTCAGGCCTGTTTTCATGCCCTGAGAATTTTATCACATTAATAAACGTGATTAAGTAACAGTGGTACTTTGTCGTAATGGACATAATAGAAAAAATAGCCAATATTCAGTAGCACCAATTATGTCAACTAAACGTCAACTACCTTTATCTAACCAACATGAGGAAAATAGTACAAAACATTGAACTACCACATCCGCCACAAATGACCAAATCATGGAGCAGTGTGTATTTTTCCACTTAATGTAACAATATGGAGGGATGCATACATTACTGTTAGCTTAGAAACCCCATAGCACTGAGCAGCATTAAACTTTATGTAATGACTCCTTTGTAAGAATGTCCTTACAGATATATGCATGATTGAAGGCGTTTAGCAAAAATACAGTGCTGAGTTAAGGCAACACCAACAGGACAAAAACTCAACCATACTTACAGGAGTCTCTGAAGTGCTGATTTAATGGCACCTGGTACTTGTACAACGATGCAGACATCAAGCAGAGAGGCATTAGGTGGGACGTCTTCTATATGAACAAATCATTATCCAGAAACATAACGTATACTTAACACAATATTTCAAATGCATCATCATCGAACATGGCATTACTCTCACTACTCATCACTACAAGGGCTATCGTATTACAAAAGCCTGGTGGAAAGCTCGGCACACAATTCAATTCATTTTTATTTGTATAGCGCTTTTTTACAAAGGTCACTGTCTCAAATGCGCTAGAGGTGTTTTTTTATTAAACGAATTAAACCTCTTGTAATTGACCTTTAAATTATTGTGAGATGATAATCATGATAAGATTAGTGTTGTATTGGCACATACCTTCTATTAAATTAAAACATTATTTGTAATGAAATGTACATTTTAAATTGTTTGAATTATAAATGATTAAATAAATGTGCTACACAGATAAATGTAAAACACAAACTTTAATACAGTATAGGTGTGTTATTTTTATATAGATGATCTGTATTATTTTGATTTGTATAGCTCCGATGGGTTCATTTCAAGCACAGATGCATGTTGGCGCTGTTTATATTCAGTATCAACACCTACACAGCGTTTGTAACATGATAGTATTTTTATTCTGAATACTATAAATAGGTTCTGTCCATACTGTAGCCTATTCTGTAATTCCTTCCGTTTGCTTTTCCTTTACACCATCTCGAACCATTGTCTGGCGTTGTTTAGAAACACTTTTAACCTGTTCATTTCTGTATCTCAGCAGATTCAAATGAAACTGATGCACTTGGAAGCATTTACACTTTCTATTTAAGCTTGGGGATTGTAGGTAGGAATTTGTAAAGGCAAGCCAGTCATGTTGTCTTTTTTTGTGTCAACTGTTTAACTTTGTCTTCTTTTTGTGCTCAGGACTTGTCCCAAATGAATTGTTTATGTACATGGATGAATTAGTGGTTGAGGGACAGTCTAGGAGAAACGATAAGTTCATGGATGAACCCACCAACATTTCATCTGGTCTTGTGAAGCTCCATTATTACTTATTATATCACCTTTTTTTTGGATAAGTCATAAAAATGTTTCGTTTAATAATTGAATGTAGTCTGCTGTTACAGTTACGGCATAATTCTAAATTGTTTTGCAAACCAAAGTATGTGATTTTAGATAATCAAATTGAATTTTGAGGAATAATCTACCAGAATGCCAGCATGTCTAATTGGTAGTAAAAAACAAGTAATTAATTTTAATTAATTAATTAATTAATCACCAATTAACATTTTCCCCCTAGGTCCTTTAACTGTTAACTGCGCTGTAGTTGTTTATAATTTGACTAATCTCATTGTTATAAAGAAACATTTTGATATTCTTTTTTTAAATTCTTAGAAAAATACTTGCTTTTTATTCTTTATACGGCAAAAATGGTTTGATTGGTATTTTTATTTATTCGTTTTAAACAAATCCTTGGCATTCAGTACGCTTTAATAATAAACTTTATTAGCCTAAATATTCGTCGTGCTAGATTGCTAGTTATTTATATTTTCTGTATCTTCAGAGATCTTTCAGAGATTTTGTTTTTAAAAAAATGACCTTTTTAAATGGGTTGGTTCATCCAGGAGTTCTTTATTTTTGTAAGTTACACACTGCAGATGGACTTGTGTATATGGACATACAATATGTACTGTTTGAACTGTGTTGCTTCTAGAGTGTTTGCATTATTAGAATTAATGGCATGGTGGCATTAATGGCAAACTAGTAACAATATCTGAAATTGGTTGAACTTCAAGTCTGTGTCCAATTATAGTTTGTATTGATCACGCCCAATGTGCTGGTTATAGCGTGCCCAAAATGTGGATATTGAAAATGAATCGTATTGTGATAAAAAAAAAAAAGAGGAAGTTAAATTTTAAGAAAGTGCAGATGATCAGTACCATATACATTCCTTTTGCAGTGTGTATTCATTGAAAAACTCCAAATTTAAAAAAAAAAAAAAAAGTCATAGTAATAGGGACAATATAGGTATTTCTTTGCTTATGATCATGATTGAAATGATTTTTCCCTGTTGATTAGACATTGTTGTTCATCACGGTAGACCATTGTAGTGATCATCTTTCTTCGCTGTGCAGATTAAGGAACACAAACGGATTGACTGCGGCCGACCTGGCCCGTGCACAAGGCTTCCAGGACTGTGCTCAGCTCCTCTCCAATGCAGAGAATCAACTCAAGCACATAAATGGGTTTGGCCATAATGGAACTGACCTCACCCATATCCAGGGGCGGAGTCTTCTTAATGGGATAACCAATAGGAAGAGACTTCATGATTGCTCAGAGCCAAATCACGTCAAGAAAGCAAGAGTTGACTGTAAGTGTTAATAAGAGTGACAGTTATATCTTCTGACAGTTATAGAAACAGTGAGAAGTGAATGTGTATTTACCTAATTTATGAATGCTCCTCCTTCAGGCGTGGATTTTCCTCTGAAGACTGTCAGTGTGATGGAGGCGGATATTGAAAGTATGCATGTAGAATCTGCACCAGACAACCAATCAGGTGCGACTGGATCTTTTCCACGTTTGCCTACTGGCAGTGAGCATCATGTGGACAGTTTTGCAATGGACAGTCGTTCTCCCTCCTCACACATAGTGGAGCCTGCTCCTTGGCGTTGTACATACTCTTATGCCTACCTGTAATGTGTTATGAAAAAATCCACTGTAGGCTAGTATAGATTTTCCCAGATTTACTACCCACATTTATGGTGCTCATATTTTAACATGCTTAATCTTTAATGACTTTAGTATTGTAAGGTGCTACCTGATGCTCTATTAAAACGGATCTCCCAAAGTTTACATAGCTAAACTAGCAGAACACAAATTGGATTTCTGAACACTGGTCAAACAGATTTTTTTTTTCTCCCTCTGTTTAGTTGTAGAACCATGGTTTCATACATAACCTTCTGATAATTTTCAGAATGAAACCTTAATTTTAATAGAAAGCATTCACGTTAAATGTTAGAATGTCTGCTTTGAACTTCTGCTAGCTGACCATCAGTCCCGGTTCAGTTTATTAATCACACTGCGTGTAGCTAGCTAATGCCAGTGATATTTAACGCCAGTGTCATCTGATGTCTGAAATATTAACTTTCTGCTGCGCTGAAAACTTTAATATGCTGTAATACTAGTGAATACAGTTGACCAAGACTGGTCCTGTTGCATACGCTTCTTGATCATACAGCTACAACTTCTCCTCAGGTCTGACACTTTGTCTTGACTGGCCATTCATATGAATTCATATTTATAAACTGATCTAAAAAAAATAGGTGAGCAAGATGATCTGCCTGTAACTATGAGACTTAAAATAGTCCTTCTCTTTGTAATCATTAACAAAGTTGGTCACATATTAGCCAAAGAACTACTAAATCGATTCAGTGGTATTGGCAAATATTGAGTAACTGACTTAAGAATCAAAGTTATGTATTGTATTTACATTATGTATATATATTTATACCCCCTAGTAAAAAAATTATTCTGGATGATGATTGACTAGTACATAGAACCTTCTAAAACCAGGTCTATCTGTGAGTTTGGAACATTTTTTTTTTAATTTGGTTTTAAATTTACACCAGAATAAAAATGCAGTTGTATATTTGACGAAAATACCAGATAGAACCTTATTATACTGAGGTCCGTTTTAAGTATATGCATTTATTTTAAAGTGTTTAGGATTGTGAAAGCTTCCAGTCACGTTTGTGTTAAACGTGCAGTATCAGATTTTATTCATACCTTTTTAAAATCACTCTTACTGGCCCAAAATAAGTACATAGTTAAACTTTTGGAATTAGGAATCATGTTCATTTGTTGGTCAGTCCAAAGTGCCTGTTTTTCCATTGCCACTTTAGGTTACATTGTTGGATTTTCCATCTTTGTAATAATTTTGTGACTTCTGGTCAGTTGAGACTGATTTTACTGTTTGGATGGATGAATCTTGTATCTGTGAAACAAACACACATTGATTGAATGGTATGAAGTGTAAACTCTCCTCCTTACACACTAGACGGTCATTTATTATTTGAGCTGGTAGTCCACAAGACTCCCCTGCTGTGCTGCTTCATCTTCACTCATTCCCCCGTTCTGGCTCTATCTGACCCCATGTTTTGTTTTGAATGACAGATGGCACCATAGAAATAGCCACAGGCTTAAGCAATGGCCACGCACAACAGAAGAGTTTTGACACAAACGGCCATTGCCACCCACACCAGCCTGACGCGCCCGAGCTGGGCAGCAGCATGTGCGGCTCACTGCACCTCGGCGGCAGCCCCAGCAGCTACATGTCTCACAGGCCCTTGTGGGCCACGTTCTCATCAGACTTCAGCGATCATCTGCACTACGGCCACTACCATGGTTTTGGAGACACGGCTGAAGACCTGGAGGAGGCTGGAAGCCGCCATGAGCACATTACAACTGTGAAGCTTGAGCAACACTACAACCAAGAGGTGTTAAATGCCATGCAGCTGTTTCATGGATCATGAAGGGGTTAGAGCCCATCTGTTTGTATAAAAGTGGGCGTAAAGAGCCACCCAGCCGCCTTAAACCTTAACCAGTTTACCCTGACTTTGCTCTTGCACCTTAAAAAAGACCACAGTAAAGGAGTTTTTTTTTTGTGTGTGTGTGGGGGAAAAGCCTTTGTACCAAAGGGATATTTGTGTTGTGTTTTTTTTTTTTCAACTTGACTTTTTGTGATCTCTTTATTTTGTGGTATGTTTCAATAATAGATAAACTGATAATGATTAAGTAGCGCAACAGTGGATGATTTGATGTTAACTGTGGTGCATTCAGCTTTCCTATTTTTTTCCCCCCACTTTCTCACCACAGGAGTTTGAGGACTTATTGAAATAGTTTTTGTAGGATTTCATGATTATTCCGTTTATATGTTTGTAGGGGTTTGTGCCAATATTTTCCCCCTTAAGTAGTTTGGCACTAGCATTATAAAATGTATGGAACAATTTGTTGTTTCCTGTTACTAGTTTTGCTGAGAAGTTGAGTTGAATGGATTATGTAAAATCCAATGAATTTCACTGTAAAAGTATTTTGTTTTGAGAAAATGGACATTTTTGACATTCCTTCAATCTTTTGTGTTGTGATATATAAAAGTATTTGAGACAGAATGTGTTCCTCTCATTTTTTCCATCTTGACTTTTCAATGCAGTTTAATGTTTCGGTGGGTTATATTTAATCTGCCTTTTAATTTTCATGTGCATTAGGTAAGATTTGTGAAAATTACATCTCTATTGGTTAATAGGTGGAGTTGAATAAATGAAAATTTGAAATATATATATTTTTTAAACTCCTTGAGCCTGTCTCCAAGCCCACCTATGTACACATGTAACTTCTGCCATGAAAACCAAGTGGTTCAACAAGAGTTTGCATTAGCAAGGACTGTCATAACATCAACAGTTTGAAAGCCAAGTAACAACTCTATGAGGAGAATTCTGCATGTTCATAATGATTCATGAGGATGTGTATGGGGCGTTGGGGGCGTGTCTATAGAATGACTGACAAGAAGCCAGTCTAAATACAAACAAATATTCCGGTCCGGAAGGCAGCTTTCCAAAAAAAATTTCCAGCCACATAATACACTTGTGCTGAGATTGGCTTAAAGTATTATTTTTTAATCATTTCTACATATTTTTCCACATTATTTGTACTAGTAAGAAATTAAAAATATTGACTATTGCACCTTTAAGAGAGAACTAAGAGTAGATTTGACGTACTGTACAGTGTGGTGTAAGCTAATCCTGAAACTCGGTTAATGCTGAACACTTTTCAGACCATGATGATTCAGAAGGAGGAATGATGCTGTGTTGTGCATGTTTTCGAGTCCAGGCAGGGGGACTGTTTCATTATAGCAAAATCTGAAAGAAGGCCGATCACATTTAATTAATGAAGATTAAAATTAATTTCGCCTGTCAGTCACATCCTTCATCGTTTTAATACGCAGAAAGCGTGGGGGTCGCTCAAAGCTGTACACAGGTTTCCCAGCCTGCGAGTAAACAAAAGCTGAAATTTGATTAGAATGCTATTTCTGAGTTCGAGCTCATGTGTCCGGACACCCACGTCGACCTTTACTGCGTCATTCAAACTCCGCCCACATGTCCGGACCGACCATTGTACGTGTACAGGGGGAGTCATATAACTGCGCGAGGACTTTGTATAATAGTGTGAAAGAAATATTTCCCGTCCACGCGAGTATTAGGTAAATTAGACACGAAATCCGCATGCGATTTAAGAAATGAATATTCGCTCACTTTAGGTGTGAATTAAGGGCGCTGTGAATAAACACTTCACCCTGCTACAGACATGGTACGGTCTGTAATTCCGCGTTGAAATCCTCATAGCAGATTTCTAAACATTAGCTGCCTTCCCGAGGCCGACGTGTGCGAGTCGACGGAGGGCTGGTATTTGATATTAAGCTGCAATATTGAGGTATTTTTGTCATAACAATTCTCACCGAGCTGTCGTCTACCTGTAAGGATGTCCACTCCAGCCCGAAGAAGGCTCATGAGGGATTTTAAAAGGTGAATCTGCCAAGAATGATCAAGGAAGCTGGCGGTGTTTACGGCAGTCGCTTGGAGGCTAGCTACCTTGTTTGGATTCGATTATAAATATTCATTTTATGGGTACATATGATTACGTAATCGTAATGTAGAATAATCTAACACACGGAGCAGAATCATATCTTATTAGGGACACAGATAGACAGAATTTGAGATTATTATTATTATTTTTTGCTTCACATCCGACGCAAGTTTGACGTCTAAAGTTAAACGTCATTCCAGCTATTTAAGCTTGAGCAGAAATCAGTATGACGTCACAATCTCATCACGGCGTAGTGATACAGGTATTTAAGCCCAAATCATCACTAATAGCAGTTTGTTTTGTTGTTAAACCAGACTTCAGGAGGATCCCCCTGCCGGTGTCAGCGGTGCCCCTTCAGAGAATAATATCATGGTGTGGAACGCGGTTATATTTGGGTAAGCAAATAAGCACTTAGCAGCCAGGCCACTTAGAAAAGCTCATCGAGGGAATCGGGCCTGGTTTTGCCTTTCTGTTTTCTCTAACACCGCATGTTGGATAATCATGTAGATCATGTTGATCAAGCCCTAGACTAAAGGTCTTATCTGGTTTTGTCAGGTGCATCTGTCAGCTTGCAGCCAATCCTCCTCCTGTCTAAATGTCCTTTCACTAAACTGTAATAAGAGATTGCTTATTTACTTTTTTTTTTTTTTTTTTGCAGACCAGAGGGCACGCCCTTTGAAGATGGTAAGTATCCATCCTCTATTATTATTAACATGCAGTAGTCATGTGCTGATAATCCAATATATTCAACACAACCCTCAAAATGTCAGATTAGCCAAATTAATGTAAAATTACACGCAAGCACAGACCTTAAACACAGCCTCGACTAACAGCATTTGTAATACTGCACATCCTGCATCGCTTTACATCATCTTTTTACAGGTACATTCAAGTTGACTGTCGAGTTCACTGAGGAATACCCCAATAAACCACCCACAGTCCGATTCACCTCCAAGATGTTTCATCCTAATGGTGAAGTCCCGGTTTTCTAATTTAGATATTAAGCTCTGTTTCTAATCACCATTTTTAACACATTTGCTGCTTGTTTTTTAGAAGGGAACTCATATTTGGGTTATTTAAATAAAAAATGCAAGCTTTCCTAAAATAAAAATAAAAAAATTAAAAAATAAAATGCTAATTATGCTCTGCTTATGGCATTTCAGTTTACGCAGATGGAAGCATATGTCTCGATATTCTGCAAAATCGCTGGAGTCCGACTTATGACGTTTCGTCAATTCTCACCTCAATCCAGGTAAACCGTTGAAATGTCATTGTTTTTTGTTTTTTTTAATTAATGTTTACTCATCATAAAATTATTAGGATTGTCTAGTACTCTCTTAGCAAACAGTTCTTTGTGTGTGTGTACTTTTGTAACCAATAGTCCAACTGCTAGACATTCAAAATGATGTGGATGACTGAAAACTATGACTGTTATTATTTTTGATAATCTCTGGTTGCTTCTCTTTGCAGTCTTTGCTTGATGAACCCAATCCCAACAGCCCAGCAAACAGCCAAGCAGCCCAGCTCTACCAGGAGAACAAGCGCGAGTACGAGAAGCGTGTATCGGCCATCGTTGAGCAGAGCTGGAGGGACAGTTGACATGTGAACTGTGTGTGGTTATAGTTTAACCGAGTGAATCGTGAAGCATCTCGTTCCACCCACCTGTCCTCTTTCTTTTTCTTTCTCTCACTCGCTCCATCCAATAATGCACTTTAATCTGCTTCCTCACCCACTCTACCCATATTCTCCTCCTTTGGAGGACTTGCGCTGTCCTGTTGACCATCTGGCCTCACTGTCCAACACGTAACCAAATACACTGGCCTTTTGCCATGGGAACCTGGAGTAAACAATGTTCTATTCAAGGGGCCTTTTTTTAAGAAGTGGAGTCAAATTCCATGGACTGACATGGTACTGGCCTGACGTTGTTGCATTTGACCGTGCCTGGTTTGGAACTGACCTATCACACAATTATGCTGTATCGTGTGCTGTTACATGCCCGGATGTGTGATTTTATATTCCATGATGTGTTGTAAACCTGCCTCTCATGTACCATATTGTAAGAATACACTTTGACGTTCATGTGCTTTGTCTGTGCAAGCTGATTAGTACAGGTGTGTGTGGCTGAATTTTTTATTTATTTATTTCTTTTTTTAATAGTTAATTTCTTTTACCCTACAGAAAGAAAAGTGTCGAGTAGTAAGTAAAAGTGACTGGACCCGTGATAGAACCTTGAGGTTTCCCCACTCATCCTTTAATGAATGGTGAAAGATCTTAAAACAAGTCCAGTCATTTTGTTTTTCAATTCATATCTGGTCATTACAGTCCTAAATAGAAAGTTTAAAAAAAAAAAAAAAAAAACAACTAATAGATTTTTATACATGTTTTATTACCAATTAGGACATTTCTACTTAAACACTTAACACATAATAGCCACATGCTGTGAGCACCTTCATAAAATACTTCTGTCACTCATACTGTTCAAGTACCAACAAAAGAAATGAAGGTCAAATACTTCTTTGAGAACATCACTGCCACATTTAGAAAACCTAAACTCAGGAGGTTTGAGTTTAAGCTCTTTTAGTGCTGTTTGGTAGTAAATAATTTCTAAAATGTAGATGTAGATTCATAGGTGACAAACTGACAAAGAAATTATTCCTAGCATTAAACAAATATATAAAATAAATAGAAATGTTGACAGTTCAACATGTGGTTCATGGTTGATAGTTCAACAGGTATGTGGCTACCTGTTATATGCCCTCTCCTTTTTGGATTTCTCCAAGGCTTTGTCCATGGTTTTTTCTGTGTCACCCCTGCACTTTGGGCAATACCACTTCCCCTTGGGCTTATGGTTGAGGCCAACACAGGAGAAATGGAACCACTCAATAGGACACTCATCATTGTCGCAGCCGATCATTTCCCCATAGGAAACCTGCTCGCAGAGACAGTACGTGGGCTCATTGGGATCGATGGGCAGGTCTGCTGGTGAAGCCTCCCTCTCCTGCTTTGCTTTGGATCTCTTCTTCTTTTTCGACGTCTTGGCTCGTTTCTCTCTGGTCACTTCATCGCGGTCATTATGAATCATCTCCCGGTTCTCATTGCTGTTGTTCTTCTGCCGCCTTGAGCGCTTGCTGGCACTTGCCATCCTTTCGACCGAACTTGGGGTCTCTTCTCTGCGTTTTTCCTCCTCACGCCTCTTGCCAGGGATGACGGCTGTCACAGAGGTCACGTCATGGGGCTCGTGCTGGGCTTCTAGAAGCTCGGCGAAAGCATCCACCTGCCGGCTGCGGTTCTCCACCAATTCCACCATCTGTCCAGCAAGCTGGATCTTCTCGTCTCCCAATTCCTGGCTGCGGATCAGTGCACGCTGGATGCAGTGCAAAAGGCGGCGGCGCTGGGCAGGGTCCTCCTCCTGCCTGTGCTTCTGGTATGCTTCATCTAGCTCTTTGAGGATCTCTGCAACAAACATGCATGACACAATCACCATCTGAAAGTTAGATTTCATTCCTTGAATTGAGAGTTTCAAATATTTATTTTTTATTAGCAAAGCAATGTACACACTGACACAGCTATTGCAATGTTTAATAAGAAATGTTTAATAAGAATAAATAAATAACTATAATAAATCATTTTTAAATGTAGGACCGATCACTAAATACAAGCTCAAACCGACATGACATTGAACTTTAAGCAAAGAACTTGGCCACAAAAACTCGGCATAAACACAAATACACCCCGCCTCCCTGCATATTAACACACAGCCAATCACAGTAGAGCATCTAATACCGAGACCCGCCTTCTAGAACGTTATGAAACCAATCACTGATCTCGAACTCGACCTGCTGCATCCGGAATGGGCGGGGCATCCAAGTTACTGACGATCCTCAAACCAATTGCTGCTGTTCTACGCAAGACGAACCTGCGCAGACTGAGCTGTGTTGGCCAATCAGAAACGGAAGTGGGTGGAGTTTGTAGTCTGTGCAAATAAAATCTGTAGCGTACGTTTCGTGCCCATTTCTACACAACAGTGTCGAATGAGCTGACGTACGTCGTTTAAAAACGTTAGAGAAAACGCTGGGAATATTGCCTAATCCATTCAATAGTGGAAACTCCTTGGATAAAAAGTTTTTTCGTACCCAAGCAGAAGTCGAGGAACATGTTACAATTTCCGATTCGGTCGGTACAAGAATAGTACACAAAAAGATTAAAAACACACACAGAGAGAGAGAGAGAGAGAGAGAGATACAGACCGGGATAGTTTTAAAAGCAGCGGGTGAATTAGCTATAAAATTGTATTATTCATTTCTCCGACTGTTGCAAAGTGCTCGTTTCACCCAAGTACCAACACAATGACAGCATAGATTACAGCTGAAAAACTGACAGCATAAATATACATATCTATTTATATATAAATCTCTCACGATGTCTCAAATTCTCCCACCAAATGCGACTATTGTGTCCAACCAAAACGAGCGAGAAAACAAAGTGAACACAACAGACCTAGTAAATCGCCATTTCCCCCAAATCATATGCTACATATATACACACACACGCACACACACACACACACACACATCACTGAGGGTAGATTCAAACCTAGAGCAGTCGTGCTGGTCATATTTATATCCTCTCGACAGCACAGAGGTAAATCTACAGGAAAATCAACACGAGTCGATAAAGATTTGTAGTAGACGTTTCTAATGGAGCAGAGAAACTGTATGAACCCCATTGTGTTCACTCAGCACTTCAATCCAAACGCACAACGTGATTTCTCCTCCTCACATCCCAACCACAACCTGGTCCCAGCTTCAGAAGCGGATTATGGAGTAAAAAAAAAAAGAGCCATTACCTTGATATTTCGAGTCGATCTCTCTCATCAGAGACACGTTTCTTTGTAGGTCGAACGGCAGCGATTCGACCAAGTCCAGATATTCAGCTACATAGTTAGTCACCTGCAGTGGATCCCAGCTGGCTGTATTTAACATTTTATCTCCGACTGTTTACTTCAGATTCTCGGAATAAGTCCATTAACTGGCTACACAAAACGCATTTATACCTTGCGAGCAGATTATCCTTCGGACAACGCACCGCAAAACCGCCCTACAAGCATCCAGCAGAAACTTCAAACCAAAAAATGTAGCTGGAAAAGGATAAAAAAAAACAATCAGCGCAACAAACAAGAAATCCGATATGAAATATTTAGATGGCAGTCCGTTCAGGAGTGAAAATGTCCGTGTCGCATTACTTGATCCCAGCGTGGAGATCCTCCGGGTAGTTTCAAACACTTGGGGGAACAGTCTGGTTGTTAATGCGCATGCGCCAACGCAGCAAAAAAGGGACGAGCAGTGTTGCGTCCAGATGATCAACAGCCTAAAACGCATTTTGATGGCGTTGAAATTTGTCCGATTTATAGTCTTCGGGATGCAAAAATCTCCACCGAAACCGGAAATGCGTCACTTAGGACTGTATTGTGGTTAGGTTTATTTTGGGACCGAAAATGGTTTTAGTTTCCAGTTTGACTGCAGAGAGCCACCGGAAAGAGGCTAGTTTGCAGAAAGCGCGTGGCACTGCAGCGGTGAGTTTCACCGAAAAGTGAGTTTTGTGTGTGTGTGTGTCTTACACCCCGACAGCCTGCTGGGTTACAACTGTAGCCGCGTATGAATGTAACAGCAGATTTGTAGCCATTTCGTATTAGCTGAAGTTAGCCAATGACGTTGTGGTGGGCGGGGCGTTTCCACATCACACACAGCGCCCACCACATCTAAACCAGCCAGGGTTGCCAGATCTTTCTGCCGCCCATGCAATTGGGCTACTTTTGATCTGTTGCGTTTTGTACATTATATAAAACGTGTATACATTATATGGCCAACAATGTGTGGACACCTGAGCATCACACCTATATATAGGCCTTCCCCAAACTGTTTCAACAATTTCAATCCATTTTCTGTACCACTTATAGGACACAGGGTCATGGGGGAGCATGGAGCCTATCCCAGGGAACTCGGGACACAACCAACTGGAAATGCCAAGCTCCACACACACAGGGCAGAGGCGGGAATTGAACCCCCAACACTGGAGGTGAGAGACAAACCTGCGAACCACTAAGCCATGGTGCCCCCCATATTACAATTTCCCTTCACTGGAAGTAAGAGGCCCAAACCTGTTCCAGCATGACAGTGCCTCTGTCCACAAAGCAAGCTCCATGAAGACATGGTTTGCCAAGGTTGGAAGGTTGCGGAAGAACTCGAGTGTCCTGCACAGATCGCTGACCTCAACCCCACTGAACACATTTGGGATGAACTGGAACACCGACTGCACCCCAGAACTCCTCATACAACCTCAGTGCCTGACCTCACTAATGCTCTTGTGACTGAATGGGTTAAGTGTGTCCTGAAGAGTGAAAGTTATTATAGCAACAAATGGGGGAACAAATCTGGAATGGGATGTTCAGTAAGCACATATGGGTTTGATGGACAGGTGTCCACAAACATTTGGTGATGTACTGTATATAGATCTAATATAATGCAGATTACTAATGTGGGGCTTGAATGAAATGGATTATTTTCCAATAAGAACACATGTTTTAAAAACACAAGTGTTTTATTTCACTAATCCCACAGCAGATTGCCAATGATTACAATTTTAATTTATTAATGTAGCACACATCATACTTTAATCATTTATAGTTATATTTAATGTTAGGGAACGTCAGCGACTTCATTACTTACATTATAGCAGCTATAAACAGTCATTTCTCCAATATCCTGTTTTGGTTTCCTCTCTCTTGAAGTTAATAAGCCCAAAAAAATGCAGATTCCTTTGTTGGAAAGCACAAAGTCCTCCGCCCTGAAGACTTTCCTATGTCTGATACCTGTCTTCTTCTATAAATGTTAAATAAACATATCTTGCAGAAAACTTTACCCTATCAATGTTTTTCTTTGTTAAATAACAACACATTTTTAGTCTGTTGTTACCATAATATAAAATATATGTAATAACAGGCCATCTTAAAGTCTGGGTGAAAACATATTTTGATAAACAATATACACACTAGGGCGGCACAGTGGCTCTCCAGGGTCCCCGGTTCACTCCTAAGCTTGGGTTAATGTCTGTGTGGAGTTCTTGTGCATGTTCCCCCCACGTCCACATGGGTTTCCTCCAGGTTCTCTGGTTTCCTCCCACCTCCCAAACATGTGCCAGGTGGCTTGGCTCTAAGATTAATCTCCCCTAGGTATGAATGTGTGTGTGCATAGCATCCCATCTAAGGTGTATTCTCGTCTCACGTCTAGTGTGAGTAAATATGCACAATAAAAATATGGTACAAGTATGCACAATATACACAATGCATGCATAATAAACCATTATTGTTGTTGTTTTTAATAATAATAATAATAATAATAACAATAATAATAATAAAAAGAAAATATTTTAATAGTATTATAATAATTTTTTTATATAAAATACTATTTTAACAGTTTTTTAATATTATTATTATCAGATGTTAATAAAATACTACTACTACTGATGATGATGATGATAATAATAATAATAATAATAATAATAATAATAATACAGGTTTTGCTGTGCTAGTCTTGGATTAAGACTTTAAAATCATCAGATCCTGGACATTTCTTTTTTTTTCCACACAAATCTGGCAACCCGCAGAGAGCCGCTGAAGTGGGTTTTGTATGTAATTAAAAAGAAAACTAGGCCGAGTAAAGCATGTCAACGTTTCTATCGCGTTTAATAAAACATTTCTATTTACTTGTACTTTACAAGAACCTTTATTGACCATTGAGTGAATGAATCGCAAATTAAACGATCCAGTGCACTATTTAGGGCATAGAAGCCGTTATTGCACATCATATTTAGTGCACTTATATAGGGAGTGTTGTGCTGTTTGAGACACAGCCGTGGTGTTGCCCCGGCAAAGCTTCACTGTGAGCCGCCATCTTGAATCCGCTGTCAACAAGCTGAGCACGAGTGAGGCAGTCTAATCACTAAGCTACGGTTGTATGGTTGTGTCAGTTCTTTTCTTTATCTGTTATTGTTCACATATCACCTAAAAAGAGGACGGAGCTCATAACTGTACGTTAATAAACTAGAGAATGAACAGAAGGTGCACTTCCGGTCGCCTCGCGACGTGTTATGGACAAGAGGTGCAAATTGAAAGCTATAAATAAGTCACATTGCAAACGTTTCATTTAATTACAAGGGCGTGAGAATGAGGCCTGGTGTGAGTCTGATCAGAAGTGCAGTCTGGAACTGCAGACTCAAGGTTAGCCATGGAGCATTTCAGACATATCCAACAGTCCCAAAGTGGACACTGTGCATGGAAATCAGGAACAAATGGACCAGACCAGCTGGCTATGATACTGGCATAAAGACTTTCAACAGTCTCACCAAACAGAAGGAGCCTCTGGTTTTGGCTCAAGAGGGAAGAGCAACCTGGTAAGACAGCTTCAGAAAGTTGTAGGTAAAAGTGCGACCATACTGTACATTTATAGTTTGATCCATAGCCTTTGCTGTTATGTGTAGGTACAGTTGTGGACCCACAGTTTATGATCATGCACATCTTGGTCATGCATGGTAAGTCAATGCACGTAACTGTTAGAAAAAAAAAGATGATGTAGTTGTCATTTGCAATTATTCGACATGACGGTCTTAATAACATTAATATATAGTACATTAATCAGTACATATTATTATTATGTAAATATACTATATTGCTAAAGGTATGTAGACACCTTACTATCAGACTCATATGTGGGATTTCCCTAAACTGTTGCCACAAAGTTTGAAGCAGACAATTGTCTAGGATGTCTTCGCACAAAGCAAGGTCCATGAGGGTTTGCCAAGGTTGGTGTGGAAGAACTCGAGTGGCCTGCACAGATCCCTGACCTCGACCCCACTGAACACTTATGAGATGAACTGGAACGTTGACTGCACCCTAGGTCTCCTCGCCTGACATCAGTGACTGACCTCAATAATGCTGTTGTGTCTGAATGATCACAAATCCCCACAGCCATGCTCCAAAATCTAGTGGAAAGCCTTCCTAGAAGAGTGGTGGTTATTATAAAAGCAAAGATGGGACTAAATCTAGATTGGGATGTTGAAAAAGCACATGGGTATTATGGTCGGGTGTCCACAAACTTTTGGCCGTATAGCGAATATTGTAAAGGTTTGACGACTGATGGTATTCGCCTGATTTGTCTCCTTGCTTTTCTCATCAAAAGCTCCTATGTCAGATTTGACATCCTGCAGAGAATTTTAACCAGGATATTCGGAATAAACGTAACCCATGTCATGGTCATCACTGACATTGATGATAAAATCATACAGAGAAGCCTTGAGGCAAGTATGCTTTGACTGACACTGTATTGCAAAATTGCACCATATTTAAATTATAGTAAAGAAAAATAAATTGACCAGGAGATTCTGGGCATGTTGTCATCTTTGTTTGAATTGATTATTGTTCCTCCTGGTAGGAGAGGATCTCACCGCTTGTGCTTGCCAGAATGTATGAAGAGGAGTTTAAAAGAGACATGCTGGCTCTGAAGGTCTCACATTTCAATCTAATATTAAATATACACTATACATATTGTGTGTATATAGATAACTGACAAATTAAAAGAAAACCTTGTGGCTCAGTTATGCTGTGGGGGACATTTTTCTACCATAGTTTGTGTCCCTTAAAAGGAGGGGTCACTGCAAATCAGTACAAAGTTCTTCAGGCTGATCACCTTTTATAATATGATGAAACATTTCTATTTTGATGGGAGTGGTCCCTTCCAGGATGACTCCGCCCCCATACATAGGGCACAAGGGCTCACTGAATGGTTTGATGAGTGAGAAAATGATATATGGACTTCAGTCACCAGATCTCAACCCAGTTGAACATCTCTGGGGCATTTTGGAGTGACGTGTTAGGCAGCGCTCTCCACCAGCAACATCAAAACACAAATTGAGGGAATATGTTTTAGAACATTGGTGTTCATTCCTCCAGTACAGTTTCAGAGATTTGTAGAATCTATGCAAGGCTGTTCTGGTGGCTCATGTTGGCCCAACACTTTATATTGGTTTTCCCATGAATCTTTCACCCATCCGTATCTATGCACATATGAAATAATATAATATATTTTATACATGTATGACTATATAACCTTAAAGCATCTAGTGGTGGCGTAAATATTATATTTTTGTGCACTTTAGGTTCTCCCGCCAGCCGTGTATATGAGAGTGACGGAGAACATACCTCAGATTGTAGCTTTCATTGAAGGCATCATCAGTAATGGCCATGCTTACACCACAAGCGAAGGTCAGTTCTTCTGTGTTGCCTCTCTAGCAGGCATGTGATGGTCTACCAGCAGACACATTTACATGTATGCTGTTTGGCATAATATTATTACACTGGCACTGTTATTAAGGCAAGGAGAAGTGTAGTCAAGTATTAAGAAAGAGATTACATGTGGTGCTGATCTGAAAAATAAGAAAGTAAATGTTCATCGAATTTGTGTAGAAACAGGTTCAGATTTAGGCTACCAAAATGACTGAATGCATTTGATGAATAGTGTGCCCCAGTTTCCCCTTATATACATCTAATTTACATGAAACAACACAGTTTATGCACTACTACAAGGAAACCATTCAGCAGGCTGTAGTTATATACCAAGATCCAAGGAAAGAGGTAAATGGAGAGGGGAAATGCACCAAATTTGAAATTGGTGAATAAGGAAACTGTTGTTTTAACACAGGGGACGTCTACTTTGATACTCAATCCATTGGCAGTCGTTATGGCAAGCTTGTGAACGTGGGAAATGCTGCTGTGGAATCAGGTAGGCATAGATTATACACATTTCAATAAAACATAATTTCTCATATCTACAGACACTGATGGAAGTAAGCTGACACTGCATTGCTTCTTCAGTGATTCACTATTTATTAATAAATTACATTACAGTTACTCCATGGATTTTCTTATCATTTAAAGCTCTGTAAGTTCTATGTTTTGTACGTTGCACTTAAGTAGACTTTTTTTTTGTAGAGATAGTATAATTTTGTCTGACTTGCTGATTCAGAATGATTTGTTTCTCAGGAAGCAAGGATAAAAGGGACCCCCGAGACTTTGCCCTGTGGAAAGCCTGGAAGCCGCTTGAACCTTTCTGGGAGTCTCCATGGGGAAGAGGAAGACCTGGCTGGCACATCGAGTGCTCCACTATTGCCAGGTAAGCACCTTTTTTTGTTTCCTGCTGATCTTTTTGATGCCTGTCTTCTTAAATGCTCTAATATTCATGCTTCAGTGTTTGTCTGTGCTTTGCATAAGCAGTTTGAATGCAGCTCATTTTTCTTTAACCTCATGCCACAGTTCCTCACTCACAGTTTAGATATCGGTGTATATCCTGGTTTAGAACCTAGCCCTGATACAATAACGGTGGCTTCATCAGAACAAAAACGTGTGTAAAAAAAAAAAGTGTGTAATCCGTAAAATAGATGTGTTGCTACCACAAAGTTGATTATTTTCCGATAACAGCATGTGCCAAAGTGTTTTATTCCTCTTATATTACAGCAATTTGCCAATGATTACAATTTTTAATTATTAATGAACGACAAATTGTACTCATATTTAATGTCCACAAAACAAGTTAGTTCCTGTTCTCAGTTATGTCAAAATAGCTATAAAAGTCATTCTCTCACCAACCTGTCTTGTTCTTTCTCTTTCTTGACGTTAATAAGACAGGAAAACAAAAAACAAAACCCACAGCTTGTCATGTTACAGAGAAACCTGAAGGCACTGTGGGAATGTCCCAGAGAATTTTCCATGGTGGAAAAGTTACTGACAGTTACAAAGTAAAAAATGTCAAGTATTTATTAGTATTTATTATTAGTCTTAGACATACCATATAATTCCTTGTACATGTGCTCTTTCAATAGAAATTATATTGTATTAGAAAGAGCACATTAATATATAATATAATGACGAATCAGATTTGAGAATTCAACAGCACTGCCATATCTTTTTCTTCTTTCGGCTTTTCCCTTCAGGGGTCGCCACAGCGAATCATCACTCTCCACCTATCCCTATCTTCTGCATCCTCAACACTTGCACCCAC
>CM041000.1:7706483-7737337 GCA_022985145.1 Pangasius djambal | reverse complement strand
TGAGCTGTCCCTCTGATGTACTCGTTCCTAATCCTGTCCAACCTCGTCACTCCCAAAGAGAACCTCAACATCTTCAGCTCTGCTACCTCTAGCTCTGACTCCTGTCTCTTCCTCAGTGACACTGTCTCTAAACCATACAGCATGGCCGCTCTCACCACTGTCTTGTACACCTTCCCCTTGATTCTCGCTGATATTTTTCACACAGAGCTCCTGACACCTTTCTCCACCCATCCCAACCTGCCTGCACTCGCTTCTTTACCTCTTTCCCACAGCACTGCCATATAACATCATTTAAAATGTGCTCAAACATCTTAGCTTCTTGTTACATTTCTGACTGGACTTGTAGGCTTTTTAGTGTTGCGGTAAGGTTGCATAATAAATAATAGCATGTGCATAATAGCATGTGTATGAATTTAGTTTTGATTACATGTAACATGCATGCAAAGAGAGACTTTTAGCAGAGAACTGTTTACATGTACTAAATGATTCTGGGTTGCATATTGGTTATTGTACTTTGAATTCTTCATGCTGTTCAGTCTGGACCTCATGTGATTTAGCTTGGAATGCCCCTGCTTTGCTCTGTTTGTCAGCTCTGTGTTTGGAAGCCAGTTGGACATCCACTCAGGAGGCATTGACCTGGCCTTTCCTCACCATGAGAATGAAATTGCTCAGTGTGAGGCCTACCACAAATGTGACCAGTGGGGGAACTACTTCCTGCACTCAGGTAAAGCCCATATGCTGTACACAGTTCACCTCAGGTCTTGGCCACACTAGTGCGGATACATTAAAAAATGTGGAAAATATATATATATTTTGTAGCTCTAAAAACTCATCTTTTTGAAAACACTCTGCAGTACCATTTGAAAATGCTGAGCAGTTTAGTGTGGATGGGGGAAACCAGAGATATGAAAACTCGAACATCTTGGTTCCTGATTCAACAAAGGTTCAAAACAGAGGACGAGTTTCTCTAACTCCTATTGTTGATGCGGTTTTGGTTGCTCTGATGATCTTTGGAAAACTGTGTAAACTGCGTAAACTCTGTATTCCACAGTGCAAGATGAAGTATGCAAGTTACGTTACGTATGTAACTAATATAATCCGTATTACACTGTATGGCTGTAACACGTGAATACCACCTTGTGCTCATGTGCTCCCGCATGCCAAGAAATTTTCAAGAAGATCACAGATTCCAAATGACAAGGAACCCTGGTGGTTATCAGGAGTTCATAGTGTCCAATCAGTTAATATCACTAATACGGATGCAACTGAATTGAGTAACCTACTTAGTATTAAGCAATAAAAAGTATTAGCAGTGAACTCCTCATGCTAAGATTTATGTTTAAGATGGTCATGAAAAATGAGCAAAGGCACCTTGAATTAAGGGGAAATGAAGTGTGTGTGCTCTCAGATTTGTCAGTTTCTCTACACACTTGTTTCACTGCGCCACACTCCTGAACACTTTTATGTACAGATAGCTCATGGCACTTTGTGCTCATTTTTAATGCCCACGCTTGCTGATACTGTTCAGGTCGGCAGTCCTTGTGTTCTCTGTTAAATAACTGTTCTTTCAGGTTACTTGGATTGTAGGATGATGCTCTAGTTCCTCCTCTTTTTTCACAGTCACATATGTGACTGAAAAATCTGGGCATGCATGCACACACACGCAAGTATTTTGGTGTTATACAATGTCCTTGATGGTTAGGAGGGTGAAATAGAATTATGTGTTAAGTATCATACAATATCTGTGTGCTCAATGCTTTTAGCAACCATACAAAGACTTGTTTTGTCACTTAACATAACTGTTTAACATAGGCTTACTTATTTGTAGGGCACCTTCATCTGAAAGGCAGTGCAGAAAAGATGTCCAAGTCCCTGAAGAATTATATTACAATAAAGGTAGGTTCTATGAAATACATTTATCATACTGTATTAATATAATTATTGTACCCAGCTTAATCCTAATGTAGTGCAATGTAGTTTATTTGTAAAAAAAAAAAAAAAATGTAACATTGAAAAGGAGAAACACTTTTAAAAATCTATCAAACATGTTAAATGTTAACATTTTAAGTTTAAAAGTTTAACATCAAATCAGCTGCTTCCAGTAATTAAATTTAGTAAATATTTTTCATAAAATGTAAAACAAAATTATTAAAAGATATAACCATATCCAGTATATCTCAGAAAAGTGTATTGTGACATAATTTACCATGATATCAATATTATATCATCATGTCGCTCAGCCCTAAACTCATGCTCAATGTTTTCACTGCAAGAGCAGTTTGTACCAACAGGCTTCTCCTGAACTGCTGTTCTCTCTCACTCACTCTCTCTCTCTCTCTCTCTCTCTCTCTCGCTCTCCCTCCCTCTCTCTCCATCCCCCCTTTGTGTAGGAATTCTTACAGTCCTACACTGCCAATGAGTTTAGGCTGTTTTGCCTGTTGACCAAGTACAGATCAGGTAAGCTTTATTACCATATCTATATTAACCATAGATATAAACCATTAACATTAGATACATTTTGACACAGAAGCTTACATGTGAACATTTGACTTTGAAAATGTAAAAGTTTTACAAAAACAATTACTTCAGTACAGCTAAGAGGGAATACTGAACAAAGTCAGATTTCAAGGTCGAACTCTCTTTCCTTCACCCAGCGATTGATTACAGTGATGCCAGTATGAACGAAGCTCGCTCTACACTGTCCTCCATCACTGGCTTCATCCATAATGCCGAGGCCTACATGCAGGGTCACCTACAGTGCCAAGACATACATGAGAGCTTTTTATGGGAGAGGTAGGAGATTCCATACTGCTGCTATGCTGAAACTGAAGAATTGGATGAGCAAAATTTCCTAGGCTTTAAGTGAAAATAACGTGTATAACTCAGCAACTAAAATGTTTTAGCACTTCGTTCTTCTGTAATAAACATGGAAATATTATTTGCGTGTTTATATTACAAAAATTAAGTTTGGGTTATTTTGATCTGAGCTTAATGAGCTGAAATAAAAATTCCCAAAATTACTGATCTTATACAAAATGTAAAAAAAAAAAAAAGAGATGATTTTAATTCCTGTTATGTAACTTTCATCTGTTAGTTACACTCGTAGTTGTCATGAAGAGGATCCTCGGGAATATGAAGGTTTAACTGTCTGATTCAAGTATTATTTTAAATTGATGATAACTGAGGTAAAGATTTATAGGATATTTTGGGGACAATTGTTGCAGTTTTATTGTCAGTAAGAAATCCAATGCTAAATAGTAGATTGATTATGAATTAAAAGTACATTTTTTTTTTTTTCTGTTTTCCATCCTGATGTGCCTTGTTTAGGTTATCAGTCACACAGGCCACAGTGCGAACTGCACTTGCAGATGACTTTGACACACCGAAGGCAATGGACGCCATCATGAACCTCATTCACCACGGAAACTGTCAGCTTCAGCCTGTTACCAAGGTGAATAAGGTCTCAGGAGTGCATTAGTTTAATACTTGCTAATTTTCTGACCAACGATTTGTTGTTAAGACCATTAAAAGCTTAATATTTTGCCATTTTGGGCTTGGCCCATTTGTTTTGCTCAGGAATGTACAGCGTCAGTCTGGAAAAACAGATTGGATGTTGTTACTCTGACTTTCTGTTTTGGATTAAAAATAAATATTTTTTAATCCATTACCAGTATTCTTTACTTCAATAATCTGTAAAGATTTTGAGAAACTGGCAGCAGCACATTGCATAAACTCATGCAGATACAGGCCAAGAGCTTTAGTTAATGTTTGTCTGAAACAACAGTCATGATTGTTGCTGCTGATCCCCTGGTATTTTCACACACAACCATCTCTAGAGTTTACACAGAATAGTGCAAAAAACATCCAGTGAGTGGAAATGCCTTGTTGATGAGAGAGGTCAGAGGAGAATGACCACTTTGTTTTGAGTTGACAGGAAAGCTATGGTAACTCAAATAACCACTATTTACAACTGTGGTGAGCATCTCAGACTGCTTAACATCGGGTTCCACTCCTGCCAGCCAAGAACATGAATCTGAGGCTACAGTGGGCACAGGCTCACTCAAACTGGACAGTTGAAGATTGGAAAAAGACCAAGCGATATTTTTCCAATCTTCATTTTTGTGTGTTAGCTTTAATAAACTCATTCACTGAAATTTGATCAGTAATGTGGAGTTTTGCTTACCTCTTTCTGCCTCTTTATAGGTTGATGGGAGCTCTAGGTGTCCAGCAGTGTTTGGAGCAATGCTGTCTTACATCAGGGATATCATGGATGTCATTGGAGTTGATCTGCTGGATAAAGAGGTCAGAGGTCTTTGGTGTTATACCTTAGAACTGTCTAACAAGATCTAAAAAAAACACCTGCTGTAACAGTTGAGTGTGCAGTACGTACCTTGTGCTCGATAAGTTGATGTTCTTATGCAGGAAAAACAAGTGTGCAATACCAGTGCTTAGTACCAACCAGTCAGGTTTTTACTTACTGAATCAGTTCAATATTCTACTTACTCAAAAACATACATTCCCACTGATGACTTTTAGCCACCTCAAACATTTGAATTCTTGGACAGCAATATAAGAAACACTTCCACTGTAATTTTTCACAAATGTTATCAATTGTAGGCAAAATGAAGAGAGAATTGTGTATTTCCATGTCATATTATATATATATATATATATATGTAAATATATATATGATGAAGAGATGCAGTAAGTCAGGAATAAAGCATGGCAGGACTTGAATTGAGGAAAATGATCAATGAGTTGATTATTTTTCTGTAACAGCATGCCCTGAAGTGTCCTGTTTCTCTTATAAGAAAGAAATTCACAAACCAGATCTCAGTATAAGTAAATACACCTGTTCCTGGAAGGCTCCAGCTCTATTTTGCCCTCTAGTGGAATAACAGAGACTAGGTCTTATTTTCATCTGTTGATTTAATTATGGTCCATAAGACATTTTTGTTTAAGAACATGGACTCTAAATTCATTTGGTGGGCCAGATGAGAACCAGTGGCTGTATGTTTGACACCCTTGGTTCAAGTGGAGTATCCGCCTTACAAAGCCTTGTGTATGTTATTACTATAGAAATGATAACACATTCGAATGAGTGCTTTTGGAACTACTATCTGAGTGTTCTTATAGGAAATTAATCAATACCTTCTGACCAGTTAGAATAGATCATTCCACATCGTTGTGGTATAAGATAATGTAATCAAAAGAGCACCAGCCAAACAGTGTCATAGGGAACCTTAAATACACAAACCACAAAAATTGATTTGCAGATGTTTTTCAAAATTCCTTTCAGATTTTCAGATTCAAAATGTGCATAAAAACAGGTGGATAAAATGCCACTGTTAAGAATTTCACACAGAACTGCATTTCTTTCAGGACTCATCTAGTGCTGAATCATCCAGTATTTTACACAATGTAGTGGAGCAGCTGGTGCGCTTCCGTAGTGAGGTTCGAAACTTTGCTCTCTCTGTGGAGGATGAAGCGATTCAGGACCTTCATACCAGCAAAGTGCTTCAGAGCAAGAGACCACAGCCAGACAGATTGCCCTTACTGAAGGCCTGTGATGCCCTTCGCAATGATCTAATGCCCTTGGGAGTTCAAATTAAGGTAAGACCCAATTATTTTACCCCCAAAAATATTACATTGGATTTTTCATTTGTTTAATTTATTTGAGAGGATAATGGAAATGCAAAAATGTTTTGACGTTCAGGAACACCTTTCTAGCTTTAACATTAAAAAAAAAATACATTTTCCAAAAAGAAACATAGGCAACATAAAAGATGAGGTTCATGCTTGGCATATGATTTAGTATATCTTTTCTTAATCATATTAAATCAATCTGTAATGTTAACATGATTGTAGATGCTAAATGACAGACATATTATGTGTATTTTGGTTTCAGGACAGAGGTACCAACTCCACGTGGGAAATCAAACAACAACAGAAGGAGAAGAGAGGAAAAGAAAGCTAGACTCCACCTCAGTCTAGTGTGGAGAACTGGATCAGCTTTTTTGCTAACTGGTCTAAATGTTACTTTTATTTTTAAAACTTTTTTTTGAGAAAACACTTAAGAAGTTGATTGTGGTTTGCTTGCTTTGAGCCAGCCACTGACTCTTGAATTATTATCTGTGATGATCATGTACTTTACCAACAGTCAATGCAGCACAATAATTTGAATCACAAATCATTTGGTGTCTCATCTGTAGTATAAAAGCTGTTATGCACTATATTCAGCAGCCATGTTGAATTACTAATTACTGTAAATTACTTTTGTGATTTGCTTTTGTCTGTTTTAAATCCAGATATTTTGAATTGCCATGGTTTATTGGGTATGTATGGCTAAGCGTCAGAAGGCTTGCTTACAAATTTGTCACCAATTAATATTTAAAGGAGCAGTTTGTAATTTTAGAGCCCTCTGGTACCTGTGAGGCAAACTGACATTTTTGAATGAACAGTGACAATCCTTTCCATTCCCTTCTTTCCAAACCCGAGCCTGTTGTTCAAATTCCATATGCCTCACGGGTTAAGAAAAAGGGGCAGAGCTGAACAGATCTATTTAATGTGTGGGTGGAGCTAATTTCAGGGCCAGAAATATATAAACAGTATCCTGAAATGAAGAAATTAGAAATTATAGTTGTTAGCAATATCACTTTACTTTGATGTATCTTTGAAATTATATGATTATTTTAGGTCTGGAAATACTGTTATAATGTAAATGATTTTTTTTGGCCTGATTTTGCTGTCACTGACAAAATAATCACAACTCTTAAAAGTGTTATTTGGTTGTTAGTTGAGATTGGTGGATGCATAATGTGGCATGCTCACCAGCAGTCTAAAAGCCACCAATAAGAGGAAGAGATAGGACGATGCAAAACTCACAGGACAACTACAAATACAGTATCGGCAATGGTAAAATGTAAACAAAAGATGCTAATGGACAGAAAATGTATCCTAATGACCTCACACTCATTTTAAACAATGTTTCTGTTTTACATTTTCTGCACGAGCCCACATCTGACCGCTGATTGATGATGTAAGCAGAATGTAGCAGTTTTCTTTAGTCACAGGTCTGTCATTAGAGTATAGTCGTATAATCTGACATGGAGAACACGTTATCATACAGTCTGTTATAGAATTAGGCAAAACAAACAAATAAACAAAAAAAGTATTAAAGAAGCAGTGTGTGAGTAAGGAGAGAGGACTTTTGCTGAATAAATAACCATTCCTGCCTACAGAGTCATAAATAGTATTTTTTAAAGACTCTAGAATACTTTACTTCCAGTAGATTTTAATTACTTAATATTTTGCTTGGGTAAGTAAGGGATAATCCGCTTCGTGTCATGTAATTCACATCTAGCCGTGGATTATCCCGTTTATACCCCGGTCACTTGCCAGCATTGAGACGTTAAAGCTGACAGTGATGTTTGCAGTGCAAAATTTGACTGAATAATGGTTAATTTTTGTTAGTTATTTTATATACAGGTCGTTAGATTTAGAATTCTGCCGGCTCTAAAACATACACAGAGATAAGGGAGTGCGATAACAATACATTTCTTTGTATGTAATCTTATCTTGAATGTAATCATGCACAGAGAAAAAGTAGTAAGTATAAGATTATAATTATTTGAATGAATTATAATAAATAGTTATGAGAGAGATAGAGAGAGAGATTGTGCAAGTGTGAATTACGGTACTGTCTACTAATAATGAAGCTGTGAGTTTAACTACTGTATGTAACTGTAACAATATGTTACTATGGTTACATGTAACTGTAACTATGTTACTATGGCTACATGTAACTGTAACTGTATGTTACTATGGCTACATGTAACTGTAACTGTATGTTACTACAGCTACCTGTAACTGTATGTTACTATGGCTACATGTAACTGTAACTGTATGTTACTATAGCTACATGTAACTGTAACTGTATGTTACTACAGCTACCTGTAACTGTATGTTACTATGGCTACATGTAACTGTAACTGTATGTTACTATGGTTACAGTTGTTTATAGGCAGAGCATTAATTTAGAACGGTGATTAAAGTGACTGGAACTACTTGTGCATTCACCGTTTAAACGCACACTTTCCAGCCAATCAGAATCGAGTATTCAGACAGCTCATGGTAGAATACTTTAATTCCAATAGATTTTAAAAACTTAATATTTTGCTCGTGTAATTTAGGTTAATACATTTCACACACAGTAATTAACACCAACATTAACAAGTACTTGCACCAGCTGACATTTTAAATTAGGCCAAATATCAGCGTCTAGAATTTTGCCATGCAGTGTGTTTTGGTGTCATGTGCGAGTCCTCTGCTCTTCGTGACCACAGACGCGTGTACGATTACGCAATATTTCAGGCGCGTGAAAGTTCCCCGTTAGTTTCCGGTGACGTAATTACTTCCGGGGGGAGGAGGGAAGGGGGGGGGGGTTAAGAGAGTGAAACGGCTGTGATATTTTATGGCCACTCACGCAGCCTGAAGTCTAAAGAGGCTGTTATGACACTCTGCGGATTATTTTACAAACACACACGCCAAATCCGGAGACCACCATGACTAAAGTCTGACGTGACATAAAATATATACATATATAAGTAAAAAAACAAAACAACCCAAACTCTTCTAAAATTGTTACATTTAAAAAAAAAAAAAAAAACTGTTAACCTGCAATGCCCGCGGCGAGGAAAACGAGGAAGCCTGATATTAAGATGGTCATTCTGGGAGACATGAACGTTGGGAAAACGTCTCTTCTCCACAGATACACGGAGAGGAGTTTTAAAGACACGCTGAGCACAGTCGGAGGAGCTTTCTTCCTCAAGCAGTGGGGACCCTACAACATCTCCATTTGGGACACTGCAGGTGGGTTTGATAGTCTGTAACATTCGGGTACATTTTCAGGATGTAACTGTCAATATAACAAACAATATTTTGTCTGGATTTGGATGAAAAACAGTTCAGGCACAGCTTTTCCCCAAAGCCATGTAAATATATATATAATCTTTGTCATTTTTCCAGAAAGTTCTTCGAGTCCTGCTGTGCGCGTGACTCACTTGGATTAATACCACAGGATTAGCCGCTGCTTAATTTGTGGGAAAAGGCAAAAAGTCACATTTTCCCTTTCACTAAAATGATGACAAATATTTCAGTTCTTTTAAAATGTTAGAGCTTAATGATAGAAAATTAAATCTCAAACAGTTATACCTGAATTTAGCTCCTCGTCAAACAAACATTGAATTTGGACCTGGAATTTAAAGTGAGTACTAAAATAAGCAACAGGTTGTTTAAAGCTTTTTTTCTTCTTCTAAAGATAAACTGTAAAATTAGGCCAATTTGTTCATCCAAAAACCAAGAAAAATGCAACCATTCGTATGCCATTCATGACCAAGTAACTAATAAATAAAAATATGAGAGGCTTTTAATAGTAATGGTGAAATATGTCTCTAAAACATTTATTTAATCAAATAAGGAGGGTTATTGGTTATACAGTATATTCCCTGCTGAAAAAAAAAAAAGAAACACAATAGAAACCCTCATAGAATTCGTAATGGTTATAATGGTTATAATGGGAATAGTATTGGTTTTAATGGAAACTCTAACGGTCCCTGTGTCTTGTGGGTTATATCTAGTGGATACCATTAAGGACTACTAATGGTAATGGTTTTAATGGTTAGCTGATGGTTTGTAATGGTATTTGTGATGATTTCTATTGTGTTTTTCTGCAGGGTTGTAATGCTGTTATTGTGGACTTTTTAAAATATGACCTACAGTCGCCTTGGGAGGAGGTTTCTTAAACAGTCAGCATTTTCAGACTGTGTTTGTACTACTTAAAACACATTTTTTAATTATAATATCCTAAACTGTGGTTCTGTAATGGAGTCTGTTAAAATAATCAGACACCACCTCTTTTTTTTTGTCAATGTAACTTGATGAGGGTAATGAATGAGGGTTTTCCTGCCTGTACTTTTCTTTTCTTCTTTACACACTACAAAACAAGAACAGAGGAAATTTTGCCTTTCACAATGAGCATTTCTGTCATCATAGCATGACTGGGCAAATTATGCAATGATGGAATTCTCAGAGGTTCAAGAAATTTTGCTTTCACATGTTCATATGGGGAATTCACAGTGAAATAAAATGGAGCCATGCACATCAATTTTTTCCACAAAGGAGTTTTAATACTTAATTAAATATATAGTCTGAGGGCATGAACTGCAACCGTAAAGACAAATAATGACATCTGTAATGTTTGTGATATGGCGAACACAAGATATTTCGTAATTGTAATCAAAAGGTATCTAAAAGTAATCTGAGTTAGATTGGCTGTACAACTGCCCAACTTCAATTCTGATTTCTTATTTTAATCTATAACTTCAGGCTGGAAGTAAACTATAAGATAATGACATAAGACGTGAAAAACAAATATGAACCTTACAGGTATGATTTCTGTGAGTGTTTCTGTGAGAGCTTAACTGATCTTACATTCCTAATTTGGTATCTGATCAATGTGTCCAGCAGTCTCAGGACACTGTTTTGTTTGTCTAGTCATCAGTACTTTAATTTCGACAGCTTTAGGGTTTGAATCTCTGTATTCTGTGCTTCCTTATATTCATTGTTTAGCTACTGTATTGATTACGACTTATTTGTTTAACAAGTGGTGATAAGAGGCTCAAATGAACCAGTCTATGTTTTTTTTAATGTAATTAAGTCACTAATCATATTAGGCAGACTACTAAACTTCTGCAGCACACTAGAGGTGGATTTTGTTGTTTCCCATGGTTTCTGTTAGAAGCTTCTGGAAATATTGAACTGAACAGGTAGAACTTGGTTGTGTTTATCTGGGGAGAGAACTGGATGGCCTCAGCAATCAAACAGGCTTGAAGGATATAAAATTCAGGTTTAGTCTGCTCAAATCCTACATTACATGTACAATGAATATCCTCCATAGGACATGTTCGTTACTCCAACAAGTACATATTTGTTCCTCTTGTCTAATTCCATAAATCAGAGGTTTGTTGGGTTATCAAGGCATTGGAAATGTGATTAAAATTCAGTTTGAGTCTTTATTAACAGACTTTGATCCCACAAAACTTTCAGGTCGTGAGCAGTTCCACGGTCTGGGTTCCATGTACTGCCGTGGTGCTGCAGCCATCATCCTGACATATGATGTGACCAGCTGGCAAAGCCTGATGCAGCTTGAGGAACGGTTCCTGTCGCTCACCGACTCGGCCAACAGCGACTGTGTTTTCGCCGTTGTAGGCAACAAGGCTGACCTGACAGACCCATGCGCCCAGGTCACGACCACCGAGGACACTCCAGCAGGCCCTACCCCCCCACACACGCCCACTGTCCACAAGCAGGTGGCACAGGAGGATGCTGTGGCACTCTACAACCGCATCATTCGCTACAAGGCCCTTGACACAAACACCCTCCCACGTCCTGAGGATATGTGCTTCGAGACAAGTGCAAAGACAGGCTACAACGTTGATGCACTGTTTGAGACACTGTTCGAGCTGCTGCTGCCGTCCATCATCAGAAAGCAGACACAAACACAGAATGGGTCAGCTACTGTTTGTTTGGAGGACTGTCAGGAAGAAAAGAAGAAAATTGAATGTTGTGTGTGAAGAACAGGTATACTATTAGACGGTCAAAGATTCCTTAGGTTTTCAGTCATCCAGGTTTCTACTGATGCAGAGTAAATCAAAGTGATGACTTACTAAATACATCTTAGACATATTGCTGCTGAAGAGACAAAAAGTCTTTAAGATTATAACCAAACCCTAGCTGCTTTGAACTCATGATGCTCTGGCTTGGCCAAAAAATCGCAATCTTTACATGAAAACCATGACAACTGACCTCAATCCTGCACCTGGTGTCAGTGATAGTGGTTTGCGTTTTTATCATGTGAATCACTTTTTCTGACACCTTTGCTTGAGATGTTTGAGTATTTGGAGAAATGAAAGCCTTAAAGAGTGATTGTGTGTGAGGAAGAGATGGTAGGAGCCACTGTAGATACTAGCTCTAGCATTGCCTCTTTATGCTGATCAACAGTGTTGCCATCCCAGGACTTAAATAAGACTTAAGACTGCTGACCTCAGATCAGCCTGAATGGGGCACAGTCGTTCTTGTTACTGTGGTTTATGTCAAGACAATTCTGTGTCAACAATATGTACTGATAAGTTTGTTGTTTACCCACTTGGCCTGATGATCATACTCTGCAGCAGGTTCTATAATAGCACTTACAGGCTTGGACGTGTGCAAAACACACTTATGGTGTACACAAATCTGTTTTGGCACAAAATTGTTTCCCTCAATATTCATGTGCCAACCCTGGCATTTCTCTGTTTTATGGCATTTTATTTCATTTACTGTGACTGTACTGTGAAAACAATTTATGGGATTTTACATATTTGCAAACTGATTGTATTATAAATTAAAATAAAAGCTGATTAAATTATTTTTAATTAATTTGGACTTTGCTTGTCTTGTATTCAAATACTTAAATGCTTTTGTTTTCATTTTTGTTTTTCCTCCATTTAATTTGAGACATGAATGTTTTCACACATACACATCAGTTGTCCTTTCTCCACTAGAGGTCATTAAGGTTATGAAGAGAATTTAGTTTAGCATTATAAAACATGGCATACTACCATATCCAGTATTACATTAAACATCTAATACCTCAGTAGGTACTAGTACCTTCCCAGCAATTCTTTCATCATCATTGTTCAAGCAACCACCTACTTATTTCTGGCTAAATATAGGCTATACACATATATGTGAGGTTGTAATGCCATTCCAAAAGCTTATTTTTAAAAGGTCACGACCCTGTGTACATGCATATTATCAAATAGTGGTTGCATCTGACCCCGTGTCAGAGACCCAGAAGGCTGCTTAAAAGAATTCATGCACAAAGTGTATAGAAGACTACAGTGTACTACAGTGTACAGTGAACATCAGCAACTACTGACTGGTATCACTTCTCTTTTCTTTCTAAAATCCTTGAACACAATCAATTGTGTAACTGTCGCACCCAGAATAACCTCCATGATCCTCAAAGATAAAAAGCGGCACACTCCACAGAAACTTGATCAGACCCATTGCACAAGCATCAGGCATGGCCAATGTTCTGAAAATGAATTATACCAGTGGTGTACTAACCACTGGTGTAACAACCAGACATCGAAAAACAAAGCAAAAACAAAGAATTGGCCTTGCTGTTCCAATACTTTCGGAGGGGACTGTGTATATCCTTGGTGTACCAGGCTCAGACTGGTGACGAATCAAAGGAAAAACTAACATAAAGTGTTGGTCTGCCACAAATAGCCAAACCAGCTTCAGTGTGCTTATCTTATACACTACATTTATGGCATTTGAGAGACACCCTTATCCAGAGTGACTTATAGTTATCTCATTTTTCTAAGGGTCAAGGGCCCAGCAGTGGCAGCTTGATGATGCTGGGATTTGAACTCTCACCTTTCCAAGCAGCAGTCTAACATCTTAACCACTGAGCTACCACTCCCCTGAATGCACATTGCATACACTGATTCCTTTTAAGCCTCTATTCTAACACAAAGCAGAAGTGTGCCGAACTCACCCTGACTCCAGCCCAAGTTGCAAAATACTATGAACCAAATAAAATTTGAAGCTCCACCATCCTCTTAGTTAACATCCTTAAATTTGTCTCGCTTTCACTCTTCATGACAAACTTTTCCCACTCGCCAACTCCCTGTATCTTTCGTAATATTCAACAACACCTACCCAAGACTGTTCACTGGTTAGGCCTGGCTGTTTAGTGCAAAGCATAATCCAGCCAGAACTCCAGCCCAAGTTCTCTTCCATATTACAGTTCTACAATCACTCTCCATATCACACAGATGAAGCTGTGGTCTGCACTTGCAAAATCACCACAAAGAGCCTGTTAATCACACATGTGGAACTGCTTCCTTCAACTTTATATACTCCGCAGCACCATTGTCTCTTAGAGACAATGTATAGTTTAACGATAATCTTTTTAAGAGATGTGTGAGTTATGTTTGTTAAAAATCAGACAAAATTCAAATTTATGATGGTTCTCAATGTCTGTGAACAAATAAATGAAATACGATCAAACTGTAAACCCTCTTGAGATTAATGAATGTTTTTCCAAATAAGGTTATGTGAATTTGAGTCTTGTCCTCCACGGTGCAAATGTATCACTTTCTGTCATAGTTATCCCCCATACAAATTTATCTAAGTTACCAAAGGCTCTTTGAAAAACTGATGTAAGGTGAAAACTATGATTCTGCAATGAATAACATGAACGGTTTGCTAATTTGGTTATATTGTGATTGTTTTTTTGTTTTTTGTTTTTTTAATTGTGATACAACACAGAAGGAGTTTAGTGGTTAGGATGTTTGCCTCGCACCTCTGGGGTTATGGGTTCAAATTCCACCTCTGCCCTGTGTGTATGTTCTCCCTGTGCTTTGGGGGTTTCCTCCAGTCCAAAGACATGTGTTGTAGGTGTGTGTGAGTGTCCTGTGATGTGTTGGCACTCCATCTAGGGTGTCCTTTTCCTTGTGTATGATAAGTGGTATGGAAAATGGATGGAACTCTCCAGCCACATATTTTTTTTTACAAAAATAAATACTTACCTACGGTAGGTACACATTAAAGGTGGAAATGTACAAAAAAAATTAAGAGTATATTAAGTTACAAAAAGGTTATCATGGTATTCAGTATATATCTGCTTAAAACCTTACATTTTCAAAGAGAATGACAATCTATTATGTATAAAACTACAGTGGAAGTGTAAGAGTTAAACTATTTGTTTAGAGAAAATAATACAATACTGTTAGTAGTTTATCAAAATAAAGATTTTCTCTGATTTTTACTTTGTGTTTGCTTTGGGCCGCATGTTTTAAACAACATACCAGTAAATATTTCTGTGACATAATATGGGTATGGCCTAATGTGTACCTATTTAAAATTTCTTTTTGATGATTATAATGTCAGACCCCTAATCTTTACATACATAATCATATACATAGAGACAGGTATAGTTATTTCATGCAATATCTGAGATGCTTCCACAAATGGCCACTGGGTTGTACTGTTGGCCTGTATTTCTCCTTTGGCCAACACGTTCTTTTTTTTACTGATGGACTTTGGCAGCAGTAAATAGTGGCATTGTCTTCACTCTCCTCCAGATTTGTGGGATGCTGGATTAAGCAATGACAGAAAATACACTTTCACTTGAAGTCACAGTGAATAAGAAGTGGCATGAAATTTCAACCCAACTTATCCTAATAATTTCAGCTACATAAACACAGTGTAAACAATGACTTTGTAAATGGACAGTTTTTACTGCATGCGGAGATGCCAGGTAGTTACTGTAATCAATATTTACAACATTCCTACTGTAAAGTCTGTTTACAATAATGCCACATTGCATTTTTAAAAAGAAAGCAAACCTGTATTTATTTATTTATTTTACAAAACCGTATATTAAATTACTGTAAAAACCAATGGTTTTATAGGTATACCTTTTTTTATATTGTATTGCCAAATACACACCTTATTGAAAGAGTAAAAAACTTTAACAAAAGAATCTGTTAAAAAGTGAACAATCAATATACACAATAAGAGCTAAAACAAAATGTGTAAGTAAGGTATACAGGTTATCTATTTAATACATCAGTGATAATTAACTGTGCTTAATCAAACTATCTTCTAATATTACCTAGCTTTACATCCAGTTTAAAGTTGTTGCACTTACCAAGCCTTCCTAAATTATTTGAAGCTGTTTTTAAAAAAAAAATCAAAATTTAGGATTACAAAATAATGGAAGAAATAAAAAATGGAAAAACCTGGATGAAGTTCCTTTGCTGCTTCATATTCAGGGCTTTTGGCACTACCACTGTGTATTTAACTGTATTGTTACATTATAGACAGGAGTGTCTACTATAGACCTATAGACCAGTGTCTCCTATAGTAGTGGGCTACTATATAGACCTGTAGACCCTTAAACACAATATTTTATTAATTATGCCCAAAATCCTATCTACAGGATGCTTTGTCATGAGTTTATCAGGTACAGCAGTGTTACTGGTGAAGTAAAGCACAGTGTACATGTGCTGGTCACACGCCTACTCTGTTGGACCATGAATGTAGAGTAAAACATTATGATTTTTGTGTTCATTCTCCTTTAGCTCTTCCCCAGTGTGCATTTCTAAACGTACACTGATGAAGGACCAGTGTTGATTGGATATTTGGCAGACAGACCCAACAGTGACACAGAGGAGTTTTAAAAAACCCTAGCAATGTGTATGCATCTGATACAGTCATATCACCAAAACACACACTACTACGCAACTTTTGTGCCAATGTCATGGCTGTGCTGACAATAATTCACCATCCAAATAATATCTGGTCATTGGTGGCTCTGTGGTGGACCCTTTCCACTAATGGATGTGATAGAGAGGAGCTGACAAACTGCACACTGCAGACATGCATACCGTATACATAGCTGCAGATGGACCACTAAGCAAAAATACAGGAATGAACCCCTTAGAGCATAGATTATTTTAAAACCTATCCAGATTCTTTACATGTTCTTATTACTTAAAATTGCATGCCAAATTATTTAAACATTTTTTTTTTTAAATATATACTTTAATTTAAAAGGATTTAAAGGATTGCCCATGTCCAGGAATACCACGAGTAACAAAGGATAAAACATTATGCCTAAAAAAGTCTTCCAATATGTTTCGAAACAAAAATAGCCAAAACTAATATATTCGATGTTGATCAAAAACTACAGAAGATATAATTTTTGAACAAAATATAGCTGTATTCTTGATGTACAAAATGTATGCATGTTTAGGACTGTTGCATGATGCAGCTAATTTCAGAGGTACAAATATCTTCAATAAAAACAACTAATTTCCAGAAAAGCTAAGGCTTTCAGTGGAGTCATTTATTTTTTTTTAATTTAATTAGTGATTTTGGAGGTGATTTATTTTATGTTTTCTTAAAAATGGCCTTAAATTGGTTGTCCATAAGTGTGGACTCTGGTGTGAAAGAGTCAAATTTGTGAGGAATCTTTGGATTTCAATCAGCCAATGGGAACTAAGGAGTCACAATGACATATTTGATTGACAGTGCTGATAGCAACAAATAAAGAAATCAGTAAATAAGGAAATAATTAATTAAACACAGAGAATAATTATTGCAAAATTATCTATTTAAAAAGTAGTAGCAGTAGTAGTAGGCTGATGAGGGGAAATGAATGAGCACATAAGGGAAATAAGACTAGGGCATGCGCAAATATAAATACAGATTTTGTTTGTTTGTTTGCGCATTTTATGCCTGTTGGGGTTTTTAGTGAGTGATCATTTCGAGAGTTAGTCAGTTTATTATTTATGGAGCAACCCAACCCTGAGCAGCGTCCAGTATCTGTCGCGTGAAGTGAGTGAAAACAGTGATGACGTAACAGCGCTTCCGTGTGTAACGGTTTTAACGGTAGCTTGTGTTTTTACTAGAATGGATATGAATAGTGGAGCAGTTACAGCACAGTTACTGCGCACAGTTCGCCTAGTCCAGTGACCACAGCATGCACATCCAACATCACTGCGGTTTTCCTGCTCACAGTTTAATCAGCTCATCAGCTTGCAGCCTGCCAAGTTTAAAGTGTTGTGTGGAAGCAGAGAGAATAATACTAAATAAATAAACAGTAGGATTACTGGGGCAAAACTGGGAAACACCATGTAGGGCGGAGGGATTTCTCATATTCATATCGGACAAAATGTGCGACATTGCATCCCCTGCATTGAGCTCCGTGCATCTCATGTGGCCATGCGGTGGCGTCATTTCCGTGTTGTTATTAGCCTATATTTTTAATGTGGCGCAATAGTACTGCTTAAAAAAAAAAGAACAGCACATTCCGGTGTTTCAGAAACAAGCACAGAAAGTCACACTAAAATGCGCATAATTTCGTTTTGCGTTGATTATCTGCACCATGAGGCTTTAGCTTTCATAGCTACTTTAATGCCACGTTAAGTGCATTAACTGCCTCACAGTGCGCAGAAAGCAGAGCTGTAGGCTTTGAACAGATTTATCTGAATTACTTTAACTGCATGCTTCATGAGTGCTCCAGTGCTGACACGTAAATAAATAAGCGCAGCACAGGAAGCGCGCGGCTGTGCTGCGGGACGCGCGGACACCCGCGCGCGCGTAAAAATAGGCGTCATGAGCGCTTGTTTACTAGTTAGACAGCCGCTGTGAGCAAGCTGGGGGGAAAAAAACGCGCGCGCTGTCCAGACATCCAAATAAGCGCAGCCTTGTTTTAATGAATAGTTCATGACGTGAAACGTGTTATTTTGTGAAAACTCACTCCTGTCATATGGTTTATTCAGACGACTAGGTATTGCAAACTGCATTGTGGGCAGTGTGAACTTTTGAAATGTAGGTACTTTGATAAAAATGCCAGAAATGTGCCAAAATATACCAAAAAATGTGGTTTGGAAAAAAGAGAAAGCAGCAAGGCTATTTATGGTATTTTCGATATTTTTAACTGCACATGCAGTCTGACGAAGAAATGCATCACAGTATGTACAGTAAAACGTGTGTCATCTTCGCAGTGTATTCAAATCAGGGCCGGAGGAGGGAGCGGTCTGCGTGCGGGGGATTCGCCGGAGCCTCTTGCGGTGATTGGCTCATCCAAACGTGAATCTTTTTCAGTCGACCAATGAGTCCAATGAGCAGTCGTGCTCTTTAGATTGGCAGGCACGCCCCTCGACGGTTGCGCCGCCTTATATGACTGTGTATTTTCCTCACTGACCAAAGCTAGGATGTGTGTAAACGTCACGCGTTGTTTTTCTCTCTTATAGTTCAGTCATTCTGAAAGCGGTGTTATTTTGTGGTGAACCGCCGTCGGGCGCTCGTTTAAGCAGCGCAACTCTTGTTCGGCGCTAGTTCAGTTGGATTTTGGGATTGGTTGGGAAACAAGTTGCAGAAAGTGAGTCGGAATATTTTGAAGCGCCAGGATGGCGAGTCCGCCACTAACGGGAGGGACCTCGTTCTCCAACGTCAACATGTATTCAAACAACGTCAAGAAAAGTGGATACCTTAAAAAACAGAAGCACGGACACCGGAGATATTTTGTTTTGAAAGAGCAAAGCGACTGCCTGCCAGCCCGGCTGGAATATTATGAGAGCGAGAAGAAATGGAAAAACAAATCAGCTGCGAAAAGAGTCATCTCTCTTGACTCCTGTTTGAGCATAAACAAACGCGCAGACGCCAAACACAGGTACCTGATAGCTCTCTATACCAAGGACGAATATTTTGCCGTAGCTGCTGAAAACGAAAACGAGCAGGAAAGCTGGTACAGAGACCTCACCGATTTAATGAGTGAGGGAAAAGTGTACGACAGCGCAGTAACCAACTCGGCGTCCTCCTTATTGGGCTTTGACGAGGGTAACTACGGTATGATTACTCCAGTGAACGCCGCTTACAAAGAGGTATGGCAAGTGAATGTGAAATCTAAAGGACTTGGACAGACTAGAAACATCACTGGAGTTTACAGGTTGTGTTTATCAAGTCGGTCCATTAGCTTTGTGAAACTTAATACTGAAGTTTCATCTGTCAGCCTGCAGCTAATGAACATAAGGCGATGTGGTCATTCTGACAGCTTTTTCTTCATTGAGGTGGGCAGATCTGCCTCTACAGGACCCGGGGAGCTTTGGATGCAGGCAGATGACTCTGTAGTGGCACAAAACATACATGAAACAATTTTAGAGGCTATGAAAGCAATGAAAGAGTCGTCAGAGTTCAGACCACGCAGCAAAAGCCAGTCTTCAGGCTCCAACCCCATATCTGTACCCACCCGGCGGAACTTGAACAATTTGCCTCCCAGTCAGACAGGGTTGGTAAGAAGATCAAGGACAGACAGTGTGGCAGCCACATCACCTATCAACAAGTTTACTTCCTGTCGGATACGCACAGCCAGTGAGGGTGAAGGCACCATGGCAAGGCCAGTATCCATGTCAGTATCGGAAAATGGAAGCCCCACTGTCTGGAAGCACATGAGCAGGTCCAACACTGTTTCTGCGGGATGCCGTACATTTGAAGCATCGCTTCTACATCACAACCGATCCATGTCTATGTCTGTGCCTGTATCTCATTCACCTCCATCTCCCGTAAGCCCACTGAGCCTCTCCTCTACTAGCATGAATGGCTCTACCTCCACCTCAGCAGTACACAAACCTTCGAGTTGCAGTGGCTCTGTCTCAGGGTCACCTAGTGACACTGGCTTCTTGTCTTGTGATGATTACGGGTCCAGCCCAGGAGATGCAAAATACAATGCATCCAACCGGAGCAATACACCTTCATCCTTCTCTGGGACGCCCCCTTCCCGTGAAAGCACAGATCTCCATGGTTACGTGATGATGGACAGTCCATCAAGCCACTCCTTGAATAAGATCCAGGCATCCAGCAGAGAGAAGTTGGACTTAGAGAAGTTATACAGGAAGAGAACTTACTCCCTTACAGCACCACAACAACCTAGGACCCCATCTCAGCAGTCATCAGCCTCTCTTGATGAATATATGTTGATGTGGGCAGTGTATGCTAATGGAAACTCTGGGCAGAGCACACACTCTGTTTCTCCAAAGGTTTCATACCCTGAGGATTATGGGGACCTTGAAATTGGCTCCAGCAGGAGTTCTATCAGTAACCAAGGTGATGATGGCTACATGCCCATGACACCAGGTGTGGCACTACAAGGCAGCAAAAATGACCACTATGTTCCCATGAGCCCCATGTGTGTCTCAGCCCCCAAGCAGATCATCAATCCCAGGTCCCACCTTCAGGCCACAGGCAGGCAAGGCACAACCAATTCTCCCAGCACCGGTTCACTAGAGGACAGTGGTTACATGAAGATGTGGTCTGGCTCCAAATCCTCATTGGAGAGCACCGATGTCAGAGTCACAAATGGGGAATATATGAACATGTCGCCTGTTGATCCATACGTCTCAGCAACTCCACCAGATTATGTCCTTGGGGGGTGCGTGCCAGCACAGCGACCCTCTTTCTTGCTAAATTCTAACAAACATGAAGGTCCTAAAAGAGGAGAGGACCAGTATGTTTTAATGTGCCCTCAGGGGCATAAACGAGGAGAGGAGACAAACTGCAATGCCATGTCTACGGCAAACCCTGGGCTGTCGTTGCCCAGCCCCTCCACCCTTAATCCACTCAGGCATAGTCGGAACGATGGACTGTTGCACAGAGCACGAGTCAGCAGACAGAACAGATTATCTCTGGATACTCTAAGGATGCTCCCAAGAATGAACGAACATCCCCTCCCCAGTGAGCCAAAAAGCCCAGGAGAGTATATCAACATAGACTTCAGTGACACTTCACAGTACTCCTTGCCCTCTGGATCAATGGAGAGCCAGGCATCACCCAGCCTTGGCCGCCTAAGAAGTAGATCCCCACTTTGTGACTACATGAACCTTGACCTGAACTCACATTCGCCAAAATCAGAAGAAACCCTTGCTAGTTCCCTATATGAAATCCCAGAGCTCACCAACTGTCCATGCTCATCTGATGAGGGAACGTACGTCTCTGACGAGCAGAACCGCTCCTGTTCACCTGGCACCAGGAAAGATGATTATGTCGAGATGAAATTTGATGATGCACGCATGTCTCCCTCCATCATCACGGAGAATGGTGAAACCGATATGGCTAGTCCCACTAACAGGGTACAGCGGCTCACTCTGACTGACAAAAGCATGCCAGGTATAGGTGCATTCCTCTTACCCAACTCCACAGTCGACCCTGATGGAGAGGCAAAGGTGATCCGAGCTGACCCACGCGGTCGAAGACGGCACAGCTCAGAGACCTTCTCGTCCACCACCACTGTAATGCCGGTGTTTCCCTCTTTCGCCCACCAGTCCAAGCGGCATAGTTCTGCCTCTGTTGAGAATGTCTCTGTCCGGAGCAGTGAGGGTTCTGATGAGGAATACGGCAGCCCCATGTGCAAAGAGACTTCTGCTGGGTTCCAGCATGGTCTCAATTATATCGCCTTAAACCTCATGGAAAACAGAGAGTTTGGGAACTGTGAAAATATGATGGGATTCAAGCCTATCAGTTGCTGCAAAGGTGGAATAAATGGTCTACACGACAGCCCGTATGTTTCGCTGGGATTCAAGGAGACAGTGACCACTGTAAAAGGTGAGTTCTTTCGACATGTTATTTTGTTATGGGTCATGCTGGCAGTTAAGACATGATGAAGCATGTAGGATAGGGGTCCAATGGCAACAGTAGTCCTTACCACAAGGTTGATCATCACAAGGTGTTGATCATACTAATTCTTTTTAATTTGACATTTATGCATGAAATATGTATGTTTATACTCTAGCTCAGTTATCTAATTGTCATTCTAGTTGTAGCTCCTCAGGTTTTTCCTGTATTTAAAACATTAAATTGCACATTAAATTATTTATCATACTTGGTTTAAATATATAATTAGCTTTAATTACAAGTACACAATTATGTACTTATCAAGACGCATAATAAGGCCTGTGACATGAATTTCGCATTTATGAATTTTTATTCGCTCTATTTTAAAATTGTTTTCATAATATTTTCGATTTAAGGGAATGTGCGAAAGTGAAGAAAATCACTGGGGAATATGAGTTAAAAAATAACCCAATACACTGCACGTCTGAGAGCATTAATCCGCAGTGTATTCGGTGTCATTATGCAATGCATCGCGCATTCAGTAGAACATCTGTGTTCTAACAGTTCACTTCGGATTTGCACGATGAGACCTTGTTATTGACTGAGAGAATGTGTTTTTCACTCAGAGGAATTCCCTGGAATTTCAGACGTGCTGAACGTGACGAAGCGCAGTGGCTGTGCGGTGGTAAACAAACTGCGCAGCACTGCGCGTTACAGGGGAAAGCGCTCACGTTTTGCTCTTGCTCTCAATGAAGGATTAAAGAATCGTGCAATAATCACACAGAAGTGCGTTTTAGTGCTTACATGAGAAGTCTTTGGTGCTGATTTATTTAAAAAGCGCTATTCTTAGACGGTGGAGGGAACGTGTGATTGTTGTTCTGAAGCTCCAGCTTACGTTTGATTGTTGTTTTGAGGCTCGAGCTTACGTGTCCAGGACTACTTTCCTTCTCATTATGGTTCAAGTTTACCTTTATCATACAGCTCGGAATGTCTCATGTATTAAAAGCCATCCACGACTTGCAGCAGGGAAACTAGCTCTGATAATTTGCCTAATTATGTGTGTGTGTGTGTGTGCCATGCAGTGCTTTCGCATGTTGGAGCAATATGCTGCGATGACTAATGTAAGTGCCTGGGGCCTTTAACCAAGCATGCTGTTTTTGCATGTGGCTCAACACACAGCCCCGCGTGTTGTGCACCATGGCACGTACTTCAAATTGTTTCCATCCTCCTCAGTGTTCATATTATAACACGTCCAATTGCAGCTGAACAGTGACCCGTGAAAGTAAGGGTCTGTTAATGTCAAATGAAGGAACTTTTTTCTCCCTGCTTGTTAGGAATGCACAGAACACCGAGAAAGTGAAATAGAAGTAGGAGGAAAACTTGTTTAAGTTTTATCCACTTAGTGGACAAATCAAACCTGCTGAACATTAGAAGGTCCATGCAAGTGGCATTGATGATTAAAAAAGCTTGGTGATGCTATCAGGTACTGATGAGGTTTAATGTTTGGAAAACCAGACCTGGTAAAAGTTGCTGTGAGATGTGAATATGTGCTGGGTATTGAGCCATGTTTAACAATTCCTCTTATTTTTCATCTGTCATACTTTATTTATTTCCCTGGTTTAAAAAAAAGGAAAACAAGAGCCTATTGGAACTAGGGAGGGAGGAGAAGTGGAAGAACTTTCTGTCATGCTATTGGCTGCACAGGTCTGAACTAAGAAACAAGCTGGTTGTGACCCAATTTTTTTTTTTTTCCGAAGATGAAAGTGTCCACTGTTTAACTTTCAGTCAGTGCTGTTGTTTTTAAGGGTTTTCAGATAAGGTGCCGACAAAGGCACAAAGTGCTCTATAAATAGAAGGGAATTGATTTCGAATGATTTTTAAATCTCACAAAGACACCAGAACAGGCTTAAGGAAAAGTTACACCAGATTTTCGCTTTGCAGATTTCTCGGCTGGGGTGAATCAAACTCCGTTATAGAGAGTCCTGATGTTTTTGGAGGTAAAATAGTGGTTCAGTGAACAGCTTGCTTGTTCGTGAGGAGCATGAGACATTATAATGTAAGAGGAAAAAAGCTTCAAATCTAGATGTAGATGTACTCTGTGAAGTGAAATCTGATGCAAAATTTTCACATAATGCACGCTCTTCATTCGGGGTTTTTTGCCACATGGGTTTTATTCTTGTCCTCCAGTGTGATCACTGTTGAAAGCATGTAATCATCTTGATATATGAATATATGACTACTAGATTAAGGAATTCCAAGTGATGTTACAGTGATTAAACTGCTGCTTTAGGCAGGGGAAGTAAACAAACATTAGAAAGTCCTTAAAGAAGAATTGCACACTAACACTGGAGCATGGTACTGAGAGATCAGCTTGCTAATCATTCTGTTTCTTGCATTATTTAAATTTCAAATCGAGGCGCTGATGTTATTTACTGACTGTTGTCCACTTTCTAAACTCTTCATTCCTTCTTTAGTTCAAACATCACTTAAAACAAAGTGAATGACCTTTCACCCTTCATTTGGCTCTATGTAATATGCATGGTATTGCCACTGACATTGCACGTGATGTAAACTACATTGTCAGCCTTTCAATGTAGAAGTGAAACTGATAGAGTAAAAAAAGAGAGGTCCCTAGAGTAGAAATCCTAGAGGAGTGAATAGGCAGTTAATTCAGGCCTCCTTGAGTTTGTGTGTGTGTGTGTGTGTGTGTGGCAGATGGCCAGGCAGGGAGAAGTGTGTGTGTCTAAGTGCACCTGCTACTCCAGTCACTTCGGCCTGTTATCAGGCATGGCAGCAGCACAGACAATACACTAATGACAGCACACCATCTGCTTCGGCCCCAGGACAGGGGCTAGTAGTGCTTGTCCATTAGAGAGTCAGAAAGACAGGAGTTGAGAGAGAGGGAATAATAATGCTAATAATAATAAGCAGAAATCTCTCTAAAGGTGATAGGATAGAGAGAGAGCGTGAGAGCGACAGTGTAACAAGGAAAAAGGAAATGTGATAAGGACATTCTGAAGAGAAACACATAATATAGAGTGTGCTTTGTATTGCATACGTGCAAGCACGCAGATATGTAGCCACTGGATCTGTTTTGCTCAAGCTGGTCGGGTTTCAGCATGGTACTCACTCACCCCTGGCCTGAGAGGCGAGGAGCCAGCTAGGGCTGTAAGCATGCTCAGTATAGCAGCACCATCTCTGACCTTCTCTTACCTTCTCCTTCTTCCTCTCTCTCTGAAACCTGCCTCCCTCAATCCATGGCCTTAAACCCATTCTGACCTGTTGTTTTTATCTCTCATTTTCTTTCTCATTCCCTCCTACACATATTCTCCTCCTCTTTCTCTCTCTCTCTCTCTCTCTCTCTCTCTCTCTCTCTCTCTCTCTCTCTCTCTCTCTCTCAATCATGCACTTCCCCCTTCTCCCTCCCTCTCCTTGTTTTCTTCTTCATGCCATTCATTTCCATTAGTGCTGTTTGGCTGTGAGACTGACTGACAGTTCAGAACAGAGGGCATGATGGATGGCTAATTTAGCTATTTTGAGAGTTTTGTGTCAGATTAGGCATGCAGACCTCTGAATGGAATTTTGGGTGAGCGTTTCTGTTCCGTCCTTGTTCTCTTGAACCTGACTTGAGACCTAAAAACACCACCTTTAGCCCAGCCAGACACTTGGTTATCTAATATGCGTTCACCCATTCAGTATTTCAGACTCTCCCCACCCTGCAAAGCCTCAGTGGCTAAACTAGGCCGGGATGTTCCCAACTAAGATAACCGCAGCAACACCTTCAACATTACCCACATTTAGCCTGGGACATGAGAAGGAGATTACGCTTGAGGGAGAGAGGGGATTAGACATTGTTCAGCGGCTTGTGGTGAAGGGAATAAGAGGCGTTTACACACACGGACACGCTCAAGCTCCTGCAGGTCCAAAACAAACCTATCCTCAAATACACCTCACACCCAGTACAGTAGTGAGGGTGATTTTACACTTTTAAAATTAAAAGTGTGTGTGCTTGCTTGTGGTTTAAAAAGCAGTTTTAGGCTTTCATCCTGTCATTCTTCATAAATCTTGAACCGTCATTAAGGCTATTGCACAGTATGATTTCTGGAGGAGTCAGGTGGCTTCTTGCTCCTCAACTGGAGATCTTTTGACATCTTCACCCAAGAAGGCTTAAATTAGAGGATATGCCATTTCAAGTCATACATGTGCTCTTTACATGGCTGTCCTTCACCCAAATACTGTTCTTACATTTTAAAAGAGACCCTGTGGAGAGATTTTGATGGGTCAGGTAAAACAATGCTTTTTAAGTATTCTAGTTTTACTTTCATTCATTCATTAATTCATTCATTCATTCATTCAGTTAAAGCTTACAGTGTCACAGTGGGTGTAATGCCTAGCAGAATTATTTGGCTAATTTTAAATATCTTGCCCTTAAAAGAACCAGAATAAATTCATATTCTAGCATAGCAGCAGGTTTTCTCAACAGTGGTCCTGGTTGAGGGTTGCCCTCTGGTTCCCAGTGGCTTTGATGCCCATTGAAATGGTTTCTGGCATGTATTAAGTGGTTGTTTTTGTTGTCTGGAAGAAGTTTCCATTTTCGAAGACTACTCAGTATTCCCCCGTCCGCACACTGCTTGACTGTGGGCAAGGTAAAAGTGCGAGTGCTTAACATTCAGTTCAAGGTATCACAGTAAATATTGACCACTGGAATGCCTGGAATGTTGAGCGTATAATTATTCCTATGCAGATTGATCACTGTAGTCTTGTAGCAATTGTTTTTTTTTTTTTTGTTCAGTTATAACAAGTGGGCTTGCAGTGTATCATGGTCAGTGTATGAACACTGTACATTATGTACTCAAGGCAATTACAGCTAGAGAGAAATGAATAGTTGAGGACAAACATGTAGCTGTGTAGGTTGGGTAGAGGAAGAGAAATGCAAGCTTAAGGATAACCTAGTCATTATAGAGGAATTGTTATATAACATTTTCTTCCAGTTGTCCATAATGGTGCCTTTATGGTACATAATTGGCTTTGAGAAACTGCAGGTTATAGTTAAAGTAAAGGATACCAGACCTTTCTTATTTATCTACTATTTATTCCCCATACAATTGACTGATTTTCCCATTTATGTGAGAATGAGCCTGAGAAATAGGGTCATGGGGTAGGGGTTGACTAGAGATTTTCACATCATTCTTGGCCTGTTTTTACTCCATTCTGAGCCATCAGCAGTTTTGCAAAGGAGAATGCTTCCTAAGGGGCTTAAACCAGCTTTATGTGCCAGCTTTAGGGCCATCGAGCCACTTCATAGTGAACAGCATTACAATAGCTTGCACTCTGTGGATTAATGCCTGGGCTGCTATGTGAGGACACATAAACTAAAATGGCCTCCAAAACATGCTGCATCAGCCTGTTATGATGGACAAGGTCTCGACTGGAAGCAGAAAAAGACTGGGTAATGAAAAATAGGTATAAACAGCCCTGTTCGAAAGGGACATGAGTAAGTAAATAAGCAATAGTAAAAATAGAAAAGAAAGGTCAAAGCTCAGAGAGCAAAGCTGATGATTAATTGGGTAAGTAAGGATGATGGTCATAATCTGGGCAGCGCTTTCACACATTTCCTATAAGACCTGGATGCATCCGTTCACCTTCTAGTCCATTCTCCCCAGTAAAATAATTGTGCGTTTTGTGCTCACGCAATATACACACTGTAACCATAATAATGCTCTTACCAGTCCTAGCTAGTATTGGCTAACTAACTAGCCCTTGACATCACTGTTTTTTTTTTTTTTTTTCAACTTTGGAAGTGATCCGCAGAGACAAGAAAAAACAATTCTGTTTTTTTAAAGTGGCCACATTCCACTCGCCCCGTGTCTGTGTCTGAAAGCACGGTAACAGTTCGCTTGCTGGGCTGTACAGTTATTTTGCTCTCCATTGATCAGATTACGTAATTACTGCCCTCTGGGACCATCACTCAAAGTGCTGAGCCAGAGCTGGAGATTTTCCTCCATTCCTTTAGTCAGTGACTGTAATTCCAGTGGGATTATAATGGAATTGTATTGGGATTAGTCTATCTATGGTACACAGTAGCTGACAAGGTTGATGTGCGTGCTCTCACTGCTCTCCCACCCTCACCCCCCATTTATCTGAGTGGGATTTAAACGTGACTGTGCATGAAGAGTTAATCCCTGTCATACACCATCTGTCCATAAGAGAAGTCAACAGAATGTTTACATAAGAGATTTGGGGGCCTTGCCTTTTATAAGGAGGGGCAAGCATAGTCAGATCTATTACACCTCTCACACATTAGTGCTGACACTGCAGCTAACTCTAACTCGCTGCATTGTCCATTATGTTTAGTCTTATTTCTAATAGTATTACCCTTAATCATTATAAGATATGAGGGGAGCGTACATCTTTTAACCACCATGCTTTTTTTTTTTCTCTCTCCCTCAGATTGATCGTCGCACGGATCATGGTGGTAGTGCATGTCCGTGACCAGAGGCGACGGCCGCCTCAGCTGAACATTGCTGCTGTAGATGAACTTTGACCTTCGACCCTCACTCTGCGTTCCTGACAGACTAAATGTTGATCCTATCCAGGCTGGACACTTTAAATGTGGCCACCTCTGCAAGCATCTGCTCTGTCCTTCAGGAACTGCAAACTGCTGCTCTGTAGGTGACAATGGTCACAAACTTGTGTTGTGTATGTTGTATAGTTTATTTTTATTGTTGTTAACACTTTAATCATATTTGGTTGGCCCTGGTGGAATGAATAGAATATAGCCACACCTCACCACTCATACCCTGCAAAAACCACACCCAGAATGTCTAATATTTACTTACCTTTCATACAAACCTCTACAAAGGTACATATTTAATGATTTATTTATTTCTAGTACAATGACTAACGTTCATGATATTTATTGATTAGCAACAGAGACCCAGGAGACCGCTACATGTCCTACCTCAGGAAGAGAGTCTATTGTGGGTGTACAAAATTCAGACATAATGCCGATTTATGTTTTTATTTGTTTTTTTTCTTTGCATTACCAATCCAAAGCCTTACTGTTTCACTGATATAGAATTTGCTGGAATATACTAATTAGGACCTATGTAATAAGACAGATCTAAAAATGTAAATTATATATAACATATTTTTTGTAGATGCTTATTTAATCTCACCTTGACTAATGAGTTTCTATATGTAAAAGGCCACTTATAATGTAATTTGGAAATATGTCTGAAATATGCAAGTCGTACCACTAAATCACGTGGTTGTTGCACATGATGATTGCCTACCTTAGCAATGATTAACACAGAAAGTATTATTTTTATGACCAATTACACACACACATCCACATACATATATATGCGTATATATCGTTATATATAATGTATAGCTTGGTAAAGCGATGCATATGTGCCCTATTGTAATGTCTCCCTTTTTGGACACTGCACCACACCTGCCACACGGTATACCTCCACTTGTTTCTCCTGTCACTAGTGATATTATTGGTGGTGACCATGGTTATGTTTAATTTATTGACAAGACTAAGTGGTGAAGTACATGGTGTGTTTTTAGTAACTGGTAGAAATGCAGGCACTACACAGTGGGTTGCCAGTTGTTGACAGCCGACACTGTGACTGCAAGCAGCTACAGATTGTAATACATGACACTTTTGAATGTAGTGCATGTAACTCATTTAAGGTGTGTGAGAGGGAGAAGTAAACCAAAATAACTTTAGTTTTCCTTGTTTCTTTACCCCTGTACAATTGTGCAAAATGTGCACAAAGCTATTATTAGACAAGCAGTTTTGCTGCGGGAAACTTACGAGATCTCTTCTGTCTGAAAAGGATTAAGAACTAATCGCAAAAATAAATAGCAAAGCAAAATAACTAAACACAGAAAACATTAAATGTCTAACAATTTGCACAGATGAAGTGCTTATTCTTTCAGTTAATATATACCATACTATACATATTTTTTTTTCCTATAGGACTCCACAAAGAGAGACACAAAAGGCACTTTATTAAGTAATTCTGTAAAAGAAAAAAAAAAAAAACAGCTACTTGATTCTAGGGCAAATCCTGTTTTTCGGTACCATCTGTTCACCCTCTTTATATGCAATATTTACACACGAAAAAGCAAAATTAGTTTACAAAGAGGAACCAAATGTGTAAAGACTCTTAATGTATTTGTTGAAAGATTTTACACAGAGATTGACTATATGCTGTTTGTACATTTCTTTCTGCCAACTTTATTGAACTTTATTGAAATTCAACAGTATTCCTGGAGTATAATATAGTAAACCATTGATTGAACTTGCTGTGTCTTCCATTGTCCGAATGTCATATCCTATTCGTCGTGTTGTTCTAATGCTATTAAATGATCATTTAAAGTATCTTAGTAGAATATCTATTTTATTTGTGTTGAGAAAGGATAGGCACATGCAATAATTAAATAAATATTATCATTTAAGTCAAATGTAGTTGTGTCCTGTTTTATTACTGTTTTCACCTTTAAAAATTAAAACTGGCTTGTATTTTTTTAAAAATTTATTTTACTTTATTTTTATTTTTCACCCAAAGTCAACTGAAAACGAATGAAAGTGACATTAGTTAAACAAA
>CM041000.1:7696252-7706383 GCA_022985145.1 Pangasius djambal | reverse complement strand
AAAAAAAAAAAAAAAAAAAAAAAAAAAAAAAAGGGAGGGGAGGGGGGACGGGGGAGCCGGAACAGAGCGATTTCCGGGCACAGCGATAAAGAGCGGGATGCTGCTTCAGAAGTCGGGCGTCCTGCCTAAAACAAGTCTGAGCTCGAACTGGCCTTCGGCGACACACGTCTCTCTCCTTTAGAAACGGACACAGGAAACTACTCAGCTGAGAATGACCCCCTTCGTGGAATTCCGTTGGATGTGGCGCCATGACGGAGCGCGAGCCAGGAGAAGCGAGGAATAGAGCTGCATAGAGCTGAGCTGTGTGTGCGCTCTGTACTACTGTACTCATTAGAACGATAAAAATAGGCTACCTAAGGCTACTTATTTTATATAAGGCTATAATATTTTACCATATAATATTTACCAAAGGCTATAATATTTTACCATAATATTTTAATATTTAAAAAAAAATATTCTACCATAATCTTTACAGTTATATGAAGGTTTGGATGTAGCCCTATCCAGTATAATAGGTGGTAACTGATTTGTAGGGTTCAACTGATGGATGATCCACTGGATTCACCCTGGAGCTGGAACAAAAAATCTAGCTACTTAGCTTAGTAATGTAATAATGTCTAATATAATGTTAGCACAATTTCTAATATTCATTTATTGGGTGAATAGGATCCAGAGCCTATCCAAGGAACACTGGGTGTGAGCTGGGAATACACCCTGGATGAGATGCCAGTCCATCACAGGGCTCCATGCACACGGACATTCACACCTAGGGGCAATTTACAAAGCCAGTCTGCCAAAAACCAGCATATTTTTGGACAGTAGGATGATAACCACAGGGACCCTGGAGCTGTGAGGTGGCCCCATGCTACGTTTGCATCACTGTGCCACCCATTGACTAATGTGTAGAGTTCAAATGACAGAGGACCCCCTGGACTAGCAATTCAGTTCAATTCAATTTTATTTGTACAGTGCTTTAAACAAGGGACATTGTCACAGAAATAAACACATTCAAAGTAAATTGTAAATATGTGAATTTATCCCTAATGAGCAAGCCAGAGGTGATGGTGGCAAGGAAAAACTCTCTGAGAAGATATGAGGAAGAAACCTTGAGAGAAACCAGACTCAGAAGGGAACCCATCCTCATCTGGGTGCAAATAAATAAATCCCTCCTCTACCTGTGTACTACATGGACTAGTATTGCAATTGTACAACCAGTAAATTCATTACAGTTTTCACATGAAGTCAAGTTTGTTGAACCTATCCACTGTCCACTGTTGGAGGCCTGAGTACAAAACTGCTTGTGGCAACCGCAGCCCCAAAGCCACCACAGCAGGCTAGCAGGCAGGAGAAAAACAATATTAGCAGCCTAATGTAAAAGCATAATAAAATGTTAATAAGTATTCAGATTTGATGTCTTGTACTTAAATCATATGCCTCTACATGTGGAGGCAGAACGGATAAATACGTGCTTAGAATAATATTATCAGTAGTCAATTGAAAGAAAATGGCTACAGTTTGAATCGAGGACCTTTTCATGATATGATATGGAAAGGAAGAAATCTCATCATTTTTGACATTAAGAAATATAATGGCATTAAGCCAGAAAGAAATGTTGAAGGAGGATGCTAGTTTTACAGGCAGGATGATTTTTGTGCCATTTTATTAAACGGGGGATGGCTTCCCCTTAAAAACCGAGCCCAGATGATGTATAACACAAATACATATGAGTAGATTTCCAAGTAGGAATCTTTAAAAATCTTTAAAAATCTTTATTTTGAATACTTTCCCTTTCCGTCTCATTAAACGGTCATAAACATACAGAGCAGGGCCATTCCATGAATTTCTAGGCCCTGCACAAATTTAGTCCCTTTGGGCCCTCTCTTGAAAATTCAACCATCTCAGTCCAGGCTAGTTGCGGGGCCACTTCTCCTAGGGGTTCTGTGAAGTCACTTCCCCTCACTGTGACGCTTGTTTATGAGATCGCCCAAAAGAGGAGCAATATTACACCATAGTAAATTCACAACATGTAGGGAAGGAACACACAGTCCCAAACTCAATACTGTTTGTACTGCCAGTCTCACGGGGGGTGCCTCTAGAACATTGAGGCCTACACAGGAAAGAGAATTCCCTAAACAGAGAGCAAAAAAAAAAACATTTGACAATACTTACGGGAGAACTATATACAGAATTTCTTAGATACTTTTTAAAACATGGTCGTGGAGTAAAAATGGTCAGAGTTCAGCATCATAAATGAAGTGAAATGCTGAATTTAACTGTAGTACTTAATATGTTTGGCCACATCTCCTGTAAATGGTTGTTATGGGCTGGTACCATGGGGAACTTTCAGAAACAGGCTTAAAACAAACATGTTTTACTGCAACTCACAAAGATAGCCATCAGGTTTGCAGACCTCTGTGATCTTTGTCTTGCTGGTTTTAATCCTCTGTGCTTCCAACCCAAGTTGGGTTATTGATTTTCAAGTTTCTCCTGGTTTCTTTCATGATAAAAATTTGTAACCGAGCTAAATGAAGTAGTAGATGTTCTGCAGATGTTCTGGAGTCATACTCCCCAAGAAGCAGATCTCAGACCAGCCACAAAATTCAGCATCAGTGAGCACATGCTCTGAAGTATAGTAGGAGGTCTTTAAGTAGTTACATAAAGGTAGGTGTAGTGTCTCTGAAGACTGTGGTAGGTTTCCCTCTGTGGACCGGAATTGGCTATTGGCACTGAGCCATGAATGACATCGACAATGCTTGATAATGTATAACTGCTGTAACTGGTTAAAGAACAGGACAAAATGAACATTTCTGGCAAACATGCTGGCAAATAGCTGGTTATTATTATTATTATTATTATTATTATTATTATTATTATCTGGTCTGATAATACATGCACATCAAATCAAGGAGCCCTTGTGTTAAATCCTGCTTTGTCTCAAAATAAAAGTCTTGATAAAGAAAAAAAGATAAAGGCTTCACCTCAGACTACCTTAAAGGAAATCCCTGGAAAAAGATAATGATGAATCATAAAAGCCTTACCTCAAAGCACCCCAAATTCCCAAATCACACAAATATAATGGCTTTATTTCATGTGGTAATATCCACACAATCATTTCTCTTCATACATTTAACTTTTATTTGTGATTTAATCTTAGGAATTATGTGTAGTTGTAACGGCTTACAGTAATGTAAAGCTCTCATCCCAACCCATTTCTTATCTACTTTATCAAGCACAAATGCTAGATATTATTATTAAAAACTCCCAAACCAATATATTTGTATAGCGGCTTTTAACAATGGACATTGTCACAAAGCAGTTTTACAGAAATCCGGATATATAAGAGGAAGAAGAGGAAGAAACCCTGAGAGGAATCAGACTCAAAAAGGAACTCATCGTCTTCTGGGTGATGCCGGATAGTGTGATTATAAATCATTTCACTTCTATAACTTCTATAACTTCTATCATTTCACTTCTATTAAGTCAAGCATTTAAAAGGAACTTGAGTATGAGCATCATTAGAGTTTTAAGTTTCTTGTATCAAACTGAAGTTATCAACTGTTCAGTGATGGATACTTGAGTGTAAACTGTTCTTAGCAATTGCTGTCTTAAGGCTGTCTAAGAAAGAACATCCACAGCCATCTTTAGGGTGTCTGTGTGATACCATCCACAGTAAACCCATGGTGATCTGTAGGCTATCCATGTTGGGCCATCTTTAGCGGCAGTGAGTTATTTTCAGGTGAGTGAAGATCCAAGCAGAAGTGGGTCCATCAGGATGGATTAGGAATGTCCGTATGGCAGAAGGAGTGTATCTTTCTGATAAAAGATCTTTGCATGAGCTTTCTCTTAGTCTCTGAAGGGCAGTAAGGATTTTGGGGGGTTTCCATCCTGCCATAAACTGGCAAGCTATCACCTTTCAGACTGAGCCAGTGAGCCTATCCTGTGTCTCATAAAGCTGTACACTAGTAGCTAGTTAAGGAGATTTGTGACTTTGCAGATACAGAACAAATTGAGGTTTTATGATTCCCCCAAACCGGAAGGAATTCCACATTTCAGAAAATAGCTTGGGATTTGCATTAAGTAGACGGTAAGTGGAAAGAGATGAAAGCTATAATAACTCAGCAGATAAGGCTCTACGATGGAAGGTTGTGTTCGAATCCCATGACTACCACAGAGCCAATGTTAGACCTCAATCCTGGATTGCATTCTGCCTCAGTTGTAAGTCAAATTGGATAAAAGCATCTGCCTAATGATTTTATGAAAATGAGAAAGGAAGAGGGAAGACCAGACCATATACATTTGCGTGTGCAGTGACATGCTGTTTGGGCATATGATCTACAGGAAAAGAGTGTTCGTTTAAGCAAATGTAACTGATGCTCAAAGCAACATTTATTGCTAAGTCACATGCACATGGACACAAGACTATAGGCTAGCCCACTCTAACCACAATACTCTATCCTTGGTGATCAGCGCTTCTCCACAGTGTGCAATAACTCTATTATTGATAACCTTGTACTGATTTTGCAGTACACATTACTAAGCAGTTACTGTAAGATCTCGCTGGAGACTACTTTGTTTTTTCTGGTAGATTGTCAAATGGCAAATGCAATGGATGACTTATGAAGAACAGCAGTCAGCATCAGCAGAAAATCATGGTGTGTGTGTGTGTGTGTGTGGTTTAGATGCAAGCACCACTGATGGGAAGTGACTAAGGGAGAAGCCTACTGTAACATATTTGAAGTGTACCAAAGCAAAACAAGGAAAACTGATTGGAAATCATCAATAACATGCTAAAATGAGTTTACGTAAAACGTGCTTATAATGAAAGTCGAAGAGCACTTGTTGAGGAAGTTAATAATAATTTATTAGAATTATGAATTCTTAAAGGCTATGTGTAAATTAAGATCTAACCCTGTGTTCAGGCCGACAGTGAAGCCATGTAAACAGCCAGAAATCACTCATTTTTTATGGAGAGCTGATGATTTCCAGCAATATAAGGACACGTGTCCACTGGTGATGAAAAGTATGTGAGGTGAGCAACAATGAGCAGCCAGGTGGAATGTTTTTTTAATTGTAAAACATTATCTGTGTTATTTAGTAATAGCTAAGACTCCTAAACCAGCAAGTGACACTTTGGTTACATCAGACAAGTGAAAACATGATTTTGGTTCATTCTGACACAAGCAGACAGTCATGCCCATCTTGGGAACAATTTATACACAAGCAAATTTCCTCTAGAATTTTTATGTGCAGCAGATTTGTGGTCAAATGGGTGATTTGTATATGTCCTGTCGCTAGATATTCAGTCTGACAAACAATATAAACATCCATTATGCACTGAGCGATACAAAGCATAAGAAAATCGATTAAAAAAAGAAGGAAGTGTTTGTAGTTCCAAAGTAGTTAGCGTCAAAGTTAACACAAATGTGCCTTAATTTTAACTGGATATGCTGGCATACCATAAATATTCTGCGAATGTGTAAGTAAACTGAGTTATTGCTAGGAATTCTTCTTTTATTATTAGCGTGTTATGAGTGTAGATTTGAATTTGTGTTATATAGTCATGTATTTTAAATGTGTAATTCAGCAACTGCCCTAGAGAGGCAGATTATTTTGGACTTTTGTAGAAAAATACACAGACTGTTATGAAGAATTGAGGTTGGGGCTGATTTCTTTCTAGCCCAGCAGGCTATATATTCCCCTAGATTTGTCCTCCATTTGGTTTAATAGTTTTCAACCTGCTACGATGACACATCCGTCACAAGTTATCAGCAGTGATTGAGAAGGCACGTGTGAAATACAGTCACGGGTGTAATGCATGTGAACAAGGTGGATTATTTACTCCAGGCAAAGTCCAGTCAAAGTACACATTACACAAAAGGACAAATGACAAGACTGAAAGTTTAGGTTTTTATTTATTTATTTTACAAGTTTTCTATTACCTATTATCTATGTTTGGCATTTGGAGGAAAGGTTGCGTAAACCCAGTAGAGCATTAAAGACTTGATACAGAGACTGTGTGGTATAGTGATAATAGTTTCATTGTCGACCTACTGATAGATACTCAAGTTTTGTCCTCCCATCTAATAGCAGAACCAGCTGTTACTGATCTGTGGTGAGCACACATACACTACAGATGTAACTGATAGAGATTAGGCTGAAAAACCCTGGAGTACTCATTCAAGGAGATGATACACTGTCATGTGGATGTATACATGTACGCGCACAAACACCCACACACAGGAAGGAGGAGTCTTTTTCCCTCTAGACAGAACATTGCACCATCTCTGAGGATTCCATTAGTAGCCATGGTAGCGTACACACATGCATTATGCAAACATGTGTGCAAACACACATCAGTACACTTCCGAATAAGACTGTTGTCTCAAAATCTCTGAGGGAACTGCAATGCTCAGCATAAACACATGATGTAAGTTCAAGGCTTCCTGAGTGTACAAAGCATACTAGAGTTCTAGAGTGAGTCTGTATGCAAGAAAAACAGAAATACACTAAGCATTCAAGTGTGCAAACAATTCAAACTCAATTCAATGGTTGGAAACAATACTGAAAAGTGAGGCTGGAGAGAGGCCATTGAAAACAATGAAAAACTCTGAAAAGATTCAGGAAAACAACATAATGACTTTCAGAACAGCTTTAGAAACAGGCTTCATTCCCACTGTCATCAAAAGTTCACTTTTCATCGCTACTTTTAACAGTTTTTGTCCAGCTGTTGACATTTACTTGAATAGCAGGTATCATTAGATAGGAAAATGATTCCAAGTCTGCACCGCACGTGACTGAATAATGAGGTTATGGAAAATGGAAAATCATGCATCAAGAGAACTGGAACACTGGAACTGGCCTTATACAATATAAATTGTATAGTATGCTACAGATGCATATAATCAGCAGTTTGATGTTACACTGTGAAAGCCTTAAATAACAGCCACACACTGATATACCAACTGATGTACACTTCTGAATTAACACCTGCAGTGTTTATAAAAGCCCATCTGGACTGTAGAAATTAAACTAACACTGCAGCTGTTAATTGAGCATTTGGGATTTTGCTGTGCACTACAGATTAGATAAATGTCAGGATGATGGTTTGATGTGTGCACAAATCATTTTTTTCCACTAGCAGAAGACACCAGCCATTCTTTCACTGCTGTATTTTAACCTGCGTGATGCATTGGCTCTGGGCCTCTCGGAGCGCTTATGAAAGATTACTGCAGGAAGCCATAATCCCCAGAGGCCAGCGGAAATGGGTGCCTCAGTTCACAGTGTGCTAATCTAATAGCTGAAGATGTTGCTGAGTTGGAGGACATTAAAGCTCTTAAATAAGGCAGCAGAGATGGATGCAAGCAGGTGATGGGCTTGGATCATGGACGCATCAGTTTCCAGTGGGGTCCATCAGAGCAGGGGATAATTCAGGACATGTCATCTGTAGTACTTATATGGACTTTGTGCTTTTATGCTAATTATTTTTGCTCACAAATTACTATCTATTTAAAGCAACATACAGTATATGCATAGTGTTCTAATAAAGTATCCTCTTTAAATTTCCATGTTGTTAACAAAAGGTTTTGCTAGATATGTTACTGTTCTCACCACAGATACTTACACCTCGGAAGTGAATGCATCACAAGTTTTGTAAAGTTTACACACAGTCCCACTCATGACATTTGCAGCCAAACTATTTTTTTTTTTCAGGGGATTCATTGCATTTCCTCCAGATGGTTTGACTGGCACAAAGAGCACATATTGGTTGGACCTGTGCAGATTTAAAAAAAATCTAATCTAATCTTTAATGCAACAAGGCCTATTTATGGTTGAGTACAAAAGTTAACATTCCCTTGTTGCTTTTAATGAAGAGTGTACCAAATGATTTACAGTTTCTTTACACCTGAGAGGGTCTTGTTGTTATAAATCACATTTTGATTTTGTGCTAATCTATGAAACCTTGCACTCCACTGTATATGAGACTACAGTTAACAGACGCATAAACTTACACATTTACTGTTTGGTTCATAAATATGTCATGTTCATGTTCTGACAAGCTGAAAAATGTTTATTTGTTATCTGGGAAATGTTTATTTGTTTGTATATGTGTATAGCCTATATTCATTGCTTGTATGTAATCAGGCGCGCGACCCTGCACGTAGATCACGTGCAGCTCTGCAGCTCACGTGCGAAGGATAAACAGCAGCTCACGTGCATGAAAGCTGTCAGCGCGCTCCTGAGTGCACAGCTGCTCCCAGAAATCGCAGTTTTGCTCCTACGAATTAACGCGATACCTGGCGAAATAACGCGACGTTCGCGTAATAACGTAATCTTTCATCGCAATAACGTGACATTTTTCTCGTTATAACGCGATATTGATGAGATTTAAAAAAAAATTCATGCGTGTCAGCACAGAGCCTCTGGACATACACACTGCGCAGGAAAACACCAAAAAGCCCTGCAGTCCAGCCAAGAAGCAGCACCGGATCTCGTGTAATGCGCGGGGTGAGCGCAGGCAGGGAGGGCGGAGCCGAGCGGGAGCGCGCAGTGCGCTTTTAGAGAAGTAACTGGAGCTCGTGCAGGGAAGTAAACAAGTCCACGTGCTCGGAGCCCCGCCCCACACCCTTTTAACTTCAAATCGCCATTAATCTCTGTGAGGAAGTAAACAAATATGACAAGTCTTCTTCTTCAAAAGCTCATGCCAAACACTGAAATAGCCAATTATGTAGATTCATTCATTTGACTACAGTCAAATGCAAAAATCTGCACACCTTATGAAAAAAATGAAGCCTATGTTAAGATATTAATAGTAAAAAAAAATGGTTTAAAAGCTTGTGTCTTGTTTTCTGAACATATTCTGATATAAATATTCTTTATTAATTTGTATTCCTACCCTTCAGTGAAGCAGGTCATGATATTAGATGGAAGGGCTAAAATCAAACATCTCTACAATGAAGCTTTGATTGGACTATGTGTGCTTAATCTTAATCCGTTTTTATTTTTTCCTCCAAATGATTTTTTTAAAAAAAAGGATGATAGAGTAAATAATGCACCTTGTTCACATTTATTACACCCATGACCGTATTTCACATATGAATTTTCAGTTACTGCTGTTGATATATTCTGATATCAGCCCAAATGGAGATCAGCTCTAGAAGGGGTTTCAGCTTGTGTAATAACCTGACACGACTGTCACTGATAGGCTGCATGAATCTACAGTCTGGGTTAGAAAGAAATCAGGCCCAGTCTCACGTCTTCATAACATATGTATTTTCTTATCACCATTTGTGGTGCTGTTGTGCTTGGGTCCACAAAAGTCCAAAATAATATGCTTTAAGAGGTTTATTAACAGGAAATAATCTGATGCAGTGGCCAAAAATAAAACCTTATAGTGATGATCTTTTTATTTTGTACCAGCCACCAGCCAACATGTTAATTTTTTTCCTTAGGCTTGGACAGTATAAGGTCTCTGATGACCTCTGTCACAGTAGTCTTGGGCAAAACCACAACAAAGTATTAACACTAACCAAAAAGTTCAACCTGACCTCAAAGCTTGAGTCTTTCTAGGAACCCAGTTACAGAGAACCCATGCAACATGCTACTGACATCTTCTGTTGTCTCTGCTCTTTTTTACTTGTCAGTTCATCCACTTAAACTCTAGGCTTATTTATTCATGAGAGCATATTATTTAGTAACTACAGTGAATTATTAATTAACTACAGTAAAAGTAATAGTAAATGTATATCATGACAAGAGTCAGGAATGTAAGTAAGGTATTCTGACTCTGCATGGAGTTTAAGGGGTTATGAAATATACGTAATTTCAGAAAATATCCTCAATACCTCAAACACCAGAAACACACACACACACACACACACACACACACACACACACACACACTCACACACACACACATATATATATATATATATATATACAGTCAGGTCCATAAATATTGGGACATCGACACAATTCTAACATTTTTGGCTCTATACACCACCACAATGGATTTCAAATGAAACGAACAAGATGTGCTTTAACTGCAGACTGTCAGCTTTAATTTGAGGGTATTTACATCCAAATCAGGTGAACGATGTAGGAATTACAACAGTTTGCATATGTGCCTCCCAC
>CM041000.1:7684780-7696152 GCA_022985145.1 Pangasius djambal | reverse complement strand
AGGGCACTCCACCTCAGACTCTGGCTATTGTTCCTGGACTCAATTTCCCATGTGTTCCTAGTCCCTCATGTGATCTTGTCATGTGCTCCATTGTCTGTGTGTCATGTTCTGATTGGTTAGTTTTGTCATGTGTTCTCCTTGCCCCGGTTTAAAAGTCACTCACACCTGCTCCTAGTTTGCTGTTGATTGTTTGGTGTTTTGTGTTTCCTAGTTTCCATGTTGCCTAGTTTTCTGTGTTTGGACCCTTGGCCTGTTTTCCCTGTTTTTGATTGTTTGCCGTCTGCCCTGACCATTGCCCGTGTTTTGTATTACTCTTTTGCCTTTGCCTCAGATTATACTGTTTGCTGGTGCTCGACCCTGCCTGTTTTGACCACGATTGTAATAAAGCCTTGCGTTTGGATCCCCAACTCCGTTGTCCTGAGTCTACACGTTACAGTAAGTCCCAGTGCAGTGCCAACCAGTACACAGTTCTGTTTAAAATTAAAACTAGTGACAAAGTGCACTTGAATTTCAGATCTTGGTGTATGTTTACTTCAGCATACCCCAGGGAATTACAGGAAAAAAGAACTGTGAATTTAGCGCAAACTCTTCAAATGATATAAGGAAAAAAATTAAAGTTATTATAGTTCTTGACCACAAGGTGGTGCATTCACAAAACATCTTGGGGACATTCAGGTCATGGTCCTTAATATTCTTATCAAATTTCGTGATGATATGCACAGGACAAATAGATGGCATCCATGACCCACCGGGAAGCTCTGAGGACGTATGTGTCCAGTGTTCACACTGGACACATACAGTTAAGCCTCTGCTAGTCGGGCTCCTGAAAGGGAGGAGGACAGAAGGCCTGGAGTACAACAGGCCGTGGTGTAGAGGAGGGAACTTTTGGGAATATACCCCGCTCGAGGGTAGAGAAATGCTTTGGCCAGACCGGGCACAAAGCCTAAAAAGAGAGGGCCACTGAGAGGGCCTGTAGATCCCCAACTCTCTCAAGAGAAGGAGGTTTACAGAAAGCCTCAACACCACAGCCAGGTCCCACGGAGGGACACGAGATCGTACCGGAGGCCTCAGCCTCAGTGCACCGCGGAGAAAACACGTAACTAGGGGGTGTCTGCCCATAAACTGACCACCATGAGGGGCGTGGTAGGCCGCAATAGCCGCCACGTAAACCTTCAGGGTGGATTGGGTCAACCCTGCAGAGAAATGGGCCTGCAGGAACTCCAGCACTGTACCAACTGGGCAGTTAACTGGGTCGAGCTGGTGGTCTTCGCACCAGGAAGTGAAAAGTTTCCACTTCAAGGCGTACAGTTTCCCCGTTGAGGGAGCTCTGGATTGGAGAATGGTCTCAACAACCTCGGCTGAGAGACCGGAAGCTATGAGTTGTGCCCCCTCAGAGGCCACACCCACAGCTTCCACAACTTGGGGCGGGGGTGGAAGATGGCGCCCCCCGCCTGTGAGAGGAAATCCCTCCTGACAGGAATCTCCCATGGAGAGCCGTCGAGAAGGGAAATCAGGTCCGAGAACCATACTCGTCCCGGCCAGAACGGGGCTACTAGCAACAGATGGACCCCGTCCCGGCGCACTCTCTCCAGGGAAAGGCGTACAGACGCGGCCTCGGCCATGTCTGTACCATAGCATCCAGTCTGAAAGGAGCTGGATGAGTCAGAGAGAACCAGAGGGAACAGTGCGATGTCTCCTGAGTCGCAAACAGATCCACCTGAGCTCGGCCGAAGATACGCCATATCTGCTCCACCTGCCCTGCCTCGACAGGGCGTCTGCTCCCATATTGAGACGGCCAGGGATGTAAACTGCTCTCAGAGAGAGGAGCTTCCCCTGGGACCACACAAGGATCTGGAGCGCCAGCCTGTAAAGGGGGCAGACCTCCCTGGTGGTTGATATAAGAGACCACTGCTGTGTTGTCGGTGTGCACCAACACGTGGCGATCTCTTAGGTCCGGGAGTAAGTGTTTCAATGCTAGAAACACAGCCAGCATCTCCAGGCAGTTGATGTGCCAGGTGAGATGGCGGCCGCTCCACAGACCGCGGGCTGAGCGGCCACTCATGACCACTCCCCATCCGGTGAGAGATGCATCCGTCGCCAGCGTTACGCGGCGACAAGGAGCTCCCAGCACTGGGACAAGAACCAAGGTTACCTCCACATGTCTAAGGCACGTAGGCACCGCCGCGTGACCTTGATCATGCGGAGCGGGTTTCCCCCCAGGGAGAACCCCCTGGTCTTGAGCCACCACTGTAGGGGTCTCATGTACAGCAGGCCAAAAGGTATCACGTTGGACGCAGCTGCCATCAGACCCAGCAGTTTCTGGAACTGCTTTACAGTGAGTGACCAGCCTTCTCTCACTCTCGCGACTGCTGTGAGGATCGACTCGATCCGAGCAGGAGACAGACGTGCCTGCATCATGGTCGAATCCCACACCACGCCCAGATAAGTGATTATCTGTACTGGAGAAAGCACACTTTTCTCGGCGTTCAGTCTTAACCCCAGCTCTTTCATGTGGGCGAGAACGACATCTCGATGCCGAACTGCCACCTGCTCCGATCTAGCTAATATCAACCAATCATCGATATAGTTCAGTATGCGGATGCCCTGGAGTCGCATAGGAGCCAGAGCAGCATCCACACACTTCGTGAAAGTGCGGGGTGAGAGTGCCAGGCCGAACGGAAGAACCCGATATTGGTAAGCTTCGCCCCTGAAAGCAAACCTCAGGAACTTCCTGTGTTGGGGAAGGATGGAGATATGGAAATACGCGTCTTTTAGTTCGATCGTGACAAACCAGTCCTCGGAGCTGATCTGAGACACGACATGTTTGATCGTGAGCATCTTGAACTTCAGTCACACGACTGAGCGGTTCAAATGACGCAGATCCAAAATGAGACGCAGCCCTCCACCCTTCTTCGGAACGATGAAGTACCGGCTGTAGAACCCGGACTCTCTGTCATGAGGAGGGACCACCTCGATGGCCTCCTTCCTCAGGAGAGTGTGCACTTCCTGTTCCATTACCAGAGCCTGCTCGGGGCCCACCAGAGTGGGAAGAACCCCGGAAAAACGAGGCACTGGAGAACCGAATTGGATTCGGTAGCCTCTTTCTACAGTATGCAGGACCCACTGAGACACATTCGGCAGAAGTTCCACGCTGCCAAATAGTCTACTAAGGGAATCAGTCTCTCGAGACTGACCTCTGGTGTAATGAGAGCGGCTATCTCGGTGCCCTGAAGCGGCGGACCGGCAGGGGACGGCCGAACTATCTGCTCTGGAAACCTCAGAAGAGGTAGCGAGCCTCCCAGTACCGCTACGTTCCTGGGCGGAAACTGAGAGAAGCACTCGCCGGAGACCACTGCGCCCTAAAGCACCATGGGTGGCAGAGTTGGCAGAACGATCTCCTGAGTCTAGAAAGGCCTCCCCCACGACCTCGACACCTTGGTATGGAGGTCGGGGAAAAAAGGTAGGCTCCGGAGTGGAGGTGGCGGCTCTTCAAAGAGAGCCTTCCGGTAGCGAAGCACACGCAGCGGCAAATGCACGCAATGTGGGCTCCGCTCCTAAACAGATAACACACAGACCGTGTGTATCCCCACCCATAATACAGCGCGGGCAGGGAGAAACACACCGCCTAAAATGCTGCCTGTTTTCACCTCATGTTTCGTCTTTTCGCGAGCTTTAGGCATGCCGCGGCGAAAGCGAAACCACATCAGTGGATCTGGCGGATGAGGAAGAAGAAAGGGACTCGCCCGTGTCCATTCCCTCCACCAAATCCATATGAGGGGGCGAATTATCATCGGCGCCCTCCACATCAACCTCCTCGGAGGAAGACAGGCAGAGCGCCGAGCCCACTCCCCGGGGGGAAGAAACCGCAAAGCGGGCTTCCAATCCCAGAGAGCGGGCAGTGGATCTGGTGGGTGAGGAAGGAGAAAGGGACTCGCCCGTCTCCATTCCCTCCACCAAATCCATCTGCGAACCCCACGAGTGTAACCGCCGCTCTGCCTCAGCAGAAGCGGGGCCAGCACCGCGAGGAACGCGAGTGGAGGCTCCCTCCTCGAAGAGAGCCCTCCGGGAGCGAAGCACACGCAGCGGCAAACGCTCACAATGCGAGCAGCCGGCTCCCTCGAGAGCAGACTCCGCGTGCTCCGCTCCCAAGCAGACAACGCACAGGCTGTGTGTATCCCCACCCGTAATATAGCGCGGGCACACAGCCTAAAACGCTGCCCGCTCTCGCCCTTATGTTTTGTTTTGTCTTTAGCTTTAGGCATTGCTAAGACAGACAATACAAAATAGACAGACAATACAAAAATTGACAGACAATACACACAGAGTGCTTGCTGAATGACAGAAAGCTGCCGCGGCACCCACCGCTCTTGCTTTTAAGCTTCCGGGTCGCTACGTCACCCCGCCTGTGACGTCTCGCCCATCCATTGGACTGATTACACACGTGATTCAGAGCGCGGTCACGCTGAAGGCGTTCCCATAGCGTTTCGACGCAGCTCGAGTTCCTGAAGGGGAACTGACTTCATAGGGTGCATTGATCTTGTCTTAACCCAGAGAATCCAGGGATGCCTTTTAAATTTTGGACCCATGGCTCAAAAATTATGACCATAAACGCACTTTCAAATTAGGCCCAAATTTGACCTGATGGTGGTGCTAGAGTGTTGGCAGCACTTGACCAAAATTGGTAGAATGTTGTGTAGACCTTCTCTACTCAGTGTGCCAAATTTCACAACTTTTTACCAGATGGTTTTATGGGCTGCCATAGACACCCTAGCCAGAAGATGAAGAAACAGAAGAAGAATAATAAGAAAAGGTAGAATAACCATAGGGTGCTTATTCGGTACCTTTGGTGCTTGGCCCCCTAATGAAGCATCCAAATGATTTACTTTTTAAAAACTTCCTTGAAAAGATTTTTTTCAAATCACTGTATATTATCAAACAAACCCATCATCCAGGTACCAGTAGGAATTATAAACAATGGTGCAAAAATGAATTTGCATGCAAGGAAACTGTTGGACATACTGTTTTCCTGTGAAGGCCTAAATCTGAGGAGAAACGGCATGAAAAGGAAGGTGATTAATAATGTAAGAGGATTATGAACAGGTTTAAACACCACAAGCTTTCTGATGAAATGTAAAAACAAGTTTGTCATATTTTCATGCGAAAGTGAACTTTGTTTAAAAAAAGGATTAGAGGATTACATTAAAGACTGATAAGTCTGTCTGCTTCTCAACATGAGCTCATGTTTTTGCTTATACACAGATTAAAAACCGACCTTTAGATTCAGAATGAACAGATAAATGTTCTGAAACTATTCAAAAGTCTAAAAATCCTTCATCCTTGAGCAACGAAGAATAATTTTATTACACAGAACAAATCACTCTAAAGTGTTTTAGATAAATATAGTAGAGTGTTCTCTAGATTCTATTACCTGTCTGTCTGTATACCTATCTGCCTGTGTGCCCCATTCTTTCTTTGTCCCTACCTACCTGTCTCTGTCCCTATCTCTCTGTCCATCTGTGTACCTATCTGTCTGCCTATGTACCTGTCTGTGTACATGGCTGTCTGCCTGCCTGTCTGTCTGTCTGTGTACCTGTCTGTCTGCCTGTATACTGATCTGCCTATTTGTCCCATTCTGTTTGTCTGTGTCCCTACCGGTCTGTAGGTCTGTCTATCTTTCCCTTTCCCTGACGGTCTGTCTCTACTTTTTAGGCACATGCAAAGAAACGTTGTAAAGCAAAGATGCCAATTTCGTCAATTTTATAAACATTAAATAAGGGCGTCTGGATAAGGGCATCTACTAAATGTCATAAATGTCATACAAAAACTACTATAAAGTGCAGTAAACAGTAATAAACTGAACAAAGTCAATATTTTGTGTGAAAACACTTTGTAAAAATGCATCAAAATGCATCAGCTGACTTGCATCAGTTAATTTTATTTAGTTTTATAAGGAATTTTTCTGGTAGGTTTTTCTAAGCATCTTGGAGAATCTGCCATAGCTCTCCTGGAGACCTTGAGTGTCACACTTGCTTCTTGCTTCTGCAGGTCAAACCTGGCATTCAACATCATGTTTTTTTGTCATAAAAGTGGTCTATTACATAATATATTACACTCTATATTGACATACAAACAGTCTTTTGGAAAGTAATGCTTGGAAATCTAATTTATTTTATCATCTAGAAGTCAATGTATCCATTTTCTGTTCTGCATATCCTACAAAGTGTCTCAGGGAGCCTGGAGCCTATCCCAGGGGACTCGGGGCACAAGGCGGGGGACACCCTGGATGGGGTGCCAACCCATCGCAGGGCACAACCGAGCCCGCATTCACACACACATTCACTCACTACAGACAATTTAGTGATGCCAATTTGTTCTGATTTGTTCTGTGTAACAATCAGCCTGGGAAGGAAACCGGAGTACTGGAGCGCCACGTACACAGGGTGGAAGCTGGAATCAAACCCCCAACTCTGGCGGTGCGATTCAAACATGCTAACCAAAAGCATTTGTCATAAATGAAAAAGAAAATAATATTTGGAAATATAAAATGCTTTTGTACTGACTCAATAATGTAGCCCTCATAAATAAACATCTATAACAAAATTTCTTTAAAAAATAGCATTCTGCAATATATATGGTATATCCTTAATACCCCTTAAAAAAGAAAAAAAAACTTATTATAACCTGGTTGCACCCCTTCACCTAAACTTTGTTAAAGCAGTTTTTGCTTGTAATACAGCACTCAGTCTTTCTGACTAAGAGTCTACAAACTTGGCGCACATTGATTTGGAAATGTTATTCCATTCTTCCTTGCAAAAATGCTCCAGCTCTATTAAACTGCAAGTGAACAGCTCTCTTTATGCTATTTCACAGGTTTTCGAAAGGATTCAGATCTGGGCTCCAATTGGGACATTCCAAAATGTTGATCTTCTTCTTCTGAAGCCATTCCTTTGTTGACTTGGAATTGTGTTTTGAGTTATTACTTACTGGAAAAAAATTCTTCATCTTCGGGTGTCAAACAGACGCCTGTAGGTTTTGTGCCAAAGTAGATTTGTATTTTGGAGCCTCAATGCATGATGCTGCCGCTGCCATGATTCACCATGGGTATGGTGTTCTTTGGATGATAAGCTGTCTTTCTGCACCAAACATATGTTTTAGAATTATGCCAAAAAAGTTCTACCATGGTCTAATCAGACCATAACATGTTTCTTGTTCCTCTTTCGGCTGCTCCCCTTAGGGGTCACCACCTCGGATCATTGGTCCACATATTTGATTTGGCTCATTTTTTATGCTGGATGCCCTTCCTGATGCAACCCTCCCCAGTTTTATCTGGACTTGGGACTAGCACTGAGAGCAGACTGTTGCTTGCTTCCCCAGTGGCTGGAGTTCAGTTGCCTGGCTGGGGATTGAGCCCGGGCCTAACCACTAGTCCTCCAGGGCCTAATCAACCCATAACATATTTTGCCCAAATTTTTTGGCACAATTGTAGCAAAATTTAGGCAGGCTACCTCACAGTGCAGACATCTGAAAAATACAAGAGATACAAGTCTCATGCAGAGAGTGAACAATACTTGTCAAATATTCCTTCAGCTTCTTTTGTTATTGCTGTATGTCCCTTGGCGGCCTCCTTGATAATTTTTCTTATTGTCCTTTTGTCAATTTTAGACGTCCTGTTCTTGGTCACTGGGGTGCTGCATTTTCTCCATTTGTTGCTGATGGCCTTTATGGTGATCCATGGTACATCTAATGTTTTGGAATCCTGGACATGGTCTGTAAACTTTTTGTGGACCATTGCTTCAACAGTTGGATGAACCCAAGAAAAGGTCAAGAAAATCCTAGAGAAACAGTCGTTCTTTATTTGGGGTTAATCAGAATCATTTCATTGATGACAGGTATATGAGTATTATAATTAAACCTGAGTTAGAATGTGATTAATTCTGAGCACAGTCACATGCCCCACTATAAAAGGGTGCGCACACTTATGCAACCTGGTTATTGCAAGTTTCTTTTTCATTTTTCCCCCTAAATAGTTTTATGGTTCATTTCCATTTGTCATCCTATATACACTATATGGATAGGTATGTGGACACCTGATCATCACACCCATGTGGGCCTTCCCAAAACTGTTGCCACAAAGTTGGAAGCACACAATTGTATAGGGCGTCTTTGCATGCTGTAGCAATACAATTTCTTTTCACTGGAACTAAGGAGCCCAAACATGTTCTAGCATAAAAAATGCCCCTGTGCACAAAATGAGCTCCATTAAGACATGATTAGCTAAGGTTGTAGTGGAAGAACTCGAGTGGCCTGCACAGAGCCCTGACCTCAACCCCACTGAACACCTTTGGGATGAATTGGAATGCCAACATGCTCCAGGCCTTCTCACCCAACATCATGCTGAGGTAGACAAGGACTGAGACACAAAAACTCACCAGCTCTGTTCAAAACATCCCAGCAGTGAGACTACATTAGGACCATTATCCTGTGTGTCCTTGCCTCTGATGTACCACTAAAACACACCCATTACATTATAAAATGAAGCACTGCATTATTAGTTTGAATTTAGGGAAACTGAATTTCACTGTTTTTTTGCTGAAAGAACAGTTCAGGTAAAAATCATATCCACAAAGCCCCACTCAAATGATAATTTGATTTGTATAAGACTTATTCTTTACTTTTCTAAAACTGTTACTGAGATACTTACTGAGGAAAATATGTGAAGTTTCTGCCACCTCTCAACCTAAAAAACCTTATTCCTGTTCTGCAGTAGGGGATGCTACCTTACCTCTGTGTCTCGTGTGTGTTCCTGTCCTGCAGATCCACTGGTTCCAGTGATTACCTTCAGAAGGTTCCATGTGGTGAAACAGCATGGATGGAAACATCATCAGTAGAAATACTGCCTTTCATTTTAGTTTGTTAGCTGATAAATTTAGTTGATATTTAATGAAAGACTTGTTTTCAAGAAGGCAGATACTGGAATTATACAGAAATGTAATGTCATATGACAGGTTTTTCCATAGTGAGTCTTTTTTTCTGCAACAAACTGGAAAAACATACAGATCTTATGGCCAGGAATGCCCCTTGCTGAAAAACATCATACGAACCCATTAGAGAATTCTAGTGGAATTCTAGTGTGTTTCTATTGGCCTGGATTGGTAATTTAATGGAATTTGTTAGTGGAATTTCTTCATAGCTGTGCCATTGTATTTGGACATTGATCACTGTGGATATTCAGGGAGACACTAATGAAAAGTCAGGGAAGCAGAAAAACAGAAAAAACATAAAGTGAAACATAAAGCAAACATAAAGTGAAACTCATATGACAGATATATATATACACTTTTATCTTAACCCAGTATGCATATATATATATATATATATATATATATATATATATATATATATATATATATATATATATATATATATATATATATACTGGGTTAAGATATAAGAAAATAATTTGTACATAAACTTTTTCTGAAATACTAAACACTAAACAAAATTCAAAATTCAAAAACAGTGAGTTACAAACAGTTTAGAGATACAAAAAAAGATACAAAAAGTAGCTAACAATGAATCTCAATCTCAATGTTCAATATTTAGATAATATTTATATATTTATTTAAGCATTACTCCTAATCAGTTCAAATAGTTATAATTAAATAGTTAAGTACTAATTATACACAGGTCTAACAACAGTAAATAATGTATTTATAAAACTCTACTAAACAAAAATTGTGATTAAAAAATAAACCCATAAATCCATTACATTCTGATTCACCAAATGCAGGACCATGCAGTCAGTGGAGAGGCGAAAACATTCTACTCTTTTCTCTCTCTCCCTGTCCTCCGTCTAATGGATCTGTCTTTTCTGATTTCCTCTGCCAGAGGTCAGACAGCTTCAATCTCTGTTCCCCACTCCATTTCTTTCACACTCTGACCATTTTAGATGAGAATATTTATCCTGAGGGCTGAATAGCATCCTTTTGGTTTTTACCATACCTCTTAAAACAGAATCCATTTTTATGTCAGTGGTGTCAATGTTTTTGTTAATAACACCACTGACAATAAGCCTCAAATGTGACCTGTAATATAATGTGGAGTGAGTGTCCACATTAGCTTCAAGATCATGGGTCATTTAAAAATAATAAATATATTCTAAGTGGTGTTACATAAAAGTAACGCCATTTCTCCAGCATAAGCGGATTTACAGAATGTATTTTTGTGCTCTTGATGTTAAATGTTCATACTTTGATATTTGCTAACAGAACCGCTTTTTGTGTTGTTAATGTATAATCACATCAGAAACAGAATTCGGGAATAAAACTGGAGGTTTATCTTCTAGCCTGTATTCTATTAGTCTCAGTTTACTGCTGTGTCTTGAAGAAAATAAATACTCTGTTTAAAGTACAAACTGTTATTGTTATTTCGTTAAAAGATCCTATTTTTCCATTTAGTACTGCCCTTCAGAAGCTACATAAGATATTTACATGCTACATTTACATATTTACAAGAAGACAAAACAATAACAATTAACACTGACATCCTGTTCAAAAGTTTACACCCCTCTGGCTCTTAATGTATTGTGTTGCCTTCTTGGGCATCAGTGAATGTTTACACCTTTTGTAATAGTTGAGTATGAATGTATGAGTCCCTCAATTGTCCTCAGTGTGAAAAGATGGATGCCAGCATCATATAACCTCTGTAGGAAAGGGGTCAAATATGCAGAAGATGCTGGAAAACCAAAGAATCTGTAGGACCTGGAGGATTTTTCTAAAGAACAGTGGGCAGTTTAACTGCTCAGGACAAACAAAGGACTCATGAACAACTACCACAAAACATAAAAACAGCCATTGATCATCCTGATAACAACACAAAGTATTAAGAATCAAGCATATGTTAACTTTTGAACTGGTTCTTTTGTGTAAATTCAGTTATACTTTTGTGTTGTGGACTATATGTATCTATATGTATATCTGCTATGTGAAATAACTTATTCAGGGCAGTACTAAATAAAAAACAAAACGCAATTTTTATGATCCCTCTTATTTTATTTTTTTTTTAAATTAACATTTTGCAGATTCTGCAAGGCATATGTAAGCTTATGACCCCAACTGTACATCCCACACACACATTACGTGTGTTGTACACATTTCTTCATTAAGTTGTGTGAACATGTACAGTGGGGAAAACAAGTATTTGATCCCTTGCTGATTTTGTTGGTTTGGCCACTAATAAAGACTCGATCAGTCTGTAATATTAATGGTAGGTGTAGTCTAACATGCTGAGACAGAATATCACAAAGAAAATCAAGAAATCGACTTTAAAGAATTTGTATTAATTTATTTGCATTTTATTGAGGAAAATAAGTA
>CM041000.1:7631021-7684680 GCA_022985145.1 Pangasius djambal | reverse complement strand
AACTCTTTGGTTGCTTTTGCAGTATGCTTTGGGTCATTGTCCATCTGCACCGTGAAGCGCCGTCCAATGAGTTCTGAAGCATTTGGCTGAATATGAGCAGATAATATTGCCCAAAACACTTCAGAATTCATCCTGCTGCTTTTGTCAGCAGTCACATCATCAATAAATACAAGAGAACCAGTTCCATTGGCAGCCATACCTGCCCACGCCATGACACTACCACCAAAAACAGGAAGGCCAGATTAGAGTTCGCCAAACGACATCTAAAAAAGCCTTCACAGTTCTGGAACAACATCCTTTGGACAGATGAGACCAAGATCAGCTTGTACCAGAGTGATGGGAAGAGAAGAGTATGCAGAAGGAAAGGAACTGCTCATGATCCTAAGCATACCACCTCATCAGTGAAGCATGGTGGTAGTGGGCATGATGTCCCAATATTTATGGACCTGACTGTATATATATATATATATATATATATATATTTCATCCAACAGGTTTTATATAAAGAAGGTGAATATCTTCATGGATCGAAAAAACACCTCTTCTAAAAATTCTCTATTATATATTCTTTTTGTATGTCTCTAACACAGTCATAAACACCCGTAGTATTTGCATAGTGGCTAAACTATTACTACATTCCTGTAACATACTCTACATTCTCCATTTGAACAAGATGGTACAGGTACATGTGACAACATGTGCCGTTATGCAGTGACCATCTCCAGTCTAGGCAATGGAGTGAAATACTGCAGGTGGGTTTCTTTACTCCACATGGCAACATATCCAGATTGACAGTTTTCACGGAGCATCGCAGACATTCAATCAACAGTGAACTGAATGTCCACTATGTGTGTGTGTGTGTGTGTGTGTGTGTGTGTCAGTCTACTGTACAAGTTGTGTATTGCTACAAGTCAAGCTATCTCAAAAGGAATTGACACTTATTCCAACATTTGTGATCGTACAGTTATCACAAATGTTCATTTCTCATCATCCTATCACACTGCATTTAATAAAGTCAAAATTTCCCTTTCTTAACATTTCAAGTATAAAGAATACAATTTCACTAATGCTAGCCTACCTTTACAAATCAGTATAAGAGATTTTACAGGATAGAAATGTTATATGCCCAGGAGGTAGAAGTAAGAAGCGTGAGTGCATGCCCTCCAAAGGAATGCACATACTACAACTCTCAAGCCTCCTCAAAGCCAGGGTGAATACTGTGCTATGAATTTAGTCCTAACAACAGGGCACATCCAACGTGATGTATTTTCCATTAATGTATGCTCAACTGCGAAACATATAGGTCCAAACAACTGGCTACGTGGATCTATGGAAACAGGTACAGCATGATGCAATGCCCAAATTACTACCCAGAAATCTTTACAACTGAGATGACAGTCTAAACCTATCAAGTCACGTTGAAAATCTCTCATGAAGCTGCTGTTAGACTTCTGCTAGAAGACACAATTTCATGTGTTTAGGTTTTGTGGAACCTTGAGAAGCAACTCATCAGTCCTGCTCTCTATGTAGACAACAGGGAATAGAGGGGAAGCAGTTTCCATGGAAACACACTCATTTCAGATCTTTGTAATGACAATAAAATATTTTCTATTTATAAGAGAAAATACATGGTTAGACTGAACTATAGTTGTACTTATACAGAATGTGGGTGCATGTAGCTACTGAGCTTTCTTTATTACATGAGTGTATTTTTGTAATTTATTTAGGAACGTGTAGGTTTATACTGTCATGATATTTGTGTTATTGTAATATTTACTGTGACAATATTAAAAGCCATCCAGGAATTTGTATTCAGGGCATTTAGCAAGAAGGTTGCCTTCTGTTGCCTTCTGTTGTTGTCAAGTTTTGTTGTCAAGAAAAGTGCACTTATGCTCACATTGCTCAAAGGTGTTTGTGTATGCATAAGTCAACGTGATTGTTGGTGTGTCCATAAACGCGTGGCCTGATAAGAAGCTGGATGTGGAATTTAGCACCAGCTACAAAACAAAACTCTACCGTCTCTCCTAGTTCACTGCATGCAGTTGAAAGTTTTTCATGTATTTAATTCCAGGCTATATGAACAACATGATTGGCTCTATGTATAATGCATGGCATATTGTTGTGATATTAAGTAAAACATAGGAAGGAATAAAACCTGACAGGGCATGCTGTTATATATAAAACAGCACACCCTGAAGTATTTTATTCCTCTTATGACATAGCAATTTTCCAACTATTATAATTTTATTTTATTAATGAATGACACATAACCATTTATAGCTACATTTAATGTTATGGAACATCCCTGAAACAATTCTTGCTCACTTATATTCTAGAAGTGTTAAACAGTCGTGTCCTCACCAGCCTCTCTTTTTTTAAGTCTTGAAGATAATAAGACACACATGCAAAAAAAACAAAACAACCTCTGCTTCCTGTCCTGAAGACTTTCCCATAGAGGAAAACTTACTGACACTGGAGACTCTATTAAAACAATGTCTTCTTAGAGAAAGCTTCCCCATATCAAAAATTATATGATTTTCTTTGTTAAATAACAGCACATTTTAAACTGTCTGTTTATTACTATTAGACAAAGTTCTTGTGAATAATAAGCTGTGGTCTAATGTATGTTATGTATGTATAATGAAAACAATATTATATCATATCCAGTCTGTACTGTCATTTTGTTTAATTCCTTTTACGTTCAGGATTGAAAAAAAAAAATGTTTTTTTTGACACATTAGCAATGGACATCTATTATTGTATTCTCAGACCAGGACCAAAACTGTATGTTGCAATATATCATACAGGAAATATCTGTAATATTTATTAGAACCTTTTTCTAACATTTTCACATAACAATATCCACCAGACTGAAATCTGCTAACATTGTGAGGACATATGTGGTTAGCTGAGATGAAAAACAACCACATAAATTGTCTTCTAATTAATTGGATGTAATAAATAGTTGGATCTAGGTTCTTTCTTTAACTATATAGTTATGTGGGCTGAAAACTGTTTGTGACAATTATCTTTGTTTTCTTACCTTGACTAAACATTCTGGTACTGAAGGTCAGATTATTTCCTCCTGATTAAGTCTCTGGAGATCACGTGTTGTTTTTACTTAAATGGTACGTAGGACATGAACAAATAGCTTGTAAACACTTCCAGTATTAACCTAAGAAGCAAAGAACTTTTCCCACATAACTATCAAATAATAACTACTAATCAGTGCTTGTTTTCAGTGTACGTGTGTCATTGGGTGAGTAATGACAACAAATATGGTTAAATTACAATAATGCATTTTCATATATACATAAAGTATATAATGTTTTACATATTATATACTATATGGTCTATATGTTTTCCCTGTAAACCATAAAAGTTGTGAAATATATGAAACTGGTTACTATGAGTCATATATTCTCTCATGCATATGCAGTAACCTGTATGCTGTAAAATATGTTTGCACTATAAACATGAAAGACGAATTAGAACCTGGATATTAGATCCTAAAAACATTAGGGCCTGCAAACTGAAATATATTCTTAAATTAGTTTTCATTTTATATTTTGCTACGTTAAAGCTGATGTGCTTTTAAATAACAACTGATGCACAACAGTACCACTAACTATTAGGCTTGCTTTTAAGAAAATGTTTTGTAGTTGTATGTTTTATAGTCAGTTTGCAGGCAATTCCAATATTTCACAGGCTGGGATGAGATACTACCATGTTTTTATGACCTTTGCAACAACAACACGCCAATTATCTCCCACACCCCCACCGCTGCTAGAAACAACATGTCTGTGAGTGTTTATGAGTTTCGGTGCAGTAAGTCAGGTAAACAATAGTGGCATAGATTGTGTTGCCTAAGGTGAATTATGTAATGTTACATGAGAATGTCATATCATTGCTTCATCCATAATTTTCCTTCCCTGCAAGGGAGTGGCTTAGTGTGTGTATATGTGTGTGTGTGTGTGTGTGTGTGTGTGTTTCCTCTTGGTACGTATCTACAGATCCTGCCTTGCTTATCCTGGCCTTTGTCACTACATGCTATGAAGGTAAACTGATCTGCAGCTCGAACACTGAGATGTAGAACCGCACCCATGTAGTAAACAAGTCATTAATTTTTCTCACACCTTGTCTTCAGCAACACCTGCTAAATGATGCATGGACAAATGACCACATTAAATAAAAATTAAATTAACAAACATCTCAGTACCATGCACTCCATAATCCCATATTTGGTTGCTGCAAATAATTTGTGAAAAATTGCACAAGCCAAATCTTACGTTATAAATGGTTAGGGTTAGAGAAGCCTGCTTAGTTCTTATGAGTTTTCTTTATATATATTTTTTTGGTAAGCCATTATTTAATTGCTCTTGCTTGCTACAAAAAGTATTAATTTGGTGACAATTATGACTCAGGTTTGTTTACAATGCAAACATAAAGCCAGCAGCATCCGTTGTAATACGTTGGTGTTTTGAAGAATCATAGAGTTTTGAAAAGATATGACTTTTGTGCTCAAAGCTGCAGTTTTCTTCAATGTCAGATAAATGTCAAATACATACATACATACATACATACATACATACACATCCATTTATATCCATATAAATATGCAATGCATTTTCTTTTATTTTAGTTTATTGTCCTCAAATATAGATATACGGATTAAACTGATATCACCTATACTCATATAGATATAATGTTTTCTGTAATATATTTATATAATAACGGATTGTCACTATGAGCTTTATATTGTTCCATTTAGTACTGTGCAAAAGTCTTAGAAATCTGTAAAGAAATTCCATAAAGCAGAACATAATAATGACATGGGATGATAATTTTCTAAGTATTAAAATTATTATTAAATAATAAAATCAATTGATCCTTTGCCTTTACAAATCATACATAGCCTTAAAGATTTTCTTTGAATCAGAAATGTGATATATTACTTAATATGGTCCATAAACATAATTTATTTAACATACACAGACATCAAAGTTTATCTGTAACACTGAATTGAAAAAAATGTTTCTGAATCGATTTTTTAACTGACTAATGCTGTAGGCATAATATTGACATATAAGACAAAATGTATATATAATGTGTCCAAAACCTTTGCACAGAACTGCATGGTACAATATTTTAACATAATATAAGCAGATTTCAAATATTTCAGTGTTCACAATATTTCCTGTTTCCATGACGACCACCACTGATCAAATTTTAGCACAAAATAGAAAGAGAAAAGCTTTATATAAATATTGATCAATACACTGGAAGTACTACATTGTCATTTTTTGTAGGAAGCCTCCGGGTACATTTTGGGGTTCTGAGAAATGCACTCAATGACAGATTCCCAACACACAGTCTGGATTGCTATCTATTTGAGTGGGATGATATCAGCATTACAACAAATTTTACTTTTACCCACTTTATGTGTCATGTTGATCTTTGACCTCTTAGCAGCAGCAGAGTCACCCGGCACGAGCTGCAATCCCATTACTGACGCATGGGCTTCCTGTCCAACAGTGAGAGTGAGAAAGCGAGAGTGTCTGCACTGTTTGCTTGGCTGTGACTCTTTACACAGTAAAGCTAGGTATTAATGTGAATCTCTGAACTGACAGACATGGACACATCATCAGGGCTGCAGAGCAGAGCAGCACTGAGGCCCGAATGAGAGAAAAGAGATCACAAATGACTAATGGGCTGACAAGAGTACCAATCAACTTTATGCATGCCACTTTTAGAATATTAGCACCACTCTTAAAAATAAAGGTACCAGGAAATGTTATTTAGAGTGATGCCCAAGAAGAAACCTTTCATGGTTCCCTAAGGAACATTTTTCCGTGAAACTTTGATCTATTTATTGTGGCAACGACAACAAAAAATGGTTAATCTAATGATGTCACTCTAAAGAACCTTTTCTAGCACCATTATTGTAAAATCTGTGGCTATGTATTAGCATCTTAATCAAACAATCATTAATAATTTGTCTATAAATTGATGGAAATTACTGTAAGCCCAGACAAACACTCCAAATCTAAAAATAAACCAGGTTAACCCGGATTTAAAAACACCTATAGGACACATTCTCTCAAATGCTTTTCCAACGGTCAGAGGCAATGTAAGAACATTCTACAAGCAGATTTATTAGTAGTCCCTTTATTTTTTTGGTTTTCAGCTATATGATCAGATTTAACCACCAGGAATTGGTAAATTGGCATGTCTTTATAGGTTCTGAGGCGTATACTCTTGCTAAGCATGGTGGTTATGCATTTGTGCAAGGAACCAAACCACAAGTTCTTGTTCATATTTTCCATCTTGAATTAGCAGGAACCTCTGCCACCTCCACCATCCAAAACCAAAATGTGGTCATCAGTATAAACTGAGGTTAAAAACGATGCGGTCTGTTGAAGCGGCTGAGTAGGTGTACCATCCTTGCTGGTAAATAATTATGATTAACCTCTTAACCAGGATGTGTAGAATCTCAGTTCCTTATTTATCATGCTATGTCTTTATACAAAAAAAGCGAAGGCACATTCTGTAAATGTACTTTGAAATTCTGACATGTTTTCATGATGTATGATGCTTTTTAAAATACAGTGCACAACTATATGGCGTAGGTTTCTAATAAATTAGGTTGCGTGTGGCCCAGCTTAACTGTATTTGAAGAATTTTTCAGTGAGGGTGGAGGGATGTGCAGAAGTGCCTCAGCATCATCCCTCTGCTCTGTACTGACTGAACCATTTCATCCATAATTTACATTTCTCTCTCCCCTCTCCCCCCCCCCCCACCCCCGCCTCTCTCTGTCAGTCTATTCTGAGCCTAAAGAGGACAGGAACAAGGCTGGGGAACACAGTGTACCATGGATCTGCGCAACATAATCAGCCTCTCTCTCTTTCACACATCTTTCTCTCTTTCACCACACATGTTTGCATTTTAGGCTCATACGCACACACCATCTCATACCCCGAGTGACACAGCTATTACTTAATAACTATGCGTGTATATTTATAATGCACATGTATCACGTAAATCAGTGACACATCGTCTCACTTATGTGTACACATAACCTCCAATCCCAGTGCTATATATTAATTATTGGTTATACCAGTTATATCACTGCTGTCATTTATTCCCAGCATTATAAAAAGGGACATCTAAATGTGAAATATATTAAATCAAATAGTTTTCATGTTTACCTCAGAATTTTTACCTTAAGCATCTGATACACCATTTTAATGTTCTGACTGAGTGAATGATTTCTATATTGGATGATCCAATCCATCCTTTCATACCATTGGCTCAGGGTATAAACGATGAGTGAATCGTTTTATTCTTACATGCTCACACACCACAAAAAAAAAAAAAAAAAAAAAAAAAAGATCTCGTCCAGCTACAACCAGTTGCATAATGCTAACTGGTGGCCATTCACATGTTAGCATGTTTCACTGAGTCAGTCCTTTTAGCTCAAAAAACATTATATTTGGTGTGTGATATAGCGCACTAATCTGCATATATATTCTATATCCAGGGATAATTATTTATTTATATAAATGTTTAGAGATTGTAATTAAAGAAACAACCCAGTGGCTCAGTAATGCTGTGGGGGGCATTTATTTCTTCTCCTGGCATGGTTTTGGTCAGCTTGTCTGCTTAGAGGGAAGGCTCACTAAAAATCAATACATGGCGAATCCCAGGAGAATCCTTCAGAATCTATGCTAAAGTGCATTGAAATTGCTCTGAGGGTCCAAAACCTTAAATTTTATGTTGATTTTTCCTTTAATTTGTCACCCAGCTAATTTATGGAAAGACAACCATTTATGGATGACACAGCCATGAGAGAAAAATGAGAATAAAAACTTGATTTATACTATCAGTAACCATTTTTATTTCATCACTTAATTCCACAGATGTGGTGCAAATGAAGAGTTGGTAAAGTGTGAAATTTTTATTATTTTAGATTTGTGTTGAATCATAACCACAACTGGTAAATTCATTAAAGATGTATTTACATATTTGTGTAATTTCAGACAGACTCCCTGAACTTTGTAAATAATGAAACAAGGGAGCATACCAGCACCAAATTCTTGTTAGTTGATTTGCAAACAAACATCTGTTCTTTTTGGATATGGTTAGCTCATAGATCATTTCATAATAATCTTCACATTATGTAACCAATAATCAACCAGTTTCTTTTCTGTAAAATGTCAAATGTTATCAAATGTATAGTACATTCATACTTCCATCTTGTTTTCTCCTTGAATTTCTTTTCCTTCTATCTGTTGACATTTTAAAATCTGTATTGTATCATATTAGGTGGTTTCTAATCCTCTGCCTATATTCACACAATAATTCTGCCCTGCTCTTGGGCATATTTGCTTTTCTTTATGTGGCATGAGAGGTTTGAGTTCCTGAAGACAGAGCTCATAATATGTCTCTCACTTAGTTCATACCAACTTGACTTAGCCATGTGGTTCTAAATGCACTTGTACATTTATTTCTAGGAACAAATGACAGGAATTGCATAGTGTAGATGGTATTCCACGATAACGCAAGTGCTGGATATGGTAGTCAGGAAAACTCACACCCTTAAACCTTCTTATAGGTGATGATGGAGTGCCTTTCTTTTCACAATTCAACTTCACTATGGACTCACTGTGCTGTGTTTTCTTGCTTTCTTTTACACTGGAATAAATCCTTAGCCTCAGTTGCTCTTTTTTGGATGTAAAAGGCAGGAAGTTGTGTTCTAAAAGCAGAAGCAGTCAGCCCGTGTAATTGTGCCAACTAAGCAAAGGCATTTCTTGGTTTCAAAATGACTAATATGCCGCCAAAGACAACCACCCACATTTGTGGTTATTTTTGCCGAACAGGTCTTGTTTTGCATGGCGTGTGTGTTTGCATGTGCGTGACTGCATAGACTGCGTAAGAGGTAAGAGCAGAAGTGAGGGGAAAGTATTTGAATTAAGTTCTCACCACTTCTCATTCCTGGCCCTCATGTAATTAACTTCAAAGCTTGGTACAGAGTGTTGAAATAATTTCTATTGGCAGTAAACATAATCAATCTATGTAGACTACAATCTGGTTATCTAATAAATTAATGTGAAATGACAAGAGAAACAAATATAGGACTAATTATGATTTTTAAATAAAAGATGTTACAAATGTCACCTTGTTTTCCCAGAAATAACAATTCATAACTTTTCTTATTGTGCCCCAAGCCCTCATATGAACTATTCATAAACTTTAGTACTATATACCATAAACTATTCATAAACAGTTCACCTAAACTGAACTGTTTAACTTAATGCATTTAAATAGAAAGATGATACTGGAAGGTCTCCGACAACTTAATAAGACATGACACAGACCTAAAGATCCATAAAAACCCACCAGGACCATCATCTTCGATCATTCTTTGTTAGCAACTAGTTACAAATAGCTAAACTCCAGCACTCCACTCCATGGGAATGATTTGTGAATGATTCAGTCTCAAGTTATTCTTCTGGCATCTCATCATACCATTCCTTTAATAACAGTGTTGCACAATATGGCATAATCTTACTGTGTATTAACATTCCCATGGTCATTAGAACCTTACATAATGAATTGTTTTTCAAGCCACTGCTCTATCTAGCAGGACTTTATGTGCTGGAGATACTGTGCTGGAGATACATGAATTGCTGTGTATTTAGATAAAAGGAGGACAGAGGTGCAAACAGAGCTGACAGTGCTGTTGGCTTTAACAATAACACAGTTCCTACTCAAAGACTGAATGTTTTGTGTAAAGCACTGGAGTGGTTTTGTGTACTGACCTGGTTTCAGGAACATTGAAAGAGACTGAGACAGAGAGAGAAAGAGAGGCCATGTGATTTATGACCCTATGCACCGTAGTTGCTCTGTTTTTATCATTACTCCTTGACTGTGTGCAGTACCTGGTAGCTGCAGGGCACAGCAGCTGAGATGATTCAGATTCTTTTAATGAAGCAAAGCAAGCATGAGAACATTTTCAACCTCCTCCACAGTGCTCATGGAGTGGAAGAGTACTTCCGAGTTGTCTACTCTGGGACAGGGCCAGTGTACATAATGCTTGGGACTAAATTTTTTTGACCGAGATTTATTCATTCATTTATCTTATTGCTAAGAAATGGGAATACACCCTGGATTAGACAGCAGTCCATTGCAGGGCACCATGCACACATACATTCACACACTCTTTCATACCTAGGGTAATTTACTGTTGCCATTCCATCTACTGGCATGTTTTTGGGAGGTGGGACTAACCTGGAGTACCTGGAGGAAACACAGACAGAACATGTGAAGCTCCACACAGACATCTTGGGATTGAGCCAAGGACTGGGATGTTATGAGGCAGCATTGTTACTCACTGTGCCACCATGCCCCCGTTTGACCAGGTTAACTTGATCAAGTAGGTCATGTCAATGGCTCCCCTGGGACTCCACCTGGTTCAGGCCTGGGACAACTTCCTCAGTTGTCCCTCCATGATGATAAGGCTACCCTGTGACACTACATTGCGTATTTAGAATGGGGAAGAGTTCAGACTGTCCTGACCTAACCTGAAATCAACTTGGGCCTCAGTGAGAAGATAGTGAAGCTGATTATCTATTACATGGCAATGTTGGTGGAATTCTCAGTTAAAGTCCAATAGTAGGTGGAATTCTCTGTGAACCCAAGACCAGTTCTTAACTTTATCTTTGAGTGATAAAGATCAAGATTAGAGCCTGGGGGATAAGATTGGAAAACAGGTGTACTATAGGTCAATCCTGAGCTCGGGTCACTGTCTGTGTGGAGCTTCACATGTTCTGCCCATATCTATATGTGGGCTGTTTCTAGGTTCTCCAGTTTCTTCCCAACTCCCAAAAAACATTCCAGTAAGTGAACTGGTAACTCTTAAATACCCTGCTTGTATGCATAGTGCCTTGCAATGGACTGGCATCCCATCCAGGATGTATTCACACTTTGCACCCAATGTTCCCAGGATAGGCTCCAGATCCACCATGACCCTGACCAGGACACAGTGCTTACTCAAATAAATGAAACAGAGTGCTTTCTCTTGGAGACCAGGCAACCCTATTCTCTGGCCAAGAAATGGTATTTGGGACACATTTTTTAAAAGGAATTCTCTAGTGCAAAGTGCCGGTATGACCATCCTGCATGCTGGCTGTGTTTAGTGTTTGGAGCTTTCATAGAAGGATTAACTCTGATGTAATACCAAAATGCCCGCAGAGCTGGGTCAGGAAAGGGCCATGACCTCATCGTTCGGTGACGCAAGTGCTCGAGTTGTTTTTATGACTAGAAATGTCCGATGTCTCCATATTCAACCTAAATGGTGCCTATGATCAGATATACCAGATGACTGAGCTATCATATTAGTGATATTAGTGTGTCAAGGCCAACTCAAGAGGCAGCTCTCTTTTTCTCTCTACCTCCATCAATTTTTACTTTGATAACCAGCAGGAATGCAGTTGCTCTTTGAAATTGTGCATATAACAATATATAAAGATTTGTCTTGTTGAGGAATTACTTGATGTCCCAATAATATGGGAATTGTCATGTTTTCACCGTGGGAAACATCAGGCAATGCACACACATACTCAAATCATAGAGGAGTTCCAGACCTGCAGCAGTTCTGCTGTTTCTCTGTGTTGTTTATCAGGCCCAGTGGGGTAGCCAGTGAGAAGACATGTTAAATTTAGAAGGGAAGGTTACTGTATACATGCATGTGTTTATAGTCAAACGTGTGTTACGTGAGCACAGATTGGTTGCATAGTGTTACAGTGTTTACCTGATTGAAATACTTAGTACCCCAGAGTGTAGCTTAAATATGACAGCTGGCTATAATGGTACAAATGATAGGCAGATGATAAATGCTTTAATATTTTTTCTTTATTCTAGGTCTGTCTGTCTACTGTTAAACAAGTGTTCCAGTATGGGTTGTTTCCTGCAACTAATGCATATGAAGCCTGACATTGAAATGAAAAACTGTTAACTTTACAAACAAGCTTGTCCAATAATTCTGTCATAGACCACCACTTGTTGAAACCTTACCTTTATGATCACCCATGCCCTTATATGTAGACATTATATGTTATTTCCATAATCAGTTACCACCCCCTGTCCTCTGTCCTGAAGTCTCTGTTGTAGCTAAAAAGTTACTAACTGTTACAAAGCACTTACACTGGAGACTCCTTCCATATGATAAATAAATGTCTCCATATGGAAATCTTCACCATATCAATGATTAACAATGATTTCTTTGTTAAATAACAACATTTTTTTTTAAAACAATCTGTTTATTATTAGCCTTAGATTATGTAGAGAGTTCGCCATACAAGTCACGAATGACCTGTTGCTATAGAAACAATAACATATTAGAATGAGCAAATTGACAAAAACCTTGAACTATAAGCCAGAACTACAGTCAGACCTGCTGTCTTAAAATCTCAAAACCTCCTGACCAATCAGATTCAAGAATTCAACAGCGCTGTGGTATGATGCGAAAATAACCAATATCCAATGGTCTAAAAACAAAACAGGACAAAACAAATCAAATGAACAAACAAACAAAAAAGGTTTCACAATGTTCAATGCTACCCAGTTAGGCAAAAAACAAACATAATGGAAATGTTAGTGTAACTGTTTGTATGACTAAAAGTCTTGCAGCAGTGTGAAAACATAAAAATGTACTCAGAACACCCAGAAAACCTGGCAGATTCTCAGCACCATAATGTTCAGAAAGCATTCTGCAAATGTCCTAGAAATAATATAACCTACAAATATCAGCTGGAAAGGAAAATAAGGCAGGAACAGTGGGCCCCAAAATTAGATTCAAATTTAAATACTACATTAAAGAGGTTTATCCAGAATTGGATCATATGCACCAGATGTTCTTCTAATCTGAAAGAAGACTAATTTCTTCATGATTTATGTACCTAAAGTTAGGCATAGGTTCAGTAAAAGTAATCAGAGATTACAAATAATAATTCCTGATAGCATGAATCAGCACCAGCTACCAGCACTGGTGAGTAAACATACTGTATCTCGTACTTGTTTTCATCCAACCACTGAGGTCAGGTTTGTTTTTGCCTTTATTGGCAGGTTGATGACTCCACCAGTCACGTCACTCCTGGACATTTCCCAGTGTGTTTGTTCAGTGTGATCTCACAGTGCACAAGCAAATAGCACATGGATGCTGGGAACTGCTGAAGCCTTTCTGGTCAATAATAATGATATCACAAGAATCATAAAACAGTGAGTAATTGAGTGAGTGAGTGAAGATTATGACAGCAATGACTCTGGCGAAGTGTAGCTCACGTGCGTGAATATGTGTGTTAGGGTATTACAGTGACATCAGGCCTCACTGACCATGTGTATCACACAGCAATCCCTGCTTTAAATCCACACATTTATCTCCACATACACATGGTTTGGTTCTGGTTGGAAGCGGACTTCACATTGCTGACGTCACTTGTTTACCATCTTCCAGGTCAGAGCTCATTCTTTTTCTCAGCTTTGAACACCTCCACTGTGTCATACACATAAACCCACATTACATGGAGGTTATATAACCCTTTTTGCTCTAATAATGGAGGGATGGGCTTGGGGCTGCAGAGGGGGAGCGCACATCCAGAGGTTCCTCTTCAGCTGCTGCAGAGCTGGTGTAAACAAGTCAGGCTTGTACGTGATGGATCCTACTGTGCTGTTCTCTCTCTCTCTCTCTCTCTCTCTCTGTCTCTCTCTCTCTGTATGGTTTTCTGTGCATTGGAGCTCACCCTAGTGGTAAAAAAAAAACCCACAAACTTCTTTTAAATGATTCCTTCTTTCAAAAACCCCACTGTGGTTAGTAATGAACAGGGGTGGGAGTAACTGTAGTTCATTACTATATTTAAGTATTATTTTAGCGCATTTATACTTTACTTGGGTATTATCGTAATTGAATACTTGTAGGTTTAAGAATTTCCAAGAAAAAAACTTGCTGTTTACTCCTTACATTTTTATTTAGAACTTCAAAGTACTTATTACAAATCACTAAGGACTCTTCTTCTCTCATTCAGCCAATGACTGTACACGATACATCAATAGAATGATATATGGGCTCAGTTTAGGACCCAATCATTTCAGTCCACTTCAGGTTTGTCAGTGTAGAAAATATGGATAAGTATATGGATAATGAATATGGCTAAGTCACCAGACTGCAGTGTGGAACTCGAGGATGAGCATTCCTGGCCTTACCTCACTAAAATGTTTCAATATGCTGGAGTAAACAAATATTCATATAAAATGAGGCATCTCCTTTGCCTCCCTAGAAGGCATGAGCTCCATCTAATTTGAGAAAGCATGTTGAGGTAAGATGGGCTATTTTGCAAACATTAACTGGCTATAATTATGTAAGGTAGTCTGTTTTCTTTGCTAATGACATGTTAGACTAGTATCGATTCTGGTAGAACCAAAAATATGTTAACAGCGTGAAAAGGACACATCATCTAAACACATCATCTACTGCTATCATTACTTTTTAAGGGTTACTCACACCTTTAATAGGTCCAACCAGAAGTAGCACACCCTCGAGTAAATGCAGTCACATCAGCCATCATAAAGACTGAACTAGCAGAGCCCAAGATGACTAATCAACTAATTAACTAAGTGGTGTGTGTGCGCACACCATACACCTGATTGAGGAACAAAAAGCTTTACTGAAATACTTTCAAAACCTTTCGTAATACAATAGCCTTAGGTCTTATAGTTGACACAAAACAAGAAATACTGCAAACAACCCATCCATAATGCTCAGAATGAAATTAGTTCTGTGAACACTTATGCAAATCAAGTTAAAAAAAAAACAAAACACTCCCCACTTTAGTATGAAATCGGTTCAAATAAACATTACTTCTTTTTTTCTAGTTTTGTGAGCACTTGCCAAATAATAGTAAATTTAACCCAGTAAAGTACGTAAAATACACACTTTTGGTTTTGGGTGCATATTTACATGAATTCATTTAGTACAGAACTTAAGTAATTTAATGAACACTTAAATAATTCTAATAATTTGATGATACTGCATTTTGATATTACTGACAAACTGAAAAACTGAAATTTCAGTGATTTCTTTTAATCACATTTTCATTAGAACTCCAACTTGTTACACTTTGTTGGCACACATGAGAAAAAGAGGACTCTCAAACACAACATGAGGTTGCCTCTTTTCTTCTTACTGTTCCTGATCATTTAATAGGATCACAATCTTGCAGCATTGTTAACATCGATATTGTTAATATCGGCTTATTTCAATAAAAACAAATGTACAAATGTAAATGTAAGATCATAACATACCTCTACTTAATCTTTCTTTCTTTACCCATCTTAGCATTTTGAGGTGAAGGATACTCTACTTTAAGGACATTAATTTCACTAATATGATGACATTTTACATGCAATCATAGGTTTTTTTCTCCCACATGTGATTATGTGTATAATGTGATCACATGAAAACAAAATATGTGAAGGTGCATTTCACTGTGTTATACCCTGAAGCTACATGTGAACTCAAGTAAACGCCCGTGACATCATGTGAACAATGTGAACACAAATGAAAAAGAATGATTCCTGAAAAACAAAAAGACATGCATTACGTGTGAAAACGTAACGTGTGAAAATAATTGTGTGAGAAATCACAAGTAAAAAAATAAAACCACATGCCCTACATGATAAATAATATAAATTATTCATTAGAAATATGTTTATAAAAATGTATAACATTTATAAAAATAAACGAATTGTGTATTAGTTAGATACTAATAACCAAAATAACCAGATATATGTAAAAGAAATCACATGTGAAAGCAAATGAATCATGTGTAAAAGTCCACTATATGTAAAGAAATGTGTAAAACATAACAAATGTCTAAAAGCCACATGTGTAAATTTCACAGGTGAAGCATGAAAGCCATGCATAATACTCAGAGTGTATTTGCATAATAATATGCACACCCCAAAGTTATGGTGAGGAATGCCTAACCCATGAGCGAGAAAGCTCTGATAAATTCCTGTGCTGTCAAAAAAGCTTTGTAGTGTTTACACGTACATCAACAGGCACATAAAAACGTGTCTGAATCTGTGACATGGAGTGAGGTATTTAGAACCACTCCAAAGAGTCACACAGGTGTCAGGCTTGTTTTTGCACACACACACACACACACACACACACACACACACACACACACACACACACACACACACAGTGAATTAATCATGTACCAGGACGAAACATGCCACATGCAATCCGTACATTCTTTTCTATAAAATTGCAGCACACTGCAGATTGACAGGATTAAACTCCCAAACACACCTGATTAATGAAAACACCCCACCAAGAACTGTTTATGTGCTGCCTTTGAACACAATGTTCCCAACATTGTGACAGTGATTTTTAAAAAGCATCCTGGCCCCAATTTTTTTAAACAATTAAAAAAAAAAAAAAGGTTACTTCAAATTGAAAACATGATTGAAGTAAATAGCATTACCACTGGTTGCCGTGACACCGATTAATGACACCCTCTTAATTAATTGTGTGTATATGTGAAGACATCTGTCAAGGCTTTTTGAAATGGAGACAAGAGCATTGTCTGTCTACCTATTTGACTTTCATGGAGGCCTCATACAGTAGCTTGCATAAGTAATCACCCCCTTGAACTTTTCCCACATTTTGTAGTGTTACAATTTGGAACTGAACTGGACTCAACTGGTATTATATGTCATGAATCTACCAGAAATTGCCCATAATATTGATGTGGGGGAAATAAATGTAACTTGCTAAGTTATTTACTAATAAAATAAAAAATTTGTGATTGCGTAGATTTTGACCTACGTTGCTGTAAAACCGCTGAATTAGTTCAGGTTCAAGCAGTTGGGGTGGGGTGGGGGTGAAGAGGGGTTGCGCTGCCGCCTTACAGCTCCAGGATCCTGGGTTTAATCCTGAGCTCGGGTTACTGTCTGTATAGAGCTTCTGTGCATATTCTTTCCATGTCCATGTGGGTTTCCTCTTGTTTCTCGCACCTCCTAAAACATGTCAGTGGGTGAATGTGTATGTATGTGTGTATGGTGCCTTGTGATGGACTTATGTAGCGTGTATTTCTTCCTCGTGCCCAGTATTCCCAGGATAGGCTCCAGATCCATTGTAACCCTGACCAGGATAAAGCCCTTACAGAAGATAAATGAAAAAAATGAATGAATCACCAATGTGGGTTTCTGCACTCTGTGGTGCACCAGAAGAATCAAGTCAAAATAATTTTGTCCTATAGTGTGGTCTACGCATCCTTTATTCATTCATCCTTTATTCACAAATGATCATGTTGAGAGATTCCTGTTGTGTACTGTCATCTCTTTCTTCTACGTTTTGTGTTTGTGGCTTGCTGACATTTTATTGTTGTGCCTTGTAGTCCTTCCTGCAGTATACTGATTCTCTTCAGTTACAGAGGTTGTGGTTTCTTGTGAATTCTCTGTTGTTCCTTCCTTATGATTTTGGAACATGACATCTATGCCAAGTGAAGCAGAGCAATCCTTTTCTTTAGTCATGCCACCTCTCTTGATTTAAAGCATTCCCTTCAACCCTGTTTGAAGTTTTATGTTTAAATACAGTGCCCATCTAGCCAACATCAATTCTACTATCAAATCTATCAATTCTACACAGTGACAGTCATTATCAGAAATACAGTTGGGGTCATAAGTTTACATACACCTTGTAGAATCTGCAAAATCGTAATAATTTACAAAAAAAAAAAAAAAAAAAAAATTTGCATTTTGTTTTTATTTAGTACTGCCCTAAATAAGCTATTTCATATAGCAGATATTTACATTTACATTTACATTTACGGCATTTGGCAGATGCCCTTATCCAGAGCGACTTACAATAGTGCTTTGAAGTCTATCAAAAATACATTCTGATACCGGCTCATTAGGTCACAAACTAGGAATACCATCAGCCCAAGACTCTGTTGGTTTTTTTTTTTTTTTTTTTTCTTTTGTGTGTGTGCGTGCGTGCAAGTGCTAATATTTACATATAGTCAATAAGACACAATAATGACTGAATTTACACAAATGAACCAGTACAAAAATTTACATACGTTTGATTCTTAATACTGTGTGTGTTACCTGGATGATCAAGGACTGTTTTTATGTTTTGTGATAGTTGTTCGTGAGTCCCTTGTTTGTCCTGAGCAGTTAAACTGCCCACTGTTCTTCAGAAAAAACCTCCAGCTCCAGATCGAACAGTCAGATTTTACTGAGAAAAAAAAAAGAAAAAAAGGAGCAACTCTTTCTTTGCTCTGTGTTCAAAATCTGTATTAATATTACGGCAGGGACTTGGCTTGGCAGGTAGCAATCTACAAGATGATAAATACAATGGCATTGAAGGCACTTCAAGTTTTGGAAGCATCTGTTTGAGCAAAATGTGCAGCTGAGGAGGTCAGACAGCTACAGGACTAAAGCGCTGCTGCATCACTCTCCTTAGCTAGAAATGAAGCAGGTGCTAAACCCCACTCACACCACTATTAGCACCACTATTAACAGGCGGTCGAGCAGCTTTGTAGGTAATGTATGATGTATGAAGCCGTTAACTAAAGTCAAAATAGACCAACAGGTCAAAGTTTCAACTAGAAAAGTAAACTCAGAGGGTCCTTACAAAATAAATCTGGGACGAAATTTAATATCGCGTTAATTATGAAGATTAATATGTAATTCAGGGTGGATTTGTCCTTTAAGTTCATATATTTAAATCATCATTGAGGTTTCATCCAGCTGAGACGCAGTCACTCAAATTAGTAAAAGGGATTTGGCGCCCTCTGCTGGACATCATCATTATCATCGTCTGCTTACAATATGCGCAGAAACAGAAAATACAGCGAAGAAAAAAATGAGTTATTTAGTGGGGTTACTTCCAAGGCTACTGATAAAAGTTTACTATAAATAAATAAATAAATAAATGCAATGCAATGTAATGTCTTGTTTAATCCAAAACACTATTCTTCTATTTACACCGTAATTTACAAATTTAAAAAGCAACCTCGGACTAAGAAGAGACTCTTGTACAATCTAGGAAAATATCTATGCAGGTCATGAAATAAACATACTATACTCTACATGTGCAATCAGTCAATGTGCGCAGGTATGTGAAACCTGTGGCACTCGAACACACCACCACATTTCGTCACGTCCTTGTGTTACATTACAAATCAACGTTAGGAAACGGAAATAGACGTTATTTTAGTGGCCAGTATATATTTTAAAATAAACATTCAGTAACTATTCAAAATCACAAAAATATATTAGATTATATTTGTTTTTTTTTAAATCATCAAGTTAAATGTGCGCTAATTTTTTAATAAACGACAGCGTCCTGGGAACTGTTTACTGTCGGCTTCCATAGCAACCCGGAAAGGATATTCATAAACAAGGAACTGTAGGGAAAGTTCAGACATCAGCCCTGTCACATCTGGCTAATTTTTCTTCGTGCAAACGCAGGTTTTCAGTTTTCTTTTTTCCTTTTTTTTTCTTAATTTTAATTTTTTAATTTTTATTTTTTTATTTAAGCGAAAAACTTTAACTTTTGGTATGTATGTCCATACGAACTCGGGAAAGCTGGCTACTAGTCTATCTATGTATCTATTACAACAACAACAACAACAACAACAACAACAACAATATAATAATAATCTGCATTGGCTTTAAATATAATAATCTGCATTGGCAGTAAAAATGTTTGCTTCCAAATGCTGAATTTAGGCAGTTAGTTAATTGTGGTCTGATTATTTCCTTATGTTTCTTCACAGCTCGATTATTTACTATAGTTCCAATATATTAGTTTGAGCAGGTGTGTGTGTGTGTGTGTGTGTGTGTGTGTGTGTGTGTGTGTGTGTGTATAGTAGTGGTGTTTCATCAGCAATTACATAACATTGTGTTTATGTTTTTTGTTTTTCTTCCAAAGACATCATCAACATCATCAATGGACGGCCCATCCAAAGGCAAGACAGCAGAGGAAACATCCAAAAGTGACGCTACATCTAAAACATCTGTGGCTGCGCAAGTGCCATTTCTTGACCTATGCACTGTTCTCGAGAATATCCAGAAAGCCAAACATCGGCCAGACAAGGCCAAATTCTTAAAGGATTTCATAGATTCATGGAGAAGGTTTCATGCGGCTCTTCACAAAGATAATCCCGACACTACAGATTCATTTTACCCAGCCATGCGTCTTATTGTGCCTCCTTTTGAAAGGGAGAGAATGGCCTATGGTATCAAAGAAAACATGTTAGCCAAACTCTACATTGAGGTCTTGGGTCTTCCAAAATCAGGGCCAGAGGCTAATAAACTTCTCAATTTCAGAGCCCCTACTACATCCAAAGGAGAATCTGGAGACTTTGCTCTTATGGCTTATTTTGTCCTCAAAAAGAGATGCACAAGCCAGGGTAATCTGAGTATCAAAGAGGTCAATGACTTCTTGGACTCAGTAGCTATGAATAATGCCAGCAAACAGAAAGACCTTGTGAAGAAAAGCCTTTTACATTTGATTACTCAAAGCTCAGCTTTGGAACAGAAGTGGCTTATTCGTATGATCCTGAAAGACATGAAACTTGGGATTAGCAAGGAGACCGTCCTCCAGGCTTTTCACTCAGATGCTCCAGAGCTCTACAATGTCACTACAGACTTGGACAGGGTCTGCAGACAGCTACATGACCCCTCTGTTTCCTTGAATGAGGTATCTGTCAGCCTGTTTTCCGCCTTCAAACCCATGCTGGCGGCTGTCGCCAACATCCGGCAAGTGGAGAAGCAGATGGGGAATCAGCCCTTCTATATTGAGACCAAGCTGGATGGTGAGCGCATTCAAGTTCATAAGGATGGGGATGTATACAAATACTACAGCCGTAACTCATTTGAATACACGCAACAGTTTGGGGCCTCACCACTAGAGGGTTCCCTCACACCATTCATCCACAATGTCTTTAAATCTCATGTTGTCAATTGTATCTTGGATGGAGAGATGATGGCTTATAACCCCACAACAGAGACTTTCATGCAAAAAGGCAGCAAATTTGATGTCAAGCGGTTGGTGGAGGACTCTGATTTACAGACATGCTTTTGTGTGTTTGATGTCCTGCTTGTCAATGACCAGAAGTTTGGAAATGAGCCTCTCAAGAAGCGTTACGACACTCTCCAGACAGTCTTCACACCCGTCAAAGGCCGGATCCAGCTGGTACAGTACACTGAAGCCAAAACCAGGCAGGAAGTGATAAATGCCCTCAATGAAGCTATTGACAACCGTGAAGAAGGCATCATGGTCAAAGACCCCATGTCCATCTACAAGCCAGATAAACGTGGTGAAGGCTGGGTGAAGATCAAACCTGAATATGTTGATGGCCTGATGGATGAATTGGATCTGCTAATAGTGGGAGGCTATTGGGGGAAAGGTAGACGGAGTGGAATGTTGTCCCACTTTCTCTGTGCTGTTGCTGAAACTCCAAGTCCTGGAGAGAAGCCAACAGTGTTCCATACACTCTGTCGAATTGGATCAGGCTACACCATGAAGGAGCTCTATGATCTTGGCATGAAACTGGCCAAACACTGGAAAGTTTATCGCAAGAGTAGCCCTCCGGCAGGCATTTTGTGTGGAACAGAGAAGCCAGAGGTTTACATTGAGCCAAGAAACTCAGTGATCATTCAAGTCAAAGCGGCAGAGATTGTTACCAGTGACATGTACAAAACTAATTGCACTCTGCGATTCCCCAGGATTGAGAGGATCCGAGAAGACAAAGAATGGTATGATTGCATGACCTTGGATGAGCTAAGTCAGTTCCGTGATAAAGCCTCGGGTAAACTGGCATCCAGGCACCTTCACCTCCAGGAAGACGAGCCGGAGAAGAAGAAACGCAAACTTGCATCCAAGCCGAAAAAGACCATTGGCATTGTTGACCACTTCAAATCTCAAGACCTGTCCACTGTCACCAAAGAGACTGACATGTTCGAAGATGTGGAATTCTGTGTGATGAGCGGAAGTAATACGCATTCAAAGGCCGAGCTTGAAAAGGCTGTGGCCCGTTGCGGAGGCATTGTAGTCCAGAACCCTGGAAAGGACACATACTGTGTGATTGCAGGTGTTGAGAACGTGCGGGTAAAGAACCTCGTTGGTTCAAACCAACACGACGTAGTATGGGCTTCCTGGCTCCTGGAATGTCTGGACAGGAAACAGGTGCTACCATGGCAACCACAACACATGATCCACATGTCCCCTTCCACAAGGGAACACTTTGCTAAAGAGTATGACTGCTATGGAGACAGTTACTACGTCGACACAGATGAGCAGCAGCTGAGGGATGTCTTCAGCAGAATGGGGCCTGTTGAAGTGGATGCAGTATCCATAGCTTCAATCGAGCAGAAGTACGGCTTTGATGACTTGCCCACTAGCATGTTCAGACCTTACCATGCCTACTTTGATCGATGTGCTGATATAGGCAATCCAGAAAGTCTTATTAAGGGTACATGTCTGGACTTTCGGGCTCTGGAGTTTCGCTTTCATGGGGGCACAGTAGTAGAAAGACTAGAAGAAGGCATCACGCATGTAGTCATGGCAGGGGAAGAGAGATTATTGGACTTAAGGACAAATAGACGCCTCTTTACTAAGAAGTTTAAGATTGTTCGAGAGACATGGGTGACTGATTCTACTAAAGCAGGACACGTACTTAATGACAATGATTACCTTGTGTGATTTGGAGACAAGTAGACAATGTGACATATCACTTAAAGACTGCATTGTCTCTGAATAATCTTCGTCCTAGCCATTATTGATGCTAAAATGATGTCTGGATCTGGTTGTGTTTCTGCTTTGACTGCGAACATTTTTAATGAATAGAAAAATCATTGTTTAGATTGTATTTTAACTATAGGCTTATTATTTAACAATTGCAGGTTTTAGACAATGCTATTTTTTTTAGACAAATATGCTCTTGTGTAGTCAAGTCTCAGTTTGCTTGCTTACAGAGAACAACACTAGGACGACAGACATTTTATTTGCTTCCTACAGATTTTATGAAAGAATAACAAGGAATAAACCTGTTTTTATCTATAACTATGAAAGTGTAAATATTGTTGTGAATAAAGATATAAAGAATAAAGAGAGGTGACTTAAGAAAATAATTCTCTTGTTGTTAATGTAGTGCTTTCATAGCATGTTTAATATTGTAGAATGGCAATTTTGTTTAAAAAGCATTTTTAAAAAGAATATTCATCAATCATACACAGTTCCAAGCACTTTGACTTCCTGTTTCTTGTCATTGCAGTAACGGTTGCTCCAGGGTCCTGTTGTGCATGTTCTCCACGTGTCTGCATGGTTCTCAGTGTTCTTCCAGGTTCTCTGGTTTCAACCCGAAAACATGCCAGTAGGTGGATTGGCTACATTACCCCCAGGTATGAATGAGCGTGTGAATGTGTTGTGCAGGTGCCCTGCGATCTTCCAGTGTTCCCAGGATAGGCTCCGGATCCACCATGACCCTGACCAGGATAAGGTGGTTACTGAAGATGAATGAATGAATGAATGAATGCAAAGGAAAGAACTGGAATCATTAGATTATAAAGTTCTAAGTAGCACAGTTTATATGTATATTGTTATTTATTATTTCCTTAATAGTAAGGCTGAATTTTATCTCGATCCACAGTAAATTATACTGAACTTTCCTGCTTTGTTCTTTCTGCCCACATTGAAAAACATTTAATGACATTTGTCGTCTAAAAGCAACATTTCAGTGACTCTCTCTCTCTCGCTCTCTCTCTCTCTCACACACACACACACAGCCCTGAGGGGGATGAGTGGATCTTAAGAGCCCTTTATAAAGGTAATCCAGGGGGAATGAGGAAATCCTGAGGCCAGAGGGTTTGGACAGAAAAGTGAGGACACTGCTGCCAGGTAGGAGGACAGCAGGGGTCTGAGCTGAAATGGCTCCCTGAGTGCTTGCTCGAAGGGAGCACAAAAATCCGAAAGGTTCCTGTATAGAAAAGGTCAGTGAAGTATCATGGGATTGCACCATTCTTCACTGCCATTTTTACTGTGCTGCTACATGTAGCCTTTGGCTGTTCTGTGACCTGTATTATGGTTTGTCTTATTAGAAATAAGATTAGGGTGTGGAAAATAAATACAGATCCTAGATCAATGCAAAAAACCTTTTACAGTTTTGGACGACAAATTAGTGATTGAGATTAGAATCATGATCTGTAGAGGGAGCACTTTGTTGGTTCTTTCAAAGTGAGAATGGATTTTTTTTTTTTTTTTTTTTACTTAAAAGAAGCTTTTAAGGAACACAATTACCAGAAGTGTCATCACCAAAATGCTAAATAAATACACATTTCGATCAAAAGCTAAGCCTTTCTCCTAAGAGTTGGAGTTTAGTATTTCAGTATTTCAGGCTTGTCACTAATTTCTGTCAATCATGGAAATCTTAATCAGTTAGCAGTGATAATTGGACATATCTCCTAAGCAGACAGAAGAGATATGTTCTATCGCTCCAGGCCTCGCCAGGAATTAATTGCTGGGAAATGGCAGCATGCCTCTGACAGCAATGAGGCACCCCACGTGGATACACTTACTAATAATGACTGTATTTGCCTTGCAAATGAACATTTATTTACTTGAGATGAGTCCACCTACTGCTTTTGTGCAATTAACCCTCCATTCCTATACTTTAAGGTTCATTCATGAACAAAATCTTCAAGTAAAAAGCATACAATTATGAAGATGTTCTGTTAGTTTTGGTCTTGGTTTAATCTCTGGTAGAATTTGAGGTTCTCTGAGAAAACTAGCTCCTAAACATTTCCAAAACAATCCATTAAGGAAACTAAATAGAAATGACAATACCTACATGCACACACACTGTATATGTATGCGAGTTGCTGTCTAGTTGTAAAAGATAATTCAAGCTACAGCACCTGCATGGCATCAATTAGTCATTATGTCCCATTTCACATCCTTTCAGGATTACTGCAGAATAAAGTGGTGTACATGGCTGCAGATTGGCATGCAGATCTACATCGCAGCTCTGGTCCAACTGGCTCCTCTCAGCTCTGCCTCCTGCCAAATGCAGCTTTTATTGCTATTACTGCATCAGGCCATTGGACTTCCATTCAGTGACAGCTTTGTAATGGCTCTGTTATTGTATATGGATGTGGTGGATCCCTGGTGGCAGACACCTGGTCTGCTTAATACAAAAGTGTGAGTGTAATAGGATGCTAGTATAAATTGAGATCAGTTCTTATTACTTCTTGCTGAACTATTGAAATGAGGTCAAAGCTAGGAAAGGCTCTAAGCAGGTACAAGAGAATTGTTGTACATTACAAGAGCTGAAATAGAAACGTCATGCCATCTACTAGGATCTTCACAAATATAAGGATACAAAAGTAATTCTATTGGAGTACTACATTAGTCATTTACTTTGTATTTATGCTAGCTAGTTACAACTTCACATCATTTGGAGTCTCATTTTTCCCCCAATATATATCCATCCATCCTCTATACCACTTAACGCGGTATACAGGGTCATGGGGTGCTGGGAGCCTATCCCAGGGAACACGGGGGACAAGGCAGAGGACACCCATCGCAGGGCACAATCGCATGCACACACACACACACACACACACACACACACACACACACACACACACACACAAAGACATTATGGACAATCTGGAAATGCCAATTACAGCCTACATCACATGTCTTTAGACTGGGGGAGGAAACCGGAGTACACCCCTGAAGCTTAAGGAGAACATGCAAGCTCTGTGCACGCAGGGTGGAGGCAGGATTCAAAGCTCTATCCCCGACCATGTTTGCCCAACCCCAGAGGTGCAAAGCAAATGTGCTAACCACAAAGCCACCGTACCCCTATCTATCTATCTATGTGTGTGTGTATATGTGTGTATACACATACACAGTCAGGTCCGGAAGTATTTGGACAATGACAGAGTTTTTGTGATTTTGCCTTTATACACCACCACAATGGATTTGAAATAAAACAATCAAGATGTGATCGAAGTGTAGACTTTCAGCTTTATTTTAAGAGGTTCCACAAAAATATGGCATTTACCTTTTAGGAATTACAGCCATTTTAAGCAAAGTACCTCCATTTTAGGGGCTCAAAGGTATTTGGACAATTGACTGACAAGAAGTTAATTGACCAGGTGCGGTCCATTCCCTCGTTACTTCAAGACAAATAAAGCAGATAAAAGGTCTGGAGTTGATATCAGGTATTGAGTTGGCATTTGGCAGCTGTTCGACTGGAGCTACCAATATGAAGTCCAAGGAGATCTCAATGCAAGTGAAGGAGGCCATCATTAGGCTGAAAAACAACATAAATCTATTTGGTCTTTCTGTGTGTGTGTTTGTTTGTTTGTTGATCTTAGTACTAGATGCCTTGATGGTTCTCAATGACTCTCTTTTCCTTGCTTAGAGTTTTATGTGGCTATGACCCCATTCCCAATATGAAGATACCCCCATGGCCTGAATGATTAAGCCTCAACTCTGACCTTCTTCCACACCTCTTGTTCCCATGGAAGTAACTGCTCAAATAATAATAATAATAATAATAATAATAATAATAATAATAATAATCTTTGGAGTGGGGTCCATAATAACTGGACAAGGACATACATCTACTTTATTAGTAATACCTATACACCTGCACATCATACAGATCATACAAATCATACAGATACAGGTCAAGAGCTTTAGTTAATATTCGCATCAAATAACATGGGGAATGGGGATAAAAGGTAATCTCAGTGATGTTTACTGTGGCATGTTGTTGGTGTCACTGGATCTTTTTTCAGTCTTCGGCTGTCCAGTTTCTGTGAGCTTGTGCCCACTGTGGCCTTAGATTCCTGTTCTTGGCTGACAGGAGTAAAACCCAACGCAATTATCTGCTGTTGTAGCCCGTCTGCCTCGAGGTTCGTAGTGTTGTGTGTTGTACAGAGTGGTTATTTGAGTCACCGTAGCCTTCCTGTCAGCTTGCACCAGTCTGGCCATTCTCCTCTGACCTCTCTCATCAACAAGGCATTTCTGCCTGCAGTACTGCCGCTCACTGGATGTTTTTTTTTTTTTTTCTTCAGACCATCCCACACTCCCCACCCTCCCCAAGTTTGATGTTTGATGTTTGATGTGAACACTGACCCAAGCTCTTGACCTGTATCTAAATGATTTTATGCATTATGCTGCTACCATGACTGGCTGATTGTTCCTAATAAAGTGGACAGTGATTGAATTTTGACTGTTTGGGTGACACTAACTTCACTAAAATGAATAAATGAGTAATAGAAATATTACATTTGTATAGGATGATTTGTGGGAAAGACTGTGAATCTAATCTTTTTTTTTTAAATTTTTTGGTAAATTGCTCCGGCTCCTGGAGGTCTGTGTCAAAGATTTCTTGAACTCATTTTTTTTTTGGCTTGACTCTCCGTGTTTAGGCACCGTTTCTAATCAATGTATGAAAAATCTAACTCAGATTTATGGTTAGACATTACAGTGTATTGATCTACATTAAGCTTCTACATCTGTCCATTTGTTATGACACTTTATGTGTGGGAGTGCTGCTGCATGCTGCATGCACTGTAACCACATATGCTTATCAGTAAGCACATACTTACCGTTTATCACAAAATAGGATTTGGTGAACTGTCACAGTTTTAGAATATCCAATTAATATGGAATAAACCAAATGTTCATTGTTGTTTCAAATACACATTTTAAATACTGTTTTAAATCTTGGAATATTTCAGTAAATATATATTACAAGAACATAATATTCTATATATTTAGATGGTATGTAAATTAATATTCAGCTGCATTGTGCTGACCAGTCCTATGTTTTGGTTGCTCATAAATTGTATGTAGAACCTAAATGTATCCCTAGTTCTTATCTTCTTCTTCTAAAAAAAAAAAACTTCTAATGTAGCACATTGTGTTTGTGCCCTTGATAAAAAAGACATCTATTTGTTGCCCAGAATTTCGGCTATGTTCTCACATTATTTTCTCTCCATATGTGCTAGCAGAAGAGTTATTTGACAGCTTTTCAGTGCATTTTTTTTTTTGCTCGGTTTCATCAGTCGTTAAACATACATGCGTGTTCCTGATTCTGAACAAAATAATCTGTCATCTATAACGACATTTCAAAAAACACAATAAAGATCTTAGCCTTTGTCTAGGAAACAAGATCACCATGGTGCACATGCATTTCTAATGTATGGATATTAACAATTCCATCATAGGCATGCTGCATGCACTTAAACTTTGCCTTTGTTTGCAGAACTTTATTAGATTTAACTCTGATTATTTACTATAAAACAAGATCTTGGTGGCAGCAGAGTACTTTTAAACCAGTTTGTTGGAAAAATAGCAATCCTGGCTACCCTGTGATTAACTGTCCTGTCCACTGCTCCTCCTCTACTGAAAATGTTCAGAAAGAGAGTATGGGGCAGCGTGATTCCTGCCCTAGTAGGCCTCTATTAGCACTTGTTGCAGTTGCCATTTTTACCACTAGGTGCAAGAATAACTCTATGGAGCTAAAGTGATTATGCTGCCCCACGATTGTAAGGTGAGCAAATCAATGGAAAATCAGCTTGTATCTGTGAAAGAGTAACATTTTAAAACCATTGATCACTCAAAAAAGGGCAAATAGTATTTCAATGGAATTTATGTATGTATGGAGTTGTGAATGTGAACCACATTTGTTGAATAGATGATACATATGGTGCCCCAAGGGCGAGCCACCACTGTAGCCCAGACACATAATTAGATTATTCCGGGCATGCGAGCTAGTGTTTTGTTCACCCCCCGCTCTGTCGGCATATTCTGGATGATGGAAGTGATATGGCCTATAATGGAAGTGGTGTGGCCTTTGGAACAAGATCATCATGAACAGATGACCCACTTTCATCTTCACATTTGCTATCAGGCCTGTTTTTATTCTCCATCTTCCCATAGTCTGCCCCTGTAGTTGTTTAAACGTGTTTCCTTAAAATGGGCATGCAATTTAGCAGCCTGAATGGTTTTCTCTATGGTTATATGCTGGATAATGCTAACCCTGTGTGCTGTGTCATCAGGCTGCATCTGTTGGCTGTTTCAGTACAGGTCAGACAGGAAAATAAAAACATAAATTTATCAAATTTGAATATCTAATTAAACTTAATAACAATATTTGAGTAATATATGTAACTGCAAAGTATAAATGTCAATGTTAACCTCAAAAGATAACAGCATGGCAAAAGAGTGCATTCATTGATAGACATATCAGGCTGGTAACCAGCCATTATTCATCTATGAGGCCATTAAAAATTTTTAATCTATGTACGAATGTTTTGTATGAATTACACACCTGAGAACATAAAGCATATACAGTACACGTTTATCATCTTCATGTCCTTACGTAATGTATGGGTATGGTTACATCCATACAATTTAACTTATAGGGTAGCTTGGCTTATACTGTTATTATACACTCACCGTCCACTTTATTAGGATCATCTGTACACCTGCACATTCATGCAGTTTTCTAATCAGCCAATCATGTGGCAGTAGCACAATGCAAACAATCATGCAGATAAAGGTCAAGAGCTTCGGCTAATTTTCACATCAAGCATCAGAATGAATAAAAAGTGTGATCTCTGTGACTTTGATCGTGGCATGGGTTTTGGTACCAGATGGGCTGGTTTGAGTATTTCAGAAACTGCTGATCTCCTGGTATTTTCACACACAACAATCTAAAGTGTTTACACAGAATGGTGCTAAAAATAAAAAAAAAAACATTGAATGAGAGACGGTTCTGTGGGTGGAAATGCCTTATTAATAAGAGAGGTCAGAGGAAAATGGACAGATTGGTTCGAGCTGGATATAGTAACTCATATAATCACTCTTTGCAGCCATGGTGAGCAGAAAAGCATCTTAGCATGCACAAAACATAGAACCTTGGGGTGGATGGTCTGCAACAGCAGAGGACAACATCAAGTTCCACTCCTATCAACCAAGAACGAGAATCTAAGGCTATCATGGGCACAGGCTCACCCAAACTGGATGGATGAAGATTAGAAAAAAAATCACCTGGTCTTTTTCCAATCTTCAACTGTAGACTAAAGTCTTGTTTTTTTTTTCCTCGCACCATTCTACGTTAGCTATTGAGAATGTTGTGGGTTAAAATACCAGGAGATCAGTAGTTTCTGAAATACTCAAACTGGCCCATCTGGTACCAACAACTATGCCACAGTTAAAGTCACAGAGATCAGACTTTTTCTTCATTCAGATGTTTGATCTGAACATTAACTGAAGCATTTGACCTGATTAGATAACTGCATGAATGTGCAGGTGTACAGATGTTCCTAATAATGTGGATGGTGAGTGTATACTGGAACAATGTACTATTTAGCTATTTGTTTTTCATCTGAAAATTTAGTCCTTCATGTATGCTTCTGGCATAAGATTTCTCATATAAACTTATAATATTAAATGTGTACAGACAAATAAGTAATAATTACATGTGCAATAAACAACAAACTTGGCCTACATACACAATGCTGAAGCAGGATAAATAAGTAATGGAAAATCTATTTCGTGACAGTTGAGTAGTGAATATGTATGACGTATACAGGATACTTTCTTTTAAAAAATGGCACCATGATTAGTACAGTCTAAATGTAATAGGAGACATATTGTGACCTTAGCATTTATAATATACAGTATAAAGTTCTATCTCCTATTCATTCTCAACCCAGGTAGAATGTGTTTTTATAATGTGATATTTTGCATTATAATGTAATAATTCCTGGCTGCATTTTAACTGTCTAGCTGAAGTGAACATCGAAAATATGTATGCAGTAGGGTATCCAATAATCCTGTTTGGTATGCTTGACCAAAAAGTTCAGGTCACCTTTATGACATAAATTTTTCAGTGACCCTCAGGTTGTAATATCTCCTGCTCTTTATCATTTCACACCTGAATAAGGCAGGTCCCCATGATGTCCCCACACACATACCCAAGATGTCCCCACACACATCCCCACATTCCTGACTGAGTGAAACAAGAAGGTCTACCATTTTGGGACAAAAGGCTTGAGAAAGGTATTGTCACCTTTATAGTCAGTCTATATTGCCAAGGGTTTTTTTTTTCTGTTATAAATATAATATCTGATAAGGTCAATAAACTTGCCAATTAAAAATCCTTACAGTTAAACTACAACAGTTAATGGATATGGACTTTAAAACACATAGATCACCTGACGTTCTCACTTCAAAAATGTTATTGAAGATGTGCAATAACTCAACATGAGGACATGATGAAAGAATCATGCAATATCAAGAATGCAGTGTCCCTGTGTCTTTCTTTTGTTCAACTCTTTTCAGTCTTTATTAAAGTTGGGCAGTTGCATACACACACACACACACACACACACACACACACACACACACACACACACACACACACACACACACTAGTTTTACAGATCTAGGCCAAAATCTACATGCCAATTTCAAAGGCACTTCATCATTCAGCAGGAAACAGTGAGGTTTTATTTCTCTCTCTCTCTCTCCCTCTCTCTCTCTCTCTCTCTCTGCCTCAAATGTCATGCAACTCTCTTGGATCTTCTAAAACCACAGGATGCCTGGTATATTATGTAATAGTACAAAAAGAGAGACCTGCTGTTGATTATCCTTTAGTTTCAGTCTGAAAGTGTGTATATATATATATATATATATACACATGTACAGTCAGGTCCGGAAAGTATTTGGACAATGACAGCGTTTTTGTGATTTTGCCTTTATACGCCACCACATTGGATTTGAAATAAAACAATCAAGATGTGATAGAATTGTAAGTAAGTGAAAAGAATGCTCTATTGGGTTGAGGTCAGGTGACTGACTTGGTCATTGAAGAATACTCTATTTCTTTGCCTTCAAAAAGTCTTGAGTTGCTTTCGCAGTATGTTTAGGGTCATTATCCTCCTGCACTGTGAAGCGGCGTCCTATCGGTTTTGTAGCATTTGGCTGAATGTGAGCAGAGAGTATAGCCCTATACACCTCAGAATTCATCTAGCTACTTCTGTCAGCAGTCACATCATCAGTAAACACCAGTGAGCCCATTACACTGGCAGCCATACATGCCCATGCCATAACACTGTCTCCACCATGTTTGATGTGGTATACTTTGAATCATGAGCTGTTCCTTTCTTTTGCCATACTTTTCTCTCCTCATCATTCTGGTACAAGTTAGTCTTGGTTTCATCAGTCCCAAGAATCTTATTCCAGAACATGGGAGGCTTTTTTAGACGTTTTCTGGCAAAGTCTAATCTGGCTTTCCTGTTCTTGAATGTTACCAGTGGTTTGCACCTTGCTGTAAACCCTCTGTAATTACATTCATGAAGGCGTCTCTTGAGTGTAGATTTTGACAATGATATGCCTACCTTCTCCAGAGTATTCTTGACCTCTGTTGATGTTGTGAAGGGGTTTTTCTTCACCAAGGAAAGGATTCTGTGATCATCCACTTTAGTTGTCTTCCGTGGTCTTCCAGGCCTTTTGATGTTGCTGAGCTCACCAGTGCTTTCTTTCTTTTTAAGAATGTACCCAACTGTTGATTTGGCCACACCTAAGGTTTTTGCTATCTCTCTTATAGATTTATGTTGTTTTTTCAGCCTAATGATGGCCTCCTTCAATTGCATTGAGAGCTCTTTGGACTTCATATTGGTAGCTCCAGTCGAACAGCTGCCAAATGTCAGATATTTGATATCAACTCCAGACCTTTTATCTGCTTCATTTGTCTTGAAGTAATGAGGGAATGAACCGCACCTGGTCAATCAACTTCTTGTCAGTCAATTGTCCAAATACCTTTGAACCCCTGAAAATGGAGGTACTTTACTTAAAATGGCTGTAATTCCTAAATGGTAAATGCCATATTTTTGTGGAACCTCTTAAAATAAAGCTGAAAGTCTACACTTCGATCACATCTTGATTGTTTTATTTCAACTCCATTGTGGTGGTATATAAAGGCAAAATCACAAAAACGCTGTCATTGTCCAAATACTTCTGAACCTAACTGTGTGTGTGTGTGTGTGTGTGTGTGTATATATATATATATATATATATATATATATATATATATATATATATATATACACACACACACACACACATGAAGGACTATATAAAGTGCAGCATACAAATACAATAAATACACAGAACAATACAGTGCACAGTATGCAATGTGCATAGTGTAAATGTGCATATATATCAACACCAAACAAAAACCGCACTGACATTTCAAGCCAGTCGTAAAAAAATTCTGGCATGATCAGTGACCTTAAAAAGATAAGATGATATGAGTTATAAAGTGCATGTTTTGGTTGTGATTTTGATTTTGGGTAACGGTTTTATTAGGTTTTATTTAGCTCAACTGAGTTAAGCTGGGTGTTCAGGAGCTTTACTGCCATGGGGAAGAGACTGTTACAGAGGAGGGGACACACGACTATTAATTTTAACTAGTTGACCAGAAAAGTAGTCGACTAGTTGTCTTTTCCATGGTTAAAACAAAGACACCTCTATTTTTAGGCTATTTATTAGCGCAGTTACATGCTAATAAACAGCAATAATGAAAGTGTCAAAACACACTTCAATTAACAGCCATACATAGGCTACAAATTACATTTCCAGCTTCAGTGTTTTTTTTAGGTTACAAGTTTTATGCTCCTCTGTAGCATCTGAAAACAAGTCTAGACTGCATGCAAACTTGTTGAGTGGCTTTAGATAGTGACATGCAACCCATAGCTTTAAATGCACTCTCTCACTCCGTGCTGATGATGATAATAATAATGATAGAATTCACTATGCCTCAGTGCAAGGATTTTATTTCAATTTTATTTAGCCTTAAAGTACAACAACTGCAGGAGGAATTGCTTCAGGGTGGGAGTGGAATTAAAAAAACATATCTATCCTTCATACAAAGTGATATCAATGTGATAATACCATTGAAGCAAAAGAAAATGCCAAAGTTTTTCCAATGTAGTGTTCTTGCACAATGCCCAGCTAACTATAGAACTGGCTTTATCCAGAAATAATTTTCAGACTAACAAATTACATTTTGCCTGCTTTCTTTACTGACTGCCAACATTTCCTTACTGCGTTGTTGTTTTTTCCACCACCCCGACTGCATTGACTAGTAAATGTACTAGTCAACTAGTCAAAGCAACCCCTATTACAGAATCTAGACGTAGTGACCCAGATGCTCCAATGACTTCTGCCAGATTTTTGTGAGAAGCGTGGGAGGAGTCATGCTCAGTGCTACTGGCTTTATAGATGCATTCTTAAAAGCAAGTGTCCTCATTTGAGCAAAGTTTGAATATCATAATGAAAACTGACAAATAACAGAATAAGGATGTAATGTGCCGAAATAGGTGGAGGTTTCAGCGGCAGCGGGGCATTGAGAAGCCTGTTTGCCTCAGGAAAGAAGACTGAAAGAACCCTGGATTGTGTTTCTCAGTTGTTTTTTTTCTCCAGTAGGCTCCTGTGTTCTGGAAAAGCAAGCTTGATGATCTGATCTGACCTATGCTCAGTAGCACAGTCATGTGTCTGGAACACAAAAAGCAGTGGACCGAGCACTCGGCTTTGGGAGACACCAGTGATCAGAATGGTGGTGCTGCAAGAGGTGTTGCCAATTCTGACTAGCCAAGGTCTCCCCGTATGGATCCGGTTATATAGGGAAGTGTTCAGTACTATTAGGCTCAGCTTCCCCATCAGTCGTTATGCATGTTTCTTGAATGCTGAATTGAAATTATTGAACAGCACTCTCCTTCATAATTGTCCTTTATGTCCTTTTTGAAGGTAATTGTATAGTACCACCTACACATGCTGTACCACCGTTAGTCAACCAGTCAGACAGCTAGCAAATGCTGTGTGTCAAGCCTTTTTCCTTCTGTCATCACGAATGGTACAAATTCAATTGACTTTGGAATGGATAAAGCAAATGCAGTTCACAATCATCTTTAAAATCTTAATGTTTTGATGGTAGATCTTGGGTTACTGTTTTTGTGGAGTTTTATATGTTCTCCCATATCCATGTTGGTTTCCTCTGGGTTCTTTGCTTCTCTCCTACCTCCCAAAACATGCCAGTAAGTAGATCTGATACTCTAAATTGTCCCTAAGTGTGAAAGATTGTGCGAATGTGTGTATGCATGATGCCTTGCAATAGACTGGTGTCCCATGCCAGGTGTTTTCCCAGTGTTCCTGGAATAGGATCTGGATTCACCTCAATCCTGATCAGAATAACGCGGTTACTGAAAATGAATGAATTGCTGAATATTAAGACCTTGGGTTTATCATTTTAGCTCTAGTTGCTTAAATCAGTTAATGTGCTCAGTTCTTCTGCAATCTAACTAGCCTAATTTCTATCAGCAAGAATATAACTACAGTGTAATTTATTGTACTGTAAATATAATTCAATTTAAAGGGTGTGATCATTTTATTAGTTCCGGTTTTTTCACAGGCAAACATGCTTCAAGCTGTTAATGTGCTGAGATTTGGCAAAAGACATCTGAGCAAAGGACACATATGCTGTTGATTACCCACCTCTCATGTGTCAGGCTTCAGGTCAAAACACGGTATATGTGTGTGTGCAGGTGTGTCTGTGTGAGTGTGTGCAGTGTGAATGTGAGAGAAGGTTCACACTATACCATATGGCTGTCCACTGCGAGACAAAATAGAAAAACAGGAACTCACAGCAGAGTATCTGCCCAGTGCTTTGGCTCGACCTTCCTAAGACTTTGTGTGTGACAGAGTAGGCTTTCTTATATACAGTATAATTACATAAAACAATTACATATAAATACAAAAGTAAAATCTTATCAGTCAAGGATTAGGTCAATTCTATGTATATTTACATATTTACTCAAATATTTATCATGTGTACCTGAGTGGTAATTAAAACTCCAAACCAACACTAAACATAGAGTTCTTAAAACGAGAGTTCTTATATATACTGCAGATGATTGAGGTTTTGCAATGCTGGAATGAATTGCCCACCTTCATTCTCTCTAGAGATTTCTCAAGAAATGCCTCAGCTGTTCTGAGGGCATTTAATCATTGATGCTTAGGCACCCTCTAAACACCATTACCCTCTGCTGTGCATGCATATATACTAACCAGCCACTTTAATAGGAACATCTGTGCCCCTGCAATTATCCAGTTCACCAGTAATGTGGCAGCAGTGCAGTGCATAAAATACAGGTCAAGAGCTTCAGTTAATGTTCACATCAAAGATCAGAAAGTGTAAAAATATTATCTCAATGACTTTGACTGTGGCATAGTTGTTGGTGCCTGATGAGTTGGTTTGAGAATTTCAGATACTGCTGATCTCCTTAGATCTCCAACAGTCTCCAGAGTTTACACAGAATATTGCAAAAAAACAAAAGGTTGGATTTTTGCATGTTCTTCCTCTGAACATGCGGGTTCCCTCGGGTTCTCTGGTTTCCTCCCACCTCCCAAAAACATGCACGTTGGTGAATTGCTATGCGCTGATAAGGGAACAATTGTGCTGTGTTCTCGAGTGCCATTACTAATGGTCAAACATTTACTGCTACTGAGAGACGCAGCACGAGGCGCCTTTTAAATGAAGTAGGAAAACTGCTGAATGGGTGGCTGACATGATGCACTCTGTCACTGGACCATTTGATAAGGAATAAATTCTTGGGTATGTGTGTGTATTAATGAGTGTATGCACGGTGTCCCCTCCAGCATGTATTCCTGCCTCACCCCCACTGGATCCACCAGGACCCTGTCCAGGATAAAATGATTACTCAAGACGAATGAATTCATCATGTTATTTTGCTTCAAGTAGTTTGCTTCCAGAACAAAATACTGTTGAAATCATGCAGTGTTAAGTGAATCCTTACAACACTGATTCAACAGCCACGGTGTAGGATTTATGTACTCTGTAGTAGTTAATTCAGTACTGTTGGTGCTAATTCACCATAGTCAGTAGTTCATCACTGATAATTTTGTTCAGAAATGTAGATGTAATCATCTACAGGCCATAGTAAAGAGCTTGTGTTTTTCTTGTTAGGAAGTATGAACACCAACAGTGTTGAATGGACATGTACAGTTGAATGAACTCCAATAGTGTTGAATAAACACTTAAAGTACTGAATGAACATGTACAGTGTTGAATGAACAACGAAAGCTTTGAATGAAAATGTACAGTGTTGAATAAACACCTAAAGTGTTGAATGAACACCTACTTTGTTGAACAAACTCCTACAGTGTTTAATGAATATGTACATTGTTGAATAAATACCGAAAGTGCTGAATGAACACCTACAGTGTTGAATAAACACTGAAAGTGCTGAATGAACACCTACACTGTTGAATGAACATGTACAGTGTTGAATAAACACCCACAGTGCTGAAGGAACACCTACAGTCCTGAATGAACACCTACAGTGTTGCATGTATACCTAGTGCTGAATGAACACCTACATTGTGGAATGTACTTTCAGTGTTGAATGAACATGTACAGTGTTGAATAAACACCGAAAGTGCTGAATGAACACCTACAGTGTTGCATGTATACCTAGTGCTGAATGAACACCTACTTTGTGGAATGTGCTTTCAGTGCTGAATGAACACCTACTTTGTGGAATGTACTTTCAGTGTTGAATGAACATGTACAGTGTTGAATAAACACAGAAAGTGCTGAATGAACACCTGCAGTGTTGCATGTATACCTAGTGCTGAATGAACACCTACATAGTGGAATGTACTTTCAGTGTTGAATGAACCCTTACAGTGATCTTTTGGGGCTACTTGTACTCATACAAACGCTGAGGTGTTGATTCAACCCTGTAGATGTGTTAATTCGACGCCCGGTTTTTCAGCTGTGTCTCGTACCAGCTCAAAGCGCTGCGGATGACGTAAAACGCTCGCGCTCTCTAGAAGCATTCGGAAGCGCGCGGCGACGGCGGCGCGCGACGTAAACGTCAGAGCAAGATGAGCGCGGCGGACGTCGAGGGGGAAGAGGCCACCTCGTGCAGACGCGGAAGCGCCGGATCGAGTCCCTGCGCTTCCAGCCAGAAACCCCGGAACCGGAGCCAGCGGCCCGAGCGCACCGCGGCGGCTCTGCGCCAAGCGCGAGAGCGGAGCGCGTGACGAACAACGAAGAACGAGGAGACCATGTTGCTGCGCACGCGACCGCCTCTTCTTCTTCTTCTTCTACTTCTTGTTCTTTCTCGCCCTCTCGAGCGGGCCTTCGACGATGCACGCAGTAATAAAAATCCCATCGTCCCCCAAATGGACTAACTGATTATCGCCGATCATCGCGGAGGGAAGCCGCCGTTCAGTGTCACGGAGGGGAAGTGAAGGTATCGAAAGGGGAAAAAACGGACGCGCGAGGCGGACCTCAACGTCAAATGACTATAGTGGCAGAAAAGAAGCCGCCACGGTGGAGTCGGCCGGTGCTGCGCTTGTCCGAAATATGACCAGCGGCGCTCGCAAGTCTCGGCAGAGAGATGACGGCTTAACGCACCGGCTTGCACCGCGCGAGAACGAGCAGCAGTCCGCAGACTCCGAGCGGGCGCAACGATGGCGGCTCTCCTTGGCGTCGCTCGTCGTCTTTGCCGCGCTGCTCTCTGACCGGCCGCGCTTCTGCGCCGAGGCCAAGCTCACCAAGAGCCGAGACGAGGAGCCGGCCAGGATCGCTCGAGACGCCATTTCCGTTGGTAACACTAGTCAACCGGAGTGGAGACTGGAAACGTGCCGCGCGGGCGGCGCGTCTAGGAGCTGCTTCACGTTCGCCGACGCGGACCACCTGTGTGCGGGCCTCTCGGGGCCAGACGTGAACCCGGGCGACTTGTACCTCTCGTTTTGCAACGCCTACTCGCTAATGGATTTGCTGTACGGCTTGACGAATCCGGACAACTTGAACTGCAGCGTGGATGCGCTCGCGAGCGGCGACCCGTCCAGGTGTAGCCTGTGCGTGCAGGCGTACCAGCGCTATGACCTGCACGCTCAGGAGAAATACGAGGAGTTCGAGAGCATGACCGAGCGCTACGAGACGGACGCGTACTCGGTGCGAACGTGCATGGATGAGTGCAAGGTAGGGGGGCCGCACATGGTACAGTTTCTTCGTTTTTAGTCGGGTTTTCCTCTGGTCGTCATGGTAACTGACGACGGTTTCATCGGGGTGCCTTTTGGTAGGCAAAAAAGTACCTGTGACAATGATTTGCTTTTCTAAACCGGTGCACTAATGTGGTGTGTCTATGCGTAATATCTGCTTCATTTCAGGATAAAAGAAGAGCTGCATATTGTACAGGCCTACCCTGCACCGAGCATTTTTCTGTTTTAGTTCTCTTTGCCTGTTGCATTCACAGTGCACATAGCAGGGCAACAACACAATGGTCTAGAGCATCAGGTTGCAGCCGGACAAGGTTACTGTGTCAGTGCACCAGCAGCTTCAAAGCAGATCTTTTAGTCAGTGTGTGTGTTTGCGTGTGTGCCTGTGTGTGCGTGCGCGTGCGCTCTTTTCCAGCCTGTACGTTTCTTTTTTTTTTCTTTACTCGCCAGGTGTTCGCTCACATCCGCAACACTCCACGTTTGAGTACATTTCAATAACACTAAATAGGGCACCGGTGCTTCCCCGCGGCTAATCTGCTAGAAGAGCTTCCCCTCCCCATTTGGCCTTTGTTTGCACATCACTCACTCCACACGCGCGCCTCTTAACCGCACATAAAACTCAACGTTAAGGTTAAATAGCTAACAGTGTCACCATAAACGGTGAGGCAAAACCCGAGGCCGAAGATGGCTGCGCTGATAAGGGAACAATCGCGCTGTGTTCTCGCTGTTGTTGCTGAGTGTCAGTACTAATAGTCAAACATTTACTGCTACTGAGAGACGCAGCGCGAGGCGCCTTTTAAATGAAGTAGGTAAAATGCTGAATGAGTGGTTGACGTGTTGCACTCTGCCATTGGACCGTTTGATGAGGAAGAAATTCTTGGGCAATTGTGTGTGCGTGTGTGTGTGTGTGTGTGTGTGTGTGGGGAGAGAGAGATATTCACTGTCCATGGTCCTGACATTACACGATAGTATGTGTGCATATGATGGAGCGTAAACATTTAATCTATGTTTACTATCAGCTCGAGATTTAAGACATCATTAGGTTAATGGCAACAACTTAGCTTAGTCTAATTGTAGGCTATCATCCTAGCTCTAGAAGCAGTGTTGCCTTTTAATGAAAACAAAACGGCCTTCGTGTATGTGTGAGAGAGTGTGTGCGTGTTGGCATGTTTCTACATTTTGGGGGGACGGGACCACATGTCCCCACAAGGACAGGAATATTTTGACAGTTTTGACCTTGTGGGGACATTTGGCTGGTCCCCATGAAGAAAAATGTTTAAATTAATTAAAAAAAAAAAAAAAAACTTAGATGTTTCCTTTTAGTTGCTGAGGTTAAGGTTAGGGTTAGATTTAGGTTTATTAATATCATTGATTAGCTGCATTAATAATTACAATATATGGCCAAAAGAATGTGGACACCTGACTATTGCACCCATATGTGGTTCTTCCCCAAACTGTTGCTCCAAACTTGTAAGCACATAATTGTCTAGAATGTCTTTGTATGCTGTTGCGTTATGATTTCTCTTCAGTAGACCTAAGGGGCTCAAACTTGTTCCAGCATGACGATGCCCCTGTGCACAAAGCGAGAGCCTTGAAGATAAGGTTTGCCAAGTTTGGAGTGGAAGAACTCGAGTGGCCTGCACAGAGCCCTGACCTCATCCCCACAGAACACCTTTGGGATAAATTGGAACGCTGATTGCATGCCATGCTTTGTCATGCATGAGGTCTCTTGTGGCTGCCTGAAACCATTAGATTTTTCAGAGTATGCAAAACAGAATAAGATTTTGTCTTGGCATGCCGGATGTTGATGGACTGGCATCCCATCTGGGGTATATTCTCACCTTACCTCATACCGTGTGTTCCTCATATAGGCTCTGGATCCACTGTAGCCCTGACCACGATAAAGCAGTTAGTGAAGATGAATGAATGCAGGATGCTGTGCATTACAAACAACACATTGTGCATATTACATAGTTTACAAGGGTAACATGGATGACTCTTTCTATTAGAGTGGATATAAAAAAATCTACACAGCCCCGTTAAAATGGCAGGTTTCTGTGAAGTAAAAGAATGAAACTAAGATAAATCATGTCAGATCCTTTCCCATCTTTAATGTGAAAGTATACAAATAAAGTGAAAAACAATCAGAAATGTTTTTAGGGAAAAAAGGAAAAATAAAAAACTTACAGTAACCTAGTTGCATAAGTGTGCACACCCCTAAACTAATACTTTGTTGAAGCACCTTTTGATTTTATTACCCCACTCAGTCGTTTTGGGTAAGAGTCTATCAGCATGGCACTTGACTTTGCAATATTTTCCCATTCTTTCTTGCAAAAACATTCTAGATCCATCAAATTGTGAGGGCATCCCCTGTGCACAGCCCACTTCAGGTCACCCCACAGATTTTAGTTAGATTCAGGTCTGGGCTCTGGCTAGGTCATTTGAAACCTTTACATTAATGGCATTTGGTAGACACCCTTTTCCAGAGCAACTTACAATTATCTCATTTATACAACTGAGCAGTTGAGGGTGAAAGGCCTTGCTCAAGGGCCCAGTAGTGGCAGCTTGGTGGTGCTGGGATTTGAACTCACAACCTTCTGATCAGGTGTCTAACATCTTAGCCACTGAGCTACCACTTTGATCATCTTTTAGTTAAGCCATTCCTTTATTAATTTGGGTGTATACTTTGGGTCATTGTCATGCTGAAAGGTGAAATTCCTTTACATCGTCAGCTTACTAGCAGACACCTGAAGGTTTTACAACTAAAATCGACTGGTATTTGTAGCGATTAATGATTCAATCCACCTTGAAAAAAGCCCCAGTTCTGGTTGAAGTAAAGCAGCCCTAAAGCATGATGCTATCACCACCATGCTTCACCATGGGTATGATGTTCTTTTGGTGATGTGCTTTTTTTGCGCCAAACATATCTTTTGGAATTATGAGATTATTATACCTTTTGGAATTGGTCTCATCAGACGATAACACATTTTGCCGCATGGATTGGGGTGACTTAGATGAGCTTGGATGGTTTTTGCGAGAGAGGGCTTCTGTCTAGTCACCCTGCCTCATAGCCCAGACATGTGAAGACTACGAGAGATTGTTGTCACATGCAGTGCATAATCAGTACTTGTCAGTATTCCTGTATCTCCTTTAATGTTGCTGTAGGTCTCCTGGCAGCCTCTCTGGTAAGTTTTTATCTTGTCCTTTTGTAAATTTTGGAGGAATGTCCTGTTCTTGGTTACTGTGGTACCCCATTTTCTCCACTTGCTGCTGACGGCCTTCACAGTGTTCCATGGTACATCTAATGTTTTGGAAATTCTTTTATAACCTGCTCCTGATTGGTATCTTTCAACAAGTGAGATACCATACATGCTTTGTAATCTCTTTGTGGACCATGGCTTTAGCAGTCAGATGAAACCAAGAAGATGTGAAGAAAATCATACAGAAACAGCTGGTCTTTATTTGGAGTAAATCAGAATAATTTCATTGATGACAACTAGATGATAATTACTTATGAACATGAGATTGAATGTGATTGGTTCATTCTGAACACAGTCACATCCCCAGTTATAAAAGGTGTGCACACTTATGCAACCAGGTTACTGTAACTTTTTTATTTTTCATATTTTTCCCTAAAATATTTTTGATTGTTTTTCACTTATTTTTATATGTTGTAATTTCACAGTGATATTGGAAAAAAGTCACAAAAACCTTTTTATAACCATTGTAAGCCAAATACTAAGGTTTTACTAAATGTAAAGTATTTTTCTGAATGTTTCTATGGATTCAGGGCTTTGTGTGCTCATCTGGGTGACTTACGCTAGATATGCTCAATGCCAACACATACAGCTGCCTGTTACTGAAACATCCAAACATGAATATGACAGTCTCAAACTTTTGTTCCAACACCATGAGAATAGATAGGCCTAGGCTAATCTTTACAACCAGATAGAATCTTAACTTTTGTTTAATGCTGTGCCATGTAAATGGAGAGACATGAAAGCCTCTTGATTAACAGTCATAAACTGGTGGTCAGACCACAGTTTTCAATTTCTTATAAGGCTCACGGAATTGTTTTGCCAAGACATGGCATTTTGACATGCCTTAGGCTATTTAAAAAGGACAGTTCAGCATTCCACTGGAAAACCTTGTCGTATTTTATATTATTTCATGACTCGTATCCAGTCCGGCATTACCCCAGTTAGAAGCTGAATTTTAAGTCAGCTACTTTCCAAAAGAAGGTGTATAACGAATGTTTTCCGTTTCTGACCACACAACTTTTCAGTGTGTGTAGACCATAAAAATGACAGGAGAAATGGTACTGCTCATTGATATCCAAAGAAACATGGTTTACGTTATTGTGGAAATGTGTAGTGATATTAAACAACAATGCTTTCTACATAAGGTAATGCCTTTTTTTTAAGGTCAAAAAACACATTAAAAGCCATAAATGTTAAACTTCTTCTTGCATTCTGCAATCCTTGCATGATGCCATTCTGCCTTAATGAACATTTTGTTGCTGAATTCCACAAATTGTTACTGGTTGCATTTCCAGCATTGGCACTTCAGTGTATTTTTTTCAGTGGGATGTTGGTTATTCTGAGTTTCTTTATTCTGAGTAACAGTAGAAATATACAGAGTAACAGCACAAGGAAAGGTACAATTTGGTAGCCCTTTTTTCCTGAGAATGTATATAACACAGTGTTAAATGCCAGCAGTAAGTTATGTAGAATTCAGTTAATGATAGTAACTAAAAGCATAAACGTAGGACATAGATGTTAAAGAATAACTCTCACCATTTTTGAAGATCTTGATATTGACATTGAAGGTAAATACCGCACATGGATATGTTTGGTGTTGGAGAACACCAGGGAGAGTTCATAAAGGTAAACAGTAGGGTTGTTTCTTCTTATCATGTTGTTTCCTCAAGTAATGGCAAAAATGCCAAGTTCATTTTCCACACACTTGTACAACATTTCTGTTGAATGAATTTCAATGGAGTCAGTGATATGGATGAAGGTGGCAGGAGTCAATCTGAGCTTCTGGCAGGAAGCTGCAGGAGATAGCCAGTCACAGCTATGATTAAGCGGACGACAGAGAAAGAGTTCGAGAAAGAGAGATACAGAGAGAATGGGTAATCACTGTGACAGCGGATCAGCCCTCAGGTTGATTTAATCTGCCACTGTCTCAGCTCCATGACTAGCTACTGGCAGGAACTGTCGCTTTGTGTGTTTGTGTGTGTTTGTGTGTATTTGCTTGCTGTAGCTGGGTAGGGGGTTAAAAATAGGGAACAGACACTTGAACGTGCACTCCACCAGGAGCAACTGCTTACAGGGAAAAAACTCAGAGAATGAGCAGAGGATACAAACAGACATGTTTTCACTTAATGGTGTGCCATTTTTAGCTAACACCTTGACTTTTAGGGTTTCTCTGACTTTGCTAATACTTTCTTGAAGAGCTCCACATGCATGTCTCAAGTCAGGATGCTTCCTATCAAACTGGGCTGCAAATATAGTATCAGATATCCATGTTTTCTACCAATTAACCAATTAATACTTGACAGTCACTTTTAGTATATGCTTTATTTACATTTATGGCATTTGGCAGACACCCTTATCCAGTATTCATCCTGATACTGGTTCATTAGGTCACAGACTAAGAGTACTATCAGTCTAAAAAACTTTATCCTGGTCAGGGTCATGGTGGAGCCGAAGCCCATCCCAGGAACACTAGGCATGAGGCGTGATTATGCCCTGGATGGGACGCCAGTCCGTTGCAGGGCACAATGCACACACAGCCACACACTCATTCACACCTATAGTAAATTTAGCAGTTGACCCAGCTGCTGGCATTTTTTGGGAAGTGGGAGAAACCTAGAGAACCTGAAGGAAGTCCATGTGGACTTGAGGAGAACATGCACAGAAACTAAACACAGACAGTAACCCAAACTCAGGATCGAGCCCTGGAGCTGTGAGGCAGCAATGCTACCTGCTACACTACCGTGCCACTCTTTAAACAACTCATAACTTGAAATTGCCCTAAGTGGAGCCCCAGTATTCTAGTAATTCTTATAGCCTAAGGTAAGGTAATTTTAGGTTGTCTAAAATTTCTGAAAAGTTAAAGTTGGAAAACTCCCATTATGACAGATCTGTGGAAACATTTTATGTGTTTAATTATTTTATTATTTGTCTCTTTTCCTTCTTTCTGTTTTTTTTTAAATTTGTTCTCCATCTCCTATCTTGTTATTTGAATTTAAGGTATTTTAAGCCTTTCAGAAGATGACACAACATGTTCATCCAAAGGCTACACCAGTGTGATTTAAAAAAAAAACAACTTAAGGTCTGAACCTTGGCCTGAGCTATAATCTAATAATGCCAAGACTTTACATAACTGTGTCCTTACCCTGGCATCCATACCAGCTATTATATAAAGTGCAGAGCAGGTTCTGAAATACAAATTCAAGTGATTCAGAGTGGCAGAAATAAGAAATACATTTACAGTTATTCAGTTGTCAGATGCTTTTATCCAAAGTGACTAACAAATTAGGCCAAATAAAATCCAAGCATACAGCCATTAAAGGTTAACAGTATTGTATAAATCATATTGACTCATGCTATCATGCAAAATATCCTCAGTTTTGCATAGCTATGCTCTTGCTTAAGTCAGAATCCCATTACAATCCTGCACTACATGACTGAGCCTATTTTCCATCTTGAGGACAGGTAAATGCTTTCTATGCCCAATGTTTACTGTGCTCGCAGTCAAACATTACATCATTTTGTTGAGTTTTCATATTAAGGCTTTGCAGTAAAAGCCTCAGGCTCATCAAACATACTGGGATGAAGCTGCCATGAGACACCAGCACTCAATTATTCAGATAGACCCTGCAAAGCCACATTAACCCAAACTGGCTTGGAATACAGTTTACCTTTTGTCTTCTTGGATCTAATGTTAAGGAGCCATATTTTTAGAGGTGATGTCATAGTTTTCAATAGTCAAAAAACATTTTTATAAAACAGCGCTAACATTTGAACTCAAATAAATCAGGTGACAGGTAGAAATGTTACATATAAAGGTGCATTCACACCTATTAGTGCGGGTCTGAATTAGAGCGAAATTGATCGTTCTGGTTCGTTTGCTATTTTGGTTAGGTCTAGTTTCACAATGTACATAAACGAATGAACCAAAAAGCAAAAAAATAAATAAATAAATAAAAATAAACCTTGGTTGAGGGGTGCATACAATTGAAAATGTCCTCATAAAACTCACACATTAGACAAAATAAAGAAATAATGGCAACGGAAAAAAACAAACCAATCAGAGCATGGAGAACATGGAGCCGGCACTCAATAAATAACTTGATAATTATATAAACAACTAAGCTTTTCACTTTTTGTTAATCAATTCAGAAGAACCTTGCATTTGTGCAAGACATGTAATGACATGTAATGGGGAACAAGCTGTTGAAACAAGTGAGTTGGCATGCATGGGATGTTTGGTGGATCCAGAGAGAATGTCTGTGTTGGCTAGAATTTGTATTAAAATGAAGGAAAATTCAGCAACTATACTGAATAACTGACAAACAATAGAGTGGTGGTATAACCTGATGACCTTTTAATCATTCTAATGATGGACACTGCATCCCGCTTAGCTGGGGTGGGTTTGGAAAGGGGTTGTTGTTGGGATACTTGTCTCCCAATGACTAAATCGAGAGCTCCTAGAGTTCATAAAGAACTAGTGTAACTTGAACAATGCTTATATTGACGAACGTGTCATAAATGATCTCTGCGTTATAGGATATAGGATAAGGATATGCCTGATACGATAATACTTCAAAACATTACTGCAGTACTGAGCATGGTTATGCACACTACTGCTAACATTACACTAATAAAATGTAGTAATTGTTAGGAAAAGTAACAGATATTGGTGTTGTTGGTGTTTTAGCGGCTAAAATAGCGGTTGTAATAATTATCGTATTCACTTGGGACAATAGTAGCCATATGCAAATTTTATATGTATGTGTCTTAAATGTGAACTTAGGTATGACAGCTGGTACAGTGATTTTCTTTTCTTTTTTTACATAAAGAGGTCATATAGACACATTAAACCAAACCTCTGTGATTTAGAATTTGCACTTCTAATGCTATTGAATCCATCAAGAGTGATGTAATTGTAGTGATAATCATAATTACAATAGCTGTAGCCATAGGGATGTGTTACACAACTACATGCGTGTCTGCACATGACACACAGCAGGTGCACTCATTATTTTTTTTTTTTTTAACATAAAGAAGCCATACACATGTGCTCCAGTTTCTAGATAAGCTCATGCCATTACCACCTTTATTATAGGCTGACATGCTGATTGGATGGGTTGTGCATGAGGGGGTGGGCCATCTCCCAGTCCTCCGCCTGTCTCTTCATTAAGCCAAAGCTGCAGACTACCTCATGAGGAGGAGGAGCTCTGTGCCGGGTCAGGTCTCTGTGGCAGCATTAAAATGCAGAGCATGTTTGCTCGTTCATAAAAAAAAAAAAAGAAAAAAGAAAAAAACGCCACCATGGGCTGCAGCAGCCTTCCAGTGAGGAACACACAGGCACACCAAGGTCAATATCCCAGAGCCTGACTGCTGCTGCAGAGAGGATCTGCAAAAAACACATACACATTCATACACACTCAGATGTCAGTGGCGACAGGTAGACACACTTACTTACACCAATGCAGAACCATATAAGCACTGCCACATGCATTATTTACCGTCGAAGCAAGACATGAAGCAGTATGTCAAGGCGACTTGACTTGTCTTTTAACCTTAACCACCTTGGCTTACTGCTACCAGACATAAAAAAATGGACCCAGATGATTTGACACAACACATAAATTGATCCCCTGCTACTGAGTGCAAGTTGCATTATTTCATTAGCTGAAGATGAAGGTCGGCACTCCATGGTATGGGATAGCATTTCCTTTGAGTGCGTGTCACCAAGGAGACAGTACGAGCCTGGCCCGCATTATGACATTATGGCCAAATAGTTTCCAAGGTATCCCTGTACCTGACCATGTGACTAAAATTCTAACACCTTGTTTTAAATTTGATGAATAAAGGAAAAAAAAAAGAAAAAGTGTTCAATACTGATTGCTTTAATTAACCCTATGATGAACATCAGTAAAATTTCAGAAGCATTTGTGAAGGCATTGTTCCTAAGACTACATGACACCTACATAAGCCCTGCATGACAACTGACAAACCTACATAAACATCTTTAAAGGCGTATTCCTATGGGCATTTCATCAGAATTTCATTAATTTGAACACCAGAGTCAGCTGACATTTTTGTTAACATGAAGTTGACACTTTCCAGGCTTATATTAGAATGTTATAAAAACTGACAAATAAGTGTACTTATGCACATAATGGTGATATTGTGATGTAGCTCGCCAACTGAGGTTAATCAGAAAATTATAAAAAAAGGTGAGCATTTCATAAAATTGCTCTGCAGCATCTCCTGTACTTATCATGCCAGTATCAACTTACAACCCTACTATATAACACTGTGACATATTGTGAAGGTTTTTAGCAGTGACCAATATTAATATTAAGATAAAAGATCAAAACACCTAGGGAACTGTCAATCATTGGAGATTCATATGGTGTGTATGATTTAAAGAATAAGCCAAGGTGTATTGAAGTTGTTCTGGCAGCTCGTGATGGCCTAACACCTTACTAAGACTCTGTTGGTTGTTGGTTTTGGTTTTTCTTTAATTTGTCACCTGTCTGTAGGTGTTATATCAACTTGACATGAAAATTGACAAATGCCGTTTTTATGACAGGTGATGCCTGTTGGTATAAGACTTATGTTTATGAAGATTTATGCCATTCATCAGGAAGGGCTTAGATAGTCCTGTGAACGCAGCTCGAAGGAAAGTAATAGCAGGAATATTTTTAATAGATCATTCCATATCATGCTTGCTTACAAAGATTGTTGAGCCTAAATTAAGCTCAAAATAAGATATAAAACGGGATAAAACCCCTGAATGGTGTCCAATCCAGTGTGTTTATGCAGTGCTCCTAGGATAGGCTCCAGTACCATAGTGACCCCGACAGCATAAAGTATTTAATGAAGATAAATATTCAATGTCTTCTCATTTTTGTAGTTTGCACTCTTCTGTGGTGTAGTGGACAGACTGTGCTTTTTGGATTTATTGGGTAAGTTAGCTATTTTGAGCTTGATCATTAGCACTCTTGGTGCACATGATAGACAGACAGCATACATACACCCCTCCCCTGTCCTCTTTAAGACACCTCCATTCTTAGCTCAAGGCAATCAGAAAGACACCAACTAGCTGTACTTACAGACAGGCAGTGATTTTGCTCAAATTCTCATCTTGAGGCCCTTTCTCTGTGTGGAGCACAGACACTTAAACCCTGGTAAGCCTGTGCATTAAAACAGGCTTGAGTACAGAAAATTAATCAGCCACGGTGAGTTTGACGTCAATCTTAAGTCACCTTCTCCCACAGCCAACAAAGGAGCATGACACACCAGGGTTTAGCAGTCAAATTTGCAGTGAATCCCAGCCTGTGTGAATGACATACCTTATTTTGTTGTTTTGAGATTTTGGTAGATTTCAGCTTTTAAAAAGTTCTGAAGATTAGTTGTAACACATTTGAAGGAATTTTCTGGAACAAAAAGGATATGTGAAACTAATTAAATTCAAACTCATGTAGAAAATATAATCCAAATAGATGGCATGTTCACTCATAATGTTCACAACCATAATATACAGTAAACTGGCATTAAATCAGGTTGAATAACAACAAATAAGGCAGATTTGAGGGACTGAATTAATTAATTATTGAAACAATTTAGATATCTTCAACATCATTTTAATTCTTAAAAGCCAAACTAGAAAGGTGATGAAAACAATCACTGCATCCTGAATGCACAATTAAGCCTCAGGTGTAGGAAAATTTTCTAGGAAAATGTGAAAAAAAAAAACATTTTAATCAAACAATGTGCCTAATATTTAACAGGGTTACTGTATTACAAGCTTCTAGTGCAGCTTTTACGTCTACAGATATTTCACTAGCTGCCAGGCATTCAGCAGGAGACTCACTTCTTGGGTAAAGAAAGATTTCACACCTTACATTCATTCCACACTGTTTAACAAGGTTACTCATATTCCTAACTGCACAGTCATCCAACCACAGCATAGCTATGGGCAAATACACTGAAGAGCTGACTCGAAAATCTGTTGTATATGTATGTGTGCCATACGTAGTGACACTTTCTTACATATTTCTTACATATAGCACTTTCTTTTATATATATATATATATATATATATATATATATATATATAGACTGGAATGGAAAAACGGAAAAACATAGTTTAAAGTACCATTTATGCAAGAATGGGCCTTACTTGCTTACTAATCTGATGTTCTTTCTCTGTAAGTTCATCTTTAAACATTCTGTATTTTTTTGTTGTCTACTTTTTTGTCGTCAGTTCACCAATCAGACTAGAAACTGAAAATAAATTCGACAAAAGTCTGTGAAATCTCTCCCCCTTCTGACCAATGTCTCTAGCCCTGTAACTATTCTCTGGTCTGATGAGTTGCCTTCAGCTAAATAAATGTGATTGGCTGAAACAAGCCACAACAGAAGATCAGAATACAGAATCGGGCTGGTTCAATGTTTAGAACTCTAGAGTTGCTGAACTATGTTCAGTTTCTTTTCTTCTGTTTATCTGCTCTGCTACAGTATTTTTTCAAGACTTTATTTTGCCATAAAAATTAGCTGCTTTGGTTCTTCTTAGTCTGGTGTGCAATAAGTAACCTAAAGCACAGAGCTCAGAGTGTGTGTTAGAGAGGTATGAGAGAGAGAGAGAGAGAGAGAGAGAGAGAGAGAAGGAAACATAGCTTGAGCTAAAGCTAATTCACCTGTCTATAACTTGTCCAATAAGTGGTGTTAATGATAGTAATCTCATCGCCAGTGGCGACGATGGTTGGTTTGCCCTACTGCACACCATCATAGTGAAGCAACCTGCTGAGGTGACTACTGCCGGGCTCTGTGGTGTAGGAAACTACTTCTCTTTTCAAAGTGGGTAATTTCATCCCAGCTCACGAGCCAAATATGTTATTAGTATGACTGTGAGGCTACAGTGCTAGCTGGAAGGAATGCTGGAGAACAACTTTGTCACTTAAACAAGCACTGAAATACCCTTGTTGACTTTCCTCCCATGACATACAGTAGAAGGGCATATCACCTATATCACATAAGTGGCTACTTGCAGCACAAGGGATTGTGTAGCCGTGGAGCTGATCTTTCACTCGGAACAGATTTGCCTTGGCTGTGAGAACAACGTAGTTAAAGTGATTTGCAACATAGCAAATGAAAGTACATTTGAACATACCAAATCATGTTACATTACTGACATAGTTGCCATGTTTGCCCTTTGATAAAAGCAAATTACATTAGATCATAATGCTTTCTAGCAAGGATGTAGATCTTATTTCAATTTGCCATAACTCCATGTCCCTGTACTCTGCACTTTGGGCTTGTGCAGACACGTGAAGGGAGTGCATCTGCCTTTCTTTTTGACATGCTTAGTTTCATGGGCATAGGTGTACTTTGAAAACTGGTAGGGGCACATGAAACGGAGGTTACCCTAAGCCTATATGGATAATTTTGAAAAACAGACACCTTCATCATTGAGAACATCCCATCCTTCATATGTGTATTAAGTACAAACAGGCTGTACATGTATGTTTGCTAATGGTCAGCCACCACATACCCACATAAATTTGTGAGCAATAACACAAATGCACACATTCCACATCATTTCTTTCAACAAATTGTAGACATATTCCTCTAAGGTGTCTCAAGCATTGTTTGGTGGGCTTGGCACACTGCTTTGTGATTAAAATGGGATTTAAACTGTGTGATTACAGTGGTCTTTGAATTTTATAAAAGACAGTGTGATAATGTGTTCACCATGTCTGAATATATGATGAAGATCTACTAATGATAGACCTGCGACTACAGACAATTACGGTGTTCTGCTTATGTGATCAATCAGTGAGATCCAGGGTCATGCAGAAAAGGGGGTATTAAAGATTCTTCAATATTACCTTAATGAGCTAAGGATATTTTGCAGGGGGTAGCTTGGCAGTGCTAGGACTTGAACTCAATTGTCTGTAGTCGCTTACAATTGTCGCTTACCAACAGCTTAACCACTGAGCAACCATTGCCCATAGAATGTCTCATAGATTGCCTCATAGAACTTGTTGGTCACACTGAGATTTCAACAAAAATTTTTAGACACTGAGTGTCTTTTATCTGCAGTGGTAAAATCAGTCAAATCGTATAAAACTGGTGTTTTCTCCTCATTTTCCCCTAATTGGCCAATTCCCACTCGCCAGCCAACTCTCCCCTATCAAAGCAGTATATGACAGCAACCAACTGGGGAAGGTGAAGGCTAACACATGCTTCCTCTGAGACACTTGAATCCAGCCAACTGCAGCGTCACAGGGCGGCATAACACATTTGCAGGAAAGCGCTATGTGTCCTCTTCTGCATGCATGAGCTCATAGACGCCCACGATTGGCAAGTGTTGCTATGATTGACAGGGGAGAGAGAGTATGCCATCCCTCCCACTCAGAGAGCACTCCTGGCCACGGGTGGCTGTGGCATCTTCAAGACTGGAACTTGTGATCTCTGGATGAAAGACTACTTTGAGACTACTTTGAACCTGTTTTGAGCCTTGTTAAAGCACAAAAACTTCTTTCAGTGTCCACAGAAGACATATGGATAACCTGCAGCAGCCAAACTAAAGTCTCAACCTGTTCCAGAAGCTACAGTACATTGTTCGAGCCACTTAATTTGAGCCACACTTTTCAAATCAATGCATACCACTAAACTCATATATTAAATATTATATTAAAAATGGATTAACTTAAGATTTAAGGGACTTAAATAGAAGCTACGATTAGTAACAAACCGGTTTTTACAATTAAGCACAAGTTTAACTATAGGAGTCCTGTAACTAGCTGTTACAGCTAGCTAGCCAAAATGAAGGTCCATAGACACTATATTAGAGCTAGACATTGTACTCGCTAATAGTTAGCTAGGATAAAGGCTTTCTATAAGGGAACTTTTAACCCTTTTAACACTTTGGAAAGTTAAAGACAAAGCATTCAGTAAAAAAGAAATGAGTGACTTGAGTCTGTTCGTAACTAAGTCAGCTAGCTAGCTACTTTAACTACAAAATTCAATTCAATTCAATTCAGTTTATTTGTATAGCGCTTTTTACAATGTCATTGTCTCAAAGCAGCTTTACACAAACAAAAAAGTAAGATGAAGTGTGAGAGTGTGTCTGAAGAGCAAGCCGAGGCGACGGTGGCAAGGAAAAACTCCCTGAGATGGAGAAAGGAAGAAACCTTGAGAGGAACCAGACTCAACA
>CM041000.1:7615388-7630921 GCA_022985145.1 Pangasius djambal | reverse complement strand
TCGTCTTAAACACTGAGACTGTGTCTGCTTCTCGAACACTAGCTGGGAGGCTATTCCATAACTTTGGGGCTTGGTAAGAGAAAGCTCTGCCCCCTGCCGTGGTCTTGGCGATGCGTGGTACTGTCAGACAGCCTGCGTCCATAGAGCGAAGTAGGTGTGACGGAACGTAAGGTACTAACATGTCGGTTAAATACTGCGGCGCGAAACCATTTAAAGCTTTAAATTTTCTTTCCGTGATCGGGTAACCACAACGTTCAGATCAGCACTAAAACTATTGTATTTTATAAATGAGTGAGACAGAGAAATCAATTGTATTAAATCATTGTGGACACAGGAAAAATGTTAGCCCTATCATTGGGAGATCTTCAGTTTGAATCCTAATGATGCCACAGGGATTGGACCGGGAATCAAGACAGTGAAATTGACCATGCTCTCAGGGTGGTAGGGATGACACTGACATTTTGATATGGATAAACAATTAACCCACTTCTTCAGATGCAGGAAAACACAGGCTATTTATACCACTGATGCATTGATTGTTTTTGGCCCATGTAGTTTGTGGCTGCTCTCCAGGGAACCACAGATAAGATCAATGGAAGATCAGTTTGCTAGCGTCTGTGTTTTGTTGTGGAGAGGATCACGCATCTGGCCTTCAGTTTGATTTGAACCTAGATGTACATGAGAGACTCCAGGTGTACATTGTAACACGTGTGCATTCTAACATTGTAAAGGTTTTTCTATTAAAATTTAATACTTTACCTGTAAAGTACTATATGTACTATACTGTAAATTTTCCAAATGATTTTACAGTAATTCACTGGCAGCATTTAACATAATACTTGTAAATATAATTCAGTATAAACTAAAATATACAGTATAAGATAAGTTACAATCCGCTACATTTGCCTGACATTTTAATTGAAAATGAACCTTCTGAGCTGTAGCTCAAAGCCTTAACCAATGGGCCACCACCAGCTTAGTCAGCTTTGAATTAACTCACACTCAAAGATGAATTTCAGTGCTTTACATCAAAGTTAGTACTAGCACATAAAGTTAAACTTAGCAAGGGTTTGTGTTCACATAAAATAGAGAACAAAAACGAGCCACTAAGTTGCATATGTCGATACAAAGAGAATCTCATTCTCACATGCCCTAAAATGCTAGACATTTATGTTAGATATTTTACTGTAAACCAATGTGCTACTTTTTTTTTTTTTTTTTTACAGTGTGTAAGATTGTGTATGATGGCCAAATAGATATGGAGAACGAACAATGAATGGAGACTGAATTATTGTACAGTATCAGAACTTCCACCATAATATTCTCTGCAACAAATCAGCCATAAAATATATTTCTGAGTCATTTAAGAGTTTAAATCCATCATTCACATGACTCTTGCTCCATAGCACTCTGGTCCACTGGGACCATTGCTCATAGGAGTTTGACTGTCATCCAGACGCTTGCAGCCAGGCACCCCCTATCGTGGCTCGTATGGCACAGTGGAGCAATGTTTTATGCCCCCCACTGGCACAGTGGGAGCGACTGACACTCTCTCTTCCTCCATTCTTCCTCCTGAGGTTTATTTTGTGTGAAAGCCTGGGGCACTTTTAGCAAGGGCTTTATACTGTACACTGTAAAATCCCAGAGGTTTACATCATCTGCAAGTATGCAGTCAGTGACACTGTTCTTTTATATATGATTTATATGTGATTATGATATATATAATTTTATATGTTGTGTTTGAATTTTGCATGAGATAAGGATGACATCATTTCACAGAATTTTTAGAAGTATTTACAATAATAGCAAAATATTCGAATACATTATAAATATATATGTATATATTTATGTATATATTCTCATTAATTTTATTCCTAATCTTCTCTTTCTGATCAGTGCACAAAAATACCAACATTGTAGTATCTGCAGAGAACACTGTTCCATCGGAGCACAAGCGACCTCTCATCCTTTCCTATTCAACCAGCTGGAGCACGTTCAGGGTGCACAATGTTCCCTCAGGTGCCCTTCATCGGCACAAAAAAAAAAACCCTCTAGAGATGCACTGGATGTGCTTTTGTGTGGATATCTAAGTGTAGGACATGTTCTGGCTCCTCTGAACTCATGTGAGGACCAAGAACTTCAGTCTAGAGATTAGAAGTCTGCATAATCCAATGCAGCTGAGCAAGACTTATCCACTACTGCACAAATCCTCAGTGATAAGATAGCAAAGCAGCAGTACAATAGACTTGTATTGTTTTGCTGCTTTTGAAAAAGAAAATGATATCTGTGAAAACAAAGGTGGAAGGTCTCTCTAATGCCAAGGATTTTTCCCCAGCATGTTGATTTGGTGAACTAAATCAAAATGCAAGAATGTTGATATGGATAAAAAAAATGAGATACATGGATGAAAGTGCTCTTTCTTCATGTCTTTTCCCAAATATTCCCACTTTTATGGATGATATTAATAATGTTATGTTTATTGGTGTTAAAACAGGGGTTGGTAGGTAATTTTGTTGATAAGTTTGGTAGATAAGTTTGGTGGTAGGTAAGATTGGTGATTTTTCAGAGGGTCTAATGTTGCTCTTTGGGTGGCTCACACAATTTGTCATGTTTAACTTTGTTCACTTTGTTCATATTTATGACCATCACATAATAATTTGTGGCCATGATATATTTAGTTAGTGGCCTCAAAATGTTAACTTACTGCTTTAAGACTTTCTGTACCCAAGACAAATTTAAAACAGACTTAAAATGAACTGATCATAACATTTTATCCAAATGTTATACAGGACAAATAAATGCACACACATGCACACACACAAGCCACAACCAAACCTATACACAAAAGATTATGCCATAATGCCCATGTGGTCCATGAGTGCTGAAGGAAATGGCTCATAAAATTGCAATATTTGACTATTCATTGCATTGCAGTCAGATGTTATGAGCTGATTTGCATATTATTAATCATTATATTAATCACTTTTCAATCTGACTTCTGTCTAACCTGAGATATATTTGACTATGATGAAACACATGCCATTAAAAGCTTATCACGATACAGCCAAATTTGTAAGAAGCATTAAACGAGAAGGTGTAAACGGAGTCTGTGTTCCCAAACAAGGGATATTTTAATACCCTATTTTAAATACAGTTAAAGCACTAACCACAACGAGCTGTTAACACAGTTTAACTATAAAGTACAATTTATAAGATTTATAAGTGTTTTTTAGATAAGTGAACATAAATGAATCGGATGCAGTTACACTATTTACTCCAAAACCCGGAACAGAAAAAAAAGGGTTCTCAGGGGTTCTTATAGTTCTAGTTATAAGGTCTAGCTTTAGAATGGGTTTTGATTGGAAGCTTTTATACAAGAGTTTTGAGTTCTACATAGAAATGTTAAGGATTCTTCCAAGGATGCAAAGCCTTTAAGGAACCCTTGTGAGTTCCTTCTGGAATCTTTGAGTGTAGTCCTGACAATTTATAATTCGTTATAATGGATTGTCCCAACAAATAGATATCTGTTTTGCTTTAGTTTATGGCATAAATCCATGTGTTAAATCTAACTTGGGTTGCATTGAATTTCATGAAATTCAATGGTATTGAATGTCTGGGATACAAATCGCCTCACACAATGTCATGCAAAATAATATGCTTTCACTGATAGACCAAATAATATTGTGACCTGTATGAGGCCGGTGGACTGCTATTTGCTGTCACCTATGTTAAAGTGTCTTGCCACTGTTAATGAATAGACAAAAATTGAGAATAAAAATTTGCTAAAAAAAGACTTCTTGGTTTTAAAAAGGGAGAGAACAAGGTGATTGTATATTTTACAGAGATACAATAAACAACCCATGTGGTGATACCTGAGGAGCGATGGCTGACAAAAGTGGTGCATTTATGACCTATAATTCTAGTGTTTGTCCTAATAAACTTGCAACATCTTGCTCGATTGCATGCATCAGTACTGTAGTTATTTTTTGCCAAGCCTTTTACTTCACTTCCAACCAGCATCACTTTGATACTTTCGTCTTCATTGTAATCAGCCATTAGTCCTCATGCAGGAGTTGTTTATTGTATCTCCCACAAGAGGAGACAATCAGCTCTGCATCAGACAAACCAACAGAAGATTGGCTCATGATTCTTGATTTGTACCATCAGAGTCGAGTATTTTTTTTATGCACAAAGATAATATACAGAAGATTAGTGCCTCTGAACTTCACACAGGAATTTTGAATATCTGGAGCTAAAAAGGGATTCTGAGTCGGTTTGACCGCCTGGAAATTCAGATGCATTTTGACATTTATCTCTATGTTCATTACTGATTTCTCTGGAATGAATGAGACGCAAATAGATAGGCAAGCAGAAGAAACAAATAAATAGATACAGGAGGTAGACAGAGGCATGGCAAAGAGAGGTCTAACTGATTCATAAGACCATCCCTGGTCACTTCAATTCAACTCAGTGTGAGTGTGTATGAAGTGAAAAGAGAGTTCAAGAAATATAGTATAATCCTGTAGACTTCAAAAGCCCTTGCTTTCGCTATGCATCTGGATAATGAAAAGGTTCCTCTCTTCTAGGTTCAACTTCCCCGCATATCATTCTTGCCTCAACATTACAGAATCACAAATTGGCTTTTGAGCAGTTTATAAGGGACCCTGTTCATCAGAAAAGAAAAGGAGCTACATGTTAAAATATTGCAGAAAAATGGTGAAAAGTCTGGGAGCAGGGCTACTGATAAATGACAGCAATTCACAGCAATGTGCAAAATTGACAGATCAACCATCAAACTTTACAGTAATTAACTGTCCAAAATTTCCAAATGTCTTTTATTTTACAGTTATAATATTTCTAATAAAGTTGTTAATTATCAATTATTACAGTAAAAAAAAAAAAAAAACCTCAACAAAAAACAAGATAATTACTGTTATTATACAAATTTGTTCTATGGAAAATAATATAACTATAATTTAATCAATATGTTTTTTTTTATTATTATTTGATGTATTATTTGTTAAAACAGGTGTGTCACTAGTACTAGGTAGACAAATTTAACAACCTACCCAGCTAGCACTCCATCAAAAAAAAAAATTTATTTTTAAAATTTAGTAGCTAGTTACTTGATTAAGTGTTAGTGAACTAAATATCTTAGAAACACCAACACGTCTTCTCATTTTCCCCCCTTTCTTCTTCTTTTTCATGCAACGACTGTAATGTACAATTTCTGACACTTAAGTGGTTAAAAGGGTTTAACAAAAAATAAAAAAGTCATCATTTAAACTAATTCAAATTAGAGTGTTTTTAAAAAAAAAAAAAAAAAAAAAAATGTCATTTTACTACCAGAAAGTGGTTTCTTTAAAAAACAGCGAATGTTAAATTTTAAGTTTTTTTTTTTTTTTTTTTTTCCTTGTGAATGTACAGATTTAATAGTTTATGATTGGCTGGAGCTAGTGTTTATGGTGCTGGGGAAATTGTATCAGGAAGGTCTGGTTCTGCTAAAGCAGAGCAGGGTATTGCCCTGATTGATGGATTGATATGGGGATCACAGTACACAGGAGAGCGCAGGGAAGCTGCCTGCTGCATAGAGAAAATCCCATTTCTCCATTTTAGATGGAAATGGAGAAAATGTATTCTGTGCAATTGTGTGATGTATAAACTCTGTATTTTTGTAACGGAAGGAAGTCTTTGGATGACATAACAGATACAATAAGTCTAAGTGATTCTGCATTGGTCATAAAGCCATCTCAGATAGCAAATGAGTGATGGGTCAAACGTACCCCTCTCATCTGGCCCATATACTAGCATGGAGGCAAGGAACCCATCTGCGGAATTAAATTCAAATTTGTCAGAACCTAAATTAATTATGCCTGAAAGGAAAAACAATGTACAGTTTGATGTTATTGAATTTTTTTGACTGACAGTCCTCGATATTTGAACATACTGAGTCTTAATTAATTTTAAGTAAGTGCTTCAGTCATGAGGTCTTAATTCATCATTTTAAAATTCAAGTCTTGGAAATTCAGGCTTATAGAAGATTGTATTCACGTTTGTAAACAATTCGACTAGCAGAAATTCATGTCGAGAAAATTCAGGTTGTGGAAATGTAAGCTTAAAGTTCAGAGGATGCAGAAAGAGGAAATGAACACGAATCTTGAGCTAAATCCTGGATTTACAGTTACAGTACATTTTCTTTGTGTTAGTATATAGAGTTCTGTACACTGATATTATGGAAATGTGATTCAAACAAACTTTTCCTTGGTTGTTTCTTTTGTCATCATAATATCACAATATTTTCTGATTCTAGCATACCAGCTGTGGCACACGATTAGCATAGAACTGTAATTACTCTCTCCTTGTTACACGTGTTATTACCTGAGAAAATGTTCTATTACAACTGTCAAGATATACTTGTGTATTTTCACAACCAAAAAAAAAACAATATTTAGTGCTGTAATCTATCGGTAACAGTACATACACGTACTGGCCACTTTAATAGGAACACATGTACACGTGCACATTCATGCAATTTTGCAATCAGCTAATCATGTGGCAGCAGCGCAGGGCATAAAGGCACTGAGGTACAGGTCAAGAGCCGCAGTTAATCTTTACATCGAACATCAGAAAGAATGCAATATCAGTGAATTTAAGCATGGCCTGGTTGTTGGTGCCAGAGAAGTAGTTTGAGTATTTAGTAACTGCTGATCTCCTGGGATGTTCATAGTCTCTAGGGTTTACACAAAATGGCGCAATAAAAAAAACCCAAACCAAAACAAAACAAACAAACAAAAAAGAAAACAGAAAACATCTAGTGCGTGGCAGTTCTGAGAGTGGAAATGACTTATTGATAAGAGAGGTCAGAGGAGAATAGCCAAACTGGTTCAAGGTGAAAGGAAGGCTACAGTAGCTCAGATAAGCACTCTTTACAGCCATGGGGAGCTGAAAAATGTCTCCGAATGCACAACATGTCAAACCTTGAGGCAAATGGGCAACAACAGCAGAAGACCACATCTCATTCCTATCCTGTCAGCCAAGAACAGAAATCTTAGGCTACAGTGGGCACAGGCCCACCCAAACTGGACAGCTGAAGATTGTGAAAAGACATGGTGATGTTATTGTGCTATGTTATGCATTGCACTGCTGCCACATGAAGGGCTGATTGGATAATTGCATGAATGAGTAGGTGTACAGGCATTCCTTTTAAAGTGGCTGGTAAGTGCATGTCTTCATTAGTTAAATTATAGTCGAGTGTATACGTTGTTCCTGTGTAGAAATAATATATCCAGAATTTTAAGACCTGAATTAAATAGAGATCTCAGTAACATCAAATTATCCGTCTTTTTTTTTTTCTTCAAGCATTATGTACTCACATTCAGAATCTGGTGAAATTAATTCCAGAGCTACCAAAACAGCAGCTGCAACTCAACCTTGATGAGACCATAACCTCATGCATGGTATAGAACTGTGTTCACAAAGAATCTGATCTTACCCATAACAGTTCTCCTGTTAAAAGTAGCTCTAAAAGTTTGGAAAAAACCCACTGACAAAACTGTTGAGAGCAATTTTTACTTAGGAATTCCCACACTAAGGATAAGACTGGGCTTGATGATGACGGCATGTTTCATGAATATATATCGACAGTAATTTGCTAATGTTGTAGCAGCATGCTGGGTAAACTCATAAATGAAATCCCAATGCACCAATGTCATAAAAAAAATGACAAGGATGTTTCATACATGAAAACAATCATCTAAATACTCGTAAATAAAAGTCAGCATGTGACACGATTAGTATTTTAATGTACATTTAGAGTATTGCTGTACTGTCCTTATACAGCAGACTGTACCATAGTGTATCCATGGATTTGTAGCTTGTAAACATCTCAAAGACAATATATTTGACACATGAGCATTTTAGATTTTTGTTTCAAGGTAGTATGAAAACAACACTTTAATTGTCATTGTACTGTTGTTTATTGTAATATGACATTATGCTCATAGATGTCCATGCAGACCTCTACATCAGCCAGTCACTGTAGATTGTAGACTACAATCTATGTATGTAATGTCTACAAGTATGTAATGTCCATAAGGACATAAACCTTTTGTTTTCAGTTAATGCTGTTGTGCGTGCTCATGAATTTGCTGTGATATTTCCATTTTTGTTGTTGTGTTTTAGGCTTTGCTGTCATCTTTCTCAATTTGTTGTTGTGTTTTTGTTTTTTTTCTGTTATTTCCAAATTTGCTGTTGTGTTCTTTTTCTGTTTTGCTGTTGTGTTTCCAAATTTGGCTTTACGTTTGTGCTTTCACTTTTGGATTTTCTGTTGCGTTTCTGAAATTTCTGTCATGTTTTCAGCTTTATTGTCTTGTTCTTTTTTTTTTTTTTAGTTTTGCTGTCATGTTTCCCAATTTGTCGTGTTTTTCATTCTGCTGTTGTGTTTTCAGTTTTGCTGTTGTGTTTTAGGTTTTGCTGTCATGTTTTCAGTTTTGCTGTTGTGTTTCTGAATTTGCTGTCATGTTTTCAGTTTTGCTGTTGTGTTTTTGACTTTGCTGTCATGTTTCTCATTTTGTTGTGTTTTCTGATATGCTGGTTGCATTTGTTAATGTCTTATGCACTTACAGGTCACCGTAGTTAATAGCAGTCTGGAGAGAGCATATATGGTTTGATGTAGTTTGATGATATATGAAGTTCAGCTTTGCTGCATAGCTGCAATTTTTATGTGGACAACTAGCAGACAAAGTGCAAACTTGTGTCATCTCTGGCGGTACCTCATTACTTAACAGCTGAGGTGAGTCCCCTCACAACATCACAATCATCAAAATACTCCTGCAATCATTACAATATCTTTTTACAAGTTGTTATTAAATATATCAAACACATGAACTTGCCAGCACCATTAAAATGTCTGCAGCAGCCATTAGGATTGTTTGTGATTCAGGCTTAGTGACTTAGGAGAGCTCTGGCAAATCACTAACCACTCAAAACCGATGCTGCAAAAGCATTAAATATTGTTGGTTGCATTTAGGTCACTTTTGGTACATGCTATAAAAATGTTCAATGTGACTCACAGTCACAGTTTTGGCCAACAATACATTTCTCATTACCACAACATAACCTAAACTCACACATAATTGTCCTGAGATCATCTGGTTTCTGGGCAGAGGCACAAACTAATTACCAGTTTCCAGCTTTCGGAGTCAAGTTGCTTTTAGTTGCAATTTGTATGACCCCACACACACACACACACACACACACACACACACACACACACCAACAAACAAGCATTTCCCCATCTCTTAATTTCCTGGGTACTTGCGTCAAAGTCTTAACGAAGGAGCCTGTGCTAAGCAAATGGGCCTCGGCACTATGTTTGATCTGATATCTTTTGTCAAGGCAGAATAAAAGCGGCCCAGCAAGTGAGTTGCTAAGCCTCTCTGGATCACCAGGCGTCTCATTTGAATCTGGTGGAATAAATGAATACTATTTAGAAATAAAAAAAAAGCTTGGAAAGGTGAGAGAGTGACAGGAAAAAAGAGAACAGTGAAATTTCCATGGCCATAGAAATGTCTGGGGTTATGACATTTGTGAAGTGGATGTGTATCTGACTGTGCGTGACTCTATGTGGCGATATGCCTACTTGTGTCAGAAGTAAGCATAATGATTATATGTGCACTATTGCATATGTGAGCAGCAGCTTATTAGTAACTATTGGCCTACCATATTGTTGAAATGTGATAACAGTGTGATTTCCTCTGAGCTGGGTGAGCGCAATAATCTTTTCAGATCAGATTTGAGCAATGTTTATATGTGGATACATACAGATTAAGGATGTAACCGAATACGAATACATTACTTGGATTGAAGAGATAATATGTTCTAAACAAATACAGATACAGACATGAATCACTTTTCAGAAAGCTTGCTAGAAACCTGATTTAGACTAGATGCGTGCATCGGGACTGGGATCCTTTGGGACACAATGAGAAAGTCACACAAGCAGAAGGATTTTATTTTCATGCAGGCATGAGCGAGTGAGACAAAGAAAAAGCAGTTTCATTAACTAGAATATGAGTCTCAGTGCGATGCATTTATAGCATTCATTCTTTCACCTTTAGTAACTTCCTGGTCTCTGAGCAATAGGACCAAGGAAAATTTGTGAGAAACTGTCACGGTACAAACAAAACCAAAATCATAATTATGCAAGCATGTACAGCAAAAAAAAAAAAAAAAACACTAAAAACTGTTTCTAGTTGAGACCAATTATAAACTTGAGGTTGAATTCACAGTCCATAATGACAGTGCTACATTTCAATTCTAAGTTTGTTTTTCCCCCCATCATTTTCTAGTATTTCTGCAGGCAGAGTGCTATGGTTTATATTTAACAGCAAAAAACTCTTACAGTTTAGGCCACACCCACTTCAGGTTTAAATCTGAATATGCATACAGATAAGAATATTTTGAGCACTAAACAGATACAGATAGTGATACACTTCTGATACAGATATGGCATCTATTACATTTACAGTCATCATGCAGTCATCGTCATCCAGTATCAGCAGTGTGTTAGCAGTGGTTAACCAGAAAAACAAGGAGTTCTAGTAATAATAGCTGGATAAGCAGCAAAAGCTATGCATCAGCCTTTCTTCTCTTTCTTGCTCTAATTACAAATATCTGACAAGCTGTCAGCTGATCTCCAGAGCAACTAATCTGTCTAATGAAGTTATTTTGGGTTTCTTTTATGCTTCTACAATGATGCAATGATGCTGTTTGTAAGGCAAGTCATGCACGGTGACGCTTTAGGCTTGATCTGAGTGAAAAATTATAAACGAGCGTGTACTGTACTGTTCATGTATCTTTATGCAGAGCAGTACAGTACAGTATGTATGTCAGTATTTTATTATGATTATTGTTATAAACACACCATGAGCTTTTCATGATCCTCCACAATCCTCTGTGAAATATTTATATATCAACAAGGAGAGGCACATTTATCAAGGCTCAGTCTATTGTACCACCATGCTTAGCTGGTATTAATAACAAATACAAAATGTCAACAGTTGACTTAGAGCTGACATTAATGCTCTAACCCAGAGCATGCTCACTCAAGTAGCTTGTTGAAATGCCATTGTTTTGTTCTCTTTTACCAATGGCCATCAAATACGAAAACGTGTGTCTGCGTGTGTGTTCTGAGTGCCTGCTACTACACACAAGGGAATCTCTATCTAACTTTTATGCTTACATTCATCTCTTATCAGATCACGTCTCCCAGAAGCCATCAGATTGTACAACTCAGCACTCTAATCCGTCTTTTTATCCACGCATCATTGTACATCTGTGCATTATCTGCACTGGACACAATACGACAACTGTAACTACTTTATCGGGGAATAAGTACCTCATCGTGGATAATACTGTATACCTAACCATTACACTGTATAGAACTGCTTCACAGTATACTGTACTTCTTGCACCTTAGCGTAGCTATAGATGTATATGATACATACTATATAGGTTTAGTATTTATAATTACAGTGGCAGGTTTTTGTGAAGTAAAAAAATGAAACCAAGATAAATCATGTCAGAACTTTTTCCACTTTTTCCTCAGTGTGAAATTACAACATAAAAATTAAGTAGAAAAACGATCAGAAACATTTTAGGGGAAAATAGGAAAAATAAAAAAGTTACAATAACCTGGTTGTATAACCTTTTATAACTGGGGATGTGTCCGAGTTCAGAACGAACCACAATCACATTCAATCTCATGTTCAAAAGTAATTATCATACAGCTGTCATCAAATGGATGCGATTGGGGCTGCGGTTGCCACGAGCAGCTTCGTACTCAGGACTCCATCAGTGGACAGTGGATAGATTTTAACTAGCCGGACTTCTTGCGAAAACTGTGATGAATTTATTGGTTGCACAATTTCACTATTTGTCCTTATAGTACACAATAATAGAAGGGATTTATTTATAATTGCACTATCCGTTGCACCCAGTTGAGGATGGGCTCCCTTTTGAGCCTCTCAAGGTTTCTTCCTCATATCATCTCAGGGAGTTTTTCCTTGCCACCGTCGCCACTTGTTTGCTCATTAGGGATAAATTCACAGTGATAAATTCAAATATTTACAATATATTTTTTGTGAATCCATTTATTTCTGTAAAGCTGCTTTGTGACAATGTCCATTGTTAAAAGCGCTATACAAATAAAATTGAATTGAATTGAAATGGATGAAATTATTCTGATGAACCCCAAATATACACCAGATGTTTCTATAGGATTTTCTTCACATCTTCTTGGTTTCATCTGACTTCTAAAACCCTGGTCTGCAAAGAGCTTACAAAGCCTGTATGGTATCTCACTAGTCGAAAGATATCAACCAGGAGAGGGGTATAAATTAATTTATGTACCATGGAACACCATGAAGGCCATCAGCAACAAGTGGAGAAAATGGAGCACCACAGTGATATTACCAAGAACAGGACATTCCTCCAAAATTTACAAAACGTAAAAACGTACCAGGAAGGCTGCCAAGAGACCTACAGCAACATTAAAGGAGCTGCAGGAATATCTGACAAGTACTGATTACGCTCTGCATGTGACAACAATCTCTCATATTCTTCACATTCTTCGCAAAAAACATCCAAGCTCATCTAAGTCACCCCAATCCATGCGGCAAAATGTGTTATGGTCTGATGAGACCAATTCTAAAAGGTATAATAATCCCATAACTCCAAAAGGTATGTTTGGCACAAAAAAATCACATCACCAAAAGAACACCATGCCCACGGTGAAGCATGGTGGTGGCAGCATCATGCTTTTTGGCTGATTTTCTTCAGCCAGAACTGGGGCTTTTATCAAGGTAGAGGGAATCATGAATAACTACAAATACCAGTCGATTTTATTGCAAAACCTTCAGGTGTCCGCTACAAAGCTGAAGATAAAAAGGAATTTCACCTTTCAGCATGACGATGACCCAAAGTATACATCCAAAGCAACAAAGGAATGGCTTAACCATAAGAAGATCAATGTTTTTGAATGACCTAGCCAGAGCCCAGGCCTGAATCCAACTAAAAATCTGTGGGGTGACCTGAAGCGGGCTGTGCACAGGGGATGCCCTCACAGTTTGATGAATCTAGAATGTTTTTGCAAGAAAAATGGGAAAATATTGCAAAGTCAAGATGTGCCATGCTGACAGACTCTTAGACCTAAAAAGACTGAGTGGTGTAATAAAATCAAAAGATGCTTCAACAAAGTATTAGTTTAGGGGCGTGCACACTTATGCAACTAGATTATTGGAAGTTTTTTTATTTTTCTTTTTTCCTCTGAGAAGGTTTCTGATCATTTTTCACTCTATTTGTATACGTTGCAAATTCACATTAAAGGTGGGAAAAGATCCGACATGATTTATCTTAGGTTCATACCTATACTTCACAAAAGCCTGCCATTTTAACAGGGGTGTGTAGACTTTTTATATCCATTGTATATCTATGCTATGCATACATTTTTATATTTTTAACATCTAAATTTTTATTTTATTTTTCAATATTTTCAATTTTTATTTTACTTTATCTTAATTAATCTTTGTTTTATTCTTTAGTTTATTTTATCAAGATGCCAAGTCTTTTTAGTTGCCTTGGTATTATAACCTTCTGTCTGTGTCACTAAATATATGTGAGACATTTTACACCAAAATATTGCTTAAAGTACAAGAAATAAAAGGTTTTATCTGCTTTGTCCTCTTACTATTTGGTATTATAAAGTTCTATCTGCAGTGTATTACCATCCAGACACAGTCCCCCTACAGTATCCTGCTTGACCGAACCTGCTTGACTGCCTCTAATGTACAAAGCTAGTTTTTTTTCTTTGATTATTTGCATGTGCTGCATTATAGAATAACAGAACTGCCTGAAAACTTTTTGATTTCCAATGACAGCATAGATTTTTTTTTTTTAATTGAAGTATTTTCCTGTAATCATATAGAATTTTATACAGGACAATTTTAAATAAAAATCATTAACATGAAATATTTCTTTTAATTGCTCAAACAGTACACTTATTTAAAAAATAAGAGAGGAACAACAGAAAGGTTAATTATAAACCTATGTACTGCCATACTGAGCAGTGCTGATTAAAACATATTTGTTATTTAAAGTCATACGTCACTTCCTGTTTTCGAATCGTTTTGCCGGGAGTTTCTTGCGTGCGTCGGCGTCTTAACTATACTGTTTCTCTCTTGGTTTTAAATCAGTAATTTTGCGCTATCGTTTTCATCTGTTGCATGTTTCACCTATTTTTCATTTTTTTTTTTCTCGAAGTGCGCTTTTCTATTTTGTTAAGACAGCGAGCGGAGGCCATCCACATCGGATCCACGCCGTCTACAATATCAACAAATCTCCGACTAAGGTGCGTTAAACAACATGTCTAACATTCAGCTTGTTCAGTGTGTTGAGTGCAGGATGTTTACTCTTCCTCACTCACTCTTCCTCCGTCGTTAGTAATAGCTTTATTTGTGATAAATGCATGCTAGTTAGCTCTCTGACGGAGAAGATTGCAGCATTAGAGGTGCGCATCCAGACTCTAGAGAGGGTTAGTGAGAGTGAGAGCAGCGTAGTTTCTTTAGCGGAAAGTCTGGATGCCTTAGGCGGAGTTAGTAATCCCCCAACTCCGGCATTAGAGCCCTCACAGCGGGGCGAATGGGTGACGACTCGGCGGCATAATCGCAAAGCCAAAGCTAACGCTAAGGCTCGCCCACGGGAGCACCACTCTTTTCCGCTTCACGTGTCCAACAGGTTTGCTCTCCTCAGTGAAGCACCCGCCGAGAAACCTGAAAGAGCTCTGGTTATAGGAGACTCTATCTTGCGGTACGTGAAATTAGCTAGGCCTTTAGGGGCACCAGCAGCTTTACTTAGGTGTATACCGGGAGCCAGGGTGCCGGACATAGCAGGTAATCTTAGGGTCTTAGGCAAGCACAGGTTCTCAAAGATAGTTATTCATGTAGGAGCTAATGATGTACGCCTTCGTCAGTCTGAGGTTACTAAGAGTAACATGGTAGAGGTGTGTAAATTAGCGAAGGCGATGTCCGATGCAGTAGTATGCTCTGGCCCCATCCCAGTGCGGCGTGGCGATGTAGCTTACAGCAGGTTATGGTCGCTGAACTGCTGGATGTCCAGGTGGTGCTCCGAAAACAATGTGGACTTTATAGATAACTGGACTATCTTTGAGGGCAAGATAGTGGCCTGTTAGGGCGGGACAGTGTCCATCCCACTCGGGAAGGTGCTGCTCTCATTTCTTGCAGCATAGCACATAGTCTCAGAACAGGCCTAGTTAATTGGTGACAATCCAGAGCCAAGGCCAGGGAGCAGACAAGCTGGCTAAACCGACCGTCTGCTAGCTGCAATGAGTCGTCACTTAGGTTCCACCGTATTGAGACTGTGTCTGTTCCCCGAGCTAAACAAAATTATAGACATACTCAGACAATTTGTTTTAGCAACCTAATTAACATAAAATTAAATCAAACCGAATACATAGC
>CM041000.1:7567949-7615288 GCA_022985145.1 Pangasius djambal | reverse complement strand
AGAACCGTTTGGATTGCTGGGGATGGTGCCACCTGGGGGCTGTGGAGATGGTTTGGGGATCACATATGGGGAGCTGTACTGTAATGGCTTGGGACTGCGATTGCTGTAGTGGCTTTGGGGCTGCGGTTGCCACGAGCAGCTTCGTACTCAGGACTCCATCAGTGGACAGTGGATAGATTTTAACCAAAAGGACTTCTTGTGGAAACTGTGCTGAATTTATTGGTTGCACAGTTGCACTACTTGTCCTTATAGCGCACAATAATAGAAGGGATTTATTGATTTAATCGCACTATCTGTTGCACCCAGATGAGGATGGGTTCCCTTTTGATCCTGGTTCCTCTCAAGGTTTCTTCCTCATATCATCTCAGGGAGTTTTTCCTTGCCACCGTTGCCACTGGCTTGCTCATTAGGGATAAATTCAAATATTTATAATATATTTTTTGTTAATCCATTTATTTCTGTAAAGCTGCTTTGTGACAATGTCCATTGTTAAAAGCGCTATACAAATAAAACTGAAAAAGAAGAAAAGTAATATTTCCTGTATTTACAGTTGAACTCAAATACAATAAAAATGATTTGCACTTAATTTTGTTTTATTTTATTTTTTGTAATACTAGTGTAGACTAAAACCAAATCAGCTGAATTGAATTTGTAGACCTAACTGAAAGTGCTTATTAATTCTCATTGTTATTGGTATTCTTTCAGATTTTCTATATTTCTGATTAAAAACGCCTGTCTAGAATATTGAAAGAATATTGTTACTGTCAGATACAAACACACAGTTAAACTCAGAACATGATTTTAAAATTAAAACGTTTTATTTGCACATGATCCACACCCTTACAAATGTTACATTTATACCAGACAGTTACCACTTTACCTTTAAACCAGATAGAATAGAAATGAACTGTGAAGAAACAAGAAAGGATAAAATACCACAAAATATATTTAAAGGACTGGGAATCAAAAGTCTTAAATTCACAACAAATGTCAGATAGAACCTTATAATTCCAAGGTCTTGTATTCAATATTGTAGAGTGATCAGGGTTATAAAATGTGTGTGGACATTTTATTTGTGCAGTGATTCATTTTTCCCTAGACAGCTTCTTTTTAAAGTGTGTCTGAGAGAACTTTGGGTATTTTACAACAATGTACTGTTAAAGAGGGATGATGAAATCTTAGAATAGAAGCTTGTAAATGTGTGTTCACACTGGTTAGACTAGCAGGTGGAAAGGTGAAATCTGTCTCCTATTGTGGATATGGGTGAGAGAGAGAGAGAGAGAGAATCCTGTGATTAAATATACCTGCTCTTTGACAAACATGGTGACACTGACTCATCTGGCTTTTCTGGCTTTTAAACCAGTATCTTGCTTTTCTTTTTTTTTGTTTGTTTAACATGGGTAAAACTGACTGCCAAATGAAATTAAATTCATTGTTTCACTAGGAAACTTTAAAAGGCAGCTTGAAAATTGGATAGGATGCAAAGCGTATGATGAGTTTTTTCTGACTTTTGACTTTGTTGCTCGTACTGTAGTGGATGATAGTTTTAGTCATATATGTATATTTATATACTGTGTTCTTAGGAACAGGGTGTGATGGTGTACCAGTATAATGAAATTGGAAATAATGGCATAGTTAACATTATGCTGTATTTGTATAAACGAAGTCATCACAGAAACATCTTTGATCAGCCTATCATCCCTGAGATTTGAACATGATCCAGAGACTTTTTTTTTTTAAACACTTTTACGTGTATACTTTTACTTAGAACATCCTGAGAACTGGCTGTTTAACTAAGGCCATGTCCACATGATTACAGATACACATGCAAATGCCGTTTATGTAACAAAAGGTTTTCATTCACGTTGGCCTTTTCACATTGCTTTTAAAATGTTTTTCCTGACACCTCATTGTGGAATTTGGATTATTACCAAGTTGTGAAGTTGTTTAGCTCACTCATGATAGCCAACTAGTGAATAATGAGAGGTGTTTGTGTTTTATTCTGTATTTTAAATGTGGTCATATGAGGCATAAGTGAATCATCTAACATTTTTGACATACTCATATTACATAATAACATACACATAGAACACAGATTGTGCAATAAAAATACACACACAGGAAATGACCAGAGCTGATAGTTTTGTTCACTATACTATTACAGGGACAGTTTGCATCTATCATCCTCTGTGATGCGTGGAACCAGCACTCAGTGAGATTACAGTGGAGTAGCTGAGAGGTTTTTTGTCTTTCACCTGATACTAAGTAACTGTGACATGTAATATAAGCAGGTAATTATATTCTCTGTGTTACGAATACTCGAGCAGCATCCAAAACTGCATACTACCATATTTAGTAGTTTGTAGTTTGTCAGTGTAGCAATGGTGTCATTACTATTTAGACATACTACTTAATGCAGATTATGTGGATTGAGATGCAGCTTCTGATTTCTCTCTGAATGTGTATTGACTTTGCACTCCCGGCCGTGAGATGAATCTGAACATTGGAGAAGGGTGCAGCATAACCCACATAATGAAATTTTCTTCCTTAAATAGCTTGCAATAGCATTTATGTACCAGAGAGGATGAAATCTTACGTCCAGCAATATTAAAGGATGACTTGCATATCAATATTATAATCAATATGTGATCTTTAATTAGTCAAAAAATGTACTTTTATGGTTAAATTCTGTGTTGACTTTTAGGTTTAAACTTCTTTCATGACTACCCACTGACGTTGGCAGAACCCCACCAGTTAAATCAACCATTCTACAACTATTAAGTTTCATAAAGTCCCCATTCACAACTCCATACATCTTAAATTCCATTGAAATACTAATTACCAATTTTGCATGACCAACAATTTAAAAAATGTTGCTATTTGACAGATATAATCCGTCTTTCTAGTTATTGCTCACTGCCACGCTTAGCTTCCATAGAGCTATTATTGTACCTAGTGGTAAAAATGGGAACTGCAACAAGCACTAATGGAGGTCCATTGGGCAGGAACCATGCTGCTCCATGCTTGGGGGAGGAGCAGCAGGCAGAACAATTAATGGTGTTGCCTGATAGCTTGATCATGTTTTATAGCAAATAATCATAAATTAATCTAATAAAGTGCAGACTGTGTCTGTGATGTACACAACCATTTCTATTGTAAGTTATACAGCAGTTAGTTCTGGCCCACTAATTTGATTGGTTGAGCAGTGTTCCAAGAGTGCCTATATTTCCTATAACAGCACTGGGACGTTTCACTGTGCATGTCACTCCACTCATCTGTGTTCGCCAGGTAAAATTTCACTGCCTAGTTCGAAAGTAGTGTTACAGTACAGTAGTGTTAGCGACATCATCAGCGGCACAACGATACTTTTCAGGAATATAAAAATTACTTATGACTTAACATATTACAGAAATGCGTGTGCAAAGCGGTAACCTTTCCCCCTCACAAAAACAGTGGAAAAAAAAGAAGAAAAATATGTCTCCCTTTTTCAGTACTGATTATTTTATTTTTTATTTCAGGTCTTTTGTGTGGATGTTGAGATGTAATTGGGCTGGAAATTTGGTGAAACCTGGCATCCCTTGTTAATTCTAGTCTTGAGTTTTGCACACAAGAAACACACCTTCTGTATCAAACACAGTTGAACAAAGGTACATTCAAACCCATTCAAAACAAGCTGCTAGACTGTATGCTGGATGACTGTATGCTGTCGATGTTCAACTGCTTCTTATGGAGTTACTCTAAAAATGTTATAGGCTACTCACTAGATAGTAGCCTATAGCATAAGTCAAGTGTGATAGCTTCTTGACTTAATTTAGTGTGAGGCTATGTCGTTATTAATGTCATCCTGCCCAACCAGAATCTATGGTCACGAGCTGCTGCTAGACCAGTGGGAATTAATCTCACCTAAAGAGTCTGATGCAGCAGAACTTTAGTTTTTAGACTGTCCAGCTCTCTTACCTCTTTGTGTATACACTCTGCTCAGATAAGGTTCTAAATTTTCAACTTTCATGCTAATAACGCAGTCAGTCCCGTCATCGTGCTTGTCATCTCGTAGATCTCTAAATAGCCGAGCTAAGCCTCTGCTGCAATTCGGTGCAGCTGCGTTGTATGGCTGTGCTGCATTTACTGTACTACATAATTACTTCTACAGTGGATTTTTTAAATATGACATTGAATGGTATGACATTAAAAATTTGGGGGTAAATGAAGCTATTACTGTTTTGTTTTTTGGTGCTAACAGCAAAATCTAACAGTTATTACTTATGTTTGAGATAACTTTTTTTTTCTCCTATTAAACGCTATTGTAACTTCTCATGGGGCTAACGAAAATACAACATTAACCAACAAATTATTGACAGTGTTATACAGCATGCCAATGTCACCACCAAGTGCCGAGATCAGGATACACTGCGGAGCACATTTTGGAAGTACTGACCTTTGTGCAATTTTCCAATTAACCTCATTTGGCAAGCTATAAAACATCATCATCATTTTGTGACTCTGACATACCAAGAGTAGCTGAGCTGCAAAGTCAGGATGTTGTTGACTCATGGAAAGTGTCATAGCACATCTTATGACAACAAAATTAAAATATCAGTCTTTATGTACAGTAAGCTGATAAACAAGCCTTTATACATGTTTATGTCAGTTGTCATGAAGCCCTTCGAACATCTCCATTGAGTATTAAACTGTTCAAAAAACCTAGCAGTCCCCCCCCAACCACATTGTTTAATACCTGCACAGCCTCTGATATGGGAACTGCTCATTTGATAAATAGTCAGCCTTTACATTGGATTATATTACTATATTTCCTGTTTATTAACAATCTACATTTGAGATGAATTTCTTATGCGCAACACTGCAAGATAAAGCAAGTTTAGAGGTGTGAGCTATTAAAAAAAATCACCGCCAGACTTAAATGCAATTAATTCACATTATTTGCCTGCTGAGTAGAGAATCTGGCCTAGATCAGCTGTATATCAGGTTTAAAGGTTTACAATAGAATAGTCAGCCATACATTTTTTTTTTTTTGTACAAGTTTGCACAAAAGTTCCTGTTTACTGTTTGGGCTATCAGATCTTTATTAGGCGAAGACACAGACATTTGCTGCAAGCATTAAAGTCTGCCATTTGTCTTGCCGCAGATTCAATCTACTGAATAATTAAACAACTTTCTTATTACCCTCCCTTTGCTTAAGAAATTAGAGTAGTGGAGAAAAACCAGCATGTAGACATGCTGTTCAATTCTTTATTTCCTTTGATTAAGAATATATTATGCATCGCTATGATTCTACCCCAGTTGTTTCAGGAAATGAGTCTTATCACCCTCCGCCTCTCACCAACTGCTGTCACGTCTGCTTTTCTCTCCATATTCCTGCTTGGCAAGTGACAGGTGTGCATAAGAAAAGGAAGAGAATAAGAGACAAAGACGAAAGAGACATGACAAGTAACCATGTGAATTAGAATCGGAAAGGAATTCCTTTTGTAGGTCTGTGAAAAAGGTTTAGCTCTCAAGGCTGTCAAAAACATTGGCACCCTTTTCTGGTGTTTTTGTTCAAATGTAGGTGGTGTGTCAGTGAATAGGCCCTGTAGCACTAGTCTTAAAGAGTACGTACTTACAAATACACATGTATACACTGTATAGGCACATACATATACGTTGACATCCCCAAATAATTGCCTCAGCTATTTAATAATGTGAGAATGCTAAACTGGAAAACCTAATAATCCACCGGACATCATAGAAAGTGATTTACTCCCAATCATACATACATACAAGTGATTTACTCCCAGTCATACACAAACACGATGGTTTCTGATTAAACAAGCTCACTTCGATGTTATAGAAGCAGACATTTCAAACAAGAACAGGATTTATGAGAAATTTATACAGGCAGGACATCTTTATCATCTTGCCAAGGAAATTAGAAATGCAAGGCATGGTTCTATGAAACGCCTCCAGTTTAGTAACAGATGTCTTGATCGTTTTTTTTTTTTATTAATAAATGAAACAAAAGCATAAAAAGCCATATAATCAGATTTCCATTTTGTCCACAAATACATCTACACACATATCACTGATGTGCAATTGTTTTACATATTCTTAAAAATTAAAAAAGCTTTTAGAATGACATTTATTTAAATATCTTGGTGTCGGTTTTGAAAAATGTTAAATAATTCGTTACACAAGTGTAAGTGCAGACAGGGCACATCTGTCTAGTGATTTTCTGCCTGCATAATCCAAGATGGCAGAGCAAGACTGAAAAATGAATACTTATTCTGTTCTATTAGATTTTCTATACTTCTGATAAAAAGGAGTACTTTTCGGCAGACACTCCATTGTTACTGTCAGATTCAACCACATAGCTAAACTCACAATGAGATTTTATATTCAGAAGGTTCCTTTAAAATTTGATACGTTTATATCCAGATTTGTGCAAATGCTCTTTAAATTATTCACTGTGCATTTAGAGTATAACCGGAAAAAAACCTGTGCTGTATTGTCATTCTACAGTTTTACTATTGACACTGTTCCTCGGCAGTGAAGTTTCATGATGATGAATATAGTAATTACTCTTTACAACAGAACACTCAGGATTCAAAGTGAAGATACTGGAAATGTAAAACAGACCAAACTGCTCAAGGTGTTAAAATTCAAATTTTAAGGTGTGCCAAATTCAAATCAGATAACAGTTCCGTTTGTATCAAATGTAGCAAAATAAAAAATGCAGTGATTGCTTTTCAAAATCATACGTCACTAGCATTTTTAAATGCTAATAGCAGGAGAATTAAGCTGAAATCTGCTGCCATTGTTAAGTGCAAATTGCAAAATCTCATCCATATTTTGCTAAATCATAACTGTTTACCTATATTCAGTAACAGAGTAGTAACCTCTACTCTAGCTAACCTAACCAGAATGTCAACAAGTGTGTAGCTAATGTAAGAGCACAGCATTCCATACACTACAGTATTAAATATATTACATATGCAGTAACTGTTGTTAATGATTTTTTCCATCAAAACCATTTATGAGACAACACATGCTGTGATTTACCTTAAAAGCTCAGCAGATAGTGTTAGACCCTTTGTCAAGTGGATAATTAAGCAGGTTAACTTCTTACATAATTTTAAATATGACACATTATTATGAATAGAGTGAATGAATAGAGAAGACAATGTAGCATTATTATTATTATCATAGATATCAAAGAATAGTAAAATGTAATTCCACTTAACAACCCAATCTTGTTTATACTAAATCTTTATCTGTACTATACCCTTTAAACAATATACGTAAAGACATATAGAAACTGGTCATCCTTAATGGTAACTTTCATTAATACATCATAAATAGCTAGAAACAAATTATCAGATGTTTTCAGAATTTCACAACTGGGTAATTAAACGGTGAGGAATTATCAAAAGAGTGATTCTACACTGAGTGATTACAGTAGGTGATTTATAGTGTGTGATTATACAGTGACTAATTACAGTGAGTGATTATATGTTGAGTGATTCTACAGTGAGTGCTTATAAAGTGGTTGATTCTACAGTGAGTATTTATACAGTGTATGATTATACAGTGTGTGATTACAGTGAGTGATTATACAGTATGTGATTACACAGTGATTCTACAGTGAGTAATTGTAGTGGGTGATTATAGAGTGTGTGATCATACAGTGTGTAATTATACAGTATGTGATTATAGAGGGTGTGATTACAGTGAGTAATTATAGAGTGTATGATTATACAGTGAGGGATTACAGTGAGTTATTCTACAGTAAGTGATTATACAGTGTGTGTGATTATACAGTGTGCGAATATACGGTGACTGATTATATAGTGGGTGATTGCACAGTAAGTGATTATTCGGTGAGTGAGTATACAGTGTGTGATTATAAAGTGGGCGATTATACAGTGGGTGATTATATACAAATGTGGGTGATTATATACAAAAGTGATGTGGTTATACATTCATTTTTGTGCCTTTATTTATAGTGCAGATAATAAATAAGGTATAAAATTACACTTCAAATAGGTTGTGAAAATTAAGTCTTTGCAATGGGTTGGTATTTATTAAGTTTAAGGATAGGAGTTGACAATATATAACTGAAGTAAACTTGAGATAAGCCTAGCACCAAAGTTTTGTCATATTGAGGCCTTTGGACAAAGCTGTCTGGGCTTGCTGGGGAATATTCTGAAACATTCTAGGTATGGCTATTCTATTCACTTCCTTTCATTCCTTTCTCAAGGCCCTCTTTTCCTGCTCACTGACTTTAATGATTTAATCATAATCTTGCCTTGACTATCTCTCACTTTCTGAAGCTACTGCGTCCTCTTTTCGGGAACACAATCTTGGCATAGCCTGTACCTCTGCTGCATGTAGGGGCATCATTATTTACAAGATATACACTACATTCGTAGAACTGATATTTTGATGTCTCTAGATTGTTTTGCACAACTAGGTTAATTTTAACAATGCTAACAAGGAATTTTTGCATGTCATTCACCCTATTATGTACAGTTACTGTCTCTCTACTGAAGATCTGTTTAGATCATGTCCTGAAACTGACATCACTTTTCAGTGTTACTCTGCATGCTGAGAGTATAGCTCCACTTTTTTAAGTGTACTTTTTTCCATTTTATTGTAGTTATCGGATGTGGTCAACCATATCATGTCCACCATGTAATAGGAAATGCAAGAAAATGCAAGAAAAAAATCATTAAAAAGAATCAGCCTGTTTTTTTTTTTTTTTTTCACATATTGTGTAATGACCAAATTTGTCCACTATGCTAAGTCTTGTGAGATAATAGGGAGGACATTCTGATGCCTGGGATATTCAAGAGCATTGTATTTAACATGCAAAAGTGTTAACTGTTTAATTCAAACTTAAGGAATTGATTTTGTTACATTAGAAATACCTTGAGATTTACTGGAGACACAACATGCATAAGACAACATCTGACAGTAGCACCAAATCTGCAGTTCCCCTTCAGGAACTCAAAACGCTATGCATTGAAACGCTATGGGAACGCCTTCAGCGTGACCACGCTCTGAATCATGTGTGTAATCAGTCCAATGGATGGGCGAGACGTCACGGGCGGGGTGACGTAGCGACCCAGAAGCTTAAAAGCATACAGCGGCAACTTTCTGTCATTCAGCAAGCGCTCTGTGTGTGTCAGTCTGATTTTGTAGTGTTTGTCTCTCAAAGCATTATGCCAAAAGATATTAAAAACACAAAACATGAGGGTGAGAGCAGGCAGCATTTTAGGCTGTGTGTTCCTCCCTGCCTGTGCTATATTACGGGTGGGGATACACACAACCTGTGCGTTGTCTGCTTGGGAGCAAAGCATGCAGAGTCGGCTCTCGAGGGAGCCGGCTGCCCACATTGCGAGCGTTTGCTGCTGCATGCGCTTCGCTCCCGGAAGGCTCTCATTGAGGAGGGAGCCTTCACCAGCGTTCCTCGCGGTGCTGGCCCCGCTTCTGCCGAGGCAGAGCGGCGGTTACACTTGTGGGGTTCGCAAATGGATTTGGTGGAGGGAATGGAGACGGGCGAGTCCCCTTCTTTTTCCTCACCCGCCAGATCCACTGCCCGCTCTCTGGGATCGGAAGCCTGTTCTGCGGTTTCTTTCCCCCCGGGGAGAGGACTCGGCACCCCCTCAATCTCCCCAGTATGAGGAGCTGTTGGAGGTGGTTACTCGTGCTGTGGCCAAGCTAAACATTGACTGGCCCGCCGAGAAACGGGCTGACCCGCAGAAAAGCAAGCTCGATGAATGCTTTCTGTGGTGTAAGCCGCCGCCTCCATGCCGGAGCCTCCCTTTCTTCCCCGACCTCCACACCGAGGTGTCGAGGTTGTGGGGGAGACCTTTTTCTGTTCTGCCTCCAGTTATTATGCCAATGTGGCGGGGCTGGATGATCACGGTTACAGGGCGATGCCCCAGGTTGAACAGACACTTGTGAGCTATCTGTCCCCCGGCGCGGCATCGTCCCTGAAGGCTCCGGCACTGCCCTCCAAGCCACTGCGGACCACCTCAGCGCTAGTGGGCAAGGGGTACATGGCAGCAGGTCAGGCTGGTTCTTCCTTGCACACCATGGCGGTTTTGCAGGCTTACCAGGCTGATCTGCTGAAAGAGCTAGACGAGGGCATGGAAATTACATCTGAGCATGTCACCAAGCTCAGACGAGCTGCCCATCTGTCTCTCCGTGCCACCAAAGAGACTGCCCACGCTATTGGCAGGTCCATGGCAGCACTGGTGGCGGCGGAGAGACATCTGTGGTTGACCCTGTCCGATATGAAAGAGAAGGACAGGGTCTTCCTCAAGGACGCCCCGCTTGCGCCTTCTGGCCTGTTTGGTGATAGCATCAGTTCTGGCCCCTCTGGGGAAGAATGGTGTACACCTCATCATATGGTGCCCATCTCTCCTCAGTGCCCTTGGGAGATCGACCTGCCAACCCTGCCACCAGGGCACAGCAGTCTCCGGTGAGCATTTCTCTCAGTTTCCGCCCGGGAATGTAGCGGTACTGGGAGGCTCGCTACCTCTTCTGAGCTCTCCAGAGCAGCTAGTTCGGCCGTCCCCTGCTGGTCCGCCGCTTCAGGGCACCGAGCTCGCCACTCTCATTACACCAGAGGTCAGTCTCGAGAGACTGATTCCCTTAGTAGACTATTTTGCGGCATGGAAACTTCTGCCAAATGTGTCTCAATGGGTCCTGCATACTGTAAAGAGAAGCTACCGAATCCAATTCGGTTCTCCACCGCCTCGTTTTTGTGGGGTTCTTCCCACTCTGGTGGGCCCCGAGCAGGCTCTGGTAATGGAACAGGAAGTAAACACTCTCCTGAGGAAGGAGACCATCAAGGTGGTCCCTCCTCACGACAGAGAGTCCGGGTTCTACAGCCGGTACTTCATCATTCCGAAGAAGGGTGGAGAGATGCGTCCCATTTTAGATCTGCGTCATTTGAACCGCTCAGTCATGCAACTGAAGATGCTCACGATCAAACAGGTCGTATCTCAGATCAGTTCCGAGGACTGGTTTGTTTTTGGGGGCAACGCTTACCAATATTCTTTTTCCGTTCGGCCTGGCACTCTCACCCCTCACTTTCACGAAGTGTGTGGATGCTGCTCTGTCTCCTCTGTGACTCCAGGGCATCTGCATACTGAATGGTTGATATTAGCTCAATCGGAGCAGGTGGCGGTTCGGCATCAAGATGTCGTTCTCGCCCACATGAAAGAGCCGGGGTTAAGACTAAATGCTGAGAAACGTGTGCTTTCTCCAGTACAGAGAACCACTTATCTGGGCGTGGTGTGGGATTCGACCATGATGCAGGCACCCCTGTCTCCTGCTCGGATCGAGTCGATCCTCACAGCAGTCACGAGAGTAAGAGAAGGCCGGTCACTCACTGTAGAGCAGTTCTAGAAACTGTTGGGTCTGATGGCAACTGTGTCCAACGTGATAACTTTTGGCCTGCTGTACATGAGACCCCTACAGTGGTGGCTCAGGACCAAGGGGTTCTCCCCGAGGGGAAGCCCGCTCCGCATGATCAAAGTCATGCGGCGGTGCCTACGTGCCTTAGACATGTGGAGGAAACCTTGGTTCTTGTCCCAGGGCCCGGTGCTCGGAGCTCCTTGTCGCTGCGTAACGCTAGCGACGAACGCATCTCTCACCGGATGGGGAACGGTCATGAGTGGCAACTCAGCCCGCGGTCTGTGGAGCGGCCGCTATCTCACGTGGCACATCAACTGCCTGGAGATGCTGGCTGTGTTTCTGGCATTGAAACACTTTCTCCCGGACCTAAGAGATCACTATGTGTTGGTGCGCACTGACAACACAGCGGTGGTCTCTTACATGAACCACCAGGGAGGTCTGCGTTCGTGCCCCCTTTACAGGCTGGTGCACCAGTCTGCAGTTTACATCCCTGGACATCTCAATATGGGAGCAGACTCCCTGTTGAGGCAGGGGCCGAGGCCCGGGGAATGGAGGCTCCACCCCAACATGGTGAAGCCGATATGGAGAGTGTTTGGCCCTAGCTATTTGTAAGTCTGGCGGCGTGGGCATACTTGTTCCAATAGTGTTTTGACGCAGCTCGAGTTCCTGAAGGGGAACGTCTCTAGGTTACGCATGTAACTATGGTTCCCCGAGGGAACGAGACACTGCGTCTCAGTGCCATACTTCCGGCATCCCTGTGAGCACTTGCTTCATTTCTCAGAAGCTGCCACTGTATCCACTGCACGTGCTTTTAAGCTTCCGGGTCGCTACGTCACCCCGCCCGTGATGTCTCGCCCATCCATTGGACTGATTACACACGTGATTCAGAGCGTGGTCACGCTGAAGGCGTTCCCATAGCGTTTCGACGCAGCATCTCGTTCCCTCGGGGAACCATGGTTACATGCGTAACCTAGAGACGTTTAAATTAAAAAACTAGTATCAATGCTGAATGTTGAATAAATGACAAAAACCTGAAAGAGGACTTTGAAAAATCCAGACACAATTATTTGTTACAATCAAAATACAAAAACACACCACAGTTCTACCAAATTATTTGTTGCTTGACATAAATTACCAAAAGGCTACTACTGGCTGGTAAGCTGCTTATGTTTTCCATTTAGACTACAACATAGTAACTGCCAGAAAATGGACAAAAGACTACATCTAAAATGATGGCATTTGATATGTACATTTTATCATGTACCTTTCCCATTACACACTTGTTTTAGTTGTTAGTTTTTTGGTCATTTTCTTAAGAGAAAATAAAAAAAAAGTATTCATTACTGACTCTTTCTTTCAGGACAGTAAATTAATAAAGACAACAATGCATCAAAAATAAGAACTATGAACAGATGGTTATCTACAGGTAACCGTCCCAGAGGAACCTTCACATTAAAAGAACAATGGGGTACTCCTCACAGACACTGGAGTTTAAGAATGATGTTCATACGATGGATAGTGTAAGCACTATGCTGGTGAATGCTAAAGAAAAAAAATCAAATCAGTAATGTGGTGGAGATGCTTTATAGTGTTGAAAGGGAAAAAAACTACTTGCTACAGCACATAAAATAACGATTTGTCTCAATATTTGGACCACCAACCATCATTTGTGCCATCGGTGTATCTATCTCTGTATTTACACACATGCTTGCTGCACTCAAGCAAGAAGAAAAAAAAGTACCTGAGGTGTGAGAGAGTCAGCAGATGAAGAAGAGCTGAGGTGAAATAAATCTTGAGATACATTATTTATTCATTCATTCATCTTCTGCAACCACTTTATCTTGTTCAGGGTTGCGGTGGAACCTACACCAGGAACAATGGACATGACGCAGGAATACACCTTGGTTGGGATGCCAGTCCATTGCAAGGCACCATACACACACATTCACACACTTGTTCACCTAGGGGTGTAGTCAATCCACTTATCAGTATGTTTTCGAAACTTCACGTAGATATTAACCCAAGCTCAGGATCAAACCAGACACTCTGGAGCTGTGAGGGGTGATGGTACTCGCTGCACCACTGTGCCTCCCATTACACAAAAGTGTCAAATATGTTGTCAAATACATAATAGATAATAAAGCATAAGTTCCATGACTGACAGGTAGCTATCAGTAATACCATAATAATCATAATAATGCCCATTGTTTTGGAAAGGGATGTTCAACAAGCACATCTAGTTGTAATGTTCACGTGTCCACATACTTTTGGCCATATAGGGTACATGCAGGAATATTCTGAGAACTTGAATTTGAAGTAACTATTTTGTATACATCTGAGAATTGCTAATGTAATATCTTTATTAAAGTTAATGAAGCAATATACTCATTGTCTTTCTTATACCTGAATATGAAACATATGCTATGTGTTGTCCACAGGTTTATTACTGGTTGTCAGATGTCCCCTACAGATATGGTGGAAATGACACAAGAACTTGTTTAGCTTGTTTCGGTCTTTACAAATGATGTGAACCACTGAATTTATTATTATTATTATTATTATTATTATTATTATTGTTGTTGTTGTTGTTGTTGTTGTTATTATGATTATTTTACATTCAGAACCAGGGTTTAATTTGTCACTGTGCACTGCATTGAGTCTTTGCTGACATGGATCGATGCCTTTTGTGGCCTGTATGAATACCTCAAGATCGATTTGTTGTGTTTCCATAATATTTTATTCTGGCCTGGTGCTGTTCACAAACGTTGTCACTCATATGTAATTCATGAAACATGAGGCTTCGTAATAAAGCCAAAGTGCATCCACACATGCACAGGCTGCAGGAGCCTTTCATGTCCCTGCAAGATTTACTGACTGTCCATAGAGGCATCTATAAGTATTAAGTACTTGTATCATCCTTAGTGACTGAACTATAGCAGTGGGTATAAATATATTAATTTATTAAATCATTAGTTCAGTCAGTAACCACTTAATCCTGGTCAGGGACGTGGTGAATCCAGAGCCTGTCCTGTGAATCCAGAGCCTGTGAGGTGGGAATACACCCTGAATGGGAAGTCAGTCCATCACAGGGCACCTGTGAGCACACACACATTCACACCTTTGGTGTATAAATACAGAGATAGATAAATAAATATCAGTGTAAGACCTGCTACCACCATTTTTTTTCAGACTCTACACTATAACTTAAGAGTATCAGTTAAATTTTTATTTATCTTATAATAGTTTACTTCTCTTTTTTTTGAGATAACACTGAACCTCAATAGAAAATACATAAAAAAAACCATCACATTTCTGGACATAACGCATTTACCCAATTATCCATATGAATAACATGGTTATCTTTTCCTGGATTTCTTATGTGTACGGTTGCCTTAAATTACTTGGCCACCACATCGACATTCATCCCTATCAGAAAAAAAGAAATAATAAAAAAGGAAAGAATGTTACTAGCACATATCCATTTAAATTGAATGTGGTTGAAGTTAATGGTTTCTAGAAAGGACAGTCTTAGAATAATCAGTGAACCTGAACTAAAGCTCATTGGTCCACTATTCACATTCATAAATTGCAGCCAAAGTAAAATGGCCTATAAATAAAGCTTTCTAGAACCAATGGTGATGCTCAAAGACAATCTAGTGTGATGAGGAGTGCAGAAGGGGTGTGGTTTGATACGTCTCTGATGTGATGTTCTTTCTAGTTTGATCCATGACTCACAGCGGCATATGTATGAATGGGTTTAAGTGTGTGTGTGTGTGTGTGTGTGTGTGTGTGTGTGTGTGTGTGTGTGTGTATATGCGCTCTGTGACTTCATTAAAGGAAGCAGTGACTCAACTCAGGGCTCTAGGGGGCGGAGAAGTCATTTACGATTTCCTTGTTTTCCCCAACCCTTTAATTAGTGTTTGTGTGTGCAGCTGAGTGTATGTATTTTGTTTTTGTTTAGGGATACTGCCCTCCAAAAGCCATAATCACAACTGGATTTACAGATCACTGGCTCTGAAAATGTAACTAACAATGTGTGAGTTGTGCATCCCCCACACCTTTTCTTTACATTGGTGCTACTGGTTAATGACGGCTTCATCTTTATAGAAACATTTGGATCCTCACCCTATCATTCATGTAGGGAACTATTATGGGATGCAGAAATCATAGTGGCACATTTGGCCCTTTGTATAGTGCGTTTCTAACTGAAAACTACACAGTAATCAACATTGTAGCAGTTCTTCTCTGTGCAGTGGGGGCAGGTTTTCCCCATCAGCCTTTTCGACTGAGACAATTGCGTTTTGATTGAGAATTAGTTATCCCTTGAATTATACAGTTGATTCCCACAAGGTGACTATTGTTAAATATTTAGATGTGAAGCAGCTCATAGCTGTAAAGCCGTATTCACAAAGAATCCTATGCCTAAAACTTTAGGACAAAGTAATTAATTGGCTGTTGATGCAAAAATGAAGACTTATTTTTGTCTAGGATTAATTTACAGAGCATTTTAGCACTAAAAGCAGGTTCTAAACCCGTGAAAATGCTTGCAAGTCAACAGTGCAGTCAGATTCATGGGTTTTAAAGACAAGACGCTCTTAAAAACATATTGTGTTGATTGCAGGAGTATTTCAATGATTGTGGAGGAGGAAATCACCTCACCTGATAAATAATGCAATACTACTGGAGACCAAAGTTTACACAACTCCCTAGTACTCAGCCACATGAAAATCACTGCTCCGTATGCTGTAAGAGCTGCAATACATAAACACTAATATTAGTAATTTTAGACCAGTTTAGAGGAGGACTTTCTGGATATAGACTGGTTTTGCTGAACCAGGATTTGTAGCACTACAGCCATCATGCGCTGTGTGAATCTGGTAGAGCTCTCCATTGAGAGTTGCACGTGGACATGTACCATTTCTCTGAGGCATGCTCAGATATAGGCCACCTCTCTGGGTGAGAGTGCTGACTAATGTTTTTGAGTAACGTTACTAAAATACTCCTAACAAACACATGCTTTAGCTTTCTCTCCATTCCAAAAGCAGCAGCTAAGCTTCATAATTAACTTTATAAAGGGACAACTCTATAGGATGAAAAACACACAGAGAAGGTATGGTGTATTCTGGATTACCTACATGAATTTGTGAAAACAGAGCAGCCTACACATAAGCTCCTTATTGAGTCAGCTTAGGCCCTGAGTGAGATGATTACTTGTGAACTGAAATGGAAATAAACACCAGATTAGCTAAACTTCAGGGGAGCTAGCTACTGAGGTAAAAAACAGGGTGAATCCTAAATGGTTTCTCAATAGCCATACATACACTCACTACATAGAATGTAGTGTTAACAAGGTTGGTTTTACTGCTAACAAGGTTGGAAATGCACATGTAACAGGCTTAGTGAATACAGCTAGCTGATATAAACCATATCAAATAAATTCCAAAAACACTACAAAAGCATCCATCATTCTATGATTGCCTTATGTGTTTAAAATGGGTGTGGATTTCAACTCTGGTTCAAATGGAAACTGCATCTTTTCTGTGAGATATGCTTGATGCAAGCTTGATCATGCAAGTTTTCGGGGTTTTTTTTGCCCTGTCATAATTTCTGTTGTTATGCCTTAGCGAAAGATACTTTAGGACCCTGTCATTGGTGTTAATGTTGCTGCATCTATCTTGTTATTCTCTGCTCTCAACAAACCCATTTGCTGTGACTTGGCCTCGCTAACAATTGCAAGTTTTTTTGGGTAAGACACTACTGCTGAGTTTACTTTGATGTGGGTTTGCCAAGGAGCACATTAAGACCACTTGTGGAAACACTTTTGAGGCATAAAAAAAAAGAAATAGGACACCCTACAGGCTTGGATACCTCACAGCCATGCCCAAGCATTTGCCACAAGGCTGCAAGTGCACCATTTAGGAGGGGGCAACGGTGATACTGTTTGTCCTTCTTAAATGGCAGTATAATATCTACTTGAGAGAGAAAGTTCTGCGTACTTTTAGGGGTAAGGCAGCGATGGCTCAGTGGTTAAGGCATTGAGTTGTGAGTTTAAATCCCGGCACTAAGTTCCCACTGTTGGGCAAGGCCCTCCAAAACTCAGTTGTATGCTTTCTCAATGTATTTGTATTACACTTTGGCATCAGCCAAACGAGGTTAGTCAATCTTACTTTGTGGAGTGAAGACCCATATTTTTGAGGTACTCTACAAGCTCATCCCTACCATAATTGCGCATTTTATCAGATTACTACCATCTACATAGGTCACTTTGTAGGTGTACAGTTATTGACTGCAGCCCAATAGATACCATCTGCAATTTGTAAGCCCCACTCTCTTTTTTCCATTAAAGGACAGGGAACACCATAGGACCACCACTAAACAGATGTTATTTGGGTGGTAGATCATTCTTAGCACAGCAGTGACACCGATAATGACTGGCTAAAACGAGCGTCTGTTTAATATTGTTGAAATGTTTAGCTCCTTAAAATTAGTGACAAATGTTTCATATTTATTGGGCCTTCAATTGAATAAACAAATTAGAATTTACCATTTATTTGCATGATATACAGAATATGTTTTGTTCATAATATACAAAATTGTATGTTTGATGCAGGTCACATGACTATGAGTCATTTTCTGGCCATATTCTAGCACTCCAGTTGAGTCTGGACAAGATCAGCCTTGTTTATAGTGTGAATAATTAGCTGCCTGTAATTATTTCTTTGGCCTAGTGCTACACCCTTACTGAGCAAGCAAGGTCTCATCTTAGTTGGAGGTCTAGGTCTAATTCTCTTCGCAACATGTGTTCCTAGGTTTTTTTTTGTTGTTGTTTTTTTAAAGTTTGCTGAATATAGTGAATATTGAGCATGTGAGACCAATTAACCACATCTGATCCATTGATGTTCCTCTTTGAAGCCAGAAAGGTTGCTTGCTTTCATGGTCATCAATAATGATGAGGTTAGAACTACATGTATTCATGAAATTACATTTTACATGAGGTGTGGTCTTCTTTGCCAATGTAATACCTGCAGATGAAATAGAAAGTGAGATAATGTTTCACAAAAACCTCATTTAAAAGTCCTTTTAGCAGAGGTCCTAAATGCAAGCAATTGTACCATGTACCATCCATTACAAACAATGGACCTTTGAATAGATTGAGTGTTTCCCTAGTCTGCTATTGTTTAAACACTTGTTTCAAAATATTGTCTAATCAAAACACTGATTTATACATGTTGGATCTAATTTCTTTCCTAGTACTACACTTCGCCCAAAATGAAAAATGTAACCATCAATACATCTGTTGTAAACATGTCTACTTACCTCTTACAGCTTTGATGCAGTAGCCTCTAAAGCAAGAGTCAGACTTCAGTCCTGGCGAAACTCAGCACAGCAGAATTTATTTTTCTACCTTATTTCACACACCTGATTCTGCACATCAGCTAATTGCTAAGGCCTTCATGGGCTGAATTTGATAGGTTTGAAGAGGGTAAACAGAACTCTGTAGGCCATCCCTGATCTAGGGTGAGATTTTCAGTTTGAATACTCGTTTGAAAACCCCATGATGCATCTTCAAGGTAGAAGGTAGAAGTATATGTTTTTGCTGGCTGCCTTACTAGCTCATGCAAAAGAAAGCCACAGATCAGTGATACAGAAAGCAAATGCTAAGAAGCATATGTAACAGTGGTTTTTCATTATATGTGTTTATAGTTTCCATTATAAAGGTTTTCTCATTATTATATTGTGAACCACAGCTAGAAGGATCTCTTTCTGGATCTGGATCTAAAGACAGGTTAGCCCACTGGGTAAAGGAAATGATTGCGCAAGCAGACTTGAACACTGTCTTCTTTGGTTACCTCCTGGGCGGCAGGAAGACTGTCACTTGCAGACAATTGTGAAGTGGCGATATGGAGCTCCCCATCTTCTTTTGCTAGACTTTACAGACTGAATGCATCAGTCTGCATCAGAATGTTGAGTTTGAGTGATTCTCATCCTCAACTCAAAACCCCACTAGCAGTTGGGTACAAAAGAAAGTAGAACAGAAGGCAATATATGTAAAACCAGATGTATGCATCTCGATACTCAGGTTGTTAAGACGGGCCAGAAGATGAGCATGATGTAGGAGGGACCCTTTATAGGCTACCCACGTAGGGTCACAATCCCAGTCACTTACTGATACTCAGCAAAAAGTCTCAGCTGACTTACAGCCCTCCACCTAGCTATAGAACCAGTTATTCATTCAAGGTTAGGAGATCTGGTCTGATGGATAGTGGGCACAGAGGGCCTGTAAACAGCAGGTGAAACCATGGTCTGGAATGGGGAACACTGGTTGAATAGCTGCAGTCAGAAGGCAAACAGCCATGGAGTTGGCCAATTGTGCATGTTTTTTGGTTACCTTAAAAATCAAATCTTAATACTTAATTAATATGATCATGCCACATATTTCTGCACAATTAAATTAAGTGCATTTTCATAAATAATGCATTCTTATTAGACTTATGAAAGAGAGAATATGCTCAACTGTGCAGAAATCTTTAAAATATTCAAATTAAGTGAGGAAGATATGTAGTCTTGATTGCAACTCTGTGTCTAGGTCTATAAAGAGCTGTCTGATTCTACTGTATAAATCCACTGTTGCATAGGTATGGTCCGACCTAAATAGATTATGCTCTGTCATGAGTTGAAGACATCTTCATCACATGGATAATCTTTAAATAAATATTTTAGTCATATCTGACTAAAATCTGTCCCATTCTGCAATTTTTTTTTCTTACTGAATCTCAGTCCCAATACACACGTCTACTCCATACAACTAAGGTGCTGCATGCATAATTAATGGACATCAGTTGGGGGATCTAGTAAAAAAAAAATCCTAACCTGAATCATGATCTGAAAGAAACACTGGACCACAGATTTGTCCAGATACATAATGGCAAAAATACCCATCATCTTCCAGGCTCTCAGAGAGGTTCAGAATTGAAGATAATGGCTTCATAGTGTGTAAGCCACTATCTTTCAATACACTGATTGCCAGGACTAGGGCAAAGGCGATATGCTGTGTTCCTGGTGGAGTTTCATCATGAAGAATTTTTTGTATATCTGTGACGTGTGTGTTCTCTGTTCTGAGAGGCTGGTGCCAAACTTCTCAGTTAGGGCATCCTTCAGTATCTGTAACAGCAGTCATTTAACACCCCACAATTACATGTGGGACATTTCGGGTTATTTAAGCATCAAGCATTATCTTCATGGAGAAGCTGTCTATGCATCAACTTATTTCATGCATAACTATATTGTTTTAATTTACCGTAAATACTGACGTGCCAGATGACCCTGTTGCATAATCGCTGACACAGTCGCTTCCTGGCCCTGAAATTGACACCCTCACCATCTAGTAATCATAAAATTGCACACATTGTTTCTCTGTCAGTATACATTCCTTTAAGCAAATATTTCTGATGCATCCATCCATCCATAGCTGTGTGACTGGCCAGACATTTTGTAATTGTTTTTGAATGAAGGCAGCTACATCAGTGGCTTGTTTTGTTTTTTCTTCTCCCAAGCTGATGTTTGCTCAAAATTTGTGTGAAGGTGTGATTGCTTATCTTGAGTCTGTATTGTGCAGATCTCGAAGGCAGGGCGCAAGTGCATAAACTCAGTGTGTGTTTTATTGTGGTCATTCCAAGAATCATTATGGTAGTCCATAGCATGGGCCAAACCATAATCAGGCAGGAAAATGCAAGGATAATCCATTTTCTCAAATGTGCTTGAAAACCATCAAAGTTCACCTTTTGTCCTATAGAAAAATGTCTCACTTCATTATTATGAGAAACTACGTCATAATTATGAGAGGGAAGAATGGATGCTATTATGAAATACTTAGTTATAATTATTATGTTTAACTGGTGTAAGCAGGCTTGCTTACGAGTAAAAATGCAAAAATAATATACAGAAAGAGAGAGACATAGAGAGAGAGAGAGAGAGAGAGAGAAAGCAAAAAAGACAAACAAAAAATAGCCCAACCTAGAACCAGACAAAACAATATAGAACTCAGGACCGATTCTGGGCTCGTCTGGGGGCAGGGCTCATAATCACAGTTTTGCTTTCACATTGAAGATTTCCTTCTGAACCATGGATCAATTGTGCAATTCAGTGTGTCACCTTTGTAAACGCAGGTTAGCAAAATGGTAGGCATTAGATTCATGCTTTTGCTTTTTTTTTTTTTTTTTTTTTTTTTTTTTTTTTTTTTTTTTTTTTTTTTTTTTTCCTGTGGTACCAGCATTCACCAAGTGGTGAAGAACAGTGCTTTTTGGATACATGGCATGTCATCATGTGTGAATACCTGCAAATGATCTTGCAAATGAGCTGATCTTGTACAGGAAGACCACAAGCACTCAACACCACAAACGTGAACTAATTACAGTACTCCAGTACTATGAAAGTCTGGTTTTATACAAGAAGTAACATGACAAGTTGAACCAATCACATTACTTGGCATGTGGTCCCGAGCATGGCTTGCTTCCATAACTGATGACTGCACCATGGTCCGATTGAAGTGAACTGCAGACCTCCGTTTTCAAGAGAACCAGACATTGGTTCTCTGGATTGCTCCTGGGCAAATTTATGTTCATCAATTTAAGTCTCTCATATTTTAACCTACCATGCCAGCTAACACTGCTGATTTCCTGATGTAAAGATAGGTGATATATTGTACAAGCATGCACACATAAATACAGACACACACTTAAAAAGTGACTGTCCCTTTTGCATTCCACTGCAAAAATATCACTTTTGTCCCATTTTTTGCACGTCTTGTTGGCTGAGACTGCCACCCATCACCCATTGCCGTTAATGGCTCTTGCATTTGCTCATGCCTGCTGCCAACTCCTTCACTCTTCGTTCCAATGTTCACTCTTCCTGTTCTGGGGACTGAGCTTCTGTTCCTGCCTCGTCCATGTAGCAAAGGATAGCTTACCTTTTTCTTCATAGGGGGCTCCACAACTGTATCTGCAGTTCGCCCTCTGCTGCAACCACTACCTCTCATGTTAGAGCCAGAGTACACAGAAGAACTGCTGCACTGCTGCAGTTGGAGGCAATAGCAGCTCAAATTCAAACTACTCTAGGTTTAACAACTAGCAGCAAAGCACATAAAATAGTTTTCTTATATATGCTAAACCATAGGTTCTCAACTTTGGGAATGTGATCTCACCTGAGAGTGGAGTGGCAAGAGATTTTTACCAACCGCTATTTATAATGTAGTTCTATGCATATAAACTTGATTTATGCCATATGTACAGTAATGACAGTAAAACTCTCAGCTCATTATTATTCAAATTCCATCGGTCTTAATTTGAGCAACTGTTTTACAGTAGATCTCAATACGTTGTCATGTAAACAAATGCCTTTCTAACGGACACTGGCAGTACGCACCAACAACTATTTAAAATAAAAATAATCATATTTTGTGAGGGACGGTTGCAGATTATGGGAGTTTGCCTATAAACATCAGATGGGTGATATTTCATTCTGTATCCTACTGTCTGGGGTCCGTTAAAACATTCTGTGACAGAGTGCAGAAGTGAAAATCTCATTGAATTAATAAACCTTATGTGGTCATATACAGTTGTAATGCATATTTATAATATTTACAAATATATGCACATTATATTTTCACTAAATACAAAAAAGAGCAAAAAAAAAGCACGGAAATTTACGCTCATGAAAATATTACACAAAATGGGGGTGGTGAAAATTTTGAGCCCTTAAAATGGGGTCACTGGTCAAGACAAACAGTAGTTTATGTAGGAATTCCACTTTGAAATTCCTACTATTTGAAACACCCTGAGCCCTAGCAGAAAGCAATGTGTAACTGAAGCAATTGTAGTTTCATTGGATAGGCTATATCCAGTCAAACTGTGTACACAGTCATACCAGTTGTTAGCTAACGTCCAATCAGGGTAAAGTATTGAAGAATGGGTATTTGTCTACTAAAACCCTAATGCAGCAAATCAAATATATTTGATCACTCTTTATTCTTAAAAAAAACCCCAAAAACTTGTATTTGAAATTTTAATGAAATGTTCACAATAGTTCTAGCCAGTTCTGTTCACTGTGTCTACAGTCATTACACAAAACCTGGGTCATCTGAGCTCAGAAAGTATTGTGGTGGCCCCTAATGTTTTGACATGGATCCCCCCAAGAGAAAATAGTCAGAGAAATGCAACAACAGTATGTTGTTCTAGCATCAGTACTGGAACTCGGAGGCAAAATGTGCAGTGCAGCAGTACTTCAAGACCATAAATGGGAAACAGGTATAAATTATACAGTAGGTTGTACTGCAGTTCATGTTTCCTCTATGATTGAAATGAAACATAAGTATGATTGATTTCACATCTGGTCCTTTTCATTTTCATTTATAAAGCAACTTTCCAAGGCCCCAAAGTAAAACAAATAACCCAAGACAAATATAATACATTACCACGCCTATGCACAGGAATTCATATCCTGAGATTACTGCACCACTGTTTGTATTGCAAATGATTGCAAATTATTCCTTGCAACACATTATTCTTTGAAAAATGCAGTATATGTGTCGCATATACTTAATATTAGTAGTGGACATTATAAATAAAACATTGCAGATGCAACTGGTTAATGAAAAACCAAAATGATGTGTTTATTATTATTTGCCAGAGTATAAAACTTTGCATCTAGATTGCACGTAGCTCAGGATACTGTCTGTGTGGAGTTTCGCATGTTGTCTTACATGGGTTTCCTCTGGGTTCTTTAGGTTCCACCTCCCAAAAACATGCTGGAACTCGATTGGCTACTCTAAATTGCCCCTAGGTGTGGATGTGTGAATGTGTTTCCAAGGTGCCCTGTAATGGACTGGCGTCTCATCCAGGATATACTGCACTTCTGCTTCATGACCAGGATTCCCAGGATAGGCTCCGGATTCACCGCAAGTCTGACCATAATAAAGTGGTTACTGAATATGAGTGAATGAATGAACTCCTGCAGAAATGCGGTTTCTCTTTAAACACACCATGCATTAAAAAACATCCATGCAGTAGTGGACGCTTCAGTATGTATTCAGTACTGTCAAGCCCCTAGCCACTTGTGAAATGACTCATACTGTGTTACAGCAGGGAAAACATAAAAATAGTGTCAGAACAATATTAAAAATTTGTTACTGATACCAACTACACAGATCTAAAAATTCAAGAAATCGATCATATCAATGGTTATCATTTTATATTCTCAGAAATTAAGCATCGTATGATTGTCAAATTTCTCAAACATAAATAAACAGCAGAAAAAGCTATATAAAATTTTCAAAATGTTCATTCCTGAAGGGTTCTGCTTGGTACCCTCTATGAAAGAAACACAGTGTGTAAAGGTTTCCCCAGAGGAACGACCCAAAAGAACCTTTCAGGTTATTGACCACTTTTAAAGTTCCAATATAAATACTTATGTTAATAAATGGCTTTATGGAAAGAGTAGGAGTAGTAGGTGTGTTCCCTGGCAGGGGACCCAGGGACTGGAGTTAAGAATGCCTGCTTTAGGAATTTAGAACATTTATTGATATACGTTTATATCATATATAGATTTTTTTAAATGTAACTTCAAATCCAAGGAATGATGCTGGACTCTTAAACAAAAGCTAATTTAAAGTATGTCAACTAAGCTTTCTGAATGGTGCAACTGTCTAGCATTTTGCACTGTTATGGAGAGCTTGCAAGTTAAAATCCTGATGATTCCATTCATTCATTCATTCATTCATTCATTCATTCATTCATTCATTCATCTTCAGTAGCTGCTGTATCCTGGTCAGGATCACAGTGAATCTTGAGCCTGTCATGGGAACACTGATCACGGGAATACATCTTGGATGGTTTGCCAGTCCATCACAGGGCACCATGCACACACGTTCACACTTAATGGCTATTTAGTATAGCCAATCCAACTACGTGGGTAGGAGAAAACCGGAGAGCCAGGAGGAACCACACATGGACACAGAGAGAACCCGAGAAAGTCCAGGATCAAACTGGGGACCCTGGAACTATGAGATAGCCGTACCGTACACCTTCTAATTGAATTGTATTCACACACAGACAAAAATAAATATCCCCATGTTCAATCACTTCAATCCAATCACTTCAGTTATCCATGATTGGAAATGCATAACACACGAAACATGGAAACTGTGAGGAGGAAATCACGACACCAGACACGGGGAGCATCTTTCATTTATACCACTATAACATACAATTTAATGGCATTAATATACAGCATGTCAAATGTCCTAATCACAGTATAGCCGTACACCATGACGCACATACTTGCAATAATTGTGTTGACATTGTGTGGGGCTGATTGAGGAAACAGCCACAACTGATCCACCAGTTGGATCCAGTCTTGGCTTCCTCCCAACGATTCAGCCATTTTCAGTTCCGTTTTGTCCTCCCGAGACATTTGTTCCTTTCCTCTGCTCCATCTTCCTCTGTGCCTTGTTTGGGAGGATAAACGGAGCTGCCACCACAGACGATACGCTCGCGCATAACTGGGATTTAATTACCGGTTCCTCATGCTCTGCCAAAACCAGATATTTGCTAAATCTGATGCCAGTTATAGCAGGGAAGAGAACATGTAAGTTCAGGCAGAAATCTATTGGCCTACCACAGATATTCATTTTTATAAGCATGTTGAGCATTTCTATTAAAGCTTATAACCCAATATTATAATGTCGATATTATTGGAAAAAGAGCCATGCTATACTGAGCACTCTTAAGAATCCACTTAACTAAGGCTTTAGGTAGAGAAATGATAAAGTCTGTCACAGTTATTGCATAATTGCTTAATAACAGTTATGTATGCGTATCAGGATTATTTGAAAATATTGTAATCAATTGCTAGATTTCAAACCCACAGGGTTCCATATAATATATGTAGCCAGCAAACACAATGGTGATTCTCAGTATATTTCTTGAAATAATCAAACAGTTTCTGAATCATATTTTAATAATTATTCTCAGTAAACAGCTTTGATTTACATGCTATTTGCAACTATATATTTTTCCATGGAACACAGTACATTTTAAGGAAGTTATAAAGAAGTCACTCTAGCCAAAACTTTTCGTATATGACAAGATTTAGTATATTAATACAAAATTCATTCATTCATTCATTCATTCATTCATCTTCAGTAACTGCTTTATCCTGGTCAGGGTCATGGTGGATCCTAAAATGATTTCTTTACATACTTTTTAAAAATTATAATTCATTATTTATTATCCAAATATTGCATTTCAGTAATAAGGTTCAGATTTTCAATGTATTATTTGTTCCATGTCTTTTTACAGTCTGAAAGGCATAAGGAAATGTAATGATCCTGGTTGATCAATGATGTATGTGCATTATTACACTAGCATTATCATTATATAATAAAGGGGGCATAACGTCATCAGAAATGACATATCACACTGGTGTAAAAGACAATAAAAAGGCTTAGTAATGTTTAGACTTCATTTGAATCATTCCTCAGAAGTAGTACTAGAAACAGTCCACTGCTCACAACTGTGTTTCATTTTGAATCTTTTTTTTTAAAAAAAACAACTTTTTTCAGCCACTCGTTCTTGAGATATTGCGCTAATGAGAGTCCTGGATAAATACATGGATGGATGTATAAAAAGTAAAGTATGATCTGTTGTTAGAGTTGGCAAATTGCGAGGGTACAAGTGGAATAAAACACTTATGCACATACCGCACATTATTCATGTAACAGTACATCCTGAAATATTTTGTTCCTTACACAGTATGCATTATTGTTTGAATGAAATGTATGCCTTTTTGTAAAATAAGCCAAATAGGGCTTGAAAGGCATTCAGACACATGTGCTGTCTACATTTTTTGAGGATTTTAGAGACAGCTTTGACTCAGGTTTAAATAATATAGGTCAGCTGAGTAAAATGTTGCATTAGTTTTTTTTTAAATCAAATTTCTTGATAGTGTGACTTTTTTTTTTACACTAGACTCAGAAAAAATGGGTTTTGGCAGGGTTCTCCGGATGGGTAACAGTTCTACTTGGCTCTGTGGCTTCTACCTTGTTGCAGGATTGTACATAGAAGCTTGAAGGGTTCTCCCAGCAGGATAACCTGAACAGCACTTTCCATTATCAGATGGAACCTTTAGAGCATATATTGGATCTTACTGTACTACCTCAATAAGAGAATTAATTGAGTAAACATAATCTGATTCATTTAGATTTATAACCTCTGAGCTGAATTATAATCAAATGTAAATTCCTTGATTGTGTTTCTCTGTGTTAACATAAGGGTTAATGTAAACTGAATATAATTACTATAACAGGCAGTAAGCAGCAATCCAGAATGAATGGAGATGTTTCTTTGATGAGAAACCCGGAACATAATTGCAAAAATTGGCTAAATTTAGCTAAATAGTGTCAGTGTTATTTCATTATTTTTGGTTCTATGATCATTAATAATAACTGAACAGCTATTTTGTTTAATTTTCCTTCTAAAGAGCACTTCGGTCACTCCTTTTCAGCAAATAAACATTTCAACAAAGTGCTGCTGTACTACTTGTCTGTCATGTTTGTGTGCACAGGAAGTCCATACAACAGTAATCTATAAAAGCACAGGAAGTGAAGTGCTAGCTTGATGGAGTAAGATATAAGCCCAGGAGACAGAGGATGGCAGAGGTGGCTGATGTTTGCAAAGGGATTTTTTTCTTCATGTATCAACACTGCTTCAAAAGCGAATTAGATTTATTATTTTTTTTATCATCTGGGTTTTCTCGGTTACGCCGCCTCCTCAGAGCCTGCTGCATATTCATAAAAATTTCATCATCAGCCTGAATGGCCTACAGCATCTTTAGTCTGACTTGCTTCTCTCATTCTCTTCCACTGTTTTTGAGAGCTTGGCTCTTTGCTGGCGAAGCTCAGATTAACTTTTGTCGTCTTTTCTGGTTTATGTAGTTGTAGGGTTTTATCATGCGTGCCATTGTAGAGTCTGGAATTTCCAGTGTACCCATAAGTAAATAATAGGATTATTTTAAAATGGGTTAATCAGACAAAGATACAGACAAAAATGCTCATTGATGAGTCTTCTGCCCCTTCAGTCACCTCAAACAAATCGTGTCACTCATGTTTTCCATTAATATATCAACTTCTAGACACACCCAAGACTCACAATGGATCAATCAATCTTTTCTAAACCTGTAATTTTCAAATCTGGCTTGCGTAAAAAAGTTAATCTGAGTCTGTTTCTTTCCATTAGAGTGAATGTGTGAAATGGGTTTTCGCGGAAAGTGGTACATGGAAGTGAGTGGGCCTCCAGGGTGGCCAGTTACACTTAAAGGGTAGGTGCTGCTTATTAAACAGTTAAGTACATAGTGATTGCACTGCAGACTAGACTGAAAAATCAGTTTTTGTTTGATATTCATTTAACAATGTGATTATTAAACAAAAGTCTTTTAATCACAAAACTGAAATCCTGAAATCTAAACTTTTTTTTTTTTAATTAGATATCAGATGAAAAAAAAAAAATCAGATAACCTCTTTATTTACAACTGCAGTGCCAGATTTTAGAAACTGATTATGTATGACATATAACACCGGGACATGAGCTGAAACAGATCATGTTTCTGTGCTGTTTCAGGTCACTGTAAAATCTGTTAAAAAAATCCACCAATACCTACTGTTTTTGTGTTATTTCCCCTTTTGCAGTCTCTGATCACAAGTTTAAGTCTCCATGTTAAAAAGTCTTCATGCTGCATTTGAGTAATATTGGATGTCATGCCAAGTAATAACTATGTGTTATGTGCTGGGAAGATGGGTAATAAAAAGCATTCTTATTGAAATGGTGCACAAATGAAGATTTATAGGACAAAATGCACAGAAATTCTAATAGTGAGGGAGATTTTATTAGATTATACAGCATGTGCATGAAGTTATAAGAAAAACCATGGCTGCTCTAGCGCTTCATAACTTAGAAACAGTACAAGTTGCCACAAATGTTTACGAAAGCATAGTTTTGGAGTTTTGGACTCCAATAAAAGGACTATGATCATTAAAAATTATATGAATATTGGCATAATTGTAAAATATGGATGTTTTACTGGGAGCTTTAGAGGTTTGCAAGCTGATTTTTTTAGTCTTTGTCCTTATACAGTTTACTTCCAGTCTCAGTTTGATTAAATAAGGCATTAGAGGAGAAAGTAAGAAATGAAGGAATTATTTTAAACCGTTTCAGTGTCATAAATACAGCAGAAAATTCACAGACTTTTAGCAGTCAACTATTAATTAATCATGGATCAGTGTGTCTTAAATTTTTAATAATTGCTGGATTCTTCAAATGATGAATTGTTGCCCACTGCTCTTTGACAGAGAGTGTGTATACTTCCGGTTCCCTCTGGATATGAGGAAGAGACACAGAGAAAGAGACAGAGAGAGTGGAGGCTTAGCAATTTGCACATGAACTCATTGCTGGAAGAAGGCTCTCGAGGGAAACAACGGCTCTGAGCATGCCTGGGACATTCTCTCTCTCTCTCGCTCACTCTCATATACTCACAAACACACTCACACACGTACAAACACACAGACACACGTGCGTGAGCGAGAAGGGGAAACTATTGGCTCTGCTTTTCAATCTAAATGCAAATGCATGGAACGGAAGCTCATGAACAAAAGAGGAGATACAACAAAGGGAAGGAAAACAAAAGGGCAAGATTAGAAAACACCTGTATCATGTATGTTCAAGTGCTTGCATGCGAGTGTATATGTGGGTATGAAAGTAATTTAAACATGAGGTTTGAATATGTCTGGCAATATTATGTCAGGCTTAGCTGTTCCATGGCAAAGCACCTGCGAGCTCATGGAATGTGACAATTTTTTTTCCGTAATGAGATGGTCGGTGTGATGTGTAGGCGTTTCTGCGCGCGTGATTAGCCACAGCCATGGTGATGAGGTAATCTACAGTCAGCATGACCATCACCAGGACTGTGAAGTGTATAATGATGCTTTTACATCATTACACACATAAACTGCAATGATAAGTATAGAAAATGGCTACGGCTTTGCTTGACAGTCTTATTACTGAATGAAAAGTCATCATTACTGGTTTTGCTCCATTAATGATTTTATTTATATCATGAAGTTCACCCCCAACAGGGAACCCCTGTTGAGCGTAGCCATTAGACTAGTAGTTTAGTAAACAGAAAACCAGTCTTATGTTTTTTCGAATCCTAATTAGCATGAGGAAAGATATAATGAATCTGAATGTTAATGGAATATTGTTCTTAGAATGTTAGAAAGAAGTGAACAATGCCATTATTTTCCATGCATTTCACAAGTCTATTTATCAAATGCAGTAATATTGTAATATTATAAGATTACTGCATTTGATAAATAGACTTGTGAAATATTGTAATAATGTTTTCTCACACCAAGCAGCAACAGAATTTAGTGGTTCTGTCAGAAACACATCATGTCATGTGGTCACTTTGTTAATGTCACTGCAAGTACTGTCTTCATTCTGTGACTCTCGATACTAAACCAAACTAAATGCAAATAAGTTGACTCTTAGTATAATATGCATTATATTGCCAAATATATGTGGACCATCTCACCCATATGTACTTTTTGAACATCCCAGTCCAGATTTAGTTCCTCCTTTGCTGTAATAATAACCTCCACTCTTCTGGGAAGGCTTTCCACTAGATTTTGGAGCATGGCTGTGGGAATTTGCTCATTCAGTCACAAGAGCATTAGTGAGATCAGGCACTGATGCAGGATGAGGAGGCCTGGGGTGCAGTCAGTGTTCCAGTTCATCCCAAAGGTGTTCAGTGGAGTTGAGGTCAGGGATCTGTACAGGTCACTCGAGTTCTTCCGGTCCAACTTTGGCAAACCCTGTCGTCATGAACCTCGCTTTGTGCAGTAGGGACACTTTCATGCTGGAACAGGTTTTGGTCCATTATCTTACAGTGAAGGGGAATTATTAATGCCACAGCATACAAAGACATTCTATACAGTTGTGTTACAATTGTGTATGCTTCCAACTTTGTGGCAACAGTTTGGGGAAGACTCACATACTATATGGGTGTGATGGTCAGGTGTCCTCATACTTTTGGCCATACAGTGTACTTAATAGGCAAGTTATTTGAGAATAGATTAAGAACATATACTAGGGATAAATCATGATTAGACCAAATATAGATGAAATCAAATCCAGAAGATTCAGAGCAAAACTGCAGTGGCTTATAGAGATACAAGAGCTAACAGACAAGGATGAATGATTAGCAAAAGGTCATGATTAAGCCACCTGACTAGAGAAACTAGGATAGCGAAGGCAAGGATCTAACATAAAAGATGATAAATATAAACATGGCAAGATCTAAGTATTAAAAGGAGCCAGATATAAACCAAGATAGGGTATAGGTATAGGAAACAAATACATACGATAACACTAATTAAGCATGTAACTGTTGTTATAACTCCTTTTGTTCTCGACCAACACTTGTCGTATTTTTGCAATAGCATTTTTCCTTCCAGAGTACTAATAACAAAGTGGTGACCATGACCCCATGTAGGTAGCCTATGAAAGGTCCCCACTATGTCATATGACAAGTTCTTTCACATTCTTATCTTATCAAGGAGTTAAGGAAGTGAATTAAAAAACAAGGTGGCAGTTGAGCGCTTGTAATATATAGAAATAAACTCACAGAGTTAGATGAGAGGAAAGGAAGTTATCCCCAACATTGAAGGACAGAATAAATGTAGTCACAGCCTACTAAGTGGATAGCTCCATGTGGTGTTCCCACATGTGTACATGGCTAGATGAAAGGAAAGATGGATATATAACAGTAGTTTTTATTGTAAATACTGCCTCATATGTCACTGCATACCCTTCTTGGAAGGTCACAGCATGCATATACACCTGTACAAGAAGGTATTCATTTGATTGTCTAGGCTGTCCTTTATATGCAGTCTGTGATTGATGCACCAATGAGAGACAGTGTTAATATACACCATACACACCAATATACACCAGCTGCAAAGTACTAATCAGCAAAAAGAAGCTATAGTGACAAACATAAGCTTGTAGACCAGCTGAATAATAACAGCAAAGACTACTTACACTCTCAGAAATAAAGCTAGGGACGTACCTTCAAGGGTACACCTTTTATGCAATTAGTGTGTTCATGCGGTGTAAATTGAATTAGCTTTTAGAGTAAAGCTTTATAGGTAGAACAATGGTAATGTACCTTAAATTGTTTTTAAAGGTATACTATATTTATGTTTAAAGTTGGACGATACACACTAAAGGTATAAAAGATGTACCCGTGATGGTAGCATGACAGCAACAAGGAAAAAGTACAATTTGGTACCTATATTTCTGAGCATGTAGGAAGACCATCATTAGCTTTTAGATTAAAAACCAGCAAAGACTAACTAGGGTGACCATCATAAACTGGTAAACAGCTAAACCCTCCAGTTACTAACCAGTAAAACCAGTTGGAGTGAATATCATAAACTGGTAAACCAGCTAAACCATTGAACGTGAACAGAAAGATACCATAATCTCGTCAACCAGCCTAAAATCCTTTATCAGGCCAAGTTTAAAATTTTTTTTTTTTTTTTTTTTTTTTTTTTAGTGTGGGTTGTACGCTGTAGGGAGTAAAAGAAGACATACTGACTTTGTCAAGAAGACATGCATAACTTTAAATGATAGCTTCAGATGGCTAAGGAAAGACAGGACAGTACTGAAACATACACCATTCCTTTATTCTTGGTGCATTTATATGTAAGGAGAGCTGCTGACAGCACACATAAGTGCTTGCCAAATTAGCAACCTATTAATTGTCACCAATTAAATGCTGAAATGCAGGAGTTGTTTACAGAGAAAGGGTGGAGCTACAAATTGAGGTATTAAGCATCAGTGCAAAACAGCATTTTGATTTTATCTTATTAGAAACCCTTGAAGAATGCTTGTCTCAGCTGTTTCATGTGGTTGATATTATGCATAAGCCATACACTAAAGAAACTGTTGATATTATGCTAACAGGTAGTGGGCTATCAGCTGTGTTTAGCACTAGCTAGCCCCCAGTGAGTCTACAGATGCCAAGCAAGTAAGCAATGCCAGCTTAAAACCATGATGTATGAATTTTTTTTTTTATGTTTAAGCAACGAATTTGTAAAAAATTTTCTTCGCTATTCCTAATAAGCCTAATAATTCTATTAGGCTAATTGGAACTCAGTGTGGTATGGAAACCAATGTAAAATTCATTCAGTCCCAAAATGTGGCATGGTCTAAAAATGGGTTTCATTAATGCCTATTAATATCATGGCCATAACTAGTTAGGTCCAAACCTCTGTAGTTTCAGAAGGTTTAAATTTTTGCCTCCCATGTAGCATCTCCGGTTGTCACATTCAATATAGAAACCGTGACATCCTGATAATGGGGTGGCAGAATGGACTCTACTGTGCGTAAAAAACACTCCTCAATCATCGGTGATGACTGTTTCTCAGCTGACCTCAGAACAGGTATGGAGGATACTGTAGGTTTGCCCACAGACTTAATCAGCCATTATGTTTAGTTCTCATGAGTTGCTACACTACTAGACTTCTGCTTGTTCAGAGATATGTGATGTTTGAGCTTATTTGAGAGAATATCATACAGTAGAAATGTGATTGTTGTAATTGAGGGTAATTGGTGGATTATAAACTGCAAACTACTTGAAATGTTGCTAGCCAAGTCAGCTTGCTGGTTACATTAACATTAGCTATACACATGGCAGCTACGCTAGCTGATGGACCCTGTGTTAGCCGCAGGCTACATGGCCTTTTTGCCTTTTTAAATAATCACTGAATAGAAGTGGGACAGCTACAGTATCAGTATGAGTGTTACAGTATCTTTGCAAGGCTGTTGTAGTCAAATTTTAAAGGGTAAATAGTGTAATTAAAACTATCCAAATATGATACATTAATATAACAAGTGTGAACACCAGTTCCCTGCATGTAACATGAGTTACGGTGAACTGATTCTCATAGACGAGCCAATATATTTGGGACTTATTAACCTATAAGCCTGCCTCGCTCAAGCACATTTGTGGCTTGAATAGGATATTGCCAGCAAACCTTGACAGACCCAAATATTAAACCCAATATCGATTGTCAGCCCTGTGTGTATACATTGACTATTGTATGAAAGGCAAGAAGCCACAGCCTTTAAAGATCTGACATTTTTCATTATCTTTTTTCCTCTGACCCAAACACTGAATGGCAATATTTTGGACTTAAAGGATTGGGAAACAAAAGCTGTCTGTCTCCTGTATGGCCTTTCACCTTTTTTTTTTTCTGTACTAGTCAGACAGTTGCAGTGAAAAGCCATAAGTACCATGGAGTCCACTTGAGTCCAATTAATGAGGGTAGGCTGGTGGAGTGACTTTAAGGACTTCAGCGTGAAATGCTAATGTCGCTAATAATGACTGAAAGCCAGTAAACCCTGCCAGTTAGCATTATGCTAATGCGTATCATGATGTGTATCTGCATTCACTTTTTTGGGGTAAAATATACTGTATTATTATCTTAATTAGCATCTGTGTTACCTGTATTTTGGGGTAAATATGCACAACTTTTGAATATTATTTACAACAAATACCCATCTACTATATATTATTAGTTATGTTTTTAAAGGATAGCTTAATGACAAGCTAATTTATATCAGCATTAGCATTTTTGAGTGAATTCTATGTATAGGTTTTGTCTCTGGTTTTAGTGTTATTGGGCTATATTAGCACAACATGTAGCTTTGTATTTTTCTTGTCAAGTTGTAAAATATGGGTTAAGTCAACATTATGTCATTGTGAGTTATTGTTAAGTGCATGATCTTTTCTCTGAGCAAAGATATTGTCACGTGATATAAAATATTATATATTAATACTATGTTAATATTTGTATATGATGGAAAGCCAATAGATAAACATTTATTTTCCTTTTAAAATACATCATAGCTTAATTATTTGAATGTAACTCATTTTCAAATTATGATGTGTCTACTGAGATTTCATTTGTGAAGACACTGCAAAAGTCCTGCTTTTTCAATAGTGCTATGTGTCATGAACATACAGTGCAAACAGGCAATTTATAACGAACTCTTCTGTATGCGTATGACTAAACCCATCATCCCTGCAGAAGCAAATTTATATCGAGGCTGTGAAAGTCTCTAAACAACTCAGTGCATCTACTGTCTGCCACAATGGCTTTGCCTATAATGCTATAAATATCGACCGAATATCCCAGCACTGTTTGCATTTGAGGCTTGCTGGCCAGAACGTTGATCTCTGACAGTGCTGTTTTCAGTAATGAAAGTTCATGATCAAAGCTTGGAGCAACAGTTGCGCCCTTGTGAAAGCTGCACATTTTCATCCTGCTTTGTTTGAACAAAAATCCACTTAAATGTACCACTGACTGTGTGCCTGCAACAGCTCTTTTACCCTTGACAAATATTTGACAGCATTATGTAACTCTAAAAATGCAATTAGAATTTAGATTAATACAGCATTATTCAAACTGTTGAATATTCCGCAGACATGAGGAGCGAGATAGACAGATAGAGTGGGGAATATTACGATCTTCTTGGCTTAAGTGATGGTGTTGAAACAAGGGAGGGGAGGCTGCTTTGATCTTCCGTATTAATTACGGCCTAATTGAGGGAATTCTCTGTTGCACACCTCTCCAAGCTCTTTGAAGCCCGCCACCATTCGGTTCCTTGTATTCTTGCCATCCCGTCCTCCCTCTAGTCCCCCATCCGCCCCACCCCAACCCACCCCCCCACACCTTGGCAGGTCCAACAACAAGATGCCCTTCTACTTCAACCGATAATGACACAAGAAAAAAAAAATCTGCTGGTCGTGACATTTTGCCAACCTCTGCGACCTTCTGACATGTGGGTGCTCATGTGGAGTAGGCATAGGCACTCGCTCACTAACAATCACTACTTTGAGAGCCTAAACTTGAAAACTCGAGACACTGAATATGCAGAAGGAGGAAAGGGGTGTGCGTATTAGCAGGCGAGTTTTGGATATCATCCAGAACTGACAAGTGAGTGTGTAGTGCAGTGCCTGCTGCTCGCTCGCTCCCATCTGGACAGGCGACGAGCAAGTGTGATCAACATGTGGCTCTGAGGAGGAAAGGGAAGAGAAAAATGGGCATGTTCAAACAACAGAGGCGTATGATCAAATTATTTGAAGTGAAAATGTAGGTAAGCTTTTGTCAATTTAGATTTCGGTGACTCTGATGAACTGGAGGATTTCATCAGATTACACCAGATTTTCATTCTCCTATTTTTAGTTTATGGCAGCATTGTGGCACAGAGGATGGTGTTGCCGCCTCAAAGCTCCAGCGTCCCTGGTTCGATCCTGAGCTTGGCTTACTGCCTGCATGGAGCTTCGCATGTGCTCCCCTCTGTTTTTCCCCGCAGAGTTTCCTCTGTGTTCTCTGGTTTCTTCCCCCCTCCAAAAACAGTCAGTGGCTGAGTGTGTATTCCTGCCTCGCAGCCAGTGTTCCCGGGTATGGCTGTAGATCCACCATACCCTACGCAAGATAAAGTGGGTTCTGAAGATGAATGAATTAATATATATATGTTTTAGTCAACAATAGACATGATCACAACGCAGCTTTACAGTAACCCAGGAGTAAATCTAGATCCATAATGAACAAGACAGAAATGACACTGGGAACAAACATACTTCCTAAAACAGAATAAGGAGAAGAAGTGAATCTTATCCTCTCCTGGGGGACAAAAGATTATCTGATTAATTACCTAAACAAATTCTCATTAGTGTTGCAGTTTATTGTTTCTGATTAGCCGAGTCATATTTCTGCATAAACTATTTGCATTTGGTGATTACAGAGTTTAGACGTGTGTTTGGAGGTCGGAGACTGTGAAAAAGAAAGGAGCCTTGATCTGTTAGCCAAAAATCATTATCCATTAGCCAGAGGCCTTAGAACACAGAGAACATCTCATTTCCTCATAAAATCAGTAGTTCAGCCTTAAATAATATTATGCTCTCACCCACCCTGTAGTTGATAGTTGTCTTAATCCCAATTGCTCTCCAACATGGCATCTGTCCCCGGTGCATGCACTCGCTGCCTCACAATTACAGTCATGCTGCAAAAACTCAAGGTTTCTTAATCTAATCATGTTTCGTAATAATGTGGCAAGTCTTTTTTTCATGTAATTAGTTACCATTGATGCATTGTAATGATTCTCGGAAGCAGTCTAATTAGATTTGAATCATTAATGAGAAACTTATGGTTAATGAAGTTTCATTGAGCATGTGAGATATGTTCACACACACACACACACACACACACACACACACACACACACACACACACACACACGTGCACACACACTCACACACACACACACACACACACACACTGGCTTAGATATCTAAGAGAAACTATCAAACTTGGCTAATCTTGTAAAGGATGGTCTACGTCCTTATTATATCATTCTTTTACAGATGTGTGATGTGAGATTCTTTTACAGATGTGTGTGTGTGTGTGTGTGTGTGTGTGTGTGTGTGTGTCTTCCCTATGTTAAATTGAAAACCAGTAAATACAAGAGTGTTGTTGGCAGAACCCCAGAGTTCTCTTTGCACATAATTTCTCCCTAACTATCCATCTGTCACCAGACTGCAGTCTTGCTACTCCTGAATGTGTTGAAACATCTTTAGACATCAGTGATGGCATGTCTTTTATTGATCAGTGATAGATTTTGTGTGTGTGTGTGTGTGTGTGTGTGTGTGTGTGTGTGTTATTTCTTATGTCACATTCGTAGTACTTCTGACTCCTTCTCTCCTATATTTCAAGGAAAAGAAACCCAGCCAACTTTATTCTTAAATAATGTTGTTCGTAAATAAAGGTATAACTCACCAGAAAGGTGTTAGTGCGCCATCCAGGACATCCACGGCACCGATTTCTTAGAAATCCAGCAACAATGAGTCAGGAACCAAGAGACTGTTCGTTCTTACACGCTTGAAGAATCTTCAGATCTGTATAACTGCAGAAAGGTTTCATCAGCTCAAATCTACAGGCCTAGTATATGTAGGAGAAAAGGAGGAGGGAGGAGGAAATAAAAGGAATGATTTCTAATGTTGCCTGGGTCTGGGAGTGCTATCATCTCTGACCTTGGTGTATTCACTCACACTGACACACCATAGCAAAACACAAGAAATGAGAAGTACAGGATCTTCAGAAAAAAAAGTTTATGAGTTCTTAATCAACCTATACCATAGATGTGTTTGATAGAAAGTATTTGCAGAATCACATTTAACATTAGTTAGAAATTTAGAGATAAACATAAATGAACATAAACTTAACCAATAATCATGGAGTCAGAGGAAAATAATTAAAAGCAAATTATTAAAGCAAATATTTTCATATGACACACTATGGACAACTGACGTACTAAATAGGTCAAGGGAGTATACACAAGTTCTTGCATACAGCATTTCTGTTTGACAGTTTTATGCTAACACTCATTCATTTTCAGTAACTGCTTTATCCTAGTCAGGGTCGTGGTGGATCCAGAGGCTTTCCCGGGAATGCTGGGTGCAGGGTGGGAATACACCCTGGATGTGATGCCAGTCCAAACACACACACACACACACACACACACACACACACACACACACACACACACACACACACACACAAACAAATACTCATTCACACCTAAGGGCAATTTAGAGTAGCCAAACCACCTACTGGCATGTTTTTGGACAGTGTGAGGAAAGTGGAGAACCTGGAGGAAACCCATGCAGACATGTGGAGCTCAGAATCAAACTGGGCACCCTAGATGCTAACAGAGAGAGAGAGAGAGAGAGAGAGAGAAAGACACACACACACACACACACACACACACGGTTCACTAATATTCTCCTTGCCCACAGGTCAGTTTAATTTGCATTATCAACCATGGTCATGCTTGTTAAGTGTTACCCAACTGTGTTCCTCAGTAGCCCTGAATCTCTGTCTCTCTCTTTCTTTTTCTCTTCATACCTGATTTATGCTATGGACATCATGCATGATGGTCCTCCGAGCCAAAAGAAATGCCTCTGTAACCTCTGACCTCAGCTTTGGGCGCAGCGGTCACAGGAGAACATACAGTCGATAATTACATTGCTCTCTGGCATTACTCTGCCTCATTTGCACTCTGAATCCCAGAGGGCACTACATGAGGATTGAACCTTTTGACCTGGGTCTACCACTGGGTATGATGTTTGAAGGATTTGAGTTTATTTGTAGCTCTGGAACTTGCAGACCTTTTCATGACTTAGTTATGCAGTAGTCTGTGTGTTCCTTGACTTGTGAAAGCACAGCCATGTCATTATTTACTCAAGTATTCTAGTCTTTACCTTCGACTTGTGTAATATTAGAGTCTTTATTAGCCATTGTATTGCTCCATACATCACTTAAAATGTGGGTGACTCCATGATTTGGGTGTCATGTGTGTCCCGCTGAAATTATATTTACAAATGTATGTAAGGTAAAATGTAAAATGCAAAAAGATAAAATATCAAACATATCAAAAGTGTCCTTCACAACATCCATGCATACTTCAGACAAATAACTTAAAACATGAATAAAAACCTTCATACACAAAACCTTCACATCTACTGCACTTTGAAAACAGTGTTTTTGCCTGCCCCGGTCCACTATGACAACACTTTATAATCATTAAAATGCTTAAAAAGATCTTTTTACTTTTGCATTAATGTATGAATCCATTTAACGTCTCAAGCTTGAAACATCCTTCTCCATTAGATATCCATTATAAGTTACGGAAAATGTACCTTTTATTCGTGTTTCACAACTTAATTGTGTTAAAACATTTACAATGTTCCTCAAGATCAATAAGAACTTGCAACTGAAATTCCTGAAGACCATGGGAAGAAGAAAAGTATGTCTCTCTCATTCTTTTTTTCTTTACTTTCACTGATATTGACTGATGAGGTCACTTTGATACAACCCTGTTATGAAAGTAAATAATAAAAGTAAATTATAATATCACCTCCTTCTGCTCACTTACAAAGCCCACAATAACCTTGTCTAATCTAATTGTCTAACCTTCTCCTTCCACACAAACCACCCTGTAACCTCAGATCACCCTCGTCTCATCTGCTTACCGTACAGCTTTGGTAATCGAGCCTTCTCTGAAATTGCGCCCGTCTCTAGAACTCCCTGCCTCAAACCGTCGAACAATCCCACTCATGCTCCTTATTTAAATCCTGTCACAAAACCTACCTGTTTTCCCAAATGTTCAATATTCCTGTGATTTAGTTCATACCAGTTTATGTTTATTGCTTTCTCTTGTCCTCTTCTTGTTTTCCCTCATCTTTTGTCTTTATGATTAATTCTCTCCTTTGCTTTGTTTATGTTAATCTGTGTTTCACTCTCTGTGTTAACGACTGCAACCATCTTTGAGTCATTGAAAAGCACGTTATAAATAAAATTTCTTCTTCTTCTTCTTAATACCCTTAACTTCCTCAAGCCATCATCCATTGGATGCTAGTAAACTACAATTTGTGTTTGCTAATTTTATCATGAAAAAATCTTGCTCCTGAGCGGTGCAGCAGAAAGGCATTCACGCTGTCTTCGGGAGATCATGAGTGCCATGCCACAGCCGTCCATGACTGGAAGTCTAAGAGAGCAGAATTGGCCGTGCTCTCTGGGTGGGTGGGCTGTCAATCACAGTGACCCTAACCAATCATGGGCATCTGTGAGCTCATGTGAGCTCGGAAGAGGGCAGATAGAGCTTTCAGCAGAGAGCGTAACGCTGCCCTGTGACACAATAATGGATTTTCAGAGTCAGAGTACAGGGTCAGCTTCTTGGGTGCATCAAGGGTTTTGCTCAAGGACCCAGACGAGGAAGGACAAATCAGTGGCTACAGGTACCCCTCTGACTACAGGCACACTCCTGTCGACTTAAAATCTCAATTTTCTGGTCACATATGTAAGTCTTTAACCAATGAGCTCCTACAGCCCCAAAGGACACATGACTTCTGAAATTGTGTATAAAATAGACACAAGCCAAACTCACAAGTTTCCCTCTGGGAGGCGATTTGAAGATGCCAGCACACTCCCCTTCTGGCGAGCCATTTCTTGTTCCAGGCTTGTGCCTGCTTGTTTCCTGAGGTATTCAGAGCAAAATGTGTGTGTGTGTGTGTGTGTGTGTGTGTGTGAGAGAGAGAGAGAGAGAGAGAGAGAGAGAACGCGAGATAGCGAGAGAAAAGCAAGTGAAACCAAGCCTCACAAATCAAACCGTATCTCAGGATTCTCTGACAGCCAGACAGTGCTAATGATGACCTGCTTTTCTGCTTCTACTGTTCTCCTTTTCTATCCTCACACACTCCAATTTGTGGATGCACTGCCTTCTGCACTGCCTTCTTTCCCTTTCCTTAACAGCAGCTTGTGCTGGGTGCACTATGTAGGGCAAAATAAATGAGCTGGAGCTATTCTTACAGTGCTGTCACCCCATGCACTGCCCACTCGACTCCCCTCCCCTTTCGCTCTCATCTTACATGCAGCCCTGGTGCAAAAAAAAAGGACCACGTGAAGTAATATGTGCTAATTCAATGTGCAACGTGTGTGTGTGTGCGTGTGCGTGGTGGGCAGAATGATTACAGACCTAATGTCACAATGACGCACCAATGGGATGATTTGTTTTTTGTGCCATAATGACCTCAATAACCTGATGTGACTCTCATTGAGGTGACAAAATCAACAGTGAGTGAGATTCATGCGATGAGAAAAAGAGTCTCGTGCACGAACGGATATTTTATACCACTGCTCCATCTTCTGTTCATTCTGAGTACAGCATGTAGGCTGAGCTGTGAATGTGATTATATTGCCCTATAGAGAAAGCAATTATACCACAGCGCTGTTAAATCCTAGATTCTGATTGGTGTGGATTAATTCATATTAATATTAATTTATAAAAAAAAATGTGATTAAAAATGTGCTGTCATTTAACAAAGGAAATTGTGTAATTATTGATATGGTGATGTTTTCTGTTAAGAGATTTATGGAAGGAGTGTCCAGTGTAAGCACTTTGTAACAGTCAGTAGTTTTTCCACCAGGGGAAAGTCCTCACAACAGAGGGTTTTGCACTTTCCAGTTTCTCAGAACCATGACAAGCTGCATATTTTTTTTTTTTTTTTTTTTTTTTGACTTATTAACTTCAAGAGAGCAAAAAAGAGAGGTTGGCAAGAAAGCAACTATTTATAGGTGTTTTAATAGAAGTGATAACTGGTACTAACTTGCTTCATGTTCCTCAACGTTAAATATAACTATGAACGGATGAAAAAGTATGATGTGTCATTCTTTAAAAAATTAAAAGATGGTTAATGTTGGCAAATTGCTGTGGTGTAAGAGGAATAAAAGACTTCAGTACATGATGGATCCAATCCCTTTGTCATTGATTATTTTCCTATAACAGCATGCCTCTGTGTTTTTTTCCTTACTTAGAGGTAAAGTTCCTAAAATAGTGTTTGCATTTAGTAAGAATAGCAGCATAAATGAAATGGACTCATGGTAGGACTTGTAAGAACTTTCATTTTAATAGAATGTGAGACGAGCTTCACATTTTTAGTCCCGAGTTATTCTAATACTGTCTGTGTCTGTTTGCAGGTGGTGTACAAGCCCTGGCTCTGCGCTCAATATTTCCAGAGCAATCAGTCCAGCTGTAGCCGCAAGATCCCATGTGAGCAGTACTGTCTTGAGGTCCAGCAGAGGTGTCCCTTCATATTGCCTGACAATGATGACCTTATACACGGTGGCACTCCCAGTTTTATATGTACAGGTACGTATGATGGCTTCTGATGGCTGATGCACTTTCTTGGCTTAAATCTGTACTGCAACAACAACGACAACAACAAAAAAAGTCATAGCGATGTTTGGTTTCTGATGGAAAGCATGCTTTGAATGCTTTAGACTTGACAACAAATGTCTGAAATAGTGACGCATGAGATAGCATTTGTATTCTAGAAATAATAAGAACAATAATAATCTTTGTCATTCTGGGCTGTAGCCAAATCATTAAGGCCTATTTTCGACCAAACCGCCAATGTTAAGCTCTTCTCAGCACAGACTTGAGAGAGTCCCCTAAGTCTCCTAAGAGACTCAGCCAACCATTCTGAAACAACAGAAAACTCTAGAACATCAGCTGGTTTAAATCCAGGGCTTGTGTATCATCAGGGCAAAAGTGCTGCTCAAGGATGAACTTCCTCGCTATGTGTGAGCCTCTTCTTTGAAATATAATATTCACAAATTATTCTAGCCTGGGACATTGATAAATATGGATGCACTTAGTTGACTGTTAATTTTGAAAAGAATTTCATTGATATTGCATCAGAAATACTGCAGTCATTTTCAGTAGCGCTTTATCATGGCGGGGGGGGCTATCACAGGCCATCTAACGCCCACATTCAAACACACACATTCACAGGGGTAATTTAGAGTCACCGATCCACATAAGCATCATGTTTTTCTTATGTGGGAGGAAGCATCAAATGAAATCCTATAATTAGGTTTTAGGCTTGATTACATGTAGGATAGGGTAGCTTCAGTTCAGAACAATAATGTCTGAATTCTTTCGAATTTTGCTTGGATTTGTTTACATTATATAAACCCACTGGGTATACATTTTCAGCGTGACTTACGGGTAATGCATAATACATATCAGAGCAGTTAAGGGTTAAGGCTCAGCAGTGGCTGTTCCTCAGGCCTGGAGTCTGACTTTCCAACCTTCCACTTACTAGCACACTACCTTAACTCCTTGTGACAATTCAGTTGGCTTGTGAGCTTAATGGAATAAGATGAAGTTCTCAAAAAAGAGACAGGTGGTAAGGTACAGAGGACCTCACTCAGTCCACTGAGCTGGACAACAGCCATTAATGCAAAGGCACTACTATTGCCCAGGGGAATAGAGGCAGCACTGGAGTCCACTTCCCATCATAGAGCTTGTTGCTGACTTTCAAAGGTGTAGTAAGCTAGAACCTAGTGACTGACGAATAGAGAGAGAGATTGCTCTTAATGTTATTGTCCTCCCTCTTAATGGGTTATTGCTCTTCCTGACTACGGCTTGGTTCCTCAGTACAGTACATACAACACTTTGTTGGTAAAATCTGATTGGCTAAGCAGTTGTGAAACTCTTCAATATACACACACATTTGACCACATGACAGTAACTGAGTTCTGTATTAATGTACCAGGGTTTAAATCAATAAATTTGTTATACCATTATTCTGTCCAGAGAGCACCCTGAAAAATTGTCTAATGCAAATATTATTAGTACTAAATTATTTATTACACTGGATGTTATAACATCTTTGTCGTCATTTTTTAAAAATCGATAAGCCACTTGAGGGTACGTGTTACAGTGATTTTATAATGGGTAAGTGGATTTTAGGCACTCTGATTTACGTTATGCCTTAAGTAAGTAAGAACAGTCTTACTTTTGATGAAATTAATGTAACACATGCCCGTGAGTGGTTTATTGCTTTAGTTTATCTCGGCCAGGGGAAATTTAAGAACAGTCATCCAGCAGTGATTTACGAGTGTTGGGTGTCGAGTCATTGCTATTATGGGTTGCTGGTTAATTGTAGCAGAATTATTCTGTAGACCAAGAAGCACTTGGTCGTGTAGATTGAGTAGTCAGAGATAGAAAAAAAACGGAGAACAAACTCGATCAACTGGACTGGCTTTTTCACATTTTCAGATTACAAAGCAAGTTACATAGGCTAAGTCCAAGTACTATGCCCAAAGCAAGATGTAAATACACCAGTTAAACAAGCTATACGCTATCAGTAATATTGATTATAAATAATCAAACCTGATTAGGGAACAGTGCATCCCTCTGGTGGCCAACAGAGGCATAGACTAGAAGAAGAAAGCTTCTATATTCTATATTAGGCTCTTACTGGCTCTTATGTGCGAGGACTGTATTCCTCACACCTGAAAAATGCATAATAAATATAATGGTTAATGCATTAGAGAATTTATTAGTTATGATAAACTATTTTAAATTCCAATACTCTCAGAAATAAAGGTACCATACTTTACTTTTCCTTGTTGCTGGGTGGTACCATCGATGGTACATCTTTGGTACATCTAGTCCAAATACAATTTATGTATATATATATATTTTTTATAACTTTAAAAGTAATTCAAGGTACATAATTGGACCTTACCTTATTTATCTATGCCAAATCTTCATCTTCATTGTACAAGAAGAAAAAATCACAATGAAAACAAAGTCGGACTGGGTAACAGGAAAGGCAGTAGCTTTAGGCATAGCAAAAAAAAAAAATAGGTGCCACTTGTCACAGAATATTCTCATACATGATAGATTTAGATTCACACATTGCTTGCCAACAATAGTTTGATTTATTTATTTTTAAATAAAAGCAGGTTGAGTTAAATCTACTGTGCGCATAGTGACTTCAAATCTATTTGATGCCCTCAGATTACTTGCTGGATGTCAACTTCCATTCTGCTATGAGCTTACAGATAAAATATCTCACTTTACCTCTGTATTTCCACTATTTCACACACATAGCATTTAATTTTGAAAAACGGTGTAAAATATGCATATGCATACAGCCAGACAGTGACACATTGCAGTAGTCCAATCTGGAGGATAAGAAGGCATGTAGTAGTTTCTCATGTAGGGTTCACAAATAATAATATGCTGTTTTAGAGATTTTACATGGGTATTATTCCATATCTGTAACAAACAAACAAACAAAAAAACCCACCCATGACGCTTTAGGGTGAAATCAGCAGCTGAGTCATCACTGGTATCTGGTGCCTTTTCTATCCCTGAAGGAAACCATATAAAGCATATTTTTCACTCTGCTTTTAAAAGTTTTGTTTCCAGGTTGTATGTATACATATAAACAAAAATATTAATATACATTTTTATTTGATGCATTTGACACTTTTTTCAGTGTATAGGTTATATATGTTTCTTAACCTTCTTAACTTAAATTGTACATGACAATATGCAATATTTATCCACCCCATTATTTAATTTATGAAATTATCCCAACATACGCTGGCATTATTTTCATGAATTGATCTCACATTTGATATCCATTTCTTACTTACTAATTAGGTTAAGTTTGTTGATTAAGTCCTTAGTTGGTGAGTCCTAACACTACCCTTAATTTTTGTATGTTTTCTCATGTTTTATCATAGTCTGCATGCTACATTCATACATTAATATTTTATAATTTTTATATTAGATATAGTTACTTAAAGTATGTCCATTGTCAATCACTATTCTACCAAAATGAGTAAGTTTACTTGTCCTAGCTAGAAGCATTTGTATCTGATCCACACATGATTTATACATTGTTTTCTTCACTTTTAAATCCTCCTGGCTTTCTCCACCCTCTTCCTTAACTGCTGATGACTTTGCCACCTTCTTTGAAGAGAAAATTTGCAAATCTCTACCTCCTACACTTAACATTAAACCTTTGCCTGTCCAGTCCCCTTAACAAACTTTTATTCTCTTTCCACTGCTATGCGGATGACACTCAACTTATCTTCTCCTTCCCTCCCTCAGACACTAATGTTTCAGCTCGGATATCAGCATGTCTGGCAGACACTTCATCATGGATGACAGCTCATCATCTGAAACTTAATCCCACCAAAACTGAACTGCTGTTCATCCCAGGGGATTCATCCCCATCTCAGGATCTTGCAATCTCCCTGGACAATTCTCTGATCTCGCCTTCAGTTACTGCACGCAACCTTGGGGTAACCATGGACAATCAACTGTCCTTCTCCTCTCACATTGCTAATCTAACACGCTCATGTCGCTTTCTCCTCT
>CM041000.1:7524810-7567849 GCA_022985145.1 Pangasius djambal | reverse complement strand
TCCTCCGGTCCTCTAGCACTGCTCGACTGGTCCCACCATCTCTCAGGGCACAAGGAAGACATGCGTCGAGACTCTTCTCGGTTCTGGCACCAAGGTGGTGGAATGAACTTCTCTTAGATGTCCGAACAGCTGAGTCACTGGCAGTCTTCAAACGACGTCTAAAGACTTACCTCTTCATTAAGTACTTAAGTTAGCACTTGCACGCACACACACACACACACAAAACAACAAAAAAAAAAAACAACAGAGTTTTGGGCTGATGGTATTCCTAGTTTGTGACCTAGTGAGCCGGTATCAGAATGTATTTTTGATAGACTTCAAAGCACTATTGTAAGCCGCTCTGGATAAGGGCGTCTGCCAAATGCCGTAAATGTAAATGTAAGAAGAGCTCCTGCATCTTCTCTCCTCCAGCAGCCTGTCTTAGCCTGTCCCTTACACGATTTCCAGTCTCTCAAGACATCCTTTTCCTCTCTTTCATCATAATGACCCTATAACATCTGGTCATGTACCTACTGCCACATACTACTATCCATGTCTCTTCTTTTTTCTAAATTTGTTGTACATGCTGTGTACTATCACCTTTCTCTCTTACTCACCGATAATGGTCTCCAGGATCCTAACCAGTCTGGCTTCAAAGTGGTCCACTCCACAGAAGTGGCACTTGTGGCTGATACTGAGATGTTTTATGGTGCTAGATCAGCCACATGATGCAGTCTCCAGATACTTCCTGACCTCTGAGCAGTCTCCAGATACTTCCTGACCTCTGAGCAGTCTTGGAATTAGTGACCCAGCATGGCAGTGGTTTACATCCTACCTGGAGGGATGATCATACAGTATTAGATGACATGGAAGGGATTTACATCTGCTCCATGAAGGCTCTCCACTGGTGTAAAACAAAGCTCGGTCCTTGGTCCTCTTTTATTCTCCCTCTATAACTGCTCTCTCAGGGCGCAATTTGCTCACATGCTTGTTCATACAACTGCTATGCTGATGACACTCAACTCATCTGCCCCAGACCCTCATGTTACCACTCTTATCTCAGCATGCTTGGTGGATATCTCCTAATGGATGACAGCTCGTCACCTGGAATTAAATCCCAGCAAACCGGGTTGCTGCATATCCTTGGAGAAGAATCCCCATGACAAGATCTTGTGATATCCCTGGCGAATTCTAGGAACATTCCAATCATAAACAAATGCATTCTTGTTGTAAATCTGGACAAACAACTATCTTTCTCTCCTCATATTGCTAACCTGACTTGGTCATGTTCATTTCTTCTTTAAAGCCTCAGGAGGATACAATCTTTTTTCTCCAAGTGTTTCTTTGGTCTGTTGTCATCTTGAGATAGGACTACTGCAACATGGTCCAGGCAGGTCTTCCCTTGAGCATCAAACCCCTGCAACTGATGCAGAATGCAGCTGCACGATTTGTTTCAATCCTTCCAAGCTCTCCAAACTCACACAATTGCTGTACTACCTTTTTCCTGGTTTCCTGTAGTTACCCAAATCAGATAAAAAAAGGAGTTTGCCTCACCAGTTTTTCAAATGTCCAAAAGGGACTGCATACAACGAACAACCCAAAACTAGGGAGCAGACAAAACCCTATCCAATGTCAGTATTTTGGTTTAGGGGAAGGATGTTTCGTGTTTTATCCTTTTGTTTATGTTTTGGCACAATCTTCCATTTTGCATAGCTGTACCGTTGAATGTGGCTAAACTGATTAGTATAATTGAGTATTGTCAGTGAAGACAGTTTAAAAACTAACAATACATCCAAGGAGCTGGATATAAAGGGAAGTAATAGGTGGCCGTACTGCCATTTTTAGGTCCTTATCATTCATTGCAAGGATCAATAAATTCAGAATTGCATCAGGGACCTCCAGAGCAGATCAGGTCTTCTATCTGTAGTGTAAAACTTCTGAGTCAAGCATGATGTCTGAGTCACCAAAAATAAATTGAATGTCTTACCATTCTCCATAGTGGAACAAGACAAAATTGTACCTTCATTGTGCTAATTAGATCCTAAAGGCAAAAAAGGTTGGTGTGTTATCTGGTGATCGGCTCTGTGTTTCTTGTCTTTTTTGTGTATCTTCAGGGCTTTTGGAGAATGCAGACAACACCAAGCATGAGCCACAGTGCTGTGATGTGCGGTGGGAGCTAAAATTCAATGAATGTTCGCACAGCACATTCAAAAGGACTCATCCCTCACGCCAGCATACGTCTGCTACGACCTCGGCGGCTCCGAGGCTGAATCAAGGCAGACTGAAGCTCTGCTTGCTAGTCCTGGTCCTCTTGCACACGGTAGCGACCATGACAGCTGTCCAGAACTCCACCTGCCTAGCCACCATCTTCCCACTGGAGGACAATGCCCCCAGAGAGGAGTGACTGGATGTGGGGGGCTATCTCTAGCCAATCAGCATGCTCCAAAAAGTGAAAGATGGCCAGCAAGGAACTGGGCCGAACCGAGTCGAACCAAGCACGCCAGGCACGCCGGCAGATCCCTAGCTGCGCTTTACATGTTCAGTGCTCTTTATGCCCCAGGTAGGAATGACAGAATTCAAGAGAAGGGCAAGAAGAGACAAAGGAAGAGGAAGACCAAGGCTGTGTCCTTTTGAGACGTCAGCTCTCACACTGTTCTGAAAAGTATATATTTTGTTTTTTGTTGTATCAGATGATGGTCAGACTTTTTCCCTTTTTAGCTTCTGCTGTCAAAATGGGTTTCTGTGTATGTCAACCACTTCAGATTAAAACGGAATGAGGGAAGAAAGCAAAGTTATATGTATCCATGTCTCAGTCAAGCCACTTTGTCATACTCTGTTATTTTCACATTTGACAGCTAGCATGAATAGAAGTATACATGCTGTTGCTGTAGCTAGAAAGATACGAACAGTAGGCTGGTTGTGGATCCAAATACTCTTGACTACCTGTAACCTCCATTCTTCATTTACCAGATTCAGATACATCATGCTCTTGCTTTGCAATCAAGATGTAGACAGGTCCATGTCAGCAGAGCCTTAAAAAACAGACCCCCATAGCAATCATATGGTGTATCATACCATTCCCCATTTTTAGTGTTCAGCCTCTATATATCCTCAGATCTGCAGTGCTGCTTAGCAGACTACATTATAACCCTGTTGTTATCCTGACACCTACTGGGACAGCTGATATCTTTTTAATGTGCAGTGAAAATGTGAATGTGTGGTGATACACCACCATAATTTTCTCAAATATGGAAAGAAAGCAGCGTGGAATCCAAGAATGAGGACCTGGTAGAACCCACATTTCAAGGAATTAAATCATTACTTATACTTTGTGTGAATAAGCAAATGGTTCTTTAGTAATCCATCCAAAGAGGCTGTCTCAAAACAGTTGTTTTATTGACTATACTCTATACTCTTCCAGTATAGGTAAATCTTAACCTCACCAGACTGCAATAACATGACTGGAGTGCCTGGTCTAGCCTAAAAATGCATACAAATGGAACAGCAGCCACTCCATCGAAACATCAAGTTTTATTTAGAATGTGGTTGTTAAATGACCTCCAGTAGCTTTCTTTGGGTGGTGCACAGATGGTTCAAAATGATATCATGTTTTGACAATTTTATCATTGGTTGTTCTTATTTCCACACTCTTACGCCCTCAGTATGGTAACTTACACTGCTAATGAGCTGCTGAAAAAGAATGAGTTGCATAGTGATCAGTTGTAATTGCGCTGTAATTTTTTTGCCTTTGTTTTGTTCTCAAAATGTCCTACACTGTTGTGTAAAGGGCTTAGTGGATAGCATGGAAGGGAAGGAGTTCTCAAGGGCTCATTCTATAAATCTCCTTCTTTGTGTAGGACTGTATGTGTTTGGTGTCTGACTGTATGGGCCTCTGGCTGCTGATATACTGTTTTGCGACCTGTTTTACTTGGTGTTACATCATTAACCTATGTTAAAGGCGTATTCTTTGCTTAACATTTACTGCGTCTTTGTAATTGGCTGGAGAATATCATGGGCACATTTGTCTCGCATAGTTACGTCTAATAATAATGTTGCAACGTCCCTCAATCTGAAAGGCCCAAGTGCCTCCACTGTCCATTTATCCAGTGCTATTTCTTCAACACAGCAGTATATAGAGGAATGGCAGCAGTTACAGTTGATTAACAGTGTTTCCCACACATAGGTGATGCTTGGGTGTGGCCCTGAGGTATACTGATGAGAGCCCAAGTATAGTTTGAGCCATAAAAAAAAAATCACATTTTATTTATAATACATTTCGAGAAAACAGCTCATCTTGTTTTCAATTTGGCTCTGACACGCACACAACTCGGGAGAGAAAAGAACCAGACAGAGCTGGTAAAGCACTCTCATTTCATATTTATTCCTTTTGGAGTCAGTTTGTGTAAGTTCACAGTATACAGTTAGTCTGTCAGAGGAGCTCCTAATATTTGCAGAGTCTCATTTTCTGCACATTTTGGTTGCATCTGGTGGCACTTTGCCTGCTTCCCATTTATTGAGCTCATAACATTTCTGGCTCCCTATTTCACCACTCAGAACAAACCACTTTAATGTAATGTCATGTGACAGAATGCAACAAATATACAGTATACAGGTGACTCAATACAGGATACAGATAATTCAATATAGGATACAGATAATTCACTTGATTTTTTTGTTTTGTTTTGGTCCTAATGATACGTGGCAACACCTTGAACACTCTTTCAGCCACCTCACTCTGTTTCTAACTGAACTGCGATAGAACAATTATTCTGGAGCTATGCTCACTCTCCTCTTTATCAGAAACTAACAACATTGATTTAAAAAGTTATTAACAACTTAGCCGTTTTGCTCTATCGTTGGTTTCTACTCTTGCACAAGAGCCATGATTTCATGCTATAATACGGGTATCTTTAGAATTTCACATAGAAACGTCATGGTTAAGAGACTTGTATGTACATATTTCAGTTTGCGCCCACAGCTATGCCGACTCTGCTCTGTGATCAAAAAGGAAATACTGATAAACAAGTGCTGTCGTTAGTTCCAGGAGTTTGACATACATGAAGCTCGAACCCAAGTAATCTGTGGGAAACACTGATTACACTACAGATGTAATAAAGGCCAGGCTAGTGCTGTATCATAGTTTTGTGATGATGGCTTTAATAAGTGAACTTAAAGACATGCTTTAATCCATAGTCTTGTTGTATGTCCTATTTGCTGTTTAAAGCAGCTGGCCAAGGTCTTACAGTTCAGAGGTGACAATCATTCCTCATTCCATTAATCATACACATTAAATTATCATAAAAAATGATCCAGCCTTACAAGCAAACAACAGGATTTGTGGATATTGGGGATGCCCCATAAATATGATATCTTTTCTTATAATAAAAATATTGTAAGGAAGGATATTCAAGAAGATTTTTTAAAAAGCTTTTGGCTTTGAGGTTTGCAGTATCCGACACTGCCGAATTGCACACATCGCCTTCTTTAAACAAGCTGTTTTACTCTGCCATTACATTTTACCCAGACAGCTTATATTATGCCTTGTGGTATCAACAACGTAGAAGTACAAGCTACAGTGTCTAGTGGAAGGAAGTCAGAGCAACCAGACTTATGTTTATAATACTGACGTTTCTACAAGAACGCAAACCCTTCACAGCAGTTGTTGCCATTAGGTCTGTCAGACGTTTTGATTTCCCATTAAAGGGTGACACATAGAAAGACTCTAGAACTAGCCTCCATGTCGGTCCTGTTTACCTTATAAAACACAAGGCAGATCCTACACAATCTTTTCATCCCCTGTTTGAACCACTGATCTTCAAAAATCCTGTTGATCTATGCAGATGTGCCTCTGTCATTATATTGTAAATTTGTGCTAATGTAAATTTGTGCTAATTTGTCTCACTGTTGCTTGTCTTTCTTTGAGATTTTGGTGTGTTTTTCCTCTCCCACAATCTTTTTTTTTTTCTACTGTTACCCTTTCATTGGTCACATGTCAGTTGTTTTTGCGCTGCATTTTCTTAGTCACGTCTCAAAAAGTGCGAGCTGCTTAAGTGAATGTTTTCCTCTTCTGGGCTGGGCAAATTGTGGTTCCGTGGAATTTAAAACACTGACATGGAATCAGACAGACATATATAGATATTACAATTATTATTACAGTGTCATATTGTCATACAATAGATGCTTTAGTTCACTGTTTCTCTTTTAATTTTTTTTACACAAAGACTTTGATTAAATATTTATAATTCGGTCTCACAGGTCATGACCTTTTTTGAACGTAAGATGAAAAATACAGATATGTTTATGAGAGTTCTGTTCTAAGGAAAAATAAATAGAGATATGTTAACTATTATGGAAGAAGTGCCTGGCTTTTTTTTTTTTCGTTTGTCAAAAACGTATAATTTTCCAATAGGAGGTGCAGTAGGAGGTACTAAGTACAAACTGTAGTCCAAATGTTCTGTATGTCATCATAAATCCACAACATGGTCAACAACAATACAGCTGTTCCTCATAGGTATAGATGCAAACAATCCAATCAGAAATACCAAGACTCATTTGATGTGAATGTTCTTCTACACACTTCAGGTATTTGAGGTAATATAGAAAGTGTATAAGTATAAAAGCCTTGCATGTTTTCTTCTTGTAGTAGTAGAAGGCCATTTACTGAACAAAGAGAGAAAATGCCAGGGCTATGTTCTAATACGGTATTTAACACACCCTCATCCACTGGCCATTATCTTTACAAAGGAGAAACTTGCAAGGGAAATAAGTTTCTTGTGTTTGTTAAAAAAAGAAAATGAAAACTCTCTTACCGGTGTTTACATGACCTTTCTTTATATTTGTGATAGTTGGACCGAATGACAAACACTGCTGAAACAAGAGGAAAAGAAACACCAAAGCCGCCACCTCCACCACCTTCAGTACTACAGTATATTACATTCTACCCACATACAGAGGCATATACTGCTCTTGCACTAATCCTCAACACCTTAAGCAACAGTATCAGAACTTTGAGTGATTCTAATCCTTAATAAACCACAATATCAGCACCTGGGTGATTCTTATCATCAATAGGGAACAGTGTCAACACAGTGAGTGATTATCATCCGTAATAAGGTACGTTATCAGCACCATCTGTGAGTGCTGTCTGCTATTGTCCGGCAGGGGGCACGATCTGGACCTCTTCTAAACCCTTGTGATGACTTTGATATACAGCCAACACTAGTTTAAGTGGAAACCACCCTTGCAGTCCATAATGTAAATGGAATGAGAATGGTCAGAGGATGAAGATGAATGGGAATAGTTACACAAACGTACTGGCTTTAAGCCTTCATCAGTGTGTTCATGTAGCTGTTTTCCATTTAAGTAAATCACTGAGCTGACTGTGTGTGGACTTCATTCTTTAAGAGATGTATACATAAACCAGTTCATACACCTGCAGAGGTATTAGAAATGATCAAAAAGAGAGAGTGCAGTGTTAGATGTCAACCTAACACACACAGTGTACCTCTAAACATGAGATTGTCCTGAATCGTAGTATGAAATACATTATATGGCCAAATGTATGTGGACACCTGATCATAACACTCACATACTTTTTGAACATCCCAGTCCAGATTTAGACCACCTTTGCTGTTATAATAACCTCCACTCTTCTGAGAAGGCTTTCCACTAGATTTTGGAGCATAAGAGCATTAGTGAGGTCAGGCACTGAAGTTGGGCGAGAAGGGCTGGCATGCAGTTGGAGTTTCAGTTCATCGCAAAGGTGTTCAGTGGGGTTGAGGTCAGCTCTCTGTGCAGGACATTCGCGTTCTTCTACTCTAACCTTGGCAAACCATTTCTTAATGGACCTCGATTTGTGCACAGGGGGATTGTCATGCTGGAACAGGTTTGGGCCTCTTAGTTCCAGTGAAGGGAAACTGTAATTCTACAGCATACAAAGACGTTCTAGACAATTGTACTCCCAACTCTTTGGCAACAGTTTTGGGAAAGCTCCCATATGGGTGTGATGGTCAGGTGTCTACAAACTTTGGTCATATAGTGTATATAGATATGACACTATACCGTAATAATAAGGGAAGTGGAAACAAAAAGGCACTACATAGTATAGGTGTATTTTTTGTTAATGAAGGTAAATGTAAACTCAGAGGGCTATGCACATCTAACAGTCTAACATATCCATGTTGCACTTCACCTTTTATCCACCAGGTGATAGTACAACCTCATTTATGCAGGAAGCCTGACATAGAGACCGCAATAAAGACCGCAACTAAGAAATACTATATTTTGCTACTTACTCACGGATCATTTCATTTCTTTGCACTGGGAACATCACATGTGCATATTCTGTATAATGCACATCAGTGTTACTTGTAAAAGTTTGTCTATTTTACACAATACACAATTGAGGACAAACTTTGATTTTAGATCTTAGCAAGTACCTTTACAGGTAAGATGATTATAGTGGAATTTATGCCAAATTGTAGGCTATCAGACAATAACAGCATACTCAATGAGCACATAGCTGCAAACTGAATAATAAGTGACCATTTTAATGTATACATTTAAGACATTTCTATGTAATGCATATTGGAACTCAATATAAGTTGAGTTAATTCTGAAGGGAATAACAGAAAACCAGTCTCTTCTGGTGATAACTAACAAAGTGATAAATACTTGTTTGCTTCATTCTAAAGCCCTTCAAAATAGCTTGTTATTATGGAGAGACAGCTATACTGAAAATGTAATCATTGTGTTAATTTTTTCAGTTCACTTCAATTCAATTTTATTTGTATAGTGCTTTTAAAAATGGACATTGTCACAAAGCAGCTTTACAGAAATAAATACATTCAGGATATAAATTGTAAATGTATGTATTTATCCCTAATGAGCAAGCCAGAGGCGACGGTGGTAAGGAAAACTCCCTGAGACAATCTGAGGAAGAAAACTTAAGAGGAACCAGACTCATCTGGGTGATAGTGTGATTATAAATAAATCCCTTCTACATGGACAAATAGTGCAAATGTGTAAGAAGGAAACTGATTACAGTTTTCACATGAAGTCCGGTTTTTCCACTGTCTACTGATGGAAACCTGAGTACAAAACTGCTCATGGCAAAAGCAGCCCCAAAGCCACCACAGCAATCACGGTCCCAAACCATCACAGTACACCTGCCCATATGAACTGCAGTCCAAAGCCATCTCCACAGTCCCCAAGCGGCACCATCCCCAGAAATCCCAGTGATCTTCAGGCTGTCCATGTGGGGCCACCCCCAGCAGCAGAGAGCGATCTCCAACCGATGAGAACTCCAACCAGAAGTAGGGCATCAGGATGGATAAGGCAGGTCCGGAGAGCAGAAGGGGTCAGGATCACTGGTATCTCAGGATTTTTCCTTCCCCAAAATCCTTCCAACTGTGGTTTGTTTGCCTAATGATAAGACAAAAACAGTGAGGAAATAATTCATGAAAAATTATGTTGTGCTTATTTTGTTAGAACAGTGCTGAACAACGTGTTACCTAATGGCAAAAGCTTCTGTGATGGCAAAAGTTTCTGATGATTCTTAGTTTTAGGTTTGATTCTGTGTTTTAACGTATGATACGACTGATGAATATATGGTGAATCAGGGGTGTGAAAATGTCCACAAAGAAACATTTTTGCTATCCTGTATCATGATGTGCAGACTTATAACTAATGTATCTAAGTTCACAAGGGGATCATAAGATTTGGAATGGGTTTAGAAACAGCCTTGGCTGGTCGATGCACATGCTGTAACAAAAATTACATACGTGGACTGACATCGGCTTCAGAGTAACTTTACGTATTGGTTATTAGGGAATTAGAAGTCAGCATCTTGGCAAAAAAATATGCAAAACTAATCAAAAGAAGTGTCGGGCTGCTGTTTTTCATGTTGCATTGACTCATATAACTATAAGCTATCACTGTAAGCAGAATAAATCTCAATTCTTGTCATAAAAATCTTATTTATTGCAAATTTCATTATGTCTAGCATTAGCACTGTTATAAATAATAGAAAACTGAACCACTCATATAGCAAGTATTCATGAAGTGAGGGATTAGTGACCATGAGTACCTTACAGTATGATTGGATCTGGTTCAAAATGATTTCTGATGAATACTGCTATTGTTGTTGAATCTTTTTCAGCCAACAAATATATTGTTGTATATTATGTATTCTTTTTTTTTTTTATTATTTAGGAAAGTAGGAACAGTTTCAAAGTAGGACACACTGACGGTACACACTGTGAAGGTGTATTGTTGTGTCACATTAACATTCACTGGCGAATGCAGTCAGTCCGACCAACTTGCTCAGTCACTCACTCTCTAAGGCACACACACACACACACACACACACACACACACACACACACACACACATATACACACATTGGGTAAGGATGAGCATGCCTGCTGACTGGTCTGTGATTCATGGCTGACCTTGTGCCTTCTCTTTTCTCCTTCTGTCCTCCCTCCTTGCATACTTATACCCAGTGATGGAAGACAGAGCAACACAGCAGCTATCCAACTCTTCCAGCTGTGTAGCTTTCCTAACAGTTGACAGGTACCTTAGTTGAACTTCCTCACAAATTGTACATGGTGTCTGAACACAGAAAACCTTCACTGGCACTCAAGCTCAACCGTGACCTCTGAGTGATGCTCCGAGGCCAAAAGATTCTTTGTAGTGTCTAAGAGCTGTATCGTATCTGTTTGAAAGAAAGATTGATTAAGATGTTTTTTATAATACTTATGCAATAATCTATGTCTTGTTATTCAGCGATGCACATGCACATGCAGATTTATTTTATAAACAAATATCAGGCCAATTATTTAATTATGTACAAAAATATTCTGGGTAATTATTTGAGCCATGGAGCTTTTTAGTACTTAAATTTTCACTCACAGAACACTTCCAAAAATGTCATTAGATTTATGCTGACATTATTTATACCACCTGTTTTGTGTTGTTTGGATTTGGATTAAACCGATCTAATGCAAGTGACCATTCAAATAGGATAATGACAATTAAAAACTCAATAATAAATATGGTTACTTTACTTAAGGGTGGGTTCTGATTTCCACCACTTTAACCAAATAAGACTCCTTTCTACGCTTCTGTCACGTCGTTGCTGGTTTCGGCCACAAAATGGCTGACAAGAACTACAACACTCAACAGCCACAACCAGCGTGTCGGCTGTACCCAGGCTGCTGCACTGAAGAGCTCAAGCCAGAGGCTGGAGGAGGACATCGCCGCTGTGCCTCAACGTTTTGCTAAGGATGTCACACGTTCTGGGCAATGCCCATCTCAGGACCCGAGGCAGATTGTGGACGTTGTGACTGGGGGCCCCTGTCATGTCCCCCAACGTCACGACATTGCTGGTTTCATCCACAAAATGTACAGGAAGTACAATGTTGTGTGTCACCTCAGTTGCATTTAGTTTCATAGTAACTCTGCTCCTGTTCTTGTTTTGTTAATTCATCTGTATGCTTCTTGATTTCAGTTTGGTTGTTTTGTTTGGGTTTCACTTAATAAAGAAACCACCTGCACTAGCATCTGCCTCCCAAAATACCTGACAGCATCCCAGATCCTGGCCCCACATGGTTCAAATTTCAGATGATATATGGTGAATTGGATGATGTCTTATTAAATTCTTTAAACAGCCTATAAGACAGAGAGCCATAATTTTCTCCCATTTTGCGTTTAAGGCAACCTAAAGGGGCTAAAAGTTTAGATACATTGCTAGTCCTAATTGCCCTGATTTGATCATTTCACACCATGTTGCTTGAATAACACTTCCTAAATTAATATTATGTGATGAATAATAAAACACTAACTATGTGAAGCTTATGAATTGTGGCATTTCCAGTCTTTAGCAGTGGGTGGCACTCTTTTGCTTTGATACGCTTCTCAAAATGATTCGTGCTTTGCTTGTGTGTACGTGTGTGTGTGTGAGAGAGAGTGATAGATGATTAAATCAGCTCTTTTCCTCAGTATGTTGTCGTAATGTCGGAACATGCTGGCTATTAATGGGTGTTAAATTTGCCTTTCCGCTGTGCTCTCTGTGACCTGACTTCTTATTTTTCATGATACTAAACACCAGTCAAACTATTATAAAGATTAGAAATTATTGTATTCAGGAATACAGAAAAAAATGTGAATTATATGTCGGTATAAACATTAAAAACATGCTGTACCTTTACTGGGACATGATTTTTTTCTAGTACTCAACTGTTATCAATTTTAATCATTAGATCTATGGGGCGTATCAAGAAATCAAGATATAGTTGAATTAGGTAATTAAGCTCATCCAATCGTATGTTTCTTTAGCACATTTTAGACATTTCTGAACAAACGGCATTAAAGCTATAGCACTAAATAGCACAGAATATTAAATAAGACTAGCTTGGCAGTGATACAAGAATCCTGCCCATTTAATATTCACTGAATATCAGTGTTAGATGAGAGAAACCGCCATTATTTTCCACACAAAATATCTGTCCTAATTTAACCATCACTTTCACTGCAGTGCTTTATAGCCTTAGGGAGATCTTTTATTAAACCTCTTCACTGAAATTCATTTCCTACTTTCTACTAGTTCCATGAAATGCTGAAGCAATGCTAAAGATCATTTTGAGTTGATCTTTTCACTCTCCTCTTATCAGGGATGGAAAGTATTGAACTACACTGTACTCTTGTTACAGTACTTGAGGATGTATACAGTATGTCCCTGTATAATGGTACTTTCCTTTGTATAATTAAATTCTAGTACTTTTACCTGCATTTTACTTGAGTTTTTAAAAACAAAATATTCAATTTCACCAAATCTATATTGAATCACCACTACAGAGTAAAAAAAAAAATGCATTTAAATACTGTAAGTCAATTAAAAGACAGTATGTGCAAATTTTAAGTGCAAAGTTTCCTGCTGAATATTTGTTGAAAAGCAGCAGTGTCTGAGACAGTGGAGACAGGTGAGCATCGCTGGCCCGATTTATCAGGTATCTTCAGTTTTAAATGCTTCAAAGGAAACAGTATGAGCTGCAAATTATGTGAGCCAAAACCCATGGAGAAATCTGCATTTCACAGTTCAACATCCAACCTGCAGAAACATATCAGAAACAATCACTGAGTGATTTTAACTAGCTAGCCAGATCTTTTGATGTTTTACACTATAAATGCTCTGTATTAAACTTTCGATGGTAGAGATTTGTTCAGGAAATGCTGCTACAGCCTACAGATAATGCTCAGGATAACGTGTAAGGGGCATCTTTGCTAGATAGCTAACTAAGTATGAATTCAAATGAGATAGCTAGCTTGCTAATGAACCTATCAAGCTCCTGAAACCCCCAGCAGCATTTAGTTACGTTAGCTAGCCAGCTAACGTTACCTTTCTTTATACTGTATACTGCTGATAATCGAGGTGGTGTTTACTTATGCATTGCTCACTTGGTTAGTTAGCGTAACTGTTCAAAAAAGTTTTCCTCAGATATACAGTAGTTGTAGACATATAAAACAGCAATTCCTGAAGTAATTACTCAACTAGTTTTTCACCAGATGACTGATTTACTCTTACTTGAGTAATTTTCTTGATCATGACTTTTACTTTTGCTCAAGGGAATTATTACTACAGTAGCAGTACTTTTACTGTTTCCAGACACTGTGGTTAGGCCACAGCGCTCTCACCGCTGTGGCTCGGGTTCGATACCTGGCCAGGGAACCAGCCCCAGCCACTGGGGTTGCGTGCAACAGTTCGCACTCAGTGCCGATCCCAAGCCCGGATAAAATTGGGGAGGGTTGCGTCAGGAAGGGCATCAGGTGTAAAAACTGTGCCAAATCAAATACACGGACCAATGATCCACTGTGTCGACCCCTAACGCGAGCAGCGGAAAGAGGAACAACAGGTAATGCCTGGTCCATATTGGATGTACAGCAATATGTGGTGCTACATTGCAATACTCAGACCTTAATGGGTAAAGAGGTAGGCCTTTAATACCAGGTGCATATGTTGCAAGTCCAAATGTGTGAAACAAGGTTGATGGCACTATTTGATGATATCTATATTTCGGACTGACGTTACCCATTAGTGTTTACTTTCAAGTGAATGTTAAGTAAGTATTATGTTACAAGTGTTACCTACTGTTTTTCAGATTTCATATCGAAAATTCACTTCTGCTGCTACCTTTCTGAAGAAACTGCTTATGTACAGATGGTGTTATGCCCTGGAGTTGTGTGCACTAACTCCTCTCTTACAGAGTTGTAGCTTGATAGTATTCTTTGACCCTGAGCTATTTGTACTAGCTTGAAGGCATGTTGGTGATGGTGATTACAAAGCACTTCTGTAATTCAGTTAAATAATGTAAATTGAAATCTAAATATTTAACCAAGCTCTGGCATTTGAGTCAAGCATGTGATATCGTCATGCGGTGTGTATAATACTAACTGTTGGCTCTAAGCCTGTTACATTAGCTGGCAACTCCAGTGTAGCAATAAAAAAGGAAAATGTGTACGCCAGAGCTATCTTGGTTCAGTTGAGGTAAATGGAAAATTTGGGGAAATTGGCTTTTTCCTTAAATGGTCAATAGGTACTACAAGATATTTTTTCTTTTAACAGGCCATCCCTTCGAGTACAGAAGGAGCATCACATTAAATACTGTCTCCACCAATTAAGATAATCTTAATGATTTTGGCAAACTGAGTCCCGAATTTATAAAATTCATACAAATATTGATACATAAAGTGGATATGGATTTTGTGTGAATGTTGTAAGAAGTGGTGAGGGTTTACCCATATATCACATAACCACATATTAATGAAATTAAGAAAATCAAAAATAAGCATACAAGTGATTTTGTTTCTTTAAAATTCTGTTGTGTCTGTACTATCATTAAAGATTTTTTCTTTCTTTTTCTTTCTTTCTTTTTTTTTCTGTTTACTGTTGTGCCTGTTTAAGGGTTACAAGTGGTCTGACATAGAGTTACCCTTTACATACATGCTTTTTACACAGTGCATTTTTCTCATGATTCTTTTATTTTGAACATCAGATTTTTTTTTTTTTTTTTTACATTATTCAGTTATTTTCACACGGTATTTTTAAATGAGTCAATTATTTTCATGTCATTTTTTCCCACATAAGTTGTTTATTTTAATGTGGGATTTTTTGCATGTGATTAATTTTTTTTCCCCACATTTTTTCCACAACTCCTTTATTTTTTTTTACCTCATTTGTTTATATTTGCCTAAATAATGTCCTGTGTCCTGTGCAATTTCAGAGTGTAACTTTGATATGTTTTACGCATGAAATCATATATTACTCAAATAACCACATGTAAAAAACATACGGTAATAAATGTATCACGTTTTTTTCCTACAAGGATATCTTGTACAGTAGTTTATATCTGAAAATGGCACTGCAATCTTTAGATCAGCATAACCATAACCATTCCTTCCTAGAAAGGGTATACAGTATGTAGTACCATGTTCATCATGCTTGCCTCTAAGATAAGCCTGATTTTAAGCATACAGTGTGAGGCGTTGATGCATATGCACAGCCTCTGACACTCCACTCTTCATTTTGGCACTAATGGAAAGGCACCAAACAAAGGGATTTATTAAACTGTCAACCTCCTTGAATGAGGAACAATGCTGCAAAGAGGCCAGCTGTTTAAATTTAGCTCAGTCAAATTGGGCAGTTTCCTTCAACGATTTTTTTTATTATTATTATTACTGTGCATAATCATTCAGCAGCAAGAACAGCGGGGGCGGCTGCGGGGAAAGAAAAAAAAAATCCTACAAACACACATGCGCAGAGAAACACAGGCTGAATTATTTAAACCACAGTTCAGCCTTATGAAGTCATATATCTCATCTCTTGCATTAGACCAAAGCCGGGGCATTTTGAAATGAAAAAGAAAGGAAATTGCCCCGGCTTCAGGGTTTGGAAATGGCCTCTTGTTAAATGGTCCTCACCAGGAGAGCTGTGCATTCTTGCGAACTAGATTAAACATGGGTTCAGATAAATGACCTCTGTCAGGCTGCAGTGAACATGCTTTTCAGCATCATTTCAGTGTCAGTAGTATAACTGAGACTACAGAGTGTTTCTGACAAGCTTTTGTTAACGTGAGTCAAAGCGTCATATTCCCCACTGCGATTCCATGGAAACTGTGTTCTGTCTCGCAACTAGCGTGCTAACTTTAGCAGCAGAACAGTGCAGAAGAGATGAGGGTTACATGGTCAAGATGGAAAAGCTCACCATGTTTAGAAAAGAAAATGGTTTCTCAGGAATGTATGCCATGCGACAGAGAAAGTAAGAGAGAAAGAGAGAGAGAGAGAGGGAGAGAGAGAGACGGCATGCTACTGTGATGGATTTAATCCCTTAGGACAAGCTGCATATAGAAGGGGAATGTGGGAATACGTTAATATGTCACGAGTGCACTACAGCACATTGTCTGATGTGTTCCCCACAAGCAAATATATATACACCAACATAATCATCCATTTATGTTGTCTTGAGAGCAATGATAACTCACAGTTGCACTTGGGGCTTTTATTCTTTAGTGCACAAATCTCATACAAGACTCACACTGACAGTTTAACCAATGCACTGTTGCAGCTTAGTGATTTTTGCTCTGCTTTGGATTTGGATAATCACTTACTCCGAAACGAATCATTCGGATGAACATGTAGTGCAAATTTATGCATGGATTTAACTTTCAGTTCCAGTATACAAACACTAAAGAAAACTAGTCGTTTGAAATCATTAAGATATGCAACCATTAAATATTAAATCGGTTGCATTGCTTGTTCTTCTTGTTAGCATTTCATCATGATGAGACACATATTACATTAATAATTCATGATGCTCGTGTAACTCTGCTGTTGTTATCAAAATCTCAATGTGGAACGCATTAACTATTTGATAACTGAGCCACAACATAGGACTGCATACTTGGTCTGGATATGGGTGATGTTAAAATTATGTAACTTTGCTTTTATATGTTTTCAGAAAAACAAAACACAAACGATTAGTCCAGAATGCAGCAGCAAGAATCCTTACTAGAATCAGAAGATATGACCACATCACCCCTATCTTATCCACACTGCATTGGCTCCCAATCAAATTTCACATTGATTATAAAATACTACTATTGACCTATAAAGCACGAAATGGTCTCACGCCACAGTACCTGAGCGAACCTTTGGTCTTTTATGATCTGCCACGCCTACTTAGATCAAAAGGTGCAGGCTATTTGTTGGTACCTCGAATAGTGCGTGCTACAGCACGGGGTAGCGCTTTCTCTTACAAAGCTCCACAGTTATGGAACAGCCTTCCACTTAGTGTTCGGGTCTCAGACACAGTCTCAGTGTTTACGTCTAGGCTGAAAACATATTTGTTTAGTCAAGCCTTTTGTGAATAGTTTTTTTCTTAGGTACAGGGGCAGGTCTGGAGGGTTCACAGGCATAGAGTGTTGTGGTGAACTGGGATGTTTGAATGCTGTCGCACCCCCACTCTCACGCATTCACTCAGGTTTGTCGACGGTGGAGTGTCTGGCTGCCTTATGTCCCAGGGTGCCCTCATGTCTGTGTTAGCTTCTGCCTCTCCCTTTTAGTTATGCTGTCATAGCTAGTCTTGCCAGAGTCCCTGCTTGCACTCTGCATGCAAAGTATATTGTCCTTAACCATTAGAGGACAAAAGCTTACCTAACAATCTCTTCCTCTCTCTCCATCTCTCTCTCTCTCTCCCTCACTCTCTGTCAAGCTACATATGCTACTTCTGAGATGCCAATGACTCCTTCTGCTCCTCCTCGCTGCCTGACCCATCCTGATGCCCCTTCTGGTTGGAGTTCTCATCGGTTGAGTTCGATATATGGACGGCCTTTAGAACCATTTGATAAAGTGATAAATTCAAATATTTACAATATATTTTTTGTGAATCCATTTATTTCTGTAAAAGCTGCTTTGTGACAATGTCCATTGTTAAAAGCGCTATACAAATAAAACTGAATTGAATTGAAACAATTAAAAAAAAAAAAACAAGGATTGTTTTTTTGACTTTGACTTGTGGTGACATTTAAATTGATTTCTGACATTAATATTTCAAGAATAAGACTAAATCAGCTTAGTGGTATTTTACCTCACAGGACCAGAAAGCTAAGTTATTGGAGTGCTTATATTTTTCAAGCAACATTAGCCAAAGTAAGTGAAAATATGTGATTCCTGCTGATCCGAAACCCCAGAGAGATGATACACCGTATGATACACCATATGAGATTTCTTTCATATGGAAACGGAATTGGCAAGGGGACAGCATGCCAAAGTAAAGAAAATGTAAACAGCTTATCTTTTTTTTGCACGCTTGTCTATTTAGTCCCGTCATGTGTCTGAAGGTATATCCCATCACAGCATGGTATCCACTACTTTGGCTGTGACAATTTATTCAGTTTGGTCTTTATATTGAGCTTCATAGGGAGTTTCCTGAAGAGTCTCTGCAACCTTCCCTGCCTGCATAGAGCTGTTACTAACAATCATGAATCGGGATGTTTTTTATGTCTCATAGTGTCCCAGAAGGCAATTGATTCATCCTGAGGCAGCATTAGCCACCCTTGCAGCATCCCTAGTTTGAAGTGGGTCCCTATTTTACTTTATAGACATCATGGAAAGGACAGTTATTTTAAAATTATTCACCATAATTGATAGTATGTCTTCTGTAATCTATTAATCATACTTAGTCAGTCAGTCATACAGTAAAATAGTCATAAACTATAAATGTTGATGTCTTTTATCATGATTTTGTAGATGGTAATAAACATCTGGTAAGCTTATAGTGTATTTGTTTCAAAATATTAGCTAAAATTTAACTAAACAGGATTCAAGATGATACGTTATTGCCCCTAAATGTGTATTCATTTCTAGTCATCACTATAGGCTCTGCAGAGATCTTTAGACTTCTGTCTAACCTGTAGCCTTATTAAGGATGCAGTAGACATTGTGGGCTCAGGAAGCCATAATGGATGAGGATGCCAGAAGAGGAAGCAGTCCGTAACGAGATGCTAATGAGGAGGTCAAGAGGCAAGGGCTATTAACTGTGCCTTATTTCTGTACTTCCTAAATGTCATCACTGAACATCTTAGTTCTGGTTAGGTGGCTTTCATAATTCTCTGACATTAAACAGAGTTAAAATAGCTTAGCATTATCATTCAAGCTACAGAAAGTTTTCAAACGCCTTTTTGTATCTCAAGTGCTAAAGCAGTGATGGCTGTTTGCGTATGACTGTGGAATCACGAATGTTTCATTTCAAGGAAAATTAAAGGGTCCCCTAATGGGCCATACAGAATGCTGATGAGAGCTCTCCACTCACCTTCTAAAAGTCATTTTTTTTAAATGACTGTTAATTGCCAAATAAAAGGCAATTACAGAAAACTTGTGTGGCTGCCTGGGCATAAGCTCACAAAATTGTCTGAGAGAGAAGAGCACATAAATAGCATCAGTGGAAACAGAAAGAGACAAAGAGAACAACTGTTAAAATATGCTGAATCAAAATGATGCTTATTGCTTATAATGATATAGTTGGTCTTGTATAACCAGATGCCTCATGTTACAAGCATTCCAGTGGCTGGGATTCCATATTACACTTCCAAGTTATTTCCTCTTTCCAAGAGTATAGGAGGCTAAAACACATAGTGTCATTGCGAAGTCTTGCCAAATGACCAAGCATCTGTGTAGGTTCTGAGACGTGTATACAGCTTCCGCTATTCCTGTGTTTTGAACATTTGCTTTGACTTTTCTGTTCTTTGGATTTTGCCCTTTCACTGTGTGACCTTTGCTTACATTACGACGCTCAGTTTTGGATGGTGTTTTGGATTTTTCAATAAACCTCATGCACATGGATCCTCAACCATCTCTTGAGTCTTATCTGTTACATAGTACTACTAGTAGTTGTAATAGTAATAGTAGTAGTAGTAATAGTAGTAGTAGTAGTAGTAACCCAGAAACTAATATTATTTTGCTAGGAGAAAAATGAACATTCTTGTTCTGTGTAGCCTACTAGCTTATTATTTACGTCCAAACTCCCAAATGTTTTTTGTGATCAATATCACTTTCACATATGATTTTAGTCAGTGTATCATTTTACACATACTGTGCAACACACATGGCTGTAATTACATGGCTTTAGTTCATGGATGCAGAAAAAAGGTAAATTAAAATGACTATACATTTTCTCAACATAAACCCTCATTATGTTAAAGTTGCCTGCCTGTTGTTGTGCTGTCCCTGTCAGAATGAGAAAACAGCCACTTGGCTGGCTAACCCAGACAAGGACTGGGCATTTAGCCAGCTAGCATATCTATGCATTTTTAAACAGTGGCTTTGCTAACTCTGCTGAGAAAGTGACAACAGCTGCCAGGTCTAACAGTTTTCCACACCTACTCTTTATTATTTTAGGTCTGCATACAGATGATATAAAAGGGACTGCATTAACCATTTTTTCCGATTTTGCGTGAACTAGTTTAAGACTATTTAGTTGGGTTTGGAGTGCAAAAACCTACTGCAGGTTCATAACTGTATCAATACCAATCTATACATGATGTAAAAAAATGCAATTTAAGAATAACTAACAGTGAGTGTGTATGTAACATTAAGTGACCTTCTATAGGGCTAGTGAAACTCATTAAAAGCTGTACTATATAAATTTCTGTGCTTTTTATGCATTTGAAACTAATTCCTAATCGAGGCTGATCTAAGGGCCCTTGAGTCTCCCTACATTTATCACCGAGAAGCCAACTTACAGGTGTTCCACAATAGACAGATGTCTCAGTAAACTAATTTGTGGTCAGCCATGCCTAGCAGTAAGAAAACTTCTTTGTCAATCGCAGTTGCATCTAAGTTGGTTACTGTGGCAGCAGAGGCGGTTATGAATGGAAGGAGTTTTGGAGAAAGAGTGGGTAATTTTATGAATGAGCATAAACTTGTTTGTAATTAACAGTGCTCTGTTTATAAGCTATGTGCCTTGCAGTGACTGTAGAAAGATTGCAGAACAAGTGAGAATCAGACAGCGCCCTGCTGAGATTGTGTGTGTGTGTGTGTGTGTGTAGAAAGTTTTAGTTTCTTTAAGTTTCAAGTATTTTCTTTGTTGTACTGAGAAGATTACCATGCTGAAAAGCACAGAATGAAAAAGCCCAAAATAAATATAGCACGGCTCTCTTGAATGTCTGCCCCCTACATCCTTAATTCTCCTCATGCCAACCAGGTTGTCTCAGTTGCATATTGGGCTCGATGTGGTCTTTGTCTTTAGCTAAGAAGAAATCTGATTGTTCATTAGGAAAATCTATCTTTGTGATGTTAGCATTCCAGTAGTCTAAGCATCACATGCTTCACCTATGGTCCACAGTGGATCTGCTATCTTTTGTGGCGTCCAAATATGATCGTGGCATCAGCATGCCTCTTATTAGGCAGTTATACCACATGTAGTGATGAAATTACCAGAAATTACCACTCTTTTTTTACTCTTTCTATGGTTCGAATTGCCTCCATGTAAACCATTTCTGTCTTTTCATACATGATAGGGGAAAAATCATATGGGGAAGTATTCAGGAGCATTCACAAAATAATAATTATGGTCAATAACTTCCATAGTGATGTAGTTTAGTCCACTGATGGGTACAATAATCATTTCAGTAGTGTTACCAACAGAACCTTGTTTTCCCCTGCGAATGACAAGGCATTATCCAAAACAACAGTATGATGAATGCACTATGCCTTTATTGTCAAATTAAATTAAAAGTCGATGGCTTTCTAGGACTGTGAACAACAGACTTTTGTCATAACCAAATACAAATAAATGTAAGGGAAATGCCAAGTGGACCCATAGCATTAGACTGTCATACCATGCTTCCAAGTCAGCTCCCTATACACAAGCCTTCATAAAAAAGAGGACTTCATAATGTTAAACAATAATTAATTTCATGTGTTATTTGAGGCAATGCTCTATGCAGTCAGAACTCACACAAGAAAAAGGGTTCCTAGTAGAGCTGGAAAGTATAGGTTCAGTCTGATATTGTTTCGCTTCTGTCTAACAAGTATGAAACTCAACATAACTTGGTGCACTTTTGGCCAATAGAAAAGCCTCATGGTCTTTGCCAGGGTTTTTGCAACTCTACATACACTATATGGCCAAAGGCTTGTGGACACCTGATCATCACACCCATATGTGGTTCTTCCCCAAACTGTTCCCACAAAGTTTCAAGCACACAGTTGTATTGAATGTCTTTGTATGCTGTAGCATTACAATTTCCCTTCACTGGAATTAAGGTGCCTAAGTCTGTTCCAGCATGACAATACCCCATGCACAAAGCGAGCTTCATGAAGACAAGGACTGCCAAGATTGGATTGGAAGAAGTCGAGTGGCATGCACAGAACGCTGACCTCAACCCCATTTTTAGGATGAATTGGACCACTGACTGCACCCCAGACCTCCTCACCCAACATCACCCAACCTGATCTCACTAATGCTTTTGTGGCTAATTGGGAAACTCCCCACAGCCATGCTAAAAAATCTAACAGAAAGCCTTCCCTGAAGAATGGGACATCTTTGCAACATGAATGAGATGTTCAAAAGGCACATATGAGTGTGATGGTCAGATGTCCACTTACTTTTGGCCGAATAGTGTAGGTGTTCCATGTTACAACATGTCCAATTCTCATTAGCTAGATGGTCAGATATCATGCTACAATTGTCCCGAACTAGCAAGGATGTAACAGACTCTGTAACGGTAGACAAAACTGGATCACTCCTTTAGTATTTAATGAAAATATAACGAGGGCTTACTGAGTCATGGAGTGAGCCAAAAACTCACTTCTTAATGAAATCATGAGGCCTGAGGGCTCATAGAGCCAGCTGGCTACCACTGTACCAGCTGGCTCAGTGATTCTTTAGAGGGCTTGATCATGAGTGGAGCTCTAGCTATTAAATTTATGCTAGTCACTGCTGGATATTGATGTTCAAGTGATTCTGTTTCTGTGGACATATACTGAGCATCACTCTCTGGGTTCCCTGGGGTGGAATTGTTAGATTGGGTGTGGAGTGGAAATAACTGCATAGAGTGCTGGGTTTCAAATCATCTAAACTTTAAAAGGTTAGAATTTTCAACAGAGCCTCTAATGTAATTTGGTCTTTCCAGAACATTCAGGATCACTGGCTGGGCAGACAACCTGAATGGCTTCAGACATGACTACTGTATAATTAGTGTCAGTGGCATTAACTTGCTATTTCCTCTAAAGCACAGGACAACGTCTTCCACTAATTACTCTTCCAACCAACAGGTTTAACATTTGATGACTGGTTGCTTTTAACTTCCCATCCTGCTTTTTGGCACAAACATCAATGTTGTCCCTGATCTACTAGTATATAATTGAACCGTTCCATATTATTAACTTTTTCAGCTGTTGAATGATGTACACTTAATGGTCCTCAATCATTTATCAGAAAGAAACAAGCCCATTGATTGTCCAGTCAGCTTCCTATGCAAAAATGTCACCTGTTTCTGCCTTATTTCATTCAGCACACTTGAAAATATTATTGAAAGATCTGTAGCATAAAGACTTCCATTGTACAGTACACATGGGCTCACATCTCACAGTGCTGAAATGCTGATATCTGCTGTGTTTGATGTAAGCCACACTCATGTCCAAAAATGATTCAGAATATTGTTGGGTGTTGGCAGTGGTGTAACCAGGATTAATTTTGCTGGTATGAGGAAATATACAAAACTATGATTGTTTTCATGGACTGTACAAATGAAATTGGTATGTGTGACACGTTCATGCATTTTAGGTGGATGTCAGACAGCAGTAGGAGAACTCCACCTTCTTTTCATTTCTTCCTTTCCATTACTAATTTACAAGTCATACATGATCCAATGGCCCATGTTATCACTATTGAGAGAACGAGTGCACTGACCTCTACACAATCCCTCTACACAAATTCCTTGTTGCTTATTGTTTCACGAATGGCACTTTGGTTGAAATCACACTTTTCAATGCAAAATCCTACTAAAAAAGACTATTTCCCTTTTTAGTGTACCTTTACTTATTTCTTACAGATGCTTGAATGAAATGATCAGCCAAATAATAACTATGGTACTTCCGCATGAAACCCTTTTACGGTGTTCGACTTGCAAATTTATTAATACAGCCAATAAAATCACAAGCTCCAAAGGATCAGCTTTCATCATTCATCCTTCCTCGAACATCACTGCAGGAGTCCTTTATTACCTCTCCTGTAAGAGACACAATGATCCATAGGCTACATCAGAGAAACCAAGAGGCTAAATGATTTTGTTGAGTTTTGTTAAAGCATTTCTTTTTATTATTTACACCTAGGAACAATTTAGAGTAGCCCGCCCACCTAACAGGATGTTTTGAAAGATGGAAGGACACTGGAGAAAACACCCACATGGACAGTAACTCAAGCATGGATCATGGAGCTGTGAGGACGCAATGCTACCTGCTGTGCCAGAATAGCCACCTAGTGCCTCAGCTACGGTTTCAAGAATGTAAACATTGTTAATCATTTGTGAATAGATTTCACTAAAAGACAATGATGGGACAGGAGGCTTGGTGTTGCTTATGTTTGCACACACTGCACATAGGGATAATTATTTGTCCACTTCCTGTTAGGACATCCTAGCAATAGTGTGTCCCTGTTACACAGTGCAGGGACAAAATTAAGTCAGGTTTTATTGTTATCACATTCATACTTATAAACGCAATGTATACTGTATATAGTAGGATTAAATATCAGATATCATAGTGCTGCATATAAGGTAAGCCAATACCTTGTTGAGTAATTGAAGGAACTGAGAATAATGATAAATCTTAATAGAATCCATAACAGGCATTGTAACTCAAGCTTGGATCGAGGTTCAAAATATTTCTGCAATGGAAAGCTATAAATAAGGCCAGTGATATATACTTGAAAAACGTGTCAATCAGTTTTAAAGTAACCCTTTTTAAACATGCACAACAGCCAATCCACGTGGCAAGAACAGCTTGCAGTTATAAATTGTACAATTTCTATCATTACCATATTTTATTCTGACTTTTATTATTACTTCCACTCATCTAGTTGTGGATATCCAGTTGTGCTTTTGACAAACCGTAGACGTATGACATTCTTAATCCTGCTCATTATATGAAGGATTAACACTAGGAAAAACATCTTTTGCCTACCAATGCTACATTTAGCAGAGGCAATTTTAACTTTTATTTGAAGGGCATATACTATAATTAGTAAAAAATAATCAGTGTTATTGAAGTCACTCCACAGCTGTCACCATTGTTTTACGTATTAATTATATTTTTAATGAACAGTGCAATGGTTTGTGACTTGGAGCTATCGTTATTAGTGCTTGCTGAAGTGTGACTTTGAATTAAATCTTTGACATATTTATATGCTATGACAAACTCAACTATAGTCCTAGATCCCTAACCCTCATTCTAGCCATAACCATTTGGAATTCAATTCATTTGGAATTTGCAAATATTAGACTGTCACATATTTGTAAATGCTGCCAAGATAGATTAATGCTTAGAAACGCCTTTAAGTTACATCCTTTTAAACTTATTTTTGCCCTACGTATAGCCCATTTGGCAGCGAGGCTTTAAGAATTTACAGTTTTTCATAAGTAGTTCTTTTTTAACCTAGCCTACTAGGTTTAAATGCTATAATTTTATTGTGGCAGCAGTATATGGTGTTTTACTATCAAAAAAGCTTTTGTTGTGCTGTCTGTTTATCTCTGTACCAATATTATTGTGGAGAGGTGTGAATTGTTTGCCCAGCAGGAAGCTCACCTCTCCTTTCCCATCACCTTGCTCACCAGCAGTCATGATACTCTACATACAGAAACCCAACAGTATCCTGACTAATCTTATAACAGACTTGCAGAGATTTGCTATACTGATTGCAATTGTCCGATAAGTCGATTTCTCTCTAGGTTCTGCCAGTGTACTGTGAGAAAAGGGTTAACTGTGAAATAAATATCAGGGACCATTTCATTACAGATTTATTTTCTGAACATAATCAAATTGTTCAAATATTAAGCTCATTGTTTAAATATGTATAATAATAATCTGGATAGTAATTTCAGCCATAGGGGTTTTATTTCTGAACTTTCCTCTGCCAGAACACATTAGGTCCAAGATATTGTTTTTCACTGATTGAGGCTTGGATTAAACTCATTCAATTCAAGTGACCAGTAAAATATGCTAATAACTCTAAGAACTCTAAGAAGTTGTGTTTTAACACCAAGGTAAAACAACAACAACAGCAAACAAACATCAACAAAAACACTGCCTGGCTATACTTTAATAATTTATAGGCACCACTTTTAGAAACCCTGCTCCTAGACATTTCTCTAGATTGTTGGGAGAATTGGGAAGAGACTAAAGCACAGACTGGGAAATCATTTCATATAACTATGCAGGAAGTATTCTTCTTTGTCACAGTCCCAATGTCATTTCCATTTGGACCTGTAATACCTGCCAAACTGTAAGACATACAATTAAAGAACATGTTTATACAGTGCAATCAATCCAACTGTTAAAGTAAATATGCTTTAAAACGTCTACGTGATGCATGTAAAAGATAATTGTTTACAGCTTCAAAAATACTACTGCTTTTTATGTTTTAAAGTCTAAGAAGATATCTGAATATTGTATATCTTAAAAGATCTCTGGTGTTTTTCAACCATGATAACCTGATAATCTGTGAATATGACTACTTCAAAAGACCAAGAGGCCTTTGAAAGCCTTGAAGGTCAGACCAAAAATAACAGTCCTGGAGCACTATTTCTGCACACATGCCTTTGTAAAAGTGTCTGAATTATATCAACAGGGCCTTCAAGCAAGACCTGCATGACCTCTACTTTTAGAGAATAAATATTACAGGAGAGACAACGTGCAAAATCTCCAAGGTATCATCTTGGAGCTTAAGGAGCTTTGGAGCTGAATACAGCAGCATTAGATCCTTTCCGTACTGCTTGCACTACGTGACCTTTGAGTGACTTAGCTTCAAAGCTGCACGCTGCACTTATTCAGAATAAATTTGGATGCTTAAACACACATCACAGGAGTTTAATGAGCAGTACTTATCTTGTTCAATAAATGATACCTGTTCTTTTAGCAATGGTGTGCCTTGTCCGGGAATTTTCTTTAAAGGCTTTTTAGGTTATGAACTGATATCTAAGCCTGCCTTCTCACAGAATCATTCCTTTGCGTGACTGAATAGGGCAGATGAGGTTAAATTGGGATTAGTCTGAATCAAGGGCTCTTAGTAAATGTGTTGAAAATGCTGACTTGTCTTCATAATTGGACTTAATGGTGCAGAATTACTGGTTCTGTTACACACTGGTTATTGCCTGCATTCTATGGCTTTTAAAATTACTGTCTAAAATTTCCTGCTTCTTTGCTTGGATGCATATTTTCTATTTAAGTATGTTGCAGACTGTGTCAGGGGAGTCACTTACTTCCTGGCCATGTCCAATCATGCCATCTTTCCAAATGATTTCCAAAAGATTTATTGAGATTTTAGCATTGTGGATTAAAAGATACTCTAAGATAGTCGCTGGAGTGCCATCTCATCAGATTAAAATTCTTTATGGACAATCCCATTATGTTTTCTCCGATAGCATATTGCTATGCAGCATTGATTCCCCATTTGAAAATTGTCACATGACCTGATTACTTCTGGTCATGGGCAATCTATGCATTAGGCAACGGTAGGCTGCTGTTATGGTAAGTATGCTATTTGTCTGAATGCAATCTGGCCTTCCATAGCCACTCAGAGAACTTATTTGGAGCAAGTTGAATTAATGGCTCAGTTTGACACGGTGATGTGAGAACATGTGAGGAGCATTCAGGCAGACGAAGTAAGCGACACCTGCATATACCTTCTGACAAAGAGCACAACTGGTGCTATCACAAAGAAAGTACAGGAAAAGCCAAATACTACTCTGTGGTAATAGACTGCACTCCAGATGTGAGTCACCTGGAGCAGCTGTTAATGGTGTTGCAAGCTGTACCGTGCCCTGCCCTCAAACGGGAAGAGTCATTTTTAGGTCAAATGAAAATGCTACTCTTGTATGTATCCAGATGCCGCAGTCAAATATATGACAATGGAAGGAACATACTGGGTAGCAAGCAAGGTGCCCAAAAGAGAGTGCTAAAACTTAATAAGGTGGTCACACACTTGACCTTGTAATCAGTGACACAGCCAAGTCATTTGTGAGATCCATTTGCTGGGCTGTTACAGTGACTTCACACCCTATTTGGTTCCTTAGTAGAATGCTGGGCCTTTCTTAAAAAAAATAGCAAGAACCTTACAATAAAGACCCCGCCATCAACCAGGTGGGAATGTAGGCTGTTAGAATGCCTGAAATGGTAAGGGCATTGACAGCCGTGAAAGGATTTTCAGTGCAGAAAAAAAGGATGCACAATGCTGTCTCATCACTTAGACTCGTCTGTAAAGAGATTCAGACATGCCCTTTCATGAAGTACCAATGGTGGGGTACGATGTATTCTTTTCCAGATAAACAAAAGGAGCAAAATCCTGCAGAGCCCTAAAGTTTCAAGCCAGACTCTGAAAAAAGAAATCTGAGGAGTGACAGTCTATCTGCACGGATATCCTTGAGAATGGATTCGCCAAAACAGATGCCAGGAAGATAGGCTTAACACGGAAATGATGTGGCGTGAGGTGCGTCACAGAAATACTAGACAGTTTCAGTATGAAATATGGAAAGTTTCTTTGAGTTGTATGGATTTCTTTAATCCCTTGAAATAATGAGGCTCACATGCAAGAAGGTAAATTGGATGCTTTCGGAGATTGGAGCAAAAGAATGGATGATATTGAGGATATCATCCATTATTGAGGATCTGAAGCTGAAGGGGAAAGGTGCAATTTTGGCATTCCCCTCTCAAATCTCTTCACCAGCTGACATGAAAGAACAATAGGAACGCATTTAAATAGTAGCTCTTTCTTTAATAGAGTAAATAGGAACACGTGTTATTCATGCATTTATCTAATCAGGCAATTATGTGGTAGCTGTGCAATGCATAAAATCATGCAGATACAGGTCAAGAGCTTCAGTTAATGTTCACATCAAATATCAGAATGGAGACAAAATGTGATCTCAGTGACTTTGATGGTGGCCTGGTTGTTGGTGTTAGATGGGAAAACTTGGGATTTTCATGCACAATAGTCTCTAGAGTTTACACATACACACACACACACACACACACGCACACACAGAGGTTGTGCAGGCGGGAGGTCGGAGGTTCTGTGGAAATGCCTTTTCATGTCAGAGGAGAATGAGGTCACTGAGATAAACCTTTTTCTCCATTCAGATGTTGGCCTGTATCTGCATTATATAAGGCATTGTGCTGCTGTTTATAATTGCATGAGTGTGCAGGTACATATGTTCCTAATAAAGTGGTCAGTGAGTATATACTACAAGGGCGATATCTTACTTATAACCTAATTTGAGTATACTTCTTCAACTTCTTCTTACACTTCTTGAGAGAGTGGCTTCTCTTGAGAGAATTTTTTTTTCTTGTTAGCTGTTTTCTAAATTGACCATGACATCAAGACGTCACTGAATGTGGAGTGACAGCAGGACTCGCTGAAGCAAGGGCTTACAGGGCCAAGTTTTATTCAGTGCTGTCATCTACACTAGGTCTGCCACCCTATACGTGTCAAGCAAAAACAACAGATCCACACAGATCTGTTCAGATACCTTATAAAAATTTCATGCTAGGGTTTTGGGAGTCATGCTAATGAGCCTGTGCATCCAGGAAGGAAGTAGGATGAGACAGACAGTTTTAAGAATTGTAGTTAATGGTAGGTGTAATTCTCATTTACCTGTCTTGTTAAACAGTGTAAGGCTGCTTTCAAGTACAGAGAAAGCTCTGTCCGGAGTTCCTTCTGGGCTGATACGAGAAATACGACTCACACTGAGTCCTATCTAGTGCATGCTAACTAGGTATAATAATTATTATTATTAATATTATTATTATCAATAATAATAGAGATTAGATTTATTTTTCAAAATTTAGTGTAACTATGTCAAAGAGGAGACAGCTTACCTGAGCTTTTGTTGGGAGACAGAAAATTAAGAAGAGTGAATGTGTGACTAGACTGCATTTAGACCCTTGTAAAAAGCTAAAGTGGGACCAGGCTGTGGCAATGGATACCAATGAACACTCTAAAACTAACAATTCTATCATCTGTAGTCACACTGAAATATTAAAATGTTGACTTTGAAATATGCCAGATTTATTTATTTATTTATTTATTTTGCTTCAGCTGGGGGAGTCTTTTCCACTTGAATGGGAGTTATGAATGGATCGAATGGATGACAAGCGATGCTGACATAGTAGTTTATACATTTATTTATAATAAATCATTAACAATTTATATATCACCTCACTTATGCATTGGATCTTGAAGTGAGCATCTTGTGTGGATAGCTATACTCAATTGCCTAGTTTGTCAGTTGGTGTTTTGGGAGCACAAATAATTTGCAAGCTTATAAAGTTCTTCGACTTGAGCACAGGCAGAGCGTTATCTCACAAAATGATGAATATCACCTAATATGAATTGCCATCAATAATTAATAATTAATAGCTGGTAAGTTTTGGTAATGCCTGGATGATCTGTGCACACTGAAGTATGATTACGGGGGGGGGCAAAGAGGTACCATATACAGTATAGGAGAGTTGCATAAGGGTAACTTATGTTTTATCTGATGATCAGCTGATCTAGGTCCCAGTTGATGGCTGACATTGGACAAATGGGTTCAGTAAAAGAAGTGTGCCCATCTAGCATGATCGAGTTCTCGATTTCAGATATTGTAGTTCTTCTCAGCAGGTGACTTTCTTGGAAAAGAAGCAGACAGGGTTTATCCCCAGACAGTGCATACCCCTCCTTCAAAAGCATCAACTTAAATGATGAATGAGTTTAGGGTCTTGCTGGTTTTAAAAGATAGAGGCAGTGACGAATGCTTGTTTAAGGTACTGCATCAGGACTGGGTTTCTGCAGCACCCAACAATAAAGTTGCAGGAGCAGGCAATCAGATATGAAGCTAGCAGGACAAAGAAAGGCCATGGTGACATAGGATTGCATTAGATGAGGCACTGCTCAAAACTTGGGATTTACTGATTTATTCATATGACTATCTAAGCTCATTAGAAAACATTATAAGTGGGAGTAAAAAAAAAAAATTCTGGGAGCAGGTGAAACTGGTCAAGAGTGTCTGCAGAAGTGGATGGGATTTGGACAGCTTACATGGTCCTGACTACTTTCTTGGACCGGGCAGCTATGGTGCTAATATTTTTAATAAAACAATGAATAAAACGTTCGTGAGTCCTAGAACTCTCTGGAGGTACTTGTGCAGAGTGGGCCATTCTTTGACAGCACTAACCTTAGAGTTGTCTATTAATATGCCCGGTACCCTAGAAATGCTACTTGGGACACTATTTAATTTAAATAACTTTTTAAAATATATATTTTAAAGTATATATTAAAAAAGATATATCATCGATGTCTGCAGGACTCGCTTGACATGTTGAATGTGTTCTTCTAGTGAAATGGAGTATACCAAGATACTGTGTATACAGCCAATGAAGAATCTTCCAAATATATTTCTCAGGAATTCATTTACAAATGTCTGTAACACAGAGGGGACACTGACCAGAGTAAACAGTCAAAGTGACCTGACATGGTGCTAAAAGCCCTTTTCCGTTCATTCCCTTCTTGAATCTGGATCAAATTATAGGCACTTTGTAGTTTTATTTGAAGATGGCAACTCATTTCAAATGTTCAAGGCCATGGGGAAATTGATAACGATATTTACTGTGACCTGATTCAGGCTGTGATAGTCATTATACTGCTGAAGAATTCTGCTGGAGCCGGTTATGTGGAAGGTCTAATGAAGTCTTATTTGAGAGGCTTCACTGTTTACTCTTTTCATGCCCTTATTCTCAGTAGGGAACAAAGGATAAATGTGTGACCTAGGGGTTAAATAACAAGCCCACTTTGAGGGTTAATAAGCACCCCTGAACTCCTCCCCTTCCTGCTTCTTTGTCCTCTGAGGGATGATTAAATGTGTTATTAATATACATTATGTTAGCAACTAGGTAAGCTGCACAATTGTATCTTTATTGAATGGAAAATTCTGTGATGAAAAATATAACTAACATTGTTGAAAAAAAACTTCAGGAGATCATGATATTTGTTGGGCTGAGCAGATGAGGTTAACTGCATAAGGCAGAAGATGCAACACAGTCAGAAGTCGCTAAATGTTGGAGCTGGTTGCCTAACATGACATGAATTTTTTTTTGTTGCTCTTCATCAAAAAAAAAAGTGTGCCATAATTAGCTGTAACCTTCTACATTCATTCTTGGGGGCGAAGTCTTCAATCATGATATGCAGACAAAATGACACGATGCATGTGTAGCTTTGTTATAAGAGATATTAGCTTTATTAAAAGATACACAAGCAAACCAGACGGGAGGACGAGACAATACTCAAACAATAAATGTGCTAAAGTTTGGGGGATCAGGAAAAAGGCAAAAGGCAAAAGCGAATTACCAAAGTATTTAACTTAAGTTATGGTCAAAACAACAGCTCAGTAACATCAGATCGAAATGCTAGCGGGAGTTTTGCAAAGTAAATGTTAGCAGTCCGTTGTATATAAAGAGTGTGTAATGATGGAAACCAGGCTTGTTTGGTATTAGAAGTCCAAGATGTGTGAGTGGGCATAGGTTGACAGCGAGTCTTTTGATCACATGGCTGTATGTAGGGTTTAAGAGCTAACACAGGGGTTGCCTGAGAATCATAGCTAATTTATTTTGCTTACTTGATAGAGTTTTTACCAGGGCAAAATCACTAAAGGCTTCCAGCTCTCTATTTATCAAACCTTAACTTAACTGACCATAATCTGATCTGCTTTTGTCATTATACAGTAGATGCCTTTATACAGTAGGTGCTCCTGCTGTGGCCTCTGTGCACATTCCTGCTTATGGAATACTGTTTAAGAATGGATAATATGAATACAGATTGCTTGGTGTTATTTTACTTAGCTCTTCAGCAGTGTCCCTGCTCCTCAGCAACTCAGGAAGCATTTGAACTAGCAAATGATTCATGTTTCATGCTACTGTGTACATGTTTTTATTTACTGTAGGTTGTTTCTTCTCACAAGCAGGTGAGATACTGACCTTTCTGTTATATTTCTTGAGGGCACTAAACAGCACCAGTCTTATCTACAGCAGCGGGAAAGCAATACGTGAAAGGAAATTGAATCCGCTATCACCAGTGGAGTGAAGCTCAAGATACACGTACATCTAGTGGAGCAGTTTGACATCACGTTTTTGTGCAGCACTATACTGTGTCATATTGATTGTCTGATATTTCCCTTTACAAAAGTAAAGAATTATATTTTTCATGGGGAATTAAAATTCTGTCAGTGGTGCTAATGCGTGGTAAAGCAATCCAACATATTTTATTTCACTCAAAGTGATAGGCCAAAAAAGAAGGTGGCAGATTCTTGCGTCTTTTCTACAGTAAATTATTCCAACACTACAATAAGCAAACAACCTTTTTTGAACTAGACCTGGCTCAGTGCTTACATCTTAAATAACTTAAAAGCACCAACAAAACTGTTCACTGCAAAAAACAAATGAAATTCTGAACAGTCCACTATCTAAATAGGTCTAAGAAGTGGTTGACTAGTCTGCCATCAGGAAATCACAAATTCCCTACATACTACAGTTACGTTTTGCATTTTGCAGATGCTACTTAAATAGATCAGGGTCTAAGAGAGAGGTTGGTACAGGAAGAAAACACACAAGCCAAGGGATCTTTTTAAAAAAGAAAAAAATTTAAAAAGGTATACTCATGTGACCATTAGCTCAGTTGGCAACAGACCTGATTTATCTCTATATATTTAGTCAAGAGTATATGTACATAGGCAATTGGTCGTATCTAATCAATGTAGTAATTTGTGCAGTGTGGCATCTAGATTAATATACAAGTTAATGCTTGCTGAGGTGTTTATATTAAAAATTCTCTACCACATGATGCTGAAAGCTTCATGTTGCAATAAAATTAATTCAATATTGATGACTATGAAAGATCCAACTGATGCCAATAAATAAAGGAATAAGGAAGTGGATTTGGTTTTGTAGTTCAGATGAATGAGATTTAAAAAAAGAAAAGAAAAAAAAAGAGCCTATACCAGCATGAGAGCAGCTCGTCACATAACATAAAGCTGCAGCACACTGGAAATAGCAGTATCTGACTACTACACAGTTAATACATCTAAATCCTTCAGTTCCGCTCCAACCATGACTGCAAATACATGGCTATTCAGTATTCACACAATCCAACTCTGCTTATTTGAAGTGGATTGATTTGTGTGGAAAAAGCCAACATGGGAAATGAATGGGATAATTCTTCCATCCATTTTGCCCTTTAAAGGTGTTTGCTTTCTTTCATTTTATGTCATCTTACAGTATATGGCATTTGAGCTCCATTACAAATAATACTCATAAAGATATGCACAGGCGAAATTCCTGGTAGCTGTTTGCCTTCATAACCATTCACTCTATTGTGAAAAGATCTCTGACCTTTCCAACACTAATAAGCAGACTCCGAACATCATTTGCAGAGAAAGCGTTTGTTCCAATCGATTCAAGATTCATGGCACATTTTCAATAATTACAAGTCACAAGACCTCCAGTGGTGTGGAGGTTATTTATTTATTTAAGCTTTCCCCCCAAAAACAACTATCATTTATAGCCAGGGTTAGGGAGAGTGCATGATTCATTCTATAATCAGTCGCTAAAAACCTGCTGAAATCAAAACCAGAAATCACAGAGGAATGCTGTAGAGAAATGCAAGCCTTCACAAACAGCATGGGGGGGAAACCAAGGAACTAAATAAAGCAGAGTAAATGAGGAACAGGTGCACCTAGCCAATCACAGAGAGAGTGAGTGTTAACAAGAACAGGAAAACATAACCATATAAGGAAGGCGGCCTGTTCAAACCTGGTGTGCAGGGTGTGTGTATTAACATTCATCCTTTACTGTTCAGAGCGAAAAGACTGTATAAAAATATACTTGCCTGCATAATGGTTAATACAATATTTTAGTGAAGGCGCAAATTGAGAAGAGAAAAAGTGCCAGTAATTGTAAATTACTTCACTTCACCCTGTGCATCTGGCTGAACTGGAACACTGAAGGGCAAATTATTGGCACACACTTCCTTCAGTGTTCATCCATCTTTTTCAACAGAGTTTACAGCATTTCTGGTGACTGAATGGTTCTTGATTCCCCTGCAACCATGCAGTTAATTACCACTGGCAATACATCGTATCACAACCTCGTTAAGATGTCATTCTGAAAATATCAAACTACTGTAATAACATAACCACATATGAACAGAATATTATGAAGCAAGAATGATTTTAAGGTTGTTTGGCTAGAAAAAAAAGATTGGTTATTTTTCCTTTTAAATCATAACCCACAAGATGGCACCAAACACAATAATCCTCTCAAACTCAAACCAACCAGAAATAAAATCTGTAATGCAGAATTCACATTGTTACATAAAGAGCTTTTCAAGTATTTTTCTTCAGAACTAGTGGAGTATTTCCATTTGATTGTATCCTCCAATCCTCCACTATTTCAGAAGGAAACTCTGGCAGTCCTCCACTCAGTTAATTTGGCAGTCCTCCACTCACTGATTAGAGCAGTGCCATTATCTGCCAAGTGCTGATATTTGTGGTGAGCAAAGTGTTTAAATAAACCGACCCCAAAAGCTTGGATTAAAATTTTCCTTGAAATGTGCAGAAATCAGTTGCAAATACAGGGGCAACACGAACAAACCTAATCCCCAGATTGTCTAGCTCTAGAACAAAAAGCATCAAATATCCTACAGTATATTTTACAGTGGGTATGGGAAATTTTGCTTGTATGCAATTAACCTTTTTTTTATCCAATCGTGCGAAAGGTTTGCCAAATAGTTCAGTTCCAGTTGACACACGGCGAAAATCAGTTTGTTGCTCTCAAGGACTTCACGCAACCCTTCCAAACAGCTTCTTAGTATTGTTTCAGCTGTCCCAGACTTTCATAATATTTGTTTTAAATATAATTTAAAATTGTAATAATTACAATGAAAGTTTGTCAGCGCAAAGATAAGCAGTTTCTCAAATTATTTGAGTGGAAATTTTAAACCATGCTTCTTTTGTACAATCATTTTGCCCATTCTTTTGAGGGGAAATAATCCTGGACTGGATTGTAAACATTGGCCTGTGGAGCTGTTTTCATTATAGTCTGTATCATGAGGACATCCCATAGGTTTCAGGTTAAAGATACTGAGGTGGAATAATCGATCTCGCCATGAGAGGTAAAGCACTTTGAGTTCTTTGATCTCTCATTTTCAGGTTACAGTGGATGCTCAAACCGTTTTATTGCCAATGAATAAGGGTACAAACAGAGGAAGGTGTCATTTTAACCCCCCCGTGCTCTGAAAGAAGAAGGGAAATTTGAACTTTGAGGCGCAGGAGCTACCAATCACATATACATACAGTACTGTGCAAAAGTCTTAGGCACCCTAATTTTTTTTTAGCGCAAACTTTGTTATAGATTTTTATTTGATGACTTTTACATTATCGAGTAATACAAAAACATTTTAGGTTTCCAAACAGTACATTTCCAGCACAAAATTAAATGTTACAGAAGAATGTTTGTGTGTCAGTAAAGACAGCAGCTGATTACATAAGAGACAGTTTTCAGACAAAAAAACGTAATGAAGGCTGCTGGGTTTTGCTGCAAAAATAAGAAGCGAGTGTGACAGTCAGCGTCTCCAGAAGAGCTGTGGCTGCTTCTGCAAGATGCTCAGTAACACTTACAGCTCATTTCCTTATAAAACTGCACACACTGCACCTGAGACTACTACTCTTTTTTTTAAAGCAAAGGGTTGTCACACCAAATATTGCCTTCGTTTCATTTATTACTTTTTAATGCTCTTTATAGTGTTTTTTTTTAATGTAGAAACATTTAATTTCATTATTTTTGCTCTCCAGCTTTTCTTTGCATGTGCCTAAGACTTTCGCACCGTACTGTACACCCTTGTGCCAACCACCAGTGTAAACAACAGTGACATTCATCGACCTTCTTACAGTTATGGTAACTCTGTTGGTCAGCAATAAATCAACATCCCTGCTGAAGAAGAGCTTGGACCAGCATAATACATGCATAATGTATGTTGGTTGTAAGCAAATAATCAGCAAGGCCATATTAGTTGCACTAGCCCAGCATTAAACATCTGATCCAGTGTGGAATTCATACAAGTTATTTCATGCTAGTGTGTGTTGAAGTACATTATCCCTTGCTGCTGTGGTGGTACCCTCAAGGGTACAAACTGCATTTTGTAACTTGATTATATGCCACGTAACTGGTTACATGTATTATATTGTATGTATTTACTCTAAAAACGAATTAAGGGTTCATCGGTGGGCCTTAGAGTCCAGTTATGTGCTTTAAATCATTTTTAAAGGTGCACAATCTACATTTCCAGGTGACCTAAACTAACCAGGTGAACTAAAGGTACAGTAGATACCTTGAGGATACCACCCCAGTGACAAGAAAAGGACAGAAAAGGTATACTCTATTTTTTTTTTTAAATCATAGATAACAGCATTATCCAACATTACTTCATTTAACCGCTTCAGCTTTTCTCCCCCTGCCTGGTAAATGATGTAAGCCAAATAAATATACTTAATGGTTGCAATTAACTTTTTTTTTTTTTATTATATCTAATGCATTTCAACTCTGCAAATGAGACTTTTTGCTCATGAAATATTTCCTTAGTAATTCATGCTTTTCCTGGTTTTGTAGAGAAGATTGGGAAACATGCATTATATTCGATACAATATGTCTAATTTCATCAGGTGATTTATAACTCAATAATAGTCGGTCCAGTTACATCACTCTGCTTCGTTTGAAGTTATTTCTAACAGTGCAGCAACCATCCAACGTATTGGTTAAATTAGTGTCAGAATAGCTATCAATTCTGGCAATAAAATTGGAGTCCTAATGTGATGAGAGAGAGGAAAAAGAAAAAATTGGAAAGAGCAAATCTCTCTTTATTGGGCTTTAGCAACCTAATTGGCTTGGTGTTATTTGGTCATGGCTGCTGTACCAGTATTTACATTTAGTGATGTGACTTTTAAAGCTTTTTTTTTTTTCCCTCAGGCAGCAGCGCCACATAGTATAGTGGGTGAAAATGCCATTATTTGTGTCTTTGTGAATGACTTGTTGCTTAGTAGCCATGCTTGTTTTCTGCTTTGCTTTTGTGACGCCTTGAAAAACTCAGCATACAAGTGCATGAAGGTTTTACTGAAAGGACACAGAACTGAGAAATCACACATAAGGTAACTCAGTAGGCAGAAAGCATGAAACAATAAACATAAACCAAGAAACGAGAAACAAGAATGACCAAGCGCATAAATTGGAAATATAGACACAGTGTAATTAAATAGTAACAAGCCACAGAACTCATAGCTAATAGACTGAATGAATGAAAATGAATGAACTAACAGGGGAGGAGAAAGCAAAACCAAAACAATAACGAAAGCACAAGGAAAACGGTTGAACAAGCAGTGCTAATCATACTGGGACCCGCAGTGCATTCTGAGAGAGTAGTTCATGACAAATGATAGTATTTGATCATGTTAAGCAGTTACTGTATATTATATTAAGGGTTATATGTAAGCACATGCACATACTTTATTTGGAAAGGCACCATGAATAGGGTCTAAATGTAATGCTTGCATTCTGACAAAGTTCCACCACTGCTTTAATGTCCGCATGTGCAGTATCGCTTTAATGTGATTGTTTTCCCTTGAGGCCATTTGTGCTCTGCTTGGTTTCTTGAGGCGCAAAGTCGAAAAAGTGCTTGTTCCAAATTAGGTTTGTTCACTAATTAAGTTGTCTTCTTTGTTACGAATGGAGGCTCATTTGTGGAGCTTTATAGTGTTACAAATACTTGCAGATACTGCATCCCTCAGTGGATAAAATAGCCGAGTCAGCCTCACGGGTATGTCTGAAAGAGACCCCCCCAAAGGGGAAAGTCAGGTCATTGACTTTTCTTAGAGTGCTCAGTCAATATTTAATCAAAGTGAAAAGTGAAAAATGGGCTTTTGTTTTCAAGAATGAGCAAAGTGAGAAAGTATCGATCAGGCATCCCAGAGGTCAGCAAGTCCAAGCTAGGTGGCAATATCTGAAATAAGTTCGGATTTCAGATTCCTTCTTTTCTCTTTTCAGCCACAGGAAACCTTTTATGAAACCCCTCAAGAGTACTTTGTTGCAGTTGGTCACTATTTTTCCTGAACATATGTGCCATGTCATTTCCCTCAAAAAGGTCTTGCAGACCAATTTCAGTGATAAGCTATTAGATGTTGAAATACCCTGCTGAGGGTGTGTGAGGCAAGATAAAATCTGAAATTATGGTTAATATTGCAGGTGGAATCAAGTACATAAGAGATGTGACATAGTGAGATATATCTATTACCTGCCTATTTGCCCTGAAATAAGGCTATATCCATAAGGAGTCACTCATCACGAGTCCCTGGTCTGTGAGCAAATCATGCATGATGATACAATGTCTGTGTGATCTGTCTCATACTAAGGGTTTTTCCAATTTCGTTGTAGTCAGCTCCCATCTGCTAGCTCCCCTATCACACTCCAGCTACACATGCTAAACGTCATGAGGGGCAATTGAATGCACTCAGAGAAGTGTTTATTGGCCAGTACTATTAACAAAGTTGGCTAGTGCTGCTCTGATCAGAGACGGATTACCGACCAGGTCAATTGGTCATGTGACCAGGGGCCCTGACAGCTAGAGGGCTATTGACGATAATGGATTTGAAGTGAATGATTAGGCCATTATGCTGTCACAGTCTTACTGGGTCTGAATTTGTAACCAATGACTGGTCAAACAGCTCGTAACTGTTTGGAGCAATAAGCAGATGAAAAAAGAAAAAAAAAAAAAGGATAACTGTAAACCCACACTAAGTGTGTCAATGAAAAGAAAACTTTACAAGGAAAGAAAAGCCAAAGAACATTCATTTCCCCTAATGGGTCAGACTCAACATGCTGTGACCGATGGCCAGTGAGTCAGAGCTTGTTAAAGAGCTGGACTTTCAAGATTTGCTGGCTGAGTTTGTGAGGTGAAAAACAAGAAAGAAACCAGATGCCTAAGATAAGACCAAAAACTGCCTTCTGCAAACTGCCTTCTCCGCTCCATAGGGGCAGGTGGGCCAGAGACCCTGTCACTCAACAAATGTTTCACAACTCCACAAAGTCCTGATTCACAACTCCATACATTTTAAATCATGCTGAAATACTAATGATCTTTTTTGCATGACCAATGATTTTTTAATAGAGTGTTGCTGTTTGACAGGTATAAGCAGATGTCCCAATGATTTGCGTTATCATTAGGCAGTAGCTCAGCGCCCCATTTAGCTTACACAGAATTATTATTGCACCTAGTTGTCAAAAATGAGAACTATAACAGGTGTTAGTAGAGGTCCCTTGGGGCAGGAATCATGATGCCCCATGCTCAGGAGGAGCAGTGGACAGGACAGTTAATGACATGGCTGGGGTTTTTTTATGCCGAATTTTGCTTTGAGGCCACCATGATCTTGCCTTATAGCAAGTTATCTGGAGAATCTGAAGAAACTACATGTCTTAAACAAAAGCTAAAATGCAAGTGCAGATGATGTGTATATAATGTACAGGACCATTTCCATTGGTTGGGGGAATGGGGTTGGGGGGCTGCTGAGGTTCCTTCCCGGTTCTTACTAATTTATCCCTGCCTCTGATGGACAGGAGACGCCGGAATGCCATCATCCTGGATCATGCAGCCATCATGCAGCCTACACTACAAGATTTGCCCAAAACAAAACACCATGCACAGATTATGCCCATGAATCACATGTCCAACCAATGATCCAGACTCATTGAAACTACAATCTTCCAGAATGTCATGGTCAAATGTGTGTTAAAACAATCATGGTTAATGACAGCCATAAACAGCTTGCTCTGCTAACTGTTTATGCATTTTGCTGCACCAATTTAGACGAAGCCATGCCTCAGAAGCGCGGACAACAAGCTTTGTATATTCTGCAGCATGAGCTGGAAGTGAGTCATTATTAAAAATTGAGAATTATCTGCAGGACTTAGGGCTGCATGCTCGCAAACTAGGCTCGCATTTGTTTATCAGTCATGTTCCCCCACACTATGGGTGTTGAGTCATCCTGTAGTGTACAGTACATTACGATTTTAAATCAGGGTGGATTTTAGACATCCCACACCATAGGATAATCTGGGAAGATAATCATTAGATCAGACTCAAATCTAGACACCTTTTGTGATAACCAAGAGCCTCAAAATCAGCCCCATTATCTTCTAGTATACCGCTTATTGTGAGGAAATAAATTGCCCAGCTTTATTTGCTCTGGAGATTCCCTCGATTCCTTCCGTCCTCGAATTTCATGGAGAATCATTCTGAGCACTTTCCCTGCATGTTGGGCTAATTGTGTGTGCATGTACTATATAACTATATATAACTATTATGATTGATATCAATGGGCTAACAGGGCTGAGCCCTCACACTTTTTGAAGGAAAAATTCGAGACAATTAAAAAAATTAAGGCTTAATTTTTGACATCCACATTAGCTTACTGTCTTAAAGTGGATTATTTTTCACTTTTGTGGAACCAAGAACAATAGCACAACTGATGGTCATTAAAAAAAAATATGAAATGGGGGCTGATTTCTTTCTAGCCTAGATTGTAAATTCATGCTGGCTATCAGTGAGAGTCATGTCAAGAAATTACACTTGGTGGAACACCCTCTAGATTTCATGTGTATTGTAATTTAGTCCACTTTGTTCCATATCTTAACACAACCGGGATGGCACAATAGTGGCTGTAATAAATATGACCAGGATGGATTACTTTCTTGATTGCTGATTTTTCAAAACGCCTTTCGAGACGCTAGAAGTGCTTAGTCAATGCAAACATTGGGCCTCATTTATCAAGCGGGATATGAACTGATTCATTAGTAAATTGCTTGTCGGATCATCTGTACATATAATTTTGTATTCCTGAAAATTCCATAATTTTGATCAGGTATGTCTCAAAGAGCTGTGCACTCCCTGGTGTACTGTGCGTCATCATCGGGCTTCGCATTGGCACTCATATTCCCTTCTGCTTTTCCAACACGGCCATGCTTATAGGATGCATTGGTGCATTCTAACCATCAGTTACCAAGACGCTTTGCATTTTGCCTGCGTGTTGTGTGGTGTCTATGATCACCTGGATACAATAGATATATTTTTTTCTCCATTTTCATGTCAAACCATTCTTGTAATACCTCACTTAATTCACACCCAATTTGCCCTTTCTCTAATTCGGCTCCAGAAAGGCTTTTTGCCTTTTCAGTTGCTGTTACTCTTTTTAATAGACACTCTAATAGACAGAGTTGCTGTTACTCTGTTTAAAAGCTATGAGCTTTGCCTTTTATGGAGTTTTGTGGGCATCACGAAATGCACGTGTCTGCTAATTTACGGGTGCTTGGCAATCATCAGCATGAGTGCAAACTTTTGTAAATCTTTACCAAAAGATTATTAATTTAGACCCGTTGTATATACAAAGTACAAATTACACAGAGGCACAACAGAACTGTAAGTTTTTGTGTGCCATGAACTAGCATGGGGATAAGAGCCTGGCAGTGACCATTTTTATCCAAAGAGGGCCTTTGACTGAAAAAAAGTGTGAGAACCACAGGTTTAAATTAAAATTGAACTAAAATGGTTTGTGCTAGAGAAACCTCCTGCACTTGTTTGATGCACTATGCCAAGTCACATGGCAGAATCCTCCCTCAGTACAAATATGCACAATATATTTACATATGCATACTATGTATAAGTTA
>CM041000.1:7510907-7524710 GCA_022985145.1 Pangasius djambal | reverse complement strand
TATATTTGCATAGGTTATTATTTCAACAGATCCTGGTCAAACAAAGCAGCTATTAAATAGGATCATGGATGGTGAAAAGTAGATTGACGAAGTTAGGAATTATTAAATAAAACATATCAGGAAAATACATGTCTTTACAAAGGCCTTATCACGGACATACATCAGCTTATTGAAAGTGCAATAGCAGTTGTAATGTTAACTGCGCCGGGTGTGTGTGTTCACTACTGTGTGTGTGCACTTGGATGGGTTAAATGCAGAGCACAAATTCCGAGTATGGGTCACCTTACTTGGCTACACGTCACTTCAGTTCACTTCACATAATGCCATGAAAAGATATTGTGCAGCCCTCTTTGGCTTTTTATTGCTTGAGGAATGATTGCTTATTGATTTGCCAACTGCAAAAAATATAAATCAAGACAAGGGCTTGTATTCATTTAATAAAGATACACATTTTTTTTCAAATGTTTGAAACTCACTGTAAGTTTTAATTGGTCCGACCTCCTCAATTTATTAAAAGATGTTATATAAATTATAAAGGTGTAAATGCAATTAAAAAAAAACACAGCAAAGGTGTGTGAGCCATGATCTGTTCACTGGAGAGTAAAAAAAAGGTTAATGAAGAAAAAATAATTTAAAATCTGGCAGGAAAATGGATATGTTCCTCAGTAGGTTACAATAGGCAGAACAAACGTACATTGTGCTAATGATTTATTACTGTTTTAATGGAACAGCACTGCTTGCCAACCATCGTAGACCCCCTGAAAAGCCTGAGAGGATTTTTGGTTTGCTTCCAAATATAAATGCTAGGTTTGAAACAGGTACTTCTGGTCAGATGCATACACAGACAAGGAGCCCTTAGGGAAGGGCGGCACCTGTGTAAACCACTGTGACTGCAATAGGAAATTTGCGAAGCATAAATAATACTTCTGACAGTGGTAGGCAAAATGCCAGTGAAATAAACGTTTCTGTATCAAAGCAGAAAGCCATGAATTCCATTTCACAAATGGACAGTTGTAGCTTGGGGTTAAGATTTTGTACTTGGAATGGATTTTATTCCCCAGTTCTAGGTTGCTCTGGATAAAAGTGTACACCAATGAAAAATAATAATAATAAATGGTAAAAGGTAGTAACTAAATTACTCTTATTTTGTCCATACAGTGATACAAACCCAGCCTAGTGGATAATCCCTACTTGATGAGAGTGCAGTCGCTAGTGTCAGCGTAAATAATATCAGAACAGCTTTCTGATTAACTTCTTATATTTGTGCCTTGCTGCAATGAATTTGACCCTGGTGTTTGGTTTACTATTTAGCAATGGATGTCCAACTGACTCCCACAATTTCATTTGATTTTATAGTAATACAACTAGACCTTCTACAATGTCATCATATCAATTTTTTATTCATTTCATTCAATATTTATGGATATAGTCTCGCCAAATCTCTTCTTAATGCTGAATATCTTGCAGGTGGGGGACACGGTGGCTTCGTCGTTCGCACGTTTGCCTCACACCTCCAGGGTAGGGGGTCTGAATCCAGCCTCTGCCCTGTGTTCGTGGAGTTTGCATGTTCTCCCCATGCTTCGGGGGATTTCCTACCCAAGTCCAAACACATGCATTGTAGGCTGATTGGCATTTCCAAATTGTCCGTAGTGTATGAGTGTTTGTGCCATTGTGCCCTGCAAAGCACCTTGTCCAGGGTGACCTCCGCCCTGTGCCCCAAGTCCACTGGGATAGGCTCCATGCTCCCCTGCGACCCTGTGTAGGATAAGCGGTACAGAGAATGGATGGATGGATTGATGGATGGATGGGGGTCAGGCATGTCACCTTCTTGTCCCTTTGCAAAGATATATAATTACACTTTTATTTTACCTTTTTATTCTAAGGTCGAAATTCTCTTTACTATAGACATTATTTACATTATTACTTAATTTTAATATTTCTTAGAGCACTGAGGAAATCACACACCAAAGTTTTGCTATATAATAAGACAGACTTTGTCAAAATATTGGAGACTTGCTACTCTTCACAGTTTCAAGTTTTCTCTACTACCAGCTTGTCTGATCCAGCTCATCAACTCACTGTCAAACCCTTCAGAAGCTGCATCAGATATGTAGGCAGCTAGGAGAACGTGAAGCTCGAGGAATCGTGAGATATCTCCAAGAATGCAGCTGTGAATTCAAGACAAATCAAGGCAAATCTATTTTTGTCATCCTGATCAGGATAAAGCAGGTACTGAAGGTGAGTAAATGAATGAATATCATCCAAATACTATATATATACACTATAGGAGGAAAGACAAACAGGGCATCTGTAAACACAAAGTACTTACTGTGAAAAGTGTAATACAAGATCAGTTTGCAAAATTATTTTCAACAGAATAACAAGTGCAGTATGTTATATGGCATGTTTAATGTATAGTGATAACTTGACATTTTCTACTATATAAAGTTCTGAGGCTTTCCTGAACTCCTCAACCAGACTGAAATGGCAAACATTTGTAGATCATAATATTTGCAACATAAATGATTTTATGAGTTCTTAGGACAATGGGTAATTTTGTGTAATTAACCTGAACACACCATTACTAATGCCTACAGACAAAGCACACACTCATACAACCAAACATGCTTGGACAAAGCACAATAATGCTGATCAGCTTTACTGTATTTTATTAGCAGTGTACGCACTATTATTAATGTTACACACTTGAAAGAAATGAACATTGATTGTTGAAACTCGCTGGTCCAGATGGCTAATGTTAGCCAGTAGCAATCAGCTACAAGATAGCTATGGATGTCAGCTATTTTTTTTTTTTTAGCTGCATGAGAGTTGCGTTTTATTATTAATCTTTTACTGAAGTTCATGAGAGGATTCAGCTCTGACAGGCAAGAGACTTTCAGTTCCCTGTTGCTTTTTTAAAAGAATGCCTCAAGTCCACTGCACTGACAGTTTTTACTTTTTTTTTTACTCTTGGTTAGTCTGCTCACTTAAATTAATTCCCCCGAGAAGGCTCAACAGAATGTTTAGGGTAACTTTAACATAATTTGCATTAGATACAATACAAATGTAGAGGCAGAAAAGTACTGAGAAACTATACTTAAGTTAATTAATACTTAAGTAAATGTATAGATAAACTTTTATCCAGACAAAGAGTGAAAAGTCGAAAACTTGCTACTTTTAAATGTACTCAAGTACATCAAGACCTTTGATCTCAAAGACTTTTGAGAGTCATAATGAGTACTTTGAAGGTCTAAATAAAAATGTAAAAGAGTAAAAAGTATTTTCTTGAAAATGTCTAACAAAAATAATAAAGTAATAAAAGTAAGAGTACAATTCTTCAATTTCAATAATACTCAAGTAAAGTATAAATACCAGCAAAATAATACTTAATATAGGAACAAAGTCCACAACACCTCCACACCACTCCATCTCAATCATGCTCAATCATTTTGAGACCCTAGGTAGTGTTTTGACAAAGATTTTTACTGCCTAGTACTGTATACAATATATGTATACATCATTTAATGTATATATCCAGCATTATAGCATGCATGTATCCACACCCACAAACACTCAAATACACACTGTCCAATATGTCCAAGACCTAATTTGCTCCATCTAAGCAACACTCAGTCACTCCTCAGTTCTGCCTGAGGCTCCATCTCAGCAACCCATCAGTTTCTTTGGTGCTACTAAAATATGTTGAAAAATGGCTTCTGTTACTGACTATGAGAGGTCTACACTGCAATATTATATCTCACTGGCTGCCAAAAAAGGATAAAGTGGTGGTGATGGTGGTGTAGAAGTGGCATGGAGGGGACCATAATAGCCTGTCACTGATGTGCAACAACTGATCTAAGCCGGAAATTGCCTCCTTAGAGTGTCAGTTTAAGCCAGTGAACATCTACTCGGACATTTTTTTTCATTATTGTCTTTATTTTTAAAGAGGGAGTCATATCTTACTGCCAGAATGCCACTATCGGGAGTTATCATGTTTTTATTAATAAGTATTAGTATTGTGCTAGGCTACTGTTATAAATGACGGGAGTCTAGCATAATGAAAATGAAAATTTTAATGAAAGTTTAGAGTAGAGTAGAGTAGTCTAGCAGAATATGAGTGGTGCAACAGAACTGTTGGGAGATCGGGAGTTCAAATGGCAAACGCTCTCTCCACAGTCTTTCACTGCGACCTTAGCCAATCGCAAGCATCTGTGAGCTCACGTATGCAGAAGAGGGCAGATAGTGCACAGCACCGAGTGTATTATGCTGCCCTGAGATGCAGTATGAAAAGACTGGCTTTGGCTGGCTTCACATCTTGGCCTACACCCTTCCCATTTGGTAGCTGTTGTCTGATAGGGGACCATCAGAAAATGCGGTTAAAAATGAAATATCAATAGCACATGCGAGCAAATGTACTACTTTATTAGTATAGGTCTTCATCTGGAGCTGGTTCAATGTTATTCATTCTAATAGTGAATGTCATTTGCCAGGTGAAATATACAGTAAAAGAAAAGAAAAGAATGGAGACCATTTACAGATTTAAGATCTATGTGTAGTCTTAAATCTGTAGATGGTCCCCAACTTTTTTGAAAAAAAAAAAGAAAAAAAAGAAAGTATTTTGTGCATGGCTTTATTAGCACAGTTCCAGACTTCCAGACAGTATGGACCATAATCATTTTTCAATGTGTCAAAAGTGCCCTAGAACATCTGGAGTGACATTTAGACACTGATTGATCTGTTTAAAAATTCATCAAGTTTAGCTTGTCTGAGGCATTTCTTTCTTTCTCCTTTTCCCACCATGACACTAATCACTGAGGTCACAGTAACAGCTTGATGGTAGTCAAAGTTAAAATGATTTAAGGCTGGTGATGGTGAGACTGGCAAACACTACATGACATGGTGGATATTTTTCCCTTGATTTCTCATTATGCCACATTACATAAGCCATGCTTTGCTCGGCTAACTGGAGAGAAGCATTTTTTCTTCAATAGATATATATGAGCAAGCACGTTTGAGCACTTTTGGCTCACTGCCATATGGTTTGGTTTAAGACTTACTAGTGGCTTGCAATTGCTGTTACATTCATATGTTTTCCAAGTAAAGATTTATGAAAGTCTTAATTTTTAGTATTACTGAACTGTTATTGCTGCTGAGTCCACAGATATTTCTTTATTCTTAATGATGTAGTAAATGGATTGTTTTGACATGCCCAACATTTTTATTATTTGATCGATTCTCTTGTGCATACACTATGCCTGCAAGCAAAGACTTTCTTTGCAGCACTGAGAAATAACTTCTTAATACAGTGTGTGGAGTTTCTTAGTGGTGCTGTGCATTGACTGTTGAGCCTCGGAGCAGTATCTCTAACCATAAACTACTCAGCTATAGCCAAGGGTAAAAGTTTGCATCACAACAATTGGCCAAATATTACCAAGGAGTGACTGCAAATGCCTTTCAGGGAATATGAAAGGAAAGGAGAGGTGATGTGAGAGGGATATTAAAGAATATTTGTACCACATTCAGAAAGGGAAATGCAAATTTTTGAGCTGCTTCTATCCCTTTGAGCTTTTTTCCCACTATTAGTATTTTTAACATACACTGCTTGCTCATTGTTACTTTGTGATAATGAAGGAGCATCTGTGGAGGATTTACTAAGCACTTACTCCGCTGTGTGGGAGTTGTGCATACAGGACAGAGTTTTGCAAAGGCAAAGACTAATTTATATGTAATTCTTACTCTGAACAAAAGTTGATTATTCTTGCATGATATTGGCTCATGTGAGCAGCACTACTGAGTGACAGTTTAATGTAACCACAGTATGTTACACTGAAATTCATGCCTCCATATACACACTCCAGAAAATTATCGAATGCCATTTAAGCACATTGTTAAACATATAAATATGACACCATTCATTCATTAATTAATCATATCATCCCTGTAAAATCTATAAAAAATAGATTTTTTTGTCCACTTGGATGAGATTAAAGGAGATGGCATCTTACCTGGAGGACAGAATTTTTCTATGCTTCAAATGATGAACTACACTTTATGTAAAGTGAGCTGTAATCATAGCACATGAGTGCTCAGTAATAGTATCCTTTAGATCACGGGCACATTTTCTTTACAGGAGAGTATGTCAAATTCAAATACAAATTCAACACTCGAAATAGCAAAACTAAAGCATAATAATTGCACACACACATTACGATTTCATGACCTTGATTTAGTATCTTCTGACCACATTAAATTGTGGGCACAATTAACTGTCAAAAATATACATTCTTACATCATGCAAAGAAACAGGATGTCCTGGATCAAGTACTACTTTCTAAGCTACTGAATAATGATGGTGGAAGACATCACTAAATTGAGACAAATTTTCTGTGATTACCATGAGAATTGCAACTAGGACTATTTATGCAGAAATGTATTGGTAATATTCTAGACTCCTATATATAATCATATTAGTCTTTCTTTCTATTTTTAGTGATCTCTTGCTTTTATATTACATCCTGTTGCAGCTGATTACATCCTGTTTGCTTCATCAGTCCATCAATTTTTTTGGTCTTAAAGGCAAGTGCTCGTGTTTAAAGGTGGTGGTCTTATTGAAAAACCCCAATCTCTGCGTGAACTGCAGGCATTTTTATTTATCTGAACATCCTGGCCAGAAAGTCAGCTTAAGCACCTATGTAAATCAACACTGAATACATGTAACTTTTCCTGTGTAAATACTGGCTTATATATACATATACATACACATATATATTATTACATGTGCCACCATTCCACCTACATGGCCACAATAAATTCTCAAATGCTGAAAAACTGGCTTGAACTCAACCAAAGTAGCAACATGTTGCATTAGCAAATTACACTTGGACTGGCACAAAAATAGAGCCTTCATATTATCCCAAAGGTACAGTATGCAGACTTTTGCATTTAGGTATACTGTATGTGGCCACTGGGAAAATACACACAGGACCAACAAAGACTATTTGGGACTATTTGGGATCATATTCCTTTTTATTAATCAAGATATTATTCATATGAAAGGAAGGTCGGTAAAATAAAATACAGAACCAAAATGTCCTCTGCTTGGCTAAACATGGTCTGACTAAATAAATAAAAGAAAAGACTCATATGGTCACAGAATTTAAAGCCATCTTGATGGGATGCAGTTCAAAAAAAGAAGAAAACTCAACCGCAAAAACAAGAGAGAATCATGCAAGAGAAAACAAGGAAATAATATTGAATCAGGAGGAAATATTAATACGGCAGTGGCAATTTTCTGAAGCATGCGTTAAACACCTACATACACCGGTAGGCCAATCACACCGCGAGAACTCGCCTCGCTCTCGGGTGCTGACAAGTTAGCTTGGCTCACTATGCTAACTCTCACAATGCCGCGATATCCTGCGTCAGTATCCAAATCACTGAAAAACGCTATACCGCTTCACACAGCCTATAGCCTTCGTGACTTCCTCATCACCCGCTCACTTGCGATGGCGTCATTAGTTGACTCTTAAAAGCCCCATTCTCTACAGATATGTGTAGTCATACATTACAAGGATTAATGCCTTTAACCGTCACCAGGTTACATGTATATGCTTGGATTGTATTCTGTCTCACTTAGACACTTGGGTAAAAGCATCTGGCAAACAAATGTAGACTGTCTAGACAGCACTCAATAAATATTTTGGTGCTCTTTATTGTTTATATATTATTAGAACACTGCATTCCACACTTTCCCAGAAATGTCAGACATGCTGCTGTAATATGGAGATGCACTAAACATTTAAGCGCTTCCAACATGACATAATGTGAAGATAGCCCTTCTTTAAATAATTAAGTGCTTGTCTGCTCATTAACTAGAAACCTCTGGCAACTAAAACCATGTCATCTCTAATTACAGAAGCAATAAATTGTGAATGTTTCTCGCAACTCATCTCAAATTCAGTGGAGGTACAGAATAATCTAAGACAGTGTGGAAGTGGGTACACTGTGGAAGTGTGTAGGCAGGAACCCAGAATAATTAAGTAGGAGGATATGAAGGAGAATCTCTCCTTCACAAGGATTCCTAACACTTCTGTAAGACTAACAGTGAGGGTTAGTCGACACTGATGCCAGCAGAGCTCCCATAGCAGTCAGTTTAGCACTTATTCATCTCCGTTGCCATAGCAAGATGTCCTGCGCATAAATGAACACAGAGAGAAATAGAGAAAGAGAATTACTTATTTATAAGGAAAATGTGTTGGAAGAAATCATCCAATATTCTGAGTTCTGTTACAGTCATCTATAGATATACTATAACGTTTTCTTTGCCATGTCCAGAGGCTATGAGGCTATGCATTATTATTCGATCTCCCAGCTATTATGAGATTGTAACACATTTTATAATGTACAGTGTACCAAAAATGTTGATACATTGAAATAGCAAGGTGAGTGACTAGGTAAGATTTTCAAATACCTAATTTTTTAGATAATTTTTTGATAAAAAGTGAACAAAAATAATGATTTTTTTGGAAATCTTTGTTCCAGAATGTCTTCTGGAAATCCAAAATATGTTAGATAGCTGGCTAAGATTAACTGCATTAGTAACTAATCTTCACACATACTGTATACATGGTATGCAATGGAGATTAGGCAGCCTACTACTGTATGTCTGCTAAAAATCTTTTTTTTTTTGTTCTTTTCATTTGTTACGAATAAAATAATACGTTTTATGTATTTCATTTAGTATTTGGGTGAAGTAGCTAATTAGTGATGAAGTGGGGTGACGTTGCACATGAAGTCAGTTCCTGAAGAGCTCTTCGGAGGCAGAGTCACATTTTTAAACCCATGTAATATTGGTATGCAGATTTTAAAATCGCATTATGCTAGTGGATTGTGAACGTCAGCCGCTTTTGCGCCACCACTCCACCTATATAGCCAGAACAACTGGCTTGAACTCAACCAAACAGTTTTAACCAGCAGCATTCACCGACAACGTACACTTGCCCTGGCAAAAACAAACAAAAAAATAGAATAGACCCATACATGTCTTTTTACTCTAAATTAAATTTGTCTACGTATATGTTTGGATTGTATTTCTCACTTAGTCACTTTGGATAAAAGGATGTAAATGTAAACTGTAAGCACAGCACTCAAAAATACCTTTTGCTGCCTTTACAAAATTGGATGTAGTTTTCTTAATGTAGTACATTAAAAATAATAATAATAATAATAATAATAATAATAATTATTATTATTATTAGTAGTAGTAGTAGTAGTAGTATTATAAATGGCCTCTCTGGATTATTAGGTAGTGTAATTTTTAATCTGGCCTCACATTCTGTTTTCAATTTGCTTCTCCAGTGGCCACAGAATACGATTGTCCATTGGTGCTTTACAGGCATGGCACCAAAGACATAATGATTGGATTCCATGGAAAATCACTGTTGTAACACACAGGACTTGAGAGGTATGACACATGCAGCTCTATTGAAGGAGTCAACAATCCAGGTCAATACACAGGCAGTCGGAAATATGCAGAGCAGGCAATAACAGCCTTATAGACCAGACAAGGTTCGAAAATACAAGCAAATAGGCTAGGGTAGAATACGCATAAACCGTTGAGGGAACATACAGTTAAGTAAAAATAAATATAAAAAAACAAGACAGCAACCCAGGAAATGTAAACAGATGGCTCAGTAACTAATGTGGGAGAGAGAGACTTCACAATGTCTATGGTGTGAATGCGTGGTTTATATTGTATACATGACTCTTTGATTATTGTCATGTGTGTTCCGTGATGACTGGGTGGAGAAATCGGTCAGTAGACCTGTGACAGCGAACACTGGGGAGTGGAAAGAGACCTTTCAGTCCACTAGGTACTGAATGAGGTGCCTATGTCCAGCAGAGTACACACAGCATAGGCCAGAGATCCATCAATATCCAAAGGAGGTGGGATTATCTTGTAGGAAACCACATTTGCCAGGAGACAATGAACCACCAGCCTGAGGAAAGACACATTAAGTGTAAGTGAAACCAGAAACTGAGCAACAAACCAGGGACTGAGAATTTGAAAGGAAAAATGACATTTGAGACCTCTGGTGGTGAGCCTTACTCTATCCTCAGGATGCTCACTTCAGTATCGGTCTTCATGTGGCTGTTGGTGTTGGAGCAGTGTTTATAAATGGACATGGGCTGCTTCCCAGTCACGTTTGGTTTGGCAAAACTAGTCAATGACCACAGAAGGTTTGTCTGCTGGAAAAAAGGAAAGGTATCCCAAAACACACTGAAATGGAGAATTTTGGGTGTATTCAGCTTATGGAAGTAAGGCTGCACAATCATCTTTTTGATTGTGACAGTGGCTGCATAGATTCTGCCAATGTTTCTGGTTTGTTCTCACCACGTTCCTGTTGCAGTGAGAACGATAGCATAAGGTCACCAGTTTCTCACCAGTTTCTCTGTAAAGGCCCTCCATACTGGGCCTAATGCTAATGGTGCTGGTGGGGGCACACAGGATTCAGAGATCCAAGAGCAGTAATATCCTGATGCCATCTGGGAGACAAATTGGATTATATACCATCTCAGAAATACAGTTGGTGCTGGAGAGAGGCCAAACTTTGAAAGCATCTGGGTCCAGGGACACATAAGTAAGCTTTGTTCAGGTCCAGTTACAAGAAGCATTACAGTGGTTGCATGAACTATAATCTGATAACATTAGCATACAAAAAGGGAGGGTCTTTAAGAATCACATTAACCCTGTCAAACCTAGAATTGGATGAAAACTGACATTCTTCTTCTGAACAATGAAGTAAGTTGCAGGATCCAAATTTTCAATTGTGCCTCTATTCAAGAGAGAACAAACTTTTTGGGTCCAAGCACTAACATTGTTGGCATCTGATATCAACATTGCCCTGAGCAAGAAAAAACTGTTTGTGTCAGCACATGGTATGGCGAGGAAAAAACACTTGTCTAGACCACCATAGTCAGCAGGAGATGTGGAATACACAGAGGGGCAATTCTGAGGAAGAAATAGACCGGTGGGGAGAATGAGAGGTAAGTGCCGTTTACCAAACAGAGAAGAAAAACTAGAAAAAAGCTCGTAGAGAACCTAGCAAAGAGGGCAGTCAATGATTGCTAATTAGGCTATCAATACTAACGAGGGAAGGCCAATTCAAATCTAATGGGCACAGTGTTCCATCATGTACTATTAAAAAAGGGCACTAGGGATATAAATCTTTCACTCATGGCTTATTTTATATAGCTTAGGCCGTAGTCACAAGCTGCCAAGTAGATATTGCCATATGTTTTATCTGTAGTTCCACATCTCTATGAGGTGAGAAGAAGAAATATGGCTGTATGACAGCAGTATTTCTTGCAAATGGTTTTATATCCTGAGACCCACAAGGATAAAAATACCTGAAATTTTTGGGGGAATATATGGGTGGTCCCCATAAAGAAAAATTGAAAAAGCCTAAAAATTCCCTTTGGTTACTTTTTTTTTAATGAAATATGTCAGTGGAAGGTCCTCACAAGGATAGTGTGTGTTTGTGTGTGTACTTATGCATATGTAACATATTTGGTTACTGAGGTTAAGGTTATTGTTAGATGTGTGGGCATAGCATAGTAAAACTACAGAAGGATCAGGGAATGAATTCAACTTTTTAATGAAACAGCTCTTACGTTAGTAAGTACTACTTTGTATGGATGTTTGCTAGTTTTCACCCTGCAGTGGTGTTTGGTTTAATTGCGAATATGCTTATTTTCTTAACTTGAGCTCTTAAGAATGCCTTTGAAATCAAACCCAGACAAACAGCTTACCTGTTATGTTCGGTCTAATCCCAGGATTTTATTCAGTCTAGTACATTCTCATCAAGAAAAGAGCTTCTCAAGGTTATGTGTAGGCAGCAAGTCTCTATTCATCAACATGACTTCGGATTTGCCCTTAGGATAATAATAAGATGCAATTAGGCTGCTTTGCCAGTAGGCGAGTACATAGAACATTTTATTAACATTAATTGCATTAAAAAAATTGGTCCTTGACCTTCACTCAATCGTCTCTTCTCAAAGCTGTAATAAGCTTTATAATTTTAAATATGTCCTGTTTTAAAATACAGTGAAAGCAGTGGTAAAAGCATGACCTCTGAATATGTAATTTATTTACAACACCAAAATGGATTTGGAAGTTATTCTAAGTTATTTTTCTTTGAAATAAATTTGTCCTTTTTTCCTGGATGTCAACTGTCAAGTGTTCATTCAATTATTCATTCAAGTGAGTACATTTTGATTGGACTCACTTATAAAAGTATAGATAAAAATAAACTTTATAGATATAAATAAACTTTAGATAAATTCATATTGAGAACCCTTTTAAGATGCTAGCTTGTTTTCCAGGAACTTTAGCAATTTTGGAACAGTGCTTGAGATTTTGATTTTGAAGATTTTGATCATTATAAAATCGTAGAGCTTTTACTAATGGTGTAGTTTATCACACGTGGAACCCCCTACTAAATGCACTCTGTTTAAAGCACAAGTTATACTTTTAAAGCTCATCTGAAGCGGTGGAAATTGATGACCACAGAGCTGTCTAAAAGCTTTGGACTAAAAAGGAATTTCTAAGTTCATTAATGAAGAACTTCATTTATTAAATAATTGACGTTTTCATTAAATACAGATTCTCGTGTCAGTCTAAGAAAAATGGTATGGAGGATATTAATGCGGCTAATATGACAATTTCTTGTGGTCAACTGCAGCTTCTGTAACATATGGAAAACAGGTGCAGTTGAATTTTTTTTTGTTAGAGGTAAATTCTTTGGTAAATGTGTATGTCTTCCTCACGTACTGTATGTCCTGTGACCTAAGTTGCTAGACCAAAGCAGCCCAACTGACCATGCTCCTAAAATGGTCTCGTATTATTAGACATTTTCTCATACATTAAAATATCTATGAGAAGTTCAAAACTAGCCCGATGTTGTGGGAGAACATCACATTTTGGAAGGTGGACAAAATTAGTGCAAAACTGGCCATTGCTAATTGTGCAGATTTTTTTCCCCACCATTTCCCACCCTTTTTTTTTGCTTCAACTTCTCATTCAACTTGTGCGCCCTTAGATGCATATGTACAATGGAGAAAAGTGTGTTGCTGCATGCACAATATTAATTTGTTTAGGCTGTTATGGCACTTTCATACATAACATAGAGAATGAAAATGTCTAAAAAAAAAAAAAAAAACAGATGCAAACATCTGGCCTAGAGTCTTCAAGATAAGTCTCAGTGGTGACCAATCACACACACTTTTGATATGATTTGATACAACTGACATGAGTGTATATTGTCCTGGAGATGATACAAATTGCTCACCTGCACTAAAACATGCACTATTCTCAGCCTCTGCACATCAACCAAATCATGACACCTGCACGGTAGCATAGTGAAATTGACGTCATGAAAACCCACACACTAGCACAACCTGCAGAAGAGAAAACACTGGCAGATGGTGGGTTGCTGTATGCTGCCTCAGCCAAGCTTAGGATGGGCTTCTCCTATCCCGCGAGCTCTCATACCCACAGAGACAGATTCAGTTGATTTTGGCAACCACTGTCTTGACATATGGAGTGGACGGAGAAAACCCCGCTTCTTTGTGAGGTGTTAACAAGATGACAAATCCTTCCTCCTCTTCTGAAGGTCAGGCTTGCTGCGTAGGAGATGACAGCTTAATTAATTCTATTAAAAACTTTCCTCCTTCTCATGAGCCAATTATCCAAAGTCCAACACACTGGTGGCAGTGTAATACATTTAAAAGCTCCTGGGAGTT
>CM041000.1:7493836-7510807 GCA_022985145.1 Pangasius djambal | reverse complement strand
TCAGTAGTTTACTCCAGTAACCAGACTTAAACACTGCCTTTCTGAGATCCAAAATAAAACAATATTTTTACCATATTTCTATACAAACTAGCCTGCAATTCACAAATCATTACACAAAACAATAGTCATTTAATTAAAATTAAATTTTTAAAAAATTTAATGTTTATTGCACATGTTTTTCACCATTTTTAAAACAATCGTTCTCTAGATTTGTTATAAAATCTTTTTAAATAGATAGAATTTTCTGACATGGTGTTCTGCAAACATTTCAGATCTTTTTTGGAATGTAACAAATCCAAAAGTAAATCTGATAAACTATTATTATGTGGGTATAATCATAATCATAGATAGTAGATAATTAGGCAGCTTACTTAGTCACATTAGATCTAGAAATCTTACAAGAAAGTTCCAAAGGGTGTCTGGTTGAGACCAAGTGAACTTAGCTGAGGTTGAGGAAATATACAATATAGAAATAAAGTTCAGACACTGATTAGAGTTATATTGTGCAAATTCGTCGCTATTTGTATATAATTTGTGAATGAAAATGTATTCCTTTTTGAGCAGCCCTGTTTTTTTTTCTTCTTCAGTGTTTTGAGGAGCATAGGGGTAGAATTCACAAATATATTTTTTAATCTAGGCCACTCCCACTTCTGGTTTATACCCAAATACAGATACAGACATTAATATGTTGAGCACTAAACAGAAACATGTATGATGTATGAAACCAAGATAAATCATGTCAGATCTTTTTCCACTTTCAATGGGACATAACTACCAACAAAATTCAAGTGAAAAACAAATAGAAATGTTTTAGAACTAGTAACATGTTTACATAAGTGTCGACACCCCTTAACTAATACTTTTTAAAGCACCTTTTGCTTGAAATACAGCATTCAGTCTTTTTGGGTAAGAGTGTACCAACTTAGCGCATCTTTTTTTTATTTTATTCCAGTCTTCCTCACAAAAATGCTTCAGATCTATTAAATTGTGAGGGGATCTCCAGTACACAGCACTATTCAAGTCATTCTACAGATTTTCGATAGGATTTAGATCTAGAATCGGACAGCGCTATTCCAAAACATTCTTCTTCATTCAAAAAACGTTTTCTTCTGAAGCCATTCCTTTGCTGATTTGTGCTTCGGGCTATTATCTTGCTGGACGATGAAATTTTTGTTTGTCTTTAGCTTTCTCACAGTGGCCTACATGTTTTTTTGGCAAAATAGATTTGGAGCTATCCATGATTCTCTCTATCTCAACTACAGCCCTAGTCCCAGCTGAAGAGAAGCAGCCCTATAGCATGATGCTGCCACCACCATGCTTCACTGAGTGTTTGGTGTTTTTTGGGTGATAATCTGTCTTGTTTGCACCAAACATATCTTTTAGAATTATGCCCAAAAGATTCTACGTTTGCCAAGTGGTTTGGGATGATTTAGGCAGGCTTGGAGGTTTTTTTTTTTCCTGAGAAAGGGCTTCCATCTAGCCACCTTACCCCATAGTCCAGACATGTCAAGCATACAGAGAGATTGTTGTGATATGCAGGGAGTGAGCAGTACTTGTCAGATATTCCTGCAGCTCCTTTAATGTTGCTGTAGGTCTCTTCGCAGCCTCCTTGACAAGTTTTCATCTTGTCCTTTCATCTATTTTGGAGGGACATCCTGCTTTTGGTAATGTCACTGTGGTGTCTCATTTCCTCCATTTGTTGATGATGACCTTCACAGTGTTCCATGGTACATCTACTGTTTTGGAAAGCTTTTTGTACCCCTCTCCTGATCAATACATTTCAATAATAATATCCCACACATACTTTGTAAGCTCTGTGCAGGGGTAGACTTTTTATATCCACTGTAGTAGAAAAACTTTCCCCTACCCCCCTCATATTAGCAAACAATGTATTCTATCTGAATTATCTAAAGTAATCCAGGCTAACTTTAGTAGTATTTAGCCAAAATACTGAGCTGCTTTTCACCATTTCACCCTTCTTTCTTGCCCTGGTTAAAAATATCCATGTCTGTTCAGGCTGTATCTGAGTGCTTTAGGTGTTACATTTACTGATTCCCAGATTATGAGACTGAAATGTAACACATTGGAAAGCATTAAACAGTTATATCCATTACAGTTGGGTGAGCACTGGTGCACATCCCAAATCTAAATCAGTGTGAAATAGTTCTGTCAAGGAACATTTATTATCCCTTTATCAAATTAATGGTTCCTTCTGGATATTATGAAATGTAATGAATGTGGGTCAGATTTGGGTGGATATAGTTATGGCCAGTGCCTATAGAAGAGGTTCAATCAGTGACAGGTTTAACATAGATAAACACATTTGTGTCAAACCAGGCGGCCATTATATCAACATGAACCCTCTAGAAATGGACTGGGATCAGGAGCACTAAGAAACAGGGTACCTGACACACTTGGAACCCCATCAAGGTCAGGGTCATGGTAAATCAGGAGCCTATCCCAGGAACACTGGGAGCGAAGTGGGATGAGTGGAATGAGATGAGATGCCAGTGCATTAAGTGCACCACACACACACACACACACACACACACACACACACACACACACACACACACACACACACAGACCTAGGGATTTAGAATAACCAATCCACCTACCACCATGTTTTTGTGTGTGTGTGTGTGTGTGTGTGTGTGTGTGTGTGTGTGTGTGTGTGTGTGTGTGTGTGTGTTTGTGCACTGCACATTCATCATTAGCCTTACTGTTTGGCAATGAACAGAAACCAAGTGGGTTCCCTGAAGAGCCCTCTTCATCACCAGCTTACTCATTTCTTTAAAGACCATATTCTTTTTGTTTTTCTCATATACTTTGGATTGCACATGGATTCTACTAGACTTTATCCAATTCAACTGAATTTTATTTGTATTATTTCACATGAAGTCTATTTATTGAAGTTACCAAACTCTTCAGTGATGGAGAGTTGAGTGCAAAACTGTGGCAATTGCAGTCCTAAAGCTATCATAGCAAATGCAGTCCAAAGCCATCTTCATGGTTTCTGAGCAGTACCATCCACAGTAATCTCATGTATCTTTAGCCTTTCCATATGGGGCTATCCTTAGCAGCAGTGAGTGGTTTCCATGAGATGAGAACTCCAACCAGAAGTAGGGGATCAGGCTGCATCAGGCAAGTCTGGAGAACAGAAGGGGTCAGGATCACTGGTATCTCAGGAGTAGCATGTGTAGCTCGACAGAGAGAGATACACACACTGATTATTCGGTATGCTTATTGTCATGTTATGGTTAAGGGCAATGTACATTGTGTGCACAGTGCAAGCAGGGCAAGACTAGCTATGACAGCATAACTAAAAGGGAGAGCAAGAAAGTAACACAGACATGTGAGCACCCTGGGACATAAAGCAGCCAGCCACTCCACTGTCAACAAACCTGAGTGAACACGTGAGAGTGGGTGGACTACAGCATCCAAACCCAGTTCACCACAACAATCTATGCCCGTGAACTCTCCAGATCCGCTCCTTTACCTAAGAAAAACTATTCACAAAAGGCTTGACTAAACAAATAGGTTTTCAGCCTAAACATTGAGACCGTGGTGTCATTATATTTCTTATCTTAGCAATATTTCTGAGATGAAAGAAGGCTATCCTAGTAATATTATCTACATAAGCTTCAAATGAAAGACTGGAGTCAATAATCACACCAAGGTCTTTTACAGCTGCACATGAAGTGAAGTGAAGTGACGTGTAGCCAAGTAAGGTGACCCATACTTTGTGCTCTGCATTTAACCCATCCAAGTGCACACACACAGTAGAAAACACACACACCGTGAACACACACCCGGAGCAGTTAACATTACAACTGCTATTGCACTTCCAATAAGCTGATGTATGTCCGTAATAAGGCCTTTGTAAAGACATGTATTTTCCTGATATATTTTATTTAATATTTCCTAATGTTTCAATCTACTTTTCACCATCCATGATCCTATTTAATAGCTGCTTTGTTTGACCAGAACCTGCTGAAATAATAACCTATGCAAATATAACTTATACATAGTATACATATGTAAATATATTGTGCATATTTGTACTGAAGGAGGATTCTGCCATGTGACTTGGCATAGTGGCCAAGTATGGTGACATACATGAAGTGTGGCCAAGTATGGTGACCCATACTCGGAATTTGTGCTCTGCATTTAACCCATCCAAGTGCACACACACAGTAGTGAACACACACACACCGTGAACACACACCCAGAGCAGTGGGCAGCCTTTTTTGCTGCGGCGCGCGGGGAGAAGTTGGGGGTTCGGTGCTGGTCATTCACTCCCCCCACCTACAATCCCTGCCGGCCTGAGACTCGAACTCGCGACCATCAGGTTCACCTTCGGGTTACAAGTCCGAATCAGAAAGCTTACTACTTACTAGCTGCCTGTGGTCCTAGTACAAGTACTTCTGTCTTGTCAGAATTAAGTACAAGGAAGTTACTCAGCATCCAGTGCCTAATGTCTTTTACACATTCCTCTACTTTATTAAACTGGTGTCTCTCACCTGGCTTTGCTGAAACATACAACTGTGTGTCACCAGCATGACAGTGGAAGATAATACCATGTTTATGAATAATTTTACCCAGCGGTGGCATATACAGTATATATAGAAAAAAGCAGTGGGCCTAAAACAGAACCTTGCAGAACACCAAACTTGACCTTAGTATGCATAGAGAAGTCACCATTTACATCTATAAACTGATAACAGTCAAATAAGACCTGAGCTAGGAGAGGGCCGTTCTCTTAACTCCAACAACATTTTCTAGTCTATCAAGGAGAATAGTATGATCAATAGTGACAAACGCTGCACTAAGGGCATGCAACACAAACAAGGAGACACAACCCTGATCAGAGGCCAGTAGTAGGTCATTTACCACTTTAACCAGCGCTGTCTCTGTGCTTTGATGAGGCCTAAATCCTGACTGATACATTACATGAATGTTATTCCTATGTAGGTATGAGCATAACTGCTGTGATACAACCTTTTCTAGGATCTTGGAGATAAAGGGAAGGTTTGATATTGGCCTGTAGTTAGCTGACAATGGTCAAGGTTAGGTGTTTTTAATCAGGGGTTTGATAACTGCTAGTTTAAAACATTTAGGTATAAATCCAGGGCTTTCTTCAAGGGAAGAATTGACTATTTAGAAGACACACAATATATTATAGACAATAAATGCTATATGAGTTTCCAAGATTATTTTATTATTTCACCTGAAATAATAATAATAATAATAATAATAATAATAATAATAATAATAATAATAATAATAATCTCAATTTACCTGTCTGGTTTATTTTTTTTCCCTCCAATTTAAAAAAAAAAACATCTCAAGTAACAGGTTCTTGATTATACATAATTGTACAGCACATAATTATAGTATTTTTGAAACTCGTATTGTCTGATGTTTGATTTCAAAGTCAGTCCCACTGCCTACCATGATTGGAATGAATGAAGTTATTATAAGCATTTACAAGATGCCACATGATGAAGTGATTGGATCATTAGTCACAGAACTGTAACACCAGCTAAGCTTTTTCTACATTTAATTTATGATGACCAAGCAAACTCTTGATTGCCTTTCATTGGAATCCATCGTGTGATGTCGCTCTTTCTGAGATGCGGGAGGTTGGAGGCTTGCTAATCTTCTTTATAAGGGCTGAGGTTGAGTGTATATGGCGGAGGGATAAGAGCAATCCACTTAGCAGTTCATTTTTAAATCATATAGCAGTTTCCCAAATCAATAGTTTAATTACACATGCCATTTTATATCATCTTTGAAAATATACAAATGTAAACTGTTTCTACATGAGATCTACTGTTTCTACTGTTTCACTATATACCAAAAACTGATATAATGATATTGTGTTTTATGTTATATCATGAATTCTTCATACGCTTTTGCCACTAGTCCCAATTCTCATTAAACATGGCTCTACCCTTTTGCAAATTTTAGGTCATCTGTTGTCAAACCACCTTTTGATCTCTAGGTCATAGGTAAAAGACAATAATTACATTGACAATGATTAGTCATGTCACCTTATTTCCTGGGGTGGGTGGGGAGAAAGAGAGAGAGAGAGAGAAAGAGAGAGAGAGAGAGAGAGAAATGCCCCCCATCTCACTGTCAACCTCCTGCAAAAGCCAGGAAGATCTCAGTTTGAGAATTGCACAGTTTAGCTGTGGGTTTGGGTTTAAAATCCACAATTAGATGCCACCTCCATAAACACAAGCTGTAAAGTATGGTGTTAAATCATTGGTGCTTTGGGGCTGTACTGCGACTGATGAGTGACTAGGGACTCTTTTGGAGATTGAAAGGATGGAATCATGACATTTGTACCAGAATGCTTTAGACTTTGACATACATGGACAATATACATCCAAATCATTGTGAGAATATAAAATTAATCTTCTCCAGTGGCTTTCTCTCAGTTAAAAACCTGAAAACCTGAAAAAAGGATAGCCTACACTTGCAAGGGGCTGTGGATAATTTGGAATCCATAGTTTTGAAGAAAAAATTCAAACTTCTGTTGTCATATATATATATATATACACTTTTTTTTTTAATCAGTCATTATTTGGTTCTCTGTCACACCTGATGCAGCCCATCAAGAGCCACAAGGCTTAAACATTTACAGAAATCAAAGGGTAAAGCTTCCCATACTAAGTTCCTTTATCTAATTGTTTAATTCCTCCTAATTTCCTGATCAGTGATTTGTTCTTAAGACTATTAAAAGCTTTAATATTTAATATTTAATATTTTTTCTCAATATTTTGCTTAATATTTTTGACTTGGCCTTTTTTTTTTTTTTTTTTTTGCCCAGAATTGTATATAGGGATAGACACAGCAATTTTCTTTGTTATCTAAAAAAGGTACAGTGCATAAATAAAATGTAATGCATGACTATTAAATGTTCTGGAGTTCTTTTTTATTAGCGAATTCGAATTCACATTCCTGTTGACAGGCTCTAGTTCATTACTTTGATTGTGCGAAAAAAATTCAACACCAATAAGAGTAGACTTTTTTGACCACATTTCAAAGTAAGGGTGTGCAAACTTTTGCACTCTTCTGTATAGCAGATGGAGCAAATACATGATTAGATACACATAGTGAAAACAAGCAGAAAGTGTCACGACTTATAAGCGTACACTTAAAAGATGGGCTTATTGTCTAAAGAAAGAAGGATTTATGCAAAGATTTATGCCTGCAATTTACAACGTAACTGTAGAAACCCTAAACTGCAAATTGAGGTGCTATGTCATTAATTTAGGATAACATCATTATTTTGACTTAACTCTTTATTTCAGGGTAATATTTAACACCATCTATCAAAAGTAAACTTTATCTATTGAATATTAGCCTATTCACTTAAGTGAGCACTATGTTCATTATGAAATTACTTTAATTTAAGTGTTAGGAATCATATTAAGTGCATTTCCAATCACCTACTGTATATGTGTCAATTGGATTCCACTAAAGCAACATCTGGCTACACTTTAAAAAAATAAGCTAATATCAAATAGATTAGTTTTAGCACTTAATTTCTTTGCACATCTTGCAGTTTAGGACATAAAAGAGTTATTAATCATTTGTGAATCACCCATCACTAGCTCACATATTCAGTGATGCAGTATTCTTTTTCTACTCCTACCATTTTCAGAATAATCAGAATAATCTCAGAACGCTAGATGTAGCTCTCTAACAGCACCTTTCCACCAAGGTAAGAAAAAAAAAAAAAGCTCTTTAACGACACGCTCCATTCTTAGCATTTTAGCATACTTCTGTCTGACCTTTACCAAGCATCAACTGAACAACACACCGGTAAATGGGTTGCTCTGATAATTACTAAGATTAGGATTTCAACAGCCTAAGCCGGCACCCAACCAGGAAGTTCTCCCTGAAGCCTCATTAACACCAAGCTCCGCCAGCTAACACAGGATATGATCTCAGCGCTTATAGAAAAGGATGCAGGAGAGGAAGTGTGAGTCATCAGAGCAGATGATTACATGTAGATTCATGTAGCGTACACACTGGTGATGACTGCGTGTGGAGGTTTTAGGTGGTGTAGAGTTGATTGAAAGATTTATTTCTCGAGCTATTCCTATTCGGTCATTTTGGGAACAAATTATATGTATTTTATTTACTGTAGGAAGGTTGCATTGACCCTCTGGACAATGCAGAACAATAATTAACATCCTGTTTGTTACAGAAACAGTGTTTGTACATGTGTAAAGACTGGTCAGTAGGTGGTCTATGCTGATTTTATTAAGAAAAAGGAAAAGCTGTTAGGAAAGCAAAGTATAATGGAGGAAAAAGAAAAAAATACACAAAAGAAGAATTTTTTTTACATGTATATGTATATAGTGCTCCAATTAAAACGTAATATATTAATTATTATGATAATACTTTAAAAGACGGTTACTAAATTAATGCTTAAGTACTTCATACTTAGCAGTAAGTAATCCTGAGATACTATTGCAGTTCTTACTAATCACTACAATAAATACTATGTTGACTAAACTGTACTAGTTGTAGTGATTAGTAATTATTGAATAAGTCCTATGGTAACTCTTGGTTACTTACTGCTAAGTTACTAAGTACTTAAGCATTAATTAACGAACATGTTCATTAATGTAAAGTGTTGCCATTATGATTATTATTATTATATATAATACAGCTTATTGCAAAATGTTGCATCCTCTTGCTTTCTGGGTAAAAAAAACCCCTCTTTTTAAACGTTTATCTACAAACAGAATTCCACGTTCAGTAACTGATGTTTTCCCATAAGTTTCTAGCAAACAAAACATCACCATTGACATGCTCTGTTTAATTTTTAATTGACTGCACCTCAATTAAAAATTAAACGCATGTTTACTTTGAATTTTCCTTGCCTCAAATAGGACTTGACAAACAAAGATTTCAAAGTGTTACCAAAGGGATAACATTACCAACAGTGAAAACTAAAGTTCAGAAACGGAGGATCAAAGACACAAAGACACCGCTGAAGAGTGGAAGAAAAATAGCTGGGAAAATTCTGGAGTGAATTTTGGAAATAACTGGAGTGATTTGTGAAAACAAACAAATGAGAAACAAGCGTTAAAAAAGGAGTTTTAGAGGCAGGCGGAATAAAGGTTTTGCACTTTTATACTTTTCATTTTTATACCACATTCTGAAATATATTTTTGATTGGTTTACTGTATATTAACATACACTTTTTGACAACACAGGTTTATTATAATATAAAGGTTTTATAATTTTTCAAAATTCAAAGTACGCTAACTTATGTTATATATATATATATATATATATATATATATATATATATATATATATATATATATATATATATATATATATATATCATGCATAAATAATCCTCACAGCTAAAGAAATAATTGGTAATTCTTTACAATAACAGTATATGAATAATCATGCACTAATGTCTGAATTAATACTTACTTAAATATGAACTAAGGATGAGTTAAGGCATGTACTAATCACAAACTGATGAAGAGCTAAACTTAACTACGACGTGAGTCTTACGAATTGATGCGTGAATAACAACCACCTTAAATACATGTTAGTACATATTTGTTAGTAAATGTATTAATTAACTCGTAGGGGTAAACTAAATCAAACATGCTCTAGAAGAAAGAATATGAATTAAACGTGCATAATTTCAAATTGTTTATATAATTTGCCATATGCAGATTACTCTCATAATTTACATTTTACATTTACGATTACGGCATTTGGCAGACGCATCTTATCCAGAGCGACTTACAAGAGTGCTTTGAAGTCTATCAGAAATACATTCTGATCTTGACTCACTAGGTCACAAACTAGGAATTCCATCAGCCCAAAACTGTAAATAATAAACTGAAATAATAAACACCACTAATTAAATCTTAACCCATTTTGCATCATTCTCCATCCATTTCTCTTCAAGTCCCACTGTAGTACTAGTACATGCTCTGGGTGGCTAGGGCCCGGGAAAATTGCTCTATTATCTGTTAACATTTAAAACCAGTGTTCTATAGGATTATTTTCCAGGGTTTTAGTCTGAGAATGATGGAGAATGACGCAAAACGGGTCATAAGACTCACTTCGTAGTTAAGTTTAGCTCTTCGTCAGTTCGTGATTAGTACATGCCTTAACTCATCACTAGTTCATATTTAAGTAAGTATTAATTCAGGTATTAGTGCATGATTATTCATATACTGTCCTTGTAAAGCATTACTGGTTACCTAGTTTCAAGCGTGCTATTTTAAATGTTTGACTTCTAGTGTAAATTCCTGTTTACACAGAGGAAAAAGCACGGAAAGTTTAAACTTTTTTGCAAGGCTAAATGAGAAAGCATATTGTCCTCTGTTTAAAGTGTTAAATTCATTTCTACTTGTTACATAAGACAATCATTTATTCATCAATGAACCAAAGTATATGCCATCAAGGACTATTTATTTCCACTATATTCACTTTTAATATCACAAGCCCAGGAATAGCTGCTAGATACTTTTTAATACCTTTAAAACCATGATGGAAAAAACTATGTGCCAGAAAATAGCAGAGTCTTGGGGTTCATTAGAAAATTTATAATTCTTTGATTAAAATCTTTACATTTTAAAAGCCCCTAAGCGAGTAAGAGGCACATACAGTATAACGCTGCCATATACTACTGATTTCTCTAATAATAACTAAGAGTGAAAAAAGACTGGGAATGTGGTGGGAGAGAGAATGAATGCTGTAAAAAGACAAAGAAGGAGAGAGCAAGTGGTGAGTGAAAAAGGTAGCTGAACGAATGTCACGGAAGATGAATAGCCTTTTGGAGGTACGTGCCTCTCCAGGGCTGCTTACCCGTTTAGCATGCAGTGAGCAGCATAGCAGCTTGAACAAGAGATTGGAGAAACGTGATTCTATTTGGTCGCCTCCACGTCCTCCTGCATCGTCCTTGTTGGAGAGCCCAGGGGTGAAATAGCCATCAGTATGAAAAATGGTCACATCAGTTTCAGTAAACACTCATTCGCTTTATTTCAGCAGTGCAACTGTATGTAGTAATGGAAGCATGACATTCAAGGAAATGGTATTGCCTGGTACAGCTTCAAGAAATCGTAATCCAGGGTTGTTGACATTCAAGGCAGGTTGCATTCTTAGGCTACCTAAACCTAAATGATATCCCAAACTGAAGATCTTGTCTGAAATGTCATTTTGCGTTTAATAAGAAAAATTGCTTTACAATTTGGTATTTGGTAAACTACTTCATGTTACGATACAATGATTGTATTTCTTCAGCTTTTCTGCAAAAAAAAAAAAAGAATGATTCGAATATACAGTTTGCAAACTTTGGCTAAAATTGATATAGTATTTCCAGAAAACTTTGCAAAAACAGTGCAGGTTTAGTTACAGTTCATTTACCATTATACACTACAGAAAGTTCACCCCATAGGCTAATATGGATCTGGGGAACCACTTCCATGCAACGTGTCCACATCCAATCTACTTACAACTAATGAATTTAACACTGAATGGCCTACAGCAGAGTCCAAAAGTCTGAGAGCGCTAGTGAAAAATGCTTCTATCTTGCACTCTTTTCTAATTCAATACAACAATTGGCATTACAAATTATATTACAGACAACAACACGAGTGAACAGTAGAGTCTTTACTCTAATATTTACATGAATTTCAGAGTTTCTTAGTATACGTTACGTCCCCTTTTTGCTTTAATGATGTTCACTCGAGCTGGCTTGGACTCCACGTGTGTGTGCAAAACCTTATGATCCATTTTAGATCAAATCCATCGGTGTGTGGTCTGAAACACAGGCTTCAGTAGAAGAGATTAGGAAAATCTGACCCTTTGTACAAAGCAGTTAATATGGTCAATATCACAAATTTGCTTACATTTAAATAGGGACCTAGAAATAGTGCAGAATCCTGAATATTAAATATGCAGGATATTAAACATTTACTTTATTTGTTTGAAATATTTAAAAATGCACATTATATTTATTTATTTTCCATTTATTTATTAATTATTTCCAATTTCATTGACAAATATTAAACCTTATTAAAAACATTGAAGTGTTAATTGGAAAACAAAAAACAGAATTTTTTCTGAATTTGTATGATTTCCAGAGATTTTGGGGGGTTAGATTAAAAATGTCAGCATGATGTAACTATCCATAGATTTGTTAAATTCTCACACATTTTGGTAAGGTTTTATAATTAGTCTCTTTTTTAAAAGTGTAAATTATTTACAATTGTTTAAAATTGTTTTAGAATATCAGTTGAATAATAAATATATCATAAAAAAAAAAAAAATCACAGCCAGCATTCACAAAGCAATTATTATGTGACATTTCTTGTAAGCAAAATTATGACTGATACATGTACTCGCACATGCATTTATAGCGTGCATTTACTGTCGATTATATCTTGTTTATTGATGGCTATACTAGCTGACATTTTCAGTCTGTAAATTACACAGTATCAATATTATTCAAAAACATATTAAACTGGCATAAGCACAAATATCATATTAATAAGAACATGAGTCAAATGCATTTGAAAGATTTTTATTTTTTCACCCATGTGAACGTGTAATTCCTCCCTGATCCGTGTGACACTGCAGCACCAGCACACGTTGCAGATTATTTGGAAGTACATGAAAGTTATTGGAAGGCATTCTGAAGTGTAACTGAAGTGTTGTAACCAACGATATGCTTATTGTGCTATTTGTACACCTAATATTACATTTACAAAATATGGCATATACTGTATGCTATGTGATGGATATGACATGCTGAAATAGTTGTATCTGGCCTGTAAATTGGTTTTATAGTGCAATAATTTTGCAGTATGTAGTGAAGAAAGAACCCTGAAGTTGAAATTGCCTGTGGGTCTTACCATCAAGTGCAAAAGAAGTTATTTGATGTGAGGTTATTTGATTTTAAAGCCGACAGTGCTTGACCTTCCATTAGAGAATAGGCTCTGATACTTGAGTTGCGCTTGGTTATTCCTTTGTGTTCTGTAAATCAGTTATTTGGTAGCACAGCACTGCCAATTTATAACATGAAAAAAGCAGGACGCAGATCTTTTCATCCAAGGTGAAATCTCTGGTTTACGGTTTAATATAAGTTCTTCCTTGTAATACGAAAGTGAACAAATCTTGCCTGTCTAGCGGCAGAGTCGGTTTTATAGGGTGAGCGCCCTCAATTTATTCTGACACTGTAATCTTCAGTGCATTCTGATAAGAAGTGCAATAAGGGGAAACACACACAAATGCACATTCATAGAGGGAGGCAGTGTGGGATGTGCACTATGTTCTATAATTTCATATGAACTATGTGATAAAATTTGAGTTAGAGTGATAACTGGTAGAGAGATTGTTAAACGTGATGCTTGTTCTGCCGTGTGACGTCCTAATGATGTTCTTAAACGGTGTTGTGATGCTTTTGGGAAACTTGACACAGATTAATAATAAATTTAGTATAAATTTAGGTTAATCTTAGTGTAAAAAATATAAAAATATCTGTACTCACAATTAACAATTAACGTTTGATTTCAGTAAAATTCATAATTCATAAACATATTCAGTTTTTGAATTTTCAACTTCAGTACAAATTGAATGAAAGGCGGGATTTAAAGCTGTGCCTGTAAGGAGAATCCCATTGCTTCACTATGTCCTTCATTAAAGATATCCTTTGATTGAATTTTCGAATTGTGTTCGTATGGCTAAATGACATTTTATGACAACTGAAAAACCTACAAAGATATTTATAAAGATACATTGGGGTCCAAAATCTGAGACCACATTAAAAAAGTGTTTTTTTTGTTGTTTTTTTTATTAAAATTGGAAATAAACAGGCAATTTTGAAATATTTAAAACAAAGAAAGTAAATGTTCAATAGCTTGCATATTTGAACTATTACTAATTACTATTCAGGATTCTGCACTATTTCAAGGTCCCTATTAAAATTTATCATGTTAACTGCTTTGTACAAAAGGTCAGACTGGCTACGTTTACATGCACATCAAATTCTGTTTAAGGTCTGTATTCGGGTTGCAGCCATATTCTGAATACGATGTTTATATGCGTACAGGCATCTGAATATTCCTGTATACAATGTTGTTGTAAGTATACCTGACTTGCCATTCCTAAATACCTAGCCTACAGCTAAGCATCTATTAGCACCCACAATTCCTTGCAGACTGAGCATGTGCATATATCTCCTTTCAATGGATTTTCTGAATAAATCCATTGTTTTTACATGCAAAAAATTTCTGATTAAAACAGGCATATTCCAGGGGTGGGAATCGAAATCTAGGGAATCAGAATATTGTCTTAATCTGAATTGGGCAATCAGATTGTGGCATTTACATGACTCAATACTAATTAGAATATTGCCAAATTCCAATTAATATTGGAATATTGATGTTCATGTAAACATAGCCGTTACATATAATCCAGGAAGGCTGTAAGCCAATTAAAATATTTGCAAATTTTTAAATAATTCAACTTCTAAACACAATCAAAATAAACCACTTCCTTCAGTAGCGATTATCTCTTGTGTTAAATACTAATTAATACTCTAAGTGCTGCTAGAGCTTATAGGTAACACCCACGATCATACTGTATGTAAGGGGCATCTTTGCTAGATAGCTTAATACGTAGCTATAAAAACATGTATGAATTGTCATGAGCTAGCTAGCTAACAGACCTTGAAAGCTACTTAAAACCAAAAAACAATTGGACAATTTATTCACAAATGCTTTCCTCAGTATATTTTTTTTTAGATTAGTTGCAGATCATGCTGCATGCAACCCCAGTAACTGCGGTTGGTTCCCTGGCCAGGAATCGAACCTAGTCCACAGCGGTGAGAGAGCTGTGGCCTAACCACTAGTCTTCCAGGGACCCTGTAGACATAAAACAGTAATTTACAAAATAATTTCCCTAGTACTTTTTCAGCAGGTGATTTATTTACTCTTCCTTGCGTAATTTTCTTGATCACTTCCTTTACTTTTTAATCAAGGGAATTATTACTAGGAGGGAACAGGGATGATTGTAACACATTTTTGAGTTTTCGTGGTAGATCTCTCAAATTTAGACACAACATTCCCACATTTGTCTACTACAAATGGCAGCCATTTCAACCTCTGTTATAGTATCACAGTGTTCATGAATTGATGTGAAATACAAGGAGTTCCACTGGTACAACCTACCCCAAGCTGGTATAAGTTGTAACATTCAAAGAAAAGAAGCACAGCTTGAGATCACACTATACAATAGTCTTAGACTATGAAATCTATCACAGTGCTGATTCTTTTACACCAACCTGTTCTCACCCCCGACACGTCAAATACTGAAGCATGGGCACAAGCCTTTAGCATCACCGTATGCATCCCGAATGGCCCCTTTGGCTTCACTATATTGACACGCTCTGTGATCCTTATTTATCAATGAAAGCCAATTTGCTTCATGTCTCCGACACAAAAGACAAACGCATTTATTGGCCTAGCGGATAAAGCTTGTGCTTTAATGGTCTGACACAAAAAGATGAATGAATGAACTGAATGAACAAATTACAGTCCATAATAAACAATGTTCTTTATGTGTATGCATAGGGTGATAATATTTTAATTATGATATTTATCAGAAAACAATGTTTTATTAGTCGCTTCATTTTCCATATATCACTACTAGCAAAGCAATGCCTCTCAATTACTTCCCCAAGGCACTTGAAAAATCTCTCCATATTTGAACAGTTAAAGCTTGTACATAGCTCGTGTCAGACTAGCTCCCTCCACGCTTTTCATTGACCGGTTGGGATGCATTTTGATAAAGCCTGAGAACCAGTCAGGACCTGCTATAGATTTTTCATCCCAAGACTGGGGGTGTATGAGGTTAGACTCCACTGCCAGTTGATATGCAAACTTTCTGACTTGAAAATGTAGAATAAAAAAGTAACATAGAAGCTAGAATGGGCCTTGGTGTCAGACTTGTCTGATTTCCCCTGTCTGAGCTTTTTCAAGGCACACCCTTGTCTGTTTTCCCTTTCCACAGTGTATACTGTGTATACAGGAGCATGCCTATAGGCATGCTGAGTAATGCCCTTTGTCATCACTGGCAGTTGGCTGTAACTCTATTTTCAAAGTGTTACAACTATCCCTACGCCTGTCGGGTATTTTATTCCTAACTGTTGTAGTATGGTGGGTTGAAATTAGCATGGTTGAAATGCATCCCGTCTAACTTAAATGAGTACTGTTTAATCTACTACAAGTTCTAGCATTTACATTCTATCACAATATAAACTTGGTCCCAAAAATTACTTTTATTGCCTCTAAAATTTTTTTTTGTTTGTTTGTTTGTTTTTGTCTCTAATAACAAAGTGATCGTGACTGTGAGATTCTAGTGATCATGATATTCTCGCTTGTCCCTGATTGGTGCAACTGGTCCTGTTACAACTAACCCAGTAGCAGTACTTTTCCTCAAGGCAGTGCGCTCTGTACTCTTTTCACCACTGCTTGACATAAAGTCGAGTTAGTTATTTTTCAGGCTGATTAATGTTAGAACATTTTGACAAGTGACTTTGTCGCTCAGTTACTTCTGGTACTGTATGGATGTGGAGGAATATAATGGTACTGATGCGAGCCATCAAAACCAAACTTACTCTAATTTATGATTAAAGTAAAAATACTTAAATATAACTTTGCTTATCTGTCATTATTATGTCATGGAATTTCCGTAGGTATTCATAAAAAATATATACACTGCCTTCCAAAAGTTTGGAAACGCCTGAACAAAATAGGGTTTTTGGGCAATATCAGCATAAATCCTCTTTAGTTAGTGACCATTTTGCATTGATAATAAGGGACAACACAAACTATGAAAACATATTTTATTAAATAAAAAGTTTATGAACATAAACATGAACATAACATAGAAAAATACTCAAATTTT
>CM041000.1:7446275-7481029 GCA_022985145.1 Pangasius djambal | reverse complement strand
ATGGTTATATTTACAATTATGTCACTTTGTCCAAATACCTTTGAGCCCCTGAAAATGGAAGTACTTTGCTTAAAATGGCTGTAATTCCTAAATGGTAAATGCCATATTTTTGTGGAACCTCTTAAAATAAAGCTGAAAGTCTACACTTCGATCACATCTTGATTGTTTTATTTCAAATCCATTGTGGTGGTGTATAAAGACAAAATCACAAAAACGCTGTCATTGTCCAAATACTTCCAGACCTGACTGTATATATATATATATATATATATATATATATATATATCCTAATTTGCATAAAGATATCTGAATGAGTAATGAAATTTTTTTTATAGATAGTTGTTCATTTGCTTGAGTAAAGGCAGAAAGAAAAAAAACTGAACATAACAGAAAAAACAAAATCTCCAAAAATGTATCTCAATTACCTATTTACCTACACGTAGTACTTACCTTTTACCTGCATACTCGAATTAGAGAGCTGTTTTGTTCTCTGGGATGTCATATCAAATCCTATCGGCTCTGTAAGAAATGGATTCTACTTTGAGATGACACTGGGAACTGGAAGTTGTTGCAAAAGTGTTGTTTAAAAATTCCCAGGTGGAAAGTCAGGGTGCTGCAGTGCATGATGACAGAAGACAGATCTCCATGCGGAATTAGACATGCTTTATTTTATGTTTTATTTCAGCATGGCTCCAACATTGTATCGACATTATACACTACAAATAAAGTAAGCTGCTCATTTTTCCCACGAATGTGAAAGAGAGGCTTTGACACTAACTGTCACACAACAGTTGCTCAAAATGGCAGTTACATTACGTACAAAGCACAAAAGTACATTTTGCTTTTCATTTTCAATGAACAATAATTGATAAAAAGTTTATAAGCAGTGGAACCGATAAATGCTATGATGCCACATGATGCTGAATCTCTAATCATGAATTTATGTTATGTTTAGAGCTCGTTTGTCTAGCAAGATAGAGTAAAATGTGTATCCATTACTTGTTTTGTAGAAGAAAATAACAAGCTACGATTAAAGTGTCATCAGTATTCAAAACCCTGCCCGTTCTTGAAACAAAATAAGCAACATGCAATTCTGCAGGGAGTATTTTAACTGAGTAGGTGATGACCTATTGATTCGGCTCATCATACAGAGAGCAAGGAGTCAACTGACAATATCACACAATCTAAAATTACCCATGCGATTCTTCATCTATTGCTGTCTAAGCTACAAATCAAGTCAGCGATGTGTAATGGGAATGAATTACTCGTAAACAACCTAGCAGCACATTTTTTATTTGTGTAACTACCTTTCATTATGGTGTGTTTCCTCCCAAGGGCTATTGAATTACTAAATAGAATTGGCTGTCATCACCTGGAGAAAAATATTCTCATTTCCTCCGTCACAAGAAGCCAGACTGTTATTAATCAGTAAGACCAATCCAAAATATGGATTAAATCAGATGGAATAATCTGGGGAGCAATAGCAATTTCACTTTTATGCCACACAAAACTGGTAGAACACAGATCACGGAAAGCATGAACTGAATACAAGTTAACATTAAATGATCTTTAAATCACAAATAATGAGCAGAGACTCTGGCTGTCCCGCTTGGAAAAGAACGACCAGGCAGTACACACAAACCCACAGACACTCATTCACACTGTTAAGGCTATGGTGGCCGAGAGACTCTGGTGTTTCAGCCAAATGAACTTTTAAAACTCCCAGTGTCACTGTCTCAACATTTGGATGCCACTACATAATGGCAAAGGTTGCACAGCCCATTTCCTTTGAATACCCAGTCCCCATACGGCTGACTAACCTTTTTATGTTTAGACACATAACTACATTTTTTTCCCCACAGTCAACCACTATAAATAAACAGAAAGCTCACAATTAATTATTTATAGCCTATTTACCTTTCACGCTGTATTAAAACTATTTTTCTATTGGTGGCATTCGGCTATGAATAAAATAAAAAGGCGGAAAATCTTACTACAAAAACAAAACATTTAAAGGAACAGTTCAGTTGACGCTTTAGGCATGCAGTTTCCAAAGTGCCAAACTGGTAGCTACAGGTTTCCCATACTTGTTAGCAACATTAGCGTCATAACTCCTGAGCAAAACTAAAGCAGCAAACTTCAAACACCAGCCTTGAGCGGGTTGATTTCATTTTTTCTCCAAACGGTTTCTTTACTAATGAACTATTCTGTAAAATATATACTATAAGTGTCACAAGAATAGCAACATTGTAAATATACTGCTCAAAAAAAATTAAAGGAACACTTTGAAAACACATCAGATCTCAGTGGGGGAAAATATCATGCTGGATATCTATACTGATATGGACTGGGTAATCTGTTAGGAACGAAAGGATGTCACATCGTTTGATGGAAATGAAAATTATCAACCTGCAGAGGGCTGAATTCAAAGACACCCCAAAAATCAAAGTGAAAAAATTATGTCCCTTTTGCTGAAATTTCATTGCAGCAACTCAAAATGGTACTCAGTAGGTTGTATGGCCCCCACGTGCTTGCATGCCTGCCTGACAACGTCGGGGCATGATCCTAATGAGACGACGGATGGTGTCCTGGGGTATTTCCTCCCAGATCTTTACCAGGGCATCACTGAGCTCCTGGACAGTCTGAGGTGCATCCTGGCGGCGTCGGCTGGACTGAAACATAATGCCCCAGAGGTGTTCTACTGGATTTATGTCAGGCGAGCGTGGGGGCCATTCAATGGTATCAATCCCTTCATCCTCCAGGAACTGCCTGCATACTCTCGCTACATGAGGCCAGGCATTGTCGTGCACCAGGAGGAATCCAGGACCCACTGCACCAGCGCAGGGTCTGACAATGGGTCCAAGGATTTCATCCCGATACCTAATGGCAGTCATGGTGCCATTGTCTAGCCTGTAGAGGTCTGTGCGTCCCTCCATGGATATGCCTCCCCAGACCATCACTGACCCACCACCAAACTGGTCATGCTGAACGATGTTACAGGCAGAACAAAGGATTCTCCAGACCTTTTCACGTCTGTCACATGTGCTCAGGGTGAACCTGCACTCATCTGTGAAAAGCACAGGGCACCAGTGGCGGACCTGCCAATTCTGGTGTTCAATGGCAAATGCCAATCGAGCTCCACGGTGCCGGGCAGTGAGCGCAGGGCCCACTAGAGGACGTCGGGCCCTCAGGCCACCCTCATGGCGCCTGTTTCTGATTGTTTGGTCAGAGATATTCACACTAGTGGCCTGCTGGAGGTCATTTTGTAGGGCTCTGGCAGTGCTCATCCTGTTCCTCGTTGCACAAAGGAGCAGATACCGGTCCTGCTGATGGGTTAAGGACCTTCTACTGCCTGTCTCCTGGAATCTCCTCCATGCTCTTGAGACTGTGCTGGGAGACACAGCAAACCTTCTGGTAATGGCACGTATTGATGCGCCATCCTGGAGGAGATGGACTGCCTGTGCAAACTCTGTAGGGTCCAGGTATCGCCTCGTGCTACCAGTAGTGACACTGACCCTAGCCAAATGAAAAACTAGTGAAAAACAGTCAGAAAAGATGAGTAGGGAAAAAAATGTCAGTGGCCTCCACCTGTAAAACCATTCTTGTTTTGGGGGTCGTCTCATTGTTGCCCATCCAGTGCACCTGTTGTTAATTTCAGCATTTGATACATTTTACACTATTAAAATATTAAATTACAATGATTTTTCTTAACAATCCATGCCAGCACAAAGATGGTAGTCAATGTCAGCAGATATTTCAGGTGCTTTTATAGACATATAATAAGCATCTGACTTTGGTGTCATTCGAAAAGTCTTACCCTCTGACAGGTCTTGTTAATTTACTTTTTTTTAAAAAAAACAGCTTTACAACCCATTATACATACCCAAAAGTGAAAGAGTGATGACTCAGCACACACTCACCATTTTCATCTGACACATTACCCAAGCAATGATGCAATTAACTAACTGCCAGAACGCAGCCACAACGCAAGCTTGAAGAGATCATATCTAAGGCATGATATACAACGTAGTTGAAAATGTGAAATGTGCCTGCTTACAGGTGTGTCACTTTTAGCTTCAAATGACCAATACTTGGGCTGGAATTTTCTGCTATCTGGATTTAATACACTCGCAAAGGCACAGTAAAATGCTTCATAGTAACTGGGAATATGAATAGACTTACAGTGTAAGTACTGGCACTAAGCAGAAACACTCGTCCATCAAAAACCTGTATCATTTCAGGAAGAGCGTTGCCATTGATTTTCCTACGAATGAAGCCGCTTCACTCTAAATGTACTCATTCATTCATTATTAAGCAAATTGGATTTTGCTTATTCTTAAGAATTTGCAATCATTGAAGAGGCTCCTATTTGGTGTTGCGCCATTTGCAATAAACTGATCATCACGGTTTCCCCCTTCGTGTTGCGATGAACGCCATTTGCTCGAGTTTTGGTTTTCTGTTCCAATCCTGTCCCTGACCTCATCCTTTCATTGGTTTGTTGCCCGATTGTGTTCACCTGTTCAATGTCCTTGATTTCTTTATCTATGTATACTCGGTTGTGTCACTGTTCGCTGTGAATACCTTTCATGCGTTTATTGTCATTTATTATCTGTTTTTGACTATGAACTCTTATTGCCGTTTTTGCAGTGGACGCTAGTTATGGTTCTTGGATTTGGCCAAATAAACCTCATACCGTATTGCCTTCTGCCTCGCACTGCACGTTTCACTGACCTTTAGGCTGTTGAGTTTTCAGGTTTGTATATAGACTTCTGGTTAATTCACTCATCTGAGGAAAATCTGTGAGCAATTATTAACTTATACAGTTATCCAAAGAGTATGACAACTGCCTTATCAGTGCAATCACAGACGGATTATCAAATGCATTATCATCTGAACAAATAAGTGCAGGATAGTGGATTATTAGATTTGTTGGTTTGTTGCTTCTTGATGTGTCATTTCCAATAGCAGTGAGGAAAAATTTTATTTATTATTTTTATTTGCATAGGGCACTATTTCAGTTTGAAGCTCCATTTGCTACTTCAAGCTATGTTTGATCTCTGTCAAAGCCTGCATGAAATGGAATGGTAGTCTTGGAAACAGATATTTAGATTTGTCAGAGCAGAGCGAAAAGGGTAGCCGGCCTGCTTAATGTGTCATTCCATGATCAAAACATTGCTTAGAGCTCTTGAACGACTAGAATAAACTTTGTCTCATAACACAAAGCTGGCAACTTTGGAGAAATAACAGCACCTGCTACACCAAGAGACGGCCTGTCATACTAAGAAACATTGCTTGTGTTTTAGCCCCAAGGCTCCTGGGTTTGATATAGTTTTACAACCTACATGGATGGTCCATCACACAGTGTGGAGAGAGAAAAACAGATAAAACTATACGAGAAGGTAAATGAAATCGGGGTATGGACATATGGGCGTAATGTACAGACTGAGAAGAGATAAACATGTTAGAAAAATATAAATTCCTGTCCAGATCTGCTGAAGTCCATCTGTCTGCATGTGTGTGAAGGAGAGAGAATAAAAAGAACAAGAGAGAGAGAGAGAGAGAGAAAACAGCTTTCATCTGTGATTAACACTAGTTCGCAGTGTCCCTAACCACAAAGCACAACAGTTTTGCATTTTTGCAACTTGTACTGAGCTTAACTAAAATAAAAATTTTAATTGCTTAGACCCGTAAAGCTTATTATTTCGCTTATGATTCCAATTTATACCACAGCATGGTAGAATTCTCAAATCTGATTGGTCAAAAAGTGTCGATTAATTTCTTTAACAGCACAGCTGGACAAGTAAAATATCACAGGTTTATATTAACAGGTTCATTCTAGTATCTTATCATTTCTATACTAGCAGCTAAATGACAGGGACTTGTTTGGCAAAAGCTCTACATAAACAGGCTTAAAAAGTGTGTCATTTGTTAATATGGTTAAAAACTATATTATAAATAGTGTGAGGTGATGTTTATTTAACATTTTTTGAATGAGTCTCAAGTGTTAGTTTTATAGTCAGCTATAACTTTAAGTTTTCAGACGTAGGAAACATGAGAAACCGATTTTTTTTTTTTTTTTTTGGCTCATTAAGGGATAATTTGTTCACAGCCACTCCACAACATCAAAATGGAACTATAAATTGATTTTAAAAAAAAGTCATGTAATTTTTTTAAATAATTTAAATGGTTAGCGCTTGGCAAATTACTGTGGTATAAGAGGAATGAATACTTTAAGACATGATGTTTTAGAAAAATTATCAACTTGGTTGGTAATGGCATCACAATACCCCGTATTTCCAATACCTTATATGTATATCACATCTTATTTTTTAGCTAAAGTATGTTAAAGCATGGTATTCTAAATACGAATTTCAGTGAAATATGTTATTCAGGAATAAAATTAGACCAAACCAAAGCACTGCAATTACCTTATTCACAATCAAGGCCAAGCAGAATTCAAGATATTCTTGTTTTTTGGCGTGTGTTCCTGTACATCTGTATGCATGCATGTGCATGTTAATAGTGTGAACAGTGTCCTTCAAAAAAAAAGTATGCTGTTTATAATACTTCTTGAGCTTTAAACCCCAAAACAAAATTGTTCAAACAGAAAGAGCTACTTAGAGAAATTCTTTGCTGCCTATGAAAACAGCATTGTAGAACAGTGGATTGGTCAAAAGTACTAACTTCAAGACAGCAAGCTGAGAGGTATGCATCGAGGATTAGGATTTGGTAATAAGATGCATAATCTCCTTATGGAATGTATGCTTGTAATGAAGTGTGTTGCAGAATTTGGTTCCTCAGATCATTAACACAATTTACAGACAACAATGCAGAGGACCCAAACTCGCACTTAAACCATAAACGATGAGGACGAGCGACATGGCCATAATATGCTATTCATGAATGACTGTACCATTTCGTAGCCATTATTTAGTTGACCTAAGGCAAGACAGCTAACTGACAGATTGTTTCATGCAGTATACGTATATCAATCACAGCAGGAATGATTGACTATTTACATGAGTTTCCTATACGCCACAGGCACAGTCTGTGATAGGTAGATTTTCAGCAGATAGCTGTGTTTTTTTTGCAATTGTCCATAGTATTTTAGAAGAATGTGCTCAAACATCTCCTCCGAGCACCAGCATCAATGCTGTTTACTCATCACTGGCGATGCCTCGGGCATTCTCGTTTGTTCTAACATCAATACATCAGCAAGACAGAAAGAGGACTACGTGAAATACTAAAAACTCTTTAATACCCTCGAGACAAAAACGTGTCTAAAACGTATACAATCTGGACGAACTCCAGATTCAAAGCTAACACGGCCCCACTGTGCTAACAGTGGTGTAACTAAATTTAGACATCGATGCAGCCGTGACCCCAGTAACCTCATCATCACCTTCCCTCCTCTTGCGCTTGCGGCATGGCAGGGCGCAGCAGGCGAAGGTGGCCAGCAGTGCCTTGCGGAAGCGCACATTCATGAAGCAGTAGATGATGGGGTTTACGCAGGCCGACGTGTAAGACAGCAGCTGGATGAAGGAAATGGGAGCGCCAGAGAGGGCCCGTTTGGCTGACTGCTGGTCGAACGCCTTCCATGTGTTCACTGTATAGAGAGGCATCCAGCAGATGAAGAACATAGCTACGATGATGATCAACATACGGATCACGCGCTTCTTGGCCAGGAGTTTGGCTTCAGAGGTGTTGCTGCGTGGCCTGTCCGGCTTGGAGGAGGCTGAGTTGCTGATGGCAGAAAGCTCCATGGCTGGGGGTTTCTTGGGAACCTGGATGTAGCAGCCATCACTGTCATCTTGGCCGTGGGATATGGTGCCATTCACGCCATTCTTCATTGCTGAGAACAGAAATGAACAAAGGATGGAGAAAATATGAAACATTTATAATAGTAAAAACTGTCCAAGCTGATATTTCAGGGGTTTTTTTTGTTTGTTTGTTTTGTCTTAAATATGATTTCACATTTTAAAAGAGAATTAATTTAAATGACCCAAAACTTCAATGAAGTATTATATTATTTGGTTATAAAAAATGTGTAAAGTTAGGAGAAGGACAATTATCTTTCAGTAGTTTATCACAGCAACCTAAGCATTTTTACATTGTTTTATTTTAAAGTAGTATTTGTTCATTGAAAAAGGGCAAGTTTTCAACTTGGTGTCACAATTTCACTTTGCCTGTATACACTCTCCATAAACCTACATTATTACGGAAGCTTATTCCAGTAGGCATCAGGTGACATTAGGACTGCTTTCATCAGTGTTGATGTCAGTTTGACACCTGAGTCAAGTGATATACTGTAAATGTTTGTTAGCATAAGGTTCAACTTAGTGTCACTATTTCACTTCACTTATGGGAGATGTTCCTAGGGCTACATTATACCTGCACAAGCCCTTCATAACAACTGACAAAGATGTGTGTTTATATACATAAGCGTGCTTGTTGACATAAGGTTCAACTTGTCACTATTTCACTTTATGTATGGGAGATGTTCATATGACAGCATCTGCACAAGCCTTAATAACACCTGACAGAAGCCTACATAAACATTTAGAGACTTATCGCAGTAGGTATCAGGTGACATAAAGACTGCTTTCATCAATGCTGCTATCAGGTTGACAACACCCGAGTCAAGTGATATAGATGCTTGTTGACATTAGCATCAAATACATGTCACTATTTTGCTTTATGCATGTGAGATGTTCATAGGTCTACATGATAACTGCATAGGCCTTCATAACATCTGACATAACCCTACTTAAACTTCAGGTATGGTGACATAAAGACTGCTTTCTTCAGTGTTGATGTCAGGTTGACATAACACTTGAGTCAAGTGACACAGATGTTTGTTGACATATGATTGTGTTATAACAGGTCAGAACGTGAGTATCTTGCACATAGTTATATAGCGTGCAAAGTAAGATTACTTGCCAGCATTTGGTAGTAATAACATGAAAACCTGCTCTATAACACTCTCATAGTAAAGGCTTTAACAGTGACATAACAGATTACTACATAGTAAGTTTTCCAACCCTTAAGTAAAGTGTGTTTCTTATTTTTGCTTATGAGGTTTTGATTAATACCAATGTCAATGTCAATGTGTGATTCTGATGTACCAGAGCTACAAACAGGTTGCCATGGCATTCTGAAGTAAGTCAGTTATTATACATGTTATAACACAACCTTATGTCATATAAGTCTGTCATTTTACACAGGTGACATGATCTTAACTTCAAAATTGAAGAAAGTAGGCTTTATCATAGCTGACACTTGATGGAATAAACCTTATTAATATTTTTTGCAGGTTTATGTCACTTGACATACACAAGTTATGTAGGTGTTATGTAGCTCTAAGAACACTACCAGTAAATGTTACCAGGTGTTTTGTTTTTATTACTACACTGTGCATAGACATCAATCTATATTTGAAGTCAGTAGATAGATACTATACTGTTATGACGAATTGACTTATTGACTTATAAAAAAAATTATTTAATAGATTGAAGTATATGTTCAAATGCTTGATGTATATACACTGAGATATACACTAATGATGTACACTATACCACTGTTAGTATATATCCAAACCAGGATCAAACATAGGCTCAAATACAGTAACTGTTTCTCTATCTATAGAGGAAGGAAAGAAGAATAAGAGAAAAAACCTTCAACCAATAAAGTACCTTTGCATTAGCTGTTGGAACTGTTGGAACAGCAAACACGCATAAGCTTAAACAAATTTAAAGTGCAGCACATGGACCCTGTTTACACTCGATAATTTCATTTGTCTTTAATCTGGTTTGGGGTGTATTCCTGCCTTGCCCTCATGTTCACAGTATAGGCTCTGGATCCACTGCAAACACATGCATTTTCACTTCTAGTCAAATTTGTCACTGGCTAATCAGATTGAAATGCATGCTTTGCTAATCAACTCAAGCTGTAATGCTCATAAGCAGTCAGCGGTCATGCAGGGCTTATGTACCTGTCAAGTATCCCTATGAACACCATTTTTTTTATTGAAGTGTCAGCAGAATTTCTCATTTATATATAAAAGAAATTATTTCTTTAAAGGTGGCAACTATGGCAATCATGGCCAAATTGTGGCTTGAACAGTCGTATGCATTTACACTTTATACCGTAGCTAAAATGGGTCTCATTCTTCCTGAACTGGTTTGGATTCATATATGGATCTGAATTCAAATCTGCTTTAAATGAATCTTGGGTACATATACACCTGTATTTTTATATACATAATCCCCAGAACACATGAAACAACTAGGTGTAAACATGGTTGTTTGTGTTTGAGTCTGGAACTCCATCACATCACCTCCAGACAAGCACCTATCCCTGCTCTCAGTCCCTGGGCTGCTAATGACACCTGCAGTCACAGTAGTCACATACAGTTTAAATCAGACTCCTTAAAGTATCTCTGTAAATCAGGGGTTCTCAAACATTTTGCAGCCAGTGACCCTTTTACTTGTAAAATAAATTCCATGGACCCCCTCATGGACATTATTTATAGGCTACATGATTTTTAAGTTACTGAGGTTTCGATTAAACCCATTCAAATTCAGGTGCCCAGTCAAACTGGCTAAAAACAATAGGAACTCAATAATAGATATAATAATGTTAAGAATGATGAGTTGTGACTTCTAAAGACCATCACTGACCCATTGGCAATGCTTCATGGACCATTGGAGTCCCTGGACCCCACTTTGAAAACTATTGTTTTAAATAACCGGAACTCTAAGTTTTATTTTGCAAACTGTGTCTATGATGATTGTTATCAGACTGCTTCAAGTTTACTTATTTAATCTTGTCTAGTTTATGCCTGTTTGCTGATCACCTAAATTTTAGCCTGTCCCACATCTCTGAGTACTGCCCAGACCTTCTTTTTGTTTGCAACATTTGTTTTAATACAACCATAAAACGCACACTTGTGTTCATCTTTCAGCTTTATTTTGGGTTTATACTTCAATTCAAGAGTAGTCACTGTCACAAAGCACCTTTATAGAAACCTTGTTGTAGATCTAGATGCCTAATGCACATGCCAGAGACGATAATGCCAAGGAAAAAAACCCTTTGAGACAATGAGACAAGGAGACAAGGAAGAAACCTCGAGAGGAACCAGACTCAAAAGGGAACTCTGAGTCATTACTCTCGCACAGTTGTATACTATAAAGACAAGCAGTGTCAAACAAGTGTGTTGAAAGGATGTTCAGTATGAGCATACTGTAAAGAGTCCCTAGGATGAGCACAGGACAGTGTTTATGACTAATCTACAATATCCAGGTGAGATTATCTACTGAAGCAAGGGTGAGTATTGGGCATAAATTCTGTGGTAGCAAGGGTGTGGTGAACCACTGGCTGAAAATGGAAGGAGGAGTTGCAGAGAATGAGTGGGTAATGAATGGGTGTCTACACCTGTGTGTGAAAAAACAATGAGCTTGCGGAGAGGGGCTTTTCGAATCCTGTGAGTGAGAGCCAATGCCATGAGAGCTGACAGTGGCCTTGACCAAGTGAAGACACATAACAACAGAAACGTTGAGAGACAGAGAGAGAGAGAGAGAGAGAGAGAGAGAGAGATTTTCTCTCACTGCAAAAGACTTTTTCTCTCACTGCATACTAGGGTATTCTGAACTCTTTTTGGGAAGACCAAATATTTAGGGTATCCATATGGGACCATTCACAACAGCACAAAATGGGTCTACACTACAACCACTACAATCCCTCCCAGCCCTGCTTTGTGTTCTGCACTACATTATTGGACTTCATTGCAGCAGTGCTATACCTCACAGCTGGAGAAACACGCCACACCACTTCAATGCTTTTATTCCCCTTTATAGAAACTGGAACCAAAAGCTCTAAAGAGATGAGAGCTCAGGCAATATGCAACTGTAAAGTATTTACCAAAAAGAAGCACTAAAAGAAACTCTCTTTGCAAGAAAGGTTTTTGATAAAAGCAAGCCGTCTTCAGAGACAGAATCACATAATGAGAGCTCATAATCCAAAATAATGCATAATGTATCCACAGTGCTGCCACTATTACTGCACAAGTGAACTGTAAAGAGCTGTTCCTTTCCAAAATGTCTGTCACTGGTATGCAATGGTTTTAAATTATTTGCATGAAACAATATTCAGGCAAAATGAGTAGGAACAGTTGTTGCTTAAATGAGGTCGGGATATTTTTTAAACATTTTTAAATGACCTTTTTACATTGGACCTTTGTAACACATTCATTAACAGTGCATAAATCATTTATAAGGTTCTATTGTTTATAATCTTACAATTTATTAGTTTGTTTTTACTAATCACACATCAGTGAATGAATTATGAATCTATGAAGTATCCATTCCATTATTATTTATCTAGTTTACTTGGCTTGAAGTCATTCGAGAAGCCATCATTTTCAATTTAATTTCTTTTGCATAGCATATTTAACTATAGACCTTGTCACAAAGCAGCTTTATAGAGATCCGGATGCAGTTTATAATAATGCAAAATTGATAACACTTCAGTAATCAATTGAAATATGGTAAGTGAAAATAAGGGTAAATAAGTGAAGATATATTGAAATGGTGCTTCATTATAGTTTTTAACGCAAATGACCCACTACTACTTGACTTAAGGTGCATCTAATTCTGTCCCACTATATGAAGTACATACAGTAACTACACCTAAGTAAATGTAAGATAAGTGGATACGTCATTCAATTTTATGTTTCACAAAGTGTCAGAGAAGACAAAGTAACAGCCTCAAAGAACCATTCAGCCACTGCTCAACAACCAACAACCTTCTCTTTTCTCTCATTGCTCTCTTTCAATGTCAGTGTCACCCACCACTTTTTGACATAAGCCTGATATAAAGCATTACATCATGAAAGAATTATGGAATGCTTATGAATGTGGTATGAAGGACCAATGTAGATGACCTTCAAATGAAGTGTTACCAACACATTTCAGTATTTGAGCTAGTATTAATTGTACAGTATTTATATAATAGTAGTTCAACAGTCATTCAAACAGTCTTGGTGAAAAGCTAAAAGGTTTACTGCTTGGCATGAAAATAACCTGTAATACTGAACAAAAGAACTGATTTGAAGTGTCCTTGTGTTTGTAAGAAAAAAAAAAGTGTAAAATAAAACTATAGGCTATTTAACCTTGCCAAATGAAGTACCTATTATTGATATGCCTATTTTTCCCTGTTCTATGTTGATTGCTTTCTTCTGCGTGAAGAAGAACTAAACAATGCTACAACTAAATCTTCTTCTGATTATATATTCATAAATAATTACCTAATTGTTTTTTTTTTTACTTTGGTAATTGCTTAAGATTACTAAATTACTAAAGCTTCTACATCTATGTGGTGCACTGTAGGGTGGCTTTTCATTGCTTTGTTCAGTTAAACTATTTGGATGCTGTATAAAAGAAGCACATTATAATAGCATTGGATATCACATCATTTTCTGAATGTAGTTACCTAATACAGGCTAATTTAAATAACATTTGAAGACAGTTGGTGTTACTAGTGAGCAATAGTTTAAATGACTTCCATTCAATGTAATACTCTAATGCCAAATTAGTTTTAAAAAGACTTTTATATATATATATATATATATATATATATATATATATATATATATAAATATATATACACACTCAGTACTGTGCAAAAGTCTTTAGACACCATATTTTTTTTTAGCACAAACTTTGTTATAGATTTTTATTTTATGACTTCTACATTATTGATTCAGTACATTTTAGATTTCCAAACAGTAGTTTTCCAGCACAAAATTAAATGTTAGAAAAATGTTTGTATGTCAGTAAAGAAAGCAGCAGATTACATAAGAGGCCACGTTTCAGACAAAAAAACATAATGAAGGCTGCTGGGTTTCGCTGCAAAGATAAGAAGCGAGTGTGACAGTCAAAGTCTCCAGAAGAGCTGTGGCTGCTTCTGCAAGATGCTCAGTAACACTTACAGCTCATTTCCTTATAAAACTGCACACACCGTACCTGAGACTACTAATTTTTTAAAGCGAAGGATTGTCATAGCAAATATTGACTTTGTTTCATTTATTACTGTTTACTGCTCTTTATGGTATGTTTTTAAATGTAGAAACATTTACTTTCATTATTTTTGAAGGCATCTTTGCTCTACAGCATTTTTTTGTATGTGCCTAAGACTTTTCCACAGTACTGTGTATATATATATATATATATATATATATATATATATATATATATATATATATAAAACAAAACCATTTTTGATCAAAGATCCATTGTTTTTAAGAATAAAGCATGACTGCACTCTTACTAGTGAGCCACAGTGAAGTCTTACCACAATAAATGTTTAGGAAGTTTAGTTTAAGTATGTAATTTCAATTTATGTATCATAAAAAGAAGTCATTTGGCAGATGTTCTTATACAAAGCGACTTATAACTGTGAGTAACTGCTGCTGTACAAGCAACATGGTGGCCATTTAGATTTATTGATTTATTGAAAATGTGTTTGCCAGCTTAGACAATTAGTGAATTAATAATACAATGCTGCAGCCTTAAAACCCTGAAGGGACCTCAGATAAGAGATCATCATCATTGCATAAAACAGCAAGGCATTGTGCTTAAAAAAAAACCAAAAAAAAAAACAGTATTTCAGTCGATTTCAGTGGATAGTTTTGCTCCTCACCTCTACAATCATTCTTCTGCTCCAGCTCAAACTGAATCCCACGGTAGAGCTCTCTAGAGATGAGGCCGTAGGCAATGATCATTACCACACCTGGGATGAAGAATAGAATAAAAAGCAGCAAGACGTACCTGAGAGAAAGATAAAAAAAAGAAAACAGATTAATAAGCAAAATGAAAGAGAACTGAATCAATAAAGACTTTTAAAGGTAACTATGATCCCGTACAGAGGAGACCCACTAAAGCAATTATCAGATACAGTGCTGGTGTCAGCTCAGTTAGTGATATGTGGCCTTACTGATTACTAAGAGCTTTAAAGAGTTATTGAATTAGTGTAATCCTCCACCTCCAGGCACTGACTCAAGCATCAGAAAAACAACAACAACAAAAAACAATAAATGCTAAAGAGTACTGGCAATATTGGGAGCAATCTACAAGACAGTTACCAATAAGCATCTGTCTTAACATCTGGTAGATCTACACTGAATCATGGTTTGCATCTAAAAAAGACACAAAGCGTGTTAGTGTTATTATTTCATTGTGGTATTCAAATGACATTGTGGGAGGGCTGCGTGAATGCATCTCCGCTGGTCCTTTGCGCTCATCTTTTTCATCTCTCTGACGTCTTTGTGCATTCATTTGATCTCAAACACACTTGTCTTTCTGTTCCATACGTGGCTTTCAAATTCATCACCAGGGCACGAGCAATCAAAGCAAAACTGTCTCAAAAGGGCTTCAGGAAGTGGATTGATGAAGGCACTGGAAAACGATCGCCGATGATCCGGAAGCTTCTCTTGGTTTATTTTAGTAACATTCAATGCGATCTCTAAGCCTTGTCTTTAGGCATCAGAGCTCTTGGGCTTTTTAAATTCATTTATCATTATTCATAATCGCTGCGGTGTCTTTAAAACACTCTCGACTGGCAAGGTGAGTTCAGGGCCCATGTCCAGGGGTAATGAATGGCTCAAAGTGCTGATTTGAGATGGGTCAAATACAAGCCCGAGAACATCATCAAACAAAACTAATGATGCCCTCCATGGCCAAGGCCATTATTTGAGAGAAATATTCTTGTGCTTGAACCTTAAAATATCTCCTCAGAATAACAATAATAATACTATCAGGTAATTATTCACCCTGTAAAACGGTCAGCGTTCACAGTTTACTGTCCATCATCTTTAGAGACAGCAGTCTAAGGTCCTTCTCCTCTGCATGGCCACTAATTACCAATCCATTCAACACTTAAAAGTCTATTTAACCTCCTGTTCTACTTCACACAGAAAGCCTGAGGGAGGCAATAAAACCTTGATAATGCCCTCAAATATGGTTTAATTACTCTGAGTTTCCATATTATTCTTGTTCAGCAAGTCCCTGGTGGTCTAGCGGCTAAAGATCCTACGCTGTCACCACCGAGAACTGGGTTCAATTCACGGGCAGGGAACCAGCCCAGCCACTGGGAGTGTACTCTCAGTGCCAGTCCCAAGCCCAGATTAAATGGGAGGGTTGCATGAAGATGGGCATCCAGCATAAAACCTGTGCCTTATCAACATGTGAACCAATGATCCGCTGTGGCGACCCCTAACGGGAGCAGCCGAAAGAACAATAACATCTTTGTTCACTAAGGAACACCAAGGTATCTCTATGATTGGGGCACCGTTTAGCCCTTGATTTTTTTTCTTTATGGTTTTCCATAACTGAATCTAAGAAAACATGAATTTAGTCATGTTAGAACCCATCTCTGGTCAGAATATCTCATTTTAAAAAATGGCAGCAATATTTTTTTCTTTAAGAGAATATGCTAATGTGCTTAGAGAAATGCACAAGAATTGGCAATTACATAAAATGTCATTAATTAGCATCCATAAGAACTATTAAGGACTTTCTAATCATTTACCTAACTTCTTTTTTTTTTTAAATAATTTTCTTTCAATCTATAATTTGGGTAACAGGGTTGCAAGTGATGTAATCAGTCAATATCACAATATCATTGAAAATAAAGTAAAATAATAAGAGAACATACTTCTGTGAATTCAGATGAATATTCCAAACATTTCATAGCAGTGAATGTGCTCAGGCAACAGCTTTCATCAAATGATTGTAGGGTACTAAAATGTACATTTTTCATAACTGTAATGGATGACTCATGGAAAAGGCTGTTACAAGCATGAGATGTTAAATTGAATCACGCAGTAATGCAAAAGGAATATGAATTTTGAAGTATTTTAGTGATCAGTTGACTAAATCAGGTGATTTAGTTTTTCCAAATGTGGTGATAATGGGCTTGGGTGGAAAAAGTGCTGTAAATGGGTTTTTAATAATGGTTTAAGGTATTTATCTGAAACATGCACATAGGTTGTTGTGGAGGACAAATTACCTGTGTTGAAAATGTCTTTTATCTATACGCGGTGAGACACTAATGGCACCCCAATGAATCAGTGAATTGGAGAATCACTATAACAACTCTTAGTTTTTAATATTGTTTTCCAACCAGTGAATTTAGCATAAAAAACATTATCTGCTCTGTTTCACAGTGCACTTGAAGTAAATATGGAAATAATGATAAATGACTGGACTACCTTACTATACTGCGAATATTTATTGTGATAAATGATTACAATCCTGCAATCCAGTCTCATAACAAGTGCAATCCACTGAGAAGTAAACAAAGAGTTACAGAAAATCTACTCTGTTAAGGAGAATATGGAGGTTAATAAGAGACTGGAAAGAGGGGAGCTGTAGTACCGAGCTTATAGTATAGGTAATGCCCAGTGAGTAAATTGGAGCAGAACAGAACAGCTGTCACTTTTCAGGACTTGATTTATATGAAATCCGCTACAATTATTCTCGCTCATAAGAATTCTAGTCACGTGTGAGATCAGGCTGGCTGACTTCAGATTCATTAGGATAATCATGCTGAGTACTGAACTCACCATATCTGTTCCATTTGGCTTACACGCCAGTCTGGGCGGCACATGTGAGCAGTGGTGTTGTTGGGTTTGGAGAAGGGCACCAGCGTGCTGAAGATCGGATACGGTACCATGATGCCCACTGACAGAACCCAGGTAGCGGCAATGACTTTGTAAGCATGGGAGCGGGTCTGCCATGCCCGTGACTTCAGTGGGTTGCAGATGGCGCTGTACCTCTCGATTGCTATGGCAACCAGGCTGAAGGTGGAAATGCTGACGGAGATACCTGTGGAGAATTGTGGGAGGAAGTACAAGACATGTGATAAGTAGCCTACAGGAATGGTGCTGTAACTAAGCGACAAAATCTTCTAACAAGAATCTGTGCTATGCATGCCTTAAGGCAGTGTTGGGTAATTCTGCAGCTCTCAACTGCTTTAGTTCTCTGATAAATATTTCGCATGATTTGATGCTTCTGCCTTTCTGAGGAGACTGGATATAGTGTTTATGACCATTGTACGCCTGTTTTTTTCCCTCTCGAATTTTCTACAGTAGTTATTATTATTATAGTTACCACTTCGAGAGGCCATTGTTGTTAAGAAGGCTATTCATAGCTTTAATTGGCTTACAGAAATAAATATATGTTTCAGTCCAAGCCACTGGAATGCGCTCCACCAAACAACTTTTGCATATATGAATATGTATATGCAGGTTTGCTCAGCCAGTTGTTCCACAGGGTGTTCTTGTATGGAAGCAGCAAAAAGCATCAGTGCATACATTAAACATCGGCATGTTTGACCGAGCCTTGCATGTCGTTTTATATTTTGCCTCTAGGTCTCGATTGTGATAAAAAGTCTCACATCAAGGCCACTGTTCATTTTAATCATAGTTTATAAATAACCTTTAAACCATACCAAGAAAACCAGCCACATACAAAGATTTCATGTTACTATACGCTCACCGGCCACTTTAATAGGAACACCTGAACCCCTGCTTATTCATGCAACTATCCAGTAAGCACAATGCATAAAAGCATGGTTAAGAGCTTCAGTTAATATCCACATCAAACATCAAAATGTGGAAAAAACTATGATTTCAGTGACTTAGACTGAGGCATGGTTGCTGGTACCAGACAGGTTGGTTTGAGTATTTAAGAAACTGCTGATCTCCTGGGATTTTTTACAGAGAATAGTCTCTAAGGTTTACATTGAAAGGTGTGAAAAAAACAAAAAAAACATCCAACAAGCAGCAGGGCTGCAGGTTAATGAGAGAGGTCAGTGAAGAATTGCCAAACTGGTTCGAGCTGACAGGAGGTCTATGGTTACTCAAATAACCACTCTTTTTCACTGTGGGCAGCAGAAAAGCATCTCAGAAGGCAAAACATGTTGAAACCTGAGACAGATTGACTACAACAGCAGGCACAGGGTCACCTAAACTGAAGAGTTGATGACTGGAAAGAGAGCAGGGAATGTTTTTCCAATCTTCTGCTGTCCATTTCAATGAGTGGATGTGCTGGAGTAGAACTCCAAGAGGTCGTCTGCTGTTGTAGCCCATCCAAGTGTTGATGCTTTTCCATTCACCACGGTTGTAAAGAGTGGTTACTTGTGTTACCAGCCTGGCCAATCTCCTCTGATCTCTCTCATCAACAAGCCATTTCTGCTGCTCACTGGCTGTTTTTGTTTTTCACAGCATTCTGTGTAAACTCTAGACACTGTTGTGCTTGAAAATCCCAGATCAGTAGTTTCTGAGATACTCAAACCAGCCCATCTGGCAACAAACATGCCACAATCAAAACAGCTGAAATCACATTTTCCCCCATTCTAATGTCTGACATGAACGTTACCGTAGACCTGTATCTAGCTGACTGGATAAGTGCATGAATGCTCAGGTGTATGGGTGTTCCTATTAAAGTGGCCGGTGAGTTTATTTTATTATAACACCAATGTTAGCATTACGCGATTAATATGTTACCACAGATGGATCGCTTTGATAGTCATTTTTTTAAATGTATTTACCCACTGAGTTGCTCCTGAGCTAATGAGTCATGAAAAATGTCCTAGTTGGATCTTTAATAGATGCTCCTTCTGCTTTCTATAGAATCATCCAGAAGTCCTGGAGTTTGGGAGAATATATATTAGTGAGAACTGAGTGTTTCTTTTTTTTTTTTTTTCCAAAAACATTATGTGTTCCTTGTAAATTATCGTTTCAAAGCATTTCTTTTTTTACTAACTGATTTCGTTCCGGGCGACTTTTAAGTTTGTGCAGCGTGCAATCACTTCTGAGGTGTCGGGAAAAAAATGATGCCACAGTTGCCCTAAAGCTTAAGCGCTTCCTCCCTTGAGCTCAGATAACATATGAATGAAATGAAGCTTTTCATGAAGAAAGTCAATGAAGCTTGAAGAGTCTTAGAAAAAGTTCACTGTGCAAATCCCTTAATGGCTGGGGGTGACCACAGCTAAAATTGTCTCAAACGTCCTTTTGGATTTCCCATTCACAAAATATATATTCTCCACTAAAAAGGATGACGTTTTTTTTTTTAATTCAGAAAAAGGGCAGATTTCTAGTGTAGAGGCTCTCACACTGAAAGGAAAAAAAGTTGTGGTGATTTAAGCTTGGACAATAGCTGCCTTATGACTGTCTCATTTCTTCTCAGAAGAATTTACAATAGGCGTAAAGCACGGTTAGAGGCGACCACACTTAAACGGCAGAATGATGGCAGGATACACTTAAAGGACGGTAGCCCACATCTCCTAAAGGCAGTGCACCTTTATTTGGCATGACTTTGATGGTCTTTTATATGCTTAAGGGCAGACATTAACAGACATAGCCTTGAAGATTAGACACAAAAATCAATGGTTGAAAGGAGCTGTAATGGTTCATTGACTGCTTGTGGCTGATGAAATCCAGCCTGCCCAAAGGCTGGCTTAAATAAATGAGGAAAACAACATAAACCAAGAGTAAGCAAGAAACCACTAGCATAGCTGTAGGATGTGACAGAACGTCCTCTCCCGCGGACCGACAGCAGCACTCTTCCTCTGACTCAAGGCTGGACACATGGCACTGTGGGAGTGACCCAATGGGTGCAACCACCATGCCAAGCTCTGAGTAGAAATAACCCTCTTTTGTACCAATCTAGGGCTAATTTCTGCAATTGCAATCTTATAATCTGGACTTGTTAAATATAATTATAATCCGCAGCCTGTTAAAATCCCAAAACTAAATCTGTTCTTGATCTGTTCCACACTCTCTCAGGCTACGGGAGAAATTGAAACAATTTATAGTCACACAAGTATTACTGGTGTTCAATGGTCTGTGCCTTCACATTAACACACATGAATTGTATTTGGCCATGCTGTGTTTTAGTGACGCATCGAAATAGAGGCATAATGGCCTATGTGTTTTATGGGGCAATTGTTTCTGTTATAGTTAATAAAACATTCGAGACAGCTTCCACTAACTTCTCATTTATCAGTGTCATTTCTGCTTTCTCTCCTACATACTGGCGTATCTAGTTCAACTTAGCTCATAAAGACCATTAAATCATTCTCCTCCTTCCAAGGATACACGGATGCCGTGTTTCCCAGGCAACTATAATAATAATAAGACTGCAATCAAATTGATCTTACATTGTAAACGAATTGATAATTAAGCCCAGAGGTCTGACACTCCACTAGGGAGGCATTACTGATTTAAATTCGACCCTCATCAAAAACTTATCTTTAACATCCAGAGGCAGATAACTGTATGGCCTGCCTACTGCGAGTACTTAATTCTGGATTAGTGTTTTCATGATCATATTCAGTATTAAGGAAATATTATTACGATCACATCCTGGTGAAACATTTGTGTCAGGCCAGGGTGGAATTTGCTGCCTGAAGAACAAAGCTATATTTTCACTCCACGGCAAATAAAGAAGTGCATGACGACCCTGCATACATTATTAGTTTCTCAGCTCACAGCACATAGTCGTGCAGAGAAAATGATATAGTCCACAACACTTAAAATAGTAACAGTCGCTGCCGCATACAAAACAGTGCAAGAAGGATCAAAATCCCAACAGCATGCAATGCAGAAAGTAAAGGCTTGCTATTATAACTCTATGATTATATGCATTGAAAATAATGTTGCGAATGAGATTACCGTTGGTCTCATTGCAGATTTTCAAAGCTAGAATATAGTGGAACTGAAAAATAAAATAATAATTTAAAGGTCATTGTCATGATTTATTATCAGGATAAACTTGGTATGTTCAGTTACAATAATTTAATGGGAAGGTAAATGGCATAATGATTGCAATAATGATGTAATGCAGTTTATACAGATTTACTGATTTATGCATCTTTGCCAAAAAAGAAGTAGGAGATATCGGGATATAAATTTGATGGCAAAACTGTCAAACAAGGAAGACTGACAACTGATGGTCTGGCCTATTATTTATACCTAGTTAAATTATAACCTTAGTAAAGAAACATATGAAATGTAAACTTTTACATTTTAATTGAATGTTAAAGTGCCAGTCTTCTAAATCCCAATTTAATCCCTGTTTATTATAATATTAATCTGAAGCAAGTCTATTTACTCACAAGCTGTATGGTCATAACTGCCTTTTTTGTAATATTAATATATACAATATATAGATCTTGTCTCTCATATTCTGCTGCACAATCTCTCATTTAAGAAGCCTGGATTACGCTTACACAAAACAGCTCCAGATCACGCCACAAGCATCCAGAATAATCCAGAATTCAAAATTCTGGATTCTTACCAACACCTGGTCGCCAGACCTTATTACAGCTGTGCTCCTTTTCATTTATAAAGCCATCAGTAATCGCAATTCATTTGACTTTTTCCATCCCTACCAAACACTCCACACTCTTAAATTTTCGTCTTTTGTCTTCCTCAGTATCCCTCCATCTAACATTTTTTGTGGCACCTCAACTCTGGAATTCCTTTCTCCTAACAGTCAGACAGTCCCATATTTATACCTGCATTTATTTGGCAGACCAGAGTGACTTACAGTTAAGGTGAGATATAATTGAGCAGTTAAGGGTTACGGTCTTCTCAAGGACCCAACAGTGGCAGCTAGACAGCGCCAGGGTTTGAACAGACAACCTTCTTTGAACTGACAAACTTCATATCTTGGCCTTTCATTACTTGGGTTTTCCCTACATTCCTTTGCCATTCCTATCAATTACTTTCATTTTCCTAATGTTGCCCCTCTAATAAATAATGTCGTTAATGTTACTTTGTCTACTTTATTCTCAAGTCAACATGCTCTCACAGTGGCAAACTTACACAACTCAATGTGTATAAACAGTTTGAAAGGTTAAAGTAGAGTTAGGTTCGGTGGGACAGTCTGTGCCTTTTCTCACAAGTCTAACTTCTTAAACTTCGGACTTGGACTGGATGCTTACAAAGCAGAAAACAAATATAATGTATTATTATTATTATTAGTAGTAGTAGTAGTAGTAGTATAAGAACAACATGTTGGGGAACCCTGTTTTTAATCATCTAACCTACTGTAAACTAATGCTGTAACCTGTAAATATGTGATTCCTGGTATAACTGGAATGATGTTAGAAAAGAGGTGTTGTTTTTCCACTTAAAATGAGAGTCTTTACCGTAAAGATTTATTTTTCTTTAAAATTATTATAGCCCAACCCTATTTGTGCTTTGAGATATGCAAGCCAATGGATATAAAATTAAAATCCTTTAATATCCCCTATAAATCACTGAAACTCAGTATTTAGTGAAAGGTGAAATGGAGAGCACCTCACCCATGAAATAGGCAACGGTCTTGCACATGGCAGCTCCAAAGATGAAGTCCTCCAGCAAATTAGGGATGAGAGTGAATGGCATGCAGAAGATGGCCATCATGAGGTCACTGACAGCTAACGAGAGCAGGAAGGAGTTTGTGACGGTGCGCATACGCTTGTTCACCACCAGCACCACGATGATCAGCAGGTTACCGAACACACTCAAGAGGAAGATCAGAGAGTAGAGGAGGATCCGCAGGGAGTACATTTCTGAGGGAAGGAAGGAAGAGTCATGTAATGAAGAACATTATTTGGCCTCCTAAATACCAGAGCAAAACTAAGCCTAGTCAGGTACTGCGTTAGGGCATCAATGGGATTTTCATTTGAGTCCTAATCAAAGAGGCAATTGTCTTTGTCATGATAACCTAAAACGATGTCATGGTACATTAGTCATTAGTAATGAAAACTCCTGTGCCGCTTCCTGTGCTACACTTGCTGATATGATTTGGAGAACTTGGATCATCTTTATCACAGATGTGGCACCCAGTAGCAATCATGTACACCCAGTAGTAATCATGTACACCCAGTAGTAATCATGTACACCCAGTAGTAATCATGTGCATCCAGTAGCAATCATGTACACCCAGTAGTAATCATGTGCATCCAGTAGCAATCATGTGCACCCAGTATCAATCATATGGACAGCGACGAGTAAAAAAAAATCCGGTCTGATTACAGCTGGGCAATGACTGAAGTAATCAGCTTCTGCGATTATTCTCAGGAATTTCAGTTTCAGAAACCACAAATCATAGTGAGCTGTATTCGGAGTTGAGTTATCCGCACATAATGAGGATTTATTACTGAAATTGTCCACATCATTATTCAGATCTCAGACGCAGCTACAAACTACATTTACGGCATTTGGCAGACGCCCTTGTCCAGCCCGAACTAAACTAAACTAAATGCTACTCGGACAGTTGCAGGTTATTTTAATATAGACACTATTAATAGACAACAAACTGTCGAAAATAAAATGCAAAATAATAGGATGTGCTGGATCAAGTGCTATTTTATAAGCTGTTGAATAACGAGGGTCGAACAAGGTCATTTATTATGAAATGAAATCGAATTTTCAGTGATTAATTGATGCAGCAAAATATTGGCAATATACTAGACTCTTATTAGATGTTCATTTCAATGTCTGCAGTTTTCTCATTCATATTTCATCGCAGTATGAAAAATGCTATCTGCATCTTTAGTCCACATTTTATATCCTTCGATTTTCTTCGGGCTTAAATCCAAGTGCTTGTGCTTAAAAGCAGTGGTCTAGATACTATTGAAACTCAAGTAAAATCTGGCAACCTTGGAGGCGTGAACTACACACAGGTAGGTACACACAACCTCTGAATATGTGTAACATTCTCGCGTAAATATTGACATGATTTTTTTTTGATATGTAGATAATGCATACCATTTCCCCCTCATGTCCATGTCTGCATCTTCTAATGTAACCTTTACTCTGGGTTTTTGCACCACCAATTTTCCATTGAGGGGTGTAAAGGGTATTTAAAATCCTGCCTTCTTTATTTCATAAAGCAGCACAGTGAGGTATATCACAAGATCAACAGTAAGCCTTTGGTGAAGAGAATTTCGCTGGGATTCCCTAAACTTATTAGATTCCACTGTGTTCATTTTCAGGTCACTGAACTGTGAATTACTGTATGCATCATGCCCTCCAAATATCAGCTACAATCCTGTAACTGAGCAACCAGTGTCAACTCTGACACCCCGTTTTCTCTTTCCTCAGAGTGTGACTGCATCTGAGATGTACCCAATGTTCATGTTTAAGGATTTAAACACTGTTACTGCACACTGAATGGCTATTCCATCAATCTCTCTCTGAATCCCTTGCTCGAGAACTGACTAACACAGCTTCTCTCCAGAATTGATACAACATTGATTGAGTCAAAAGGTGTTTACCCAATGGTAGCTAGATTTTCATGGCAGTTTTCAGTTTTCTTTAATTAATGACAGTCAGTAGGGCTTAGCTTTGGAATTAACAGTGTAACATGCCTTATTAAACCAGCTAACCAAGCTTGCTGCAATTTCATGCCAATCAAATGGTTTCAAGCCAGTTTATTTAGGCTCTATGCTAAAATGTACAATGAGTCACAATGAGTTACCTAGCTTGGTGGGTAGTGTTGCACAAAGTATGCAAACTTCAATACTTTTTCAATATCATGATGTGGAAAATGATTTAATATGCTCGTTTTCATTGCTTTCATTACTTATTGTCTGTATTTAAAACAGGTTAACACTATGCTGACATGATATTATGCCTATAGACATGGCAAAATCAAATGATTTATTTGTAGCCAAAAATTATACAGTATCCCCTCCAAAAGTATTGGAACAACAAGGTCAATCTCTACCCAACGACAGAGGTCAAAAGATGAACATGAAACGATAGATCATAATTTCATTTTTCATTTCCTAATATTTATATCTAGATCTATCAAACAGCTTAGAACATGGCACCTTTGGTGGCAGACCACCCGATTTTTAGCAAAAGTATAGGAACAGATCGTCTTCAAGTTAACTGAAGTACATAATTAGTATTTGGGTGCATATCCCTTGCTTGCAATAACTGCATCAAGCCAGCGACACACTGACATCACCAAACTGTTGCATTCTTCTTTCGTGATGCTTTTCCAGGCTTGTACCTCCGCATCTTTCAGTTGTTGTTTGTTTTGGGGGTTTTTTCCCTTCAGTCCCCTCTTCAGGAGGAGAAATGCATGCTCAATTGGGTTAACGCTGCCAACGCTGCCAACCCTATGTGGACTTTGAGAAAGACAACAACCTCCAAATTAATATACACATAAAATTCTACATGACTATACATAAACGCAGAAAGGACATTGTTCATATCACACTCTCCGGTGTCACCCAAATGAGGATGGGTTCCCTTTTGAGTCTGGTTCCTCTCAAGGTTTCTTCCTCATATCATCTAAGGGAGTTTTTCCTTGCCACAGTCGCCTCAGGCGCCTCAGGCTTGCTCACTAGGGATCATTTTGTCTAACATCTAGGACTGTTTGCATGTTTTTGTTTCTGTTTGCCTGTTTTTCTGTTTCTTATGTTCTGTAAAGCTGCTTTGAGACAATGTTCATTGTTAAAAGTGCTATACAAATAAAATTGAATTGAACTGAATTGAATTAAGGTCTGGTAATTCACTCGGCCAGTCTAAAACCTTCCACCTCTGATGCTTACTGCTGATGAGTAGTTTGCATCTTGTGGTATGGTCTCTATATTTCTGCTCTTCGAAGACTGGATTGTGGATTGTGATAAGTTCACCCTTGTGGAGGTTGTTAGTGATGTCACTGACTGATGTTTTGGGGTTTTTCCTCACAGCTGTCACAATGTTTCTGCCATCAACTGCTGTTGTTTTCCTTGGCCGACCTGTTTGCTGTCTGGTTGTTAGTACACCAGTGGTTTCTTTCTTTTTCAGGACATTCCAACTTGTTGTATTGGCTAATCCTAATGCTAATGTCCTAATGCAAAGGCTCTGATCAATTTTCTCTCTTTTATCAGCTTCAAAATGGCTTGCTTTTCTCCCATAGACAGCTCTCTGGTCTTCATGTTGGTTTATTCTTTTTAACAACAAATGCAGTCTTCATATGCTAAACCCAGTGCTCAAACCCAGAGTAGATATTCAGAGCTACTAATGTTTTAAACAATCAGTCTAACAGGGCACACCTGGGCAACAAGAAATGCCTGTCATTCACATGTTCCAATATTTTTGATCACTGTTCTAAATCACATCTATATGTAAATATCAGGAAGTGAAATCTTACTTGGCCAGTAAAATACTTTCTGATTCTGATACTCTACTTGATATCAGGTATGAAAGTAATGTTATTGTGAGACTCATATTTGTAAGTATTTCTCATATTACATGGCCTCAGTTAATTCACAAGAATTTGCAAAAGCCAAACAAAGACCATTAACATTGCAATACGCCACCGTGCATGTGAAACAGATGTCTCCCTCCTCGCTTTGCTGTTTTGTATGTTTTTACCCAATTAATTTGACTTGTGTCCCTAACGTGATTGTGAATTTATACACCAAATTCGCTGCACATCTGTGACTGTGCTAGTGAGGCCGTGCAAATTTTCCATTATTATCAACAGAGTGTTGGCAGAGGCAGGGTATGTAATACATCACTCTCGTTTTATGCAGATGTTCAGAAGCCAAACACTTTAGCGCATGAGACTGACATTAAATATCTAATCACCAGAGAGCATGGACATGCATCAGTGTTTTTATGTGCTCTCTCTCCCTCTCTCTCTTTCTATCCTCTCCTATCTCTGTTGCACCGGGAGTGTGTTTTATAGTTTTAATCAGGACTCCATTTCTATGGCTGGAGGGCTCCAGCCTAATATTTCTCTCACACTAGGGGCCTTATATTTTCTAAAATTACACTAAAGCAACTCAAAAGTCACATATTCCTAAACGGTATGTAATGAGCAGTTAGAATAAGGAGATTTTTCATTTTTACAACTGGTTGTTTTAGTGGTTTTAGGTTAAAAAAAAAAAAAAAGAAAGGATCATTGAGGCTCAGCAAATATCTATGAATGAACACCATTTGAATGGAAAGACTCAAAATTATAGCGTAATGCAAAGGCACCCAAGTGCAGTAACCACAAAAACGATTCACAGAGATGAACAGGTGTATATTTTTGGCTGTAGCAGCTCTGTGTTTTTCAGCAACTGATGATAATGATGATGACAAAATTGTGGTAATTATGAGACATTCCTTGAAAAAAAAGGTTTTAATGGATCTTTGGATATTTAGTTTCTTAGCTTCCTAAAGGGGCTCTACTTATAATCCTCTCATAGTAAAACACTCAGCTGGTTCCTCCAGAGGGACAGGCTGAAGAAGCCTCAGGGATTCTAGATTTGATCTCTTTTTTTTTCTTCTTCTTAAATTATTTTTTTTCCTCATCAAAATGATACGAGGCTGAAATGGTAGCAGTGAAATGGTAATAATGCCTGCATGGCCTCATGCTTGCAATTTAATAACAATTTGCTTGACTTCATTTGGATGAAAAGTGAAGGTGGAGCTGAGCATTATTGGGCATCGTTTGTGTAAATCAGAATAGAATCCATCCGCATTGCCGTAGCTCATTGAAATGCCTACAAGGTTTGCACGGGATCAGGTTCAATAATGAAGTAAATCTGTTTTTCTTACGTGTGCTTGAGGATCAATATAAAATGCTTTTCAGATAAATAAAGAGCATATGGCACGGGTGCACATTTCCACTATTATCTTCATGTTCTTTTGCAGTGTGGAGTCACTGCCACACTTACATACAATCCAACCAACCAAAAGATGCTTCATTACCACACCACTGATACTGGTTTGATATGGACCTCATTGTGATTTGACAATAATTCGATAATGATTTGGCACGCCGTGCTTTTTTCAAACTCCTACACTCAAGGAATCAACTCAAGGATGGTTAAGCTTCCTTAAAGAGTTCTACTTGGAATAGTTTCTGAAGAGGAAATCTCTGTTATAAGGCTCTGTATAAATCTTAGGAAAAAGCAAGAAGGGTGCTGGATGGAAGCATTCTTTCTAAGAATACATAATATTGATAAAAACTCATTCATATCATTTGGTAGCATTTTGATTTTCTTTTTTTTTTTTCAATTCAGTGTGGCTTGTTTAAATGTTTTTTTAAATAAAATTTCATATATATTTTAGTCAATTTTAGTAGTAGTCATTTTGGCATGTGTTTCCTTGTCAGTGTTGAAATGTCATATGTGCATTACATTTCGGATTCCTCTGCATTATCTTTCGAATACATCAGCCTAGTATTCCCAAGTGGGATACACATCTGAATTAATGAAGATTGTAAATGCATTGCAAACTGCTTTATGGCAGTCCGATATGTATACATAAGATATTCGCAGACAAACAGAGCTGCTGGGGGTTTGCAATTACACGGCAAATTCCAAAATTGTTGAATGAGACCAGCAAAGAATCATATGACTGCAACAATACAGCTTGTGAAGTTTAAAGGCAGACCACAGCAACAGTAAAACATCGTATTGCCATAATATGACAAGGATTTTGATATTAGGTACAATATTTGTGTTTTAGCAACAAACCACGTTCTTAGGATGGAAATCACCACTATAATCGAAAAAAGTACTGATTTATGGCAGTTAAAACCACAAGTCACACACTGCGCATTCATTAATTTTGTCTTTTTACTTTAAGATGCACACTGATGCAAGAGAGAATGAATACAAGCTCTCAAAACCTGAAAACCATTCTAGATTCATTCCCGGTTCATGGACATTGCATGGAAAGACCAACAACGTCTTGCTTGAAAGCACACACTTGGGGGAGAAATTGGTTTCTCAATGGGCCACTGGTTGATTGATGGGTCTAGCTTTGGAAATGGGTAACCGCTTCACTGTACAGTTTTACATTTCAGAGTTTCCCAAAGATCCTTTTAGGGTGATCTGTGGAAGCTTTTAGTCCTAAGCATTAGATATTTTCTTTCCAAAACTGGAGGCTTAGAAGCTGTGGATCCTCGAGCATGCACTCATGCAATGCACTGATTAAAGAACGAAAAAAATATGCACTGAATATTTTCTGGAAGCACACACAGCATACTTTGCATATCCATGTATGTATCCAGATATGAGACGGAAGGAAAAGAGCTCACCTTTAGATCGTGTGGCTTGAAGTTTGGTTAACACTGACGCATTGCTACAGGTGGCGTTCATTTCCACGGAGGAGAGGTTTCCTGAAGAATCTGTAGGCGCTTTTGCGCACGACCACAGTGTGCCATGACTTTCATTCATTTTGGGGAAATCCATATTCACCAGGTTGTTTATTTCAGTATAATCCAGACTAGAACATTAGAATCTATAACTGACTTACCCTAAGCACAAAATTACACTGGGTGATAAATTATTCAGATGCGCTTCACTTTGTAAAAAAAAAAAAGGAAAAAAAAAAAAAAGGAAAAAGGAAAATGAAAAAAAAAAAACGCGCAGCCTGTATTAATATTCAGTAATAATGCAGAGATATTCAGTAATGCAGAGTCGATGTATGAATGATGGACTCCGTGGTAACATTCTTCAACTTCTTCGCACTGTGTCTGTGCGCAAAGTGAGAGGCTGAGAGGCTTAAAGCTGCTGAACGCAGAGGATGTTCCCTCTGTGGGTGTGTGTGTGTGTGCGCTGTTGGGGAGGGTCAGAAGTGTGTGTGTGTGCTGTTGGGGAGGGTCAGAAGTGTGTGTGTGTGTGTGTGTGTGTGTGTGTGTGTGTGTCTTTATATCTTAGTGGGGACCAAATGTGGTCACAATGATGTCACAACCTTGTGGGGACATTTGGTTGGTCACCACCAGGAGAAAGGTTTCCTTTTGGTTACTGAGGTGAAGGTTAAGGTTACATTTAGGTGTCTTAATTCATTAATTAGCTACACTAGTAATGATGTCAAAAGAAGGTCCCCCAATCATAGTGTGTGTGTGTGTGTGTGTGTGTGTGTGTGGAGGGAGGGAGAACCTCGACACTAGAAAGGGATGCACCATTTGGAATGATGGAATGGACCTTTCTCAGGAGATCCCACTACTCTCACAGTGGATTGGGACATGCTTATGCTTTTTCTTTTTTTCCTTTTTGGAAGGCTTTCAATAGGCCTGTGTCTCCCTCCAGTGGACAGAATGAGAAGAGGACGCGCTACAGGCATGTATGAGAATGAGGAGAAGAAGAAGCTCTACAGGCATGCGCCAAACTGCAAAAGTTTGCACACCCTTATTCTATACTGATAAAAACCAACAAGACATTGAAAGAGCGGCTTTGGGTTTAATAGGTGCAATATTTAAACCGAGATGTTTTCATCTCGGAAATGAACAGATGTGGAGGAAACTGGAGAACTCGGAATAAACCCACGCGGACACAGGGAGAACATGCACAGGAACTCCACGCAGACAGTACCCAGAGCTCAGGATCGAAACAGGGATCCTGGAGCTGTGAGGTGTCACCCCCTGCTCAGTAGATACCAAGGGGTCACAAATGAATGGAAAAACTGGTGTCTTTGATTTATTTATTTATTTTTCTGGCATGGTTCGGGTGCACTTGTCCTCTTAAAGAGAACCAATCATGCACTGAAATGTTATTCTGTCTGATCACCTTCTTTTCTAATAGGAGTGGTCTCCTCCAGAATGACCCCGCCCCCATCCACAGGCCACAAGGGCTCGCTGAATGGTGTGTTAAGTATGAAAATGATCTAAATCATACACTATGGCCACCAGATCTTAACCTCAGTGAACACTTATGGGAGATTTAGGAGTGATGTGTTAAACAGCGCTCTCCACCACCATCATCAAAACACCAACTGAGGGAATATCTTTATGTTCATCACTCCAGTTAAGTTCCAGAGACTTGCAGAATCTGTGCCAAGGTGCACTGAAGATGTTCTGATGGACCAACACGTTACCATGACACTTTATGTTGTTTTTTATTGGTTTTATTTTGTTACCTGATTATACTGCTGTGTACAATATGTGAAAAGTTCACCACAAAATAAAAAAAAGGAAAAAGATTTTTAAAAAATTGCTAGACGGGGTGTGAGTCCCAAATGGCTCCTACTGTACATAGTTCAGAACATACATATGGTGTTAAAGCCATTATTTTATCCTCAAGGTAGTGTATGTTTACAGTCAGCCCCACAGTGAACAGGTGAGAAAATGGGCAAAAATCCTCATACTAATAGGAATATCAATATAAAAATAAATTGTATTTTAAAATAAACGCAAACAAATTGTCATTCTTGAAAAAAATGCACAATTTCCAATAATGGACTTTTTAGTCCAATACCTGGTTACCTCTGCCAAGAGGTTTCTTGGCTGTAGATGGATGTTTTTCACAATATAATGACCCGAAACATTTGTCCAAAGAAAATACAGAAAAGGTTGCAGGACACAATTATTACAGGATGATTGTCGTAGGTGCCAAAAACTTGCACAAACAAATTGCATTAAATAAGATGAAGTAATATTGTGTTTAAATAAAACTGTATAATACTGCACGGTCATTTTTTAAAAGGGTGCCAATAATTCTGGTGTAGGGAGCCACATGCGATTAAATCAGAGATCAGCTGACTCTACAGTTCAGGCTCTGCTAATAGTTGAAAACATATCTTCAGTAAGTAGGTATAAGTATGCAGTACAATATTTAGATTGATTAACAAGCTAGAAGGTAAGTTTTAGGTAAGTTTATAAGCTACAAAAACACAACAGTGATTGAAGCAATACAACAAGACACAAAAAGAAAACTACATAAAACCTTTAGCCTATAGCTTTGCTACAGTTTCTGCACAAATAGGTGTGTTGGTGGTTGAATAACAGTTTGTTTAGTGCAGCATTTCCCCCTGCGCTGCAAATGTTAATGTTCTCTTTGCTCCAACACACCTGACTAAACTCATCAACTAACGAATATACACGTTATGCGCACCTACTGGGTGGATTAGAGCAGGAAGAACACAATATAATGTGCAGTGCTGGGGCAGTTTGTTTGAGACGAGTCTTGGATTTAAACAGGTGTTCCTTTGGATGGAAGCTTCTTGCTGACTGCCGTGCCGTTGGCCGTCTCGTTGTACCAGCTGAGGTTTGTTGGGTGGTGGATGCCTTGCTTCTTCCGCCGTGTTCGTGGCTTCATGTTCATGTAGTCATGTGAGGTCATGTCCTCTCTTTTCAGACGGAACTGAAAGCCAAGCGCATTCTGTTACTCTGCACCTAAAAGCAAACTTATTCTACATTTCATATTTGTGCATTTATATCTTTCGATTTTATAGATTTAACAAATGTTAGTGTTAAAATAATTTAGTGCGATTTAGTGAATTTCAAACAGAAAAAAAATATTAAATCATTTTGGAGTGATATAGCCTTAATTATTTAACACTCTAATACCAGTATGAAAACTACTACTACTACTACTATTAATAATAATAATAATAATAATAATAACCATCATCATTATTATTTTTTAATTATTATTATTATTATTATTAATGTGATTAGTGCGATTTAGTGAATTTCAAACAGAAAAAAAAATTTAATCATTTTGGAGTGATATAGCCTTAATTAATTAACACTGTAATACTATTATTATTATTATTATTATTATTATTATTATTGTTGTTGTTGTTGTTGGTAGCAGTCGTAGATATATAAAAGGAGAACAACAGGGAGCCATTATTTCTTATTAATTTACAATTATATAAATCAGTTGACACTCACCCTCAGTGATAATGCAATGCAAGTGATTATCAGGCTGTATACGCTCAGTAGCCCGAACCCCACCCACAGGGGCAGATGATTGGCAGGAGGATCCAGTCTTTGGCAGTTCTGCACACACTCATGTCCTACAAACAGGAAATAAGTCTTACTCCCAGGTTGACACATTCACAATTTGCATAGTATTTCTATCTTTTTTTTTTTTTTTTTTTTTTTTTTTTTTTTTTTTTGCTTTCAATAGTTATTTTGAAATGATCTAAATATACAAAACTAATAAAGTGAGAAAGAGAAGATGTCATTTTTTTACACACTTTCAACTATCACGATGGTCTGAGGTTCCTCTTGGATTTGTACCAAGGGAGGAGGGTAGGACTTTTTAGCCTTGCATGTGTACAAGGCCGTCTCTTCCATAGTCACATTGAAAAGGACAAAATGAGTGGTGTTGTCTTTGATATTTACATAGTGTTTCATTCCGCTTCCTAGGTGTTCCGAGTTGCTCACATAAGAGATATTCGCATACGTGACGGAGGCAAATTTATTTTTATAATGCAACGTGAACACCATCTCCACTGCTGAAAAGCTGGGACAGGGCACAGTAACATTGCTGTGGACTGCTACACGCTGAATTTCTGGGGCATTGTCTGAAATAAAAGGGAAAAAAAAGAAGACATGACACTTCGAAAGGCATTGATGACACCTAGCAGTTGGTTCTTTTCTTTGCCATCTGCTGAATGAGTAATGATGAGATTGTCCTAATTAAGCATTTATAGTTATGGGTTTTTTTTTTTTTTTTGTTACAATGTTGTTGTGAAACTGAAGCTGTACAGTTCTTTGTCTCCTCTTATTTAAAAAAAAATAAATAAAAAACTTTTCTCGTCTGCTAAAGGATTACCACAAACCAGCAGTTTCCTGCATCCTTGAAACATTTCTCTTTTTGCAACTTATTTAGAACAAAAACAATTTTAGATATTGCTGACTCTACTCTATGACCATTTTCCGGAAACTGGATTTGTCTAGAAATATAAACATGTCTGACATGAAGAAGACCTTGTTCTGAGTGTTTTTGCAGTTTGGCATAAAATTTCAATCTCT
>CM041000.1:7357369-7439106 GCA_022985145.1 Pangasius djambal | reverse complement strand
GAGCTAGTTTTTACTCAGGATTTTTTCAAATATTACTGTCCATTAGAATGGACAGTGGGTCGGAAACCATGTCATTAAACTCAATTGTCCAGTATTGATGAATGAATTTATTACTATAAAAATAGTACATCAGAACAAGAGAATGAATTGATAATCAGTTGAAAATGTTATATATGCAGAATATACCGTCCTTGAAGTCCTTGAATTGATCGGAGATGGAAATGTCTCTGATGTTGACATTTTTGGAAGCGATGAGGAAAATGGAGATGTTTGGAAATGGAAAAGAAATTACAGTCAAACTAAAACCACTATAAAATGTTATCTACATTATTAGGCATTTGCTTTTATTCAAAGTGATTTCCAAGTGAGACAGAATACAGTTTATGCAGTTGCGGCTCCTCCAGAGGGTCAGGACGGCCATCATATACAATATAATGAATATATTATTTATAAAAGATAAACAAAATAAGCTCTTTTTCCACCTTTACTGTGGTATAGCAACCAACAAAATTCAAAAAATAAAAAAAGAGAAAGAAAAACCTTACAAAAACCTAGTTGCATAAGTGTGCACACCATTTTATAAGGGGGCATGTGACTGCTCAGAATGAGCCAATCACATTCAAACTCATGTTTAAAAGTGCTTATCATACACCTATCATCAACGAAATGATTCTGATTAGCCCCAAATAAAGATCAGCTGCTTCTGTAGGATTTTCTTGACATCTCCTTGGTTTCATCCCACTGCTGAAGCCATGGTCTGCAAAGAGCTTACAAAGCATGTATGGGATCTCATTGTCAAAATGTATCGATCAGGAAAGGGATACAAACGAATTTTCAAATCGTTAGCTATACCATGGAACATTGTAAAGGCCATCATCAACAAGTGGAGAAAATGGAGCGCCACAGTAACATAACCAAGAACAGGATGTCCCTCCAAAATAGACAAAAGGACAAGACAAAAACTTACCAGGGAGGCTTCAAAGAGACATATGGCAACATTAAAGAAACTGCAGGAATATCTGGCAAGTACTTGTCACTCCATGCATGTGACAACAATCTCCTGTATTCTTCCCATGTCTGGGCTATGGGGTAGGATGGCAAGATGGACAAAAAAAAAAATCCAAGCCTGCCTAAATTAGCCAAAACATGTGGAAAAATGTGTTGTGATCGGATGAGATCAAGGTAGAACTTTTTGTGCATAATTCTAAAAGATATGTTTGGTCCAAAATCAAGACAGCTTATCACTCAAAGAACAACATACTATCAGCATCATGCTATGGGTGTACTTCCCTTCAGTTGAGACTGGGGCTTCAGTCAAAATAGAGGGAATATTGGATAGCTCAAAATACTGACCTATTTTGTTACAAAACCTGCAGGACTCTATTAGACAGCTGAAGATGAAGAAAAGTTCACCTTCTAGCACAATAACAACCCAAAGCACTAATCAACAAAGGAATGGCTTCAGAAGAAGAAGACCAACAATTTGGAACAGCTCAGTCAGAGCCCAGATCTAAATCCTATTGAAAACTTGCGGAATGACTTGAAGAGGGCTGTGTGCAATGCACTAAGCTCATTGCACATTGCTCATTGCACACTGCTGATTGCACACTACTACAATTTGCCCATGGAAGCGTATTTCATTCCACTCCCTCCTCTCCAACTCGTAGTCAACTTCTCTATTTTATTATATTCTTTATTTCATTACATTCTTGCGGCATTTTCCTTCTTTATTGTACTTGTACATATACATTATACTTTTTTTATCATTATATTTTATTATTCTTACTTACTCTATGCTTTCTCACACAGTCGTGGTGTCAACCACTCAACGTTTTACTACGCGTTGTACCCTGTATAACTGTGTATGTGACAAGTAAAACCCTTGAATCCAATTTAACAGATCTGGAGCATTTTGTGCAAGGAAGAGTTGAACAAAATTGCCAGATGAAGATGTGCTAAGTTGGTAGACTCGTACCCAAAAAGACTGAGTGCTGTATTATTAACAAAGCATTAGTAAGGGTTGTGCACACTTATGTAACCAGGTTATTGGCCATTTTCCCTTTTTCTTCTCTAAAATGTTTCTATTTGATTTTACTTGAATTTTGTTGGTTGCTATCACATACAAATATCACACTGAAGGTGGAAAAAGATCTGACATGATTTATCTGGGTCTCATTTATTGCATCACAAAAACCTGCAATTTCTAATGGGGGTGTGTAGACTTTTTATATCCACTGTATGTCAACCATTCTTTGAATTCCATTGAACTACAGACATGAGTGTACAGAAGAAGTTCTGATGATCTCATTCTCTTCTTCACCCCTAATGTAAGGCCTGTAAGTGCTCTGGGTAATTTGTCATATTATTTCTCTCTATATTGCTAGACTTCTTTTCAGATCTCTCTAAAGCTGTTTTGTATGAAATTAGGGCTTGAGCATGTGTGTTTCTGTGTACGTGCTTATTTTTTTCTAGGGGTACTTCTCATTCTGAAATGAATTCCTGTGGGAAATTACTCATGTCTTGACTACCATGTCAGAAGGAACCTCTTTCAGTTCTTAATAAATAAACCCTTTGGATCTTTTTTTTTTAAACACAGATTTTGTCTTACCAAAGATATTTTGCACAGTACTGTTGATAATACACATATATTTGTGGTTCTATTTTCTTTTCTTTTTTTTTTTTTTTTTTTTAGAAAAGTAGCTATAAATGATGTATTCAGTGAATGACACTACTCACCATGACCACAACCGTCACCAAAGATACACACACGCACACTAGATATTCTGTGGGTGAGTGTGTGAGGGAGGGATTTCCCCAATTTCTAATTACAACTCATGGCTAATTATAGCCAGTTGCATATTACCATCTTCATATTGTGTTTCAAAGGAAAATGAATGGAAAAAATTAACTGGAGTTTATGAGTTCTTTATTTGTTTGCGTAACTATAGAAGCAAATGTAGGTTGTATTGGATCTTAATGCTTCATGATGGACTATTACCATTGTAGGGGGACCTAAACATGAAAGTGCTGTTGTTCCTTCAGAAGAGTGTAGTGTGTAGGTTAGCAGGTAAGCAAAGAACAAGTGGTTTCTTCACACCCACATACGTGAGAAGTACTCGCCCACGGCGATGAAAGGGTCCCATAATGCTATTGTCTGCTTTCTTGGCTCTTGTTATCACCCTTGCCAAGGCTCTTGAACACAGCTGAGCTTATGATATAAGGTCAGAGGTTAGAAGTGGCTATAGAAGCATATTTACCACTGGTTTTGGGTCACAGAGGGCAAATTGACAAAAACAGTGTGTCTGTTTTAAAGCCTCGATGCCACCACCTTTCAAATATTCTCATTGTTATCATTCCTTTTTTTGCTTTCCCTCCTATCAGTTACTTTTATTGTTATGAATAGTGGTCTGTTGTAGGAACTGGTCTGGATTTTTCTGGATTACCAGTCCATCGACAATAATTCTTCTTCTTCTTCTTTTCCCTTCAGGGGTCACCACAGCGAATCATCACTCTCCACCTATCCTTATCTTCTGCATCCTCAACACTTGCACCCACTCGCTTCATATCCTGATTTATTACCTCCATATACCTCCTCTTTGGCCTTCCTCTTCGCCTCCGGCCTGGCAGCTCCATGTCCAACATTCTCCTACCAATATACTCACTCTCCCTCCTCTGAACATGTCCAAACCATCTTAATCTGGCCTCCCTAACTTTGTCCCCCAAACGTCCAACATGAGCTGTCCCTCTGATGTACTCGTTCCTAATCCTGTCCAGCCTTGTCACTCCCAAAGAGAACCTCAACATCTTCAGCTCTGCTACCTCTCTCTCTGACTCCTGTCTCTTCCTCAGTGACACTGTCTCTAAACCATACAGCATGGCCGCTCTCACCACTGTCTTGTACGCCTTCCCCTTGATTCTCGCTGATATTTTTCTATCACACAGAACTCCTGACACCTTTCTCCACCCATCCCAACCTGCTTGCACTCGCTTCTTTACCTCTTTCCCACACTCACCATTACTCTGGACTGTTGACCCCAAGTACTTAAACTCCTGTACCTTCTTCACCTCTTCACCCTGTAATCTTACTGTTCCACTTCCCTCCCTTTCATTCGCACACATGTACTCAGTCTTACTATGACTGACTTTCATTCCTCTTCTCTCCAGCGCAAACCTCCACCTCTCCAGGTTTTCCTCCACCTGCTCCCTACATCATTGTGTAAGGAGACTCTTGTCTGACCTCCTCCGACAACTGGTCCATCACCATAGCAAACAGGAAGGGGCTCAGAGCCGATCCCTGATGCAGTCCCACCTCCACTTTGAACTCCTCTGTCTGACCTACAGCACACCTCACCACTGTCTTGCTCCTCTCATACATGTCCTGCACCACTGACATACTTCTCTGCTACTCCTGACTTCCTCATACAGTACCACAGCTCTTCTCTTGGCACCCTGTCATACGCTTTCTCCAAGTCCACAAACACACAGTGCAACTCCCTCTGACCATCCCTATACTTCTCCATCAAAATTCTCAGAGCAAAAATTGCATCTGTCGTGCTCTTTCTGGGCATGAAGCCATACTGCTGCTCACAAATCTCCACTACCTTCCTTAACCTAGCTTCCACTACTCTCTCCCATAGCTTCATTGTATGGATAATCAACTTTATCCCCCTATAGTTGCTGCAACTCTGCACATCACCCTTATTCTTAAAGATCGGCACTAATACACTACATCTCCATTCCTCAGGCATCTTCTCACTCTCTAAAACCCTGTTAAACAAACTAGTTAAAAATTCCACTGCTGCCTCTCCTAGACACTTCCAGACCTCCACCGGGATGTCGTCAGGACCAGCTGCCTTTCCACTCTTCATCCTCTTCAAAGCCTTCCTGACTTCATCCTTTCTAATCTTATCTACTTTCTGTTCCACTGAGGTCACCCCTACTACTCTTTTTTCCCTCTCATTTTCCTCATTCATCAGCTCTTCAAAGTACTCCTTCCATCTCCTCTGTACACTCTCCTCACCTGTGAGCACCCTTCCATCTCTATCCTTAATAACTCTAACTTGCTGCACATCCTTCCCGTCTCGATCCCTCTGCCTAGCTAACCTGTATAAGTCCTTCTGGCCTTCTCTAGTGTCTAACCTAGTGTACAACTCGTCATATGCCTCCTGCTTGGCCTTAGACACCTCCCTCTTCACTCTGCGCTGCAACTCCTTGTATTCCTGTCTATTCTCCTTAGTCCTGTCCATGTCCCACTTCTTCTTGGCTAACCTCTTCCTCTGGATACTATCCTGAACTCCCTCATTCCACCACCAAGCCTCCTTATCTTCTTTTTTCCTTCCAGATGACACACCCAGCACCTTTCTTCCTGTCACCCTGATCACTTCTGCTGTAGTTTCCCAGTCATCTGGCAGCACTACCTGCCCACCCAGAGCCTGCCTCAACTTCTGTCTAAAGTCCTCACAACATTCCTCCTTTTTAAGCTTCCAACAGTTGGTTTTCTTCTCTATCTCTATCTTTGACCTCTTCCTCTTACAGACCACCTACACACCACCATCCTATGTTGTCTGGCTACACTCTCTCCCACTACCACTTTACAGTCACTAATCTCTTTCAGACTGTCTCTTCTACATACGATGTAGTCTACCTGTGTGCTCCTACCTCCACTCTTGCAAGTCACTCTATGCTCCTCCCTCTTCTGAAAATAAGTGTTAACCACAGCTATGTCCATCCTCTTAGCAAAATCCACTACCATCTGTCCTTCAAGGTTCCTTTCCTTAACTCCAAACTTGCCCATCAACTCCTCATCACCTGTGTTCCCCTCACCAACATGTCCATTAAAATCTGCTCCTATCACCACTCTCTCACCTGTGGGAATACTCTCTATCACCTCATCTAATTCACTCCAGAATCTCTCTTTCTCCTCTAACTCACAACCTACCTGTGGGGCATAACCACTAACAACATTCAACATCACCCCTTCAATCTCTAACTTCAGACGCATCACCCTGTCTGACACTCTCTTCACCTCCAGAACATTCCTCACAAACTCCTCCTTCAAGACCACACCTACCCCATTTCTCTTACTATCCACCCCATAATAAAACAGCTTGAATCCTGCTCCTATACTATGAGCCTTGCTACCCTTCCACCTGGTCTCCTGTACACACAGTATAGCTACCTTCCTTCTCTCCATCATATCAGCCAGCTCTCTACCTTTCCCTGTCATAGTACCAACATTCAGAGTTCCTATTCTCAGTCCTACACTCTTACCTGTCCTCTTCTCTCTCTGACTACGCATTCTCCTCCCTCTTCTACTTCTTCGACCAACAGTAGCCCAATTTCCACCGGCGCCCTGTAGGTCAACGGCGCCGATGGCGGTAGTTGTTAACCCGGGCCTCGACTGATCCGGTATGAAATTCAGAGTACTCACGATTCGCATGATTAAATTTGGCAACGTTTTACGCCGGATGCCCTTCCTGACGCAACCCTCTCTATTTATTCGGGCTTGGGACCGGCACAGAAGTCACTGGACTGTGACCCCCATGGCTAGATTCCTTCGACAATAATTCAAATCTGTTAAAATGTTGCATTGTTCTTTTCTTTGAACTGCAATTAATCAGTGAGATTTGTCAGTTTGGCAGCTGTCTTTGGCCATTTTGGGATTTCTTTTCCACTCTGTGTGTTGCATTCATTCCAGCTCACCACACAGGACAGCACCAGAGATCCAAACTTCTCAGCACATGGTCTGCACACTCTCTCCAACCTCTCATTAAAACCTCTCATTCTGTGCTTCTTTCCAACATAATATAAGAGTGAGCACTAAGACAAACCAAACACACATATAAATTCTCCAGTTTAGAATATTTCATAGGTGAAATCTAACAAGAGCAGATATTGGATTTTTTTTTTTAATCAGCTTTTTACTTAATTATAGAGGGTAATTGTTTCCAACAAAACAGTGCATTTTTAACCTTGCCAACACGTTGTTTAATTACAGGCCTCTGCAGAAAGTAACCATATATTATATGTGAAAGGAAAAAAAATGACCTTCTAAAGATGTTTGACATCTGGACACATGTTCTAGCATATGACCCTCATGCAGAAAAGCATTGGAAAATGTACAAAGTTCCACTTCAGATTCTTAAAGTGCCTTATGATGATTGTCAGGGTTCCAGCATCTATTCTCTAACACTTGTGCTTGGTTTTTAAGGAGGTCTTGTGACCTGTCAAACTACAGCTGCTATTCTTTGCCTGTTATTGGCTTCTGTCTTCTAACTAGAGCTTTTGTGAGGAATAAAACGTGATGAGCAGTACAACTTCCCGTTATCTCGGTCATGTATAGACAGCTGAGACAGATGCAATTGCATGTAATAAAGCTCATGCAAGCAATCCAAAAACGAAAAACAATAATCAAAAACCAGGGATAGGCATAAGTCAGGCGATCAACAAACAGGATGTCAGAGAATAGGAAAAAAAGGGCAAAAACAAAGAACAATGTTAAGGTCAAAACCAAAGATCAGGCAGAGAACAAGCAGGCTTGGTAACATCAAAGACACAAAGGAATCAAGCATATACTTCACAAAGTTCTTGTGAATTAGAGTCTCTTATATATGGTGGCTGTGAGTGTGTGTAATTGCACACAGGTGTGCAAAATCAAAAGTCTGGCGACTGAGAGTGAGGTAGTGTGTGTGTGTGTGTGTGTGTGTGTGTGTGTGTGTGTTGTGGGAAATGGAGTCCAGGGCGGCCATGTTTGGAGGCCGCAGTGCATGTTGGGAACTGGAGTCACTAGACTGGGTTGACCTGACAATCATATATAAATAAATATTTGTCCCCTCACCAGCCTCATGGTTTTTTCTCTCTCTTGAAATTAACAAAACGATAAAACACAGCTGGTCGGTTACTAAGAAACAAGATGGTGCAATGTCCTCTGTCCTGAAGACTCTGCTGTAGTGGAAAACCTATTGACCATTACAAAGAGCTGACACTGGAGACTTCTTCCATTAATGTTGAATATAATCTTCTTACACGCTCCAAAAAATGTCAACTTAGCAAGTGAAATTGTACTGAATATAGTCAAGTCAGATTGAATTTGTATTTCCTTTTTATAAAATTACCATGAACCAAACATAAGATTATTAAACCTATTTTTAGGTTTGAAATTTTGACTAATTTCGAGCTTTAGATTCTTTCTAGAAATACAGTAAATGCTTAAATTTAGCAAAGCTATCTGCCAATAGAACAATACTATTTACTAAAATTAGTAAAAATGGGTAGAAATAGGTTTAATAATCTTATAGTTGGTTTATTCTAAAGTGATAATAGGAAATACTAGATAGATTTGACTATATTCAAGATATTTCCACTTGCTAAGATGTAATTTTTGGCAGTGCAGAAAACTTCAGCATTTGAATGATTATTCATTATTCTTTTTTTTAATCCATTAATTATTAGGCTTAGATTATGTGGAGTTTCCTCCATACAGTGAAGTCATTCTAACTACAGAAATGATAACATACAGTGTATAGGAATGAGCACATTAATGTAAACCGGTGATCTGAATTACAGCCACCACTACTGTCAGAGCTGCTGTTATAGAAAATTATCATCTTCTGACCAATCAGGTTTGAGAATATGACAGTGCTGAGGTATAAGAAATCATATTGTGCTTTGTTGCAAACACATGGTACTGATATTGGACACAAATTAAGTTTAAATGATGTTTTGTTTCTTGCCCTTGTGTTCTTCCTGTATGTTAAAACAGTCATTTCCACAGTATCACCACAGTATACATCAAATCTTAACATTCTTACAGCGTTCGTTCACAGATTTGGAAAAGAATACAATTTTCACATGTAGAATAGTATGAAATTTCAGAAGTGTTAGAAAAAGTATGGATGTTATTCGAGTAAGACTTATCTTCAGACATTTCCTTCTTCCACAGCTTCCCTAATGCATATTACATTTCATGGTACAGATAATGATCTTTAGAAAGTAGAACATCTTAAAAGAGACGTGAAATTAAAAAAAAAATCAGTCTTGAAAAAGTGAGGAGTTCTTTATGAGGAAAATACTAGCACGTTTTTTTAATCTTTATCCGAATTTTACAAATTCTTTAGGAAAGTGTGACAGCAGGTCTGAATTAGGTGATAGACGTGAACAATGTGCTGACTGACAGGCAGCTCTTGCTAACTAACCCTGACACCTCTAAGTGTCAGGGTCAAAGGTGAACAGCTGCCACATATGCTCAGGTCAGGACTGATGTCTCCGAGTGAAAGTGTTGTTCTTAAGATCAAGGTTGGACCACAGAATGTAATATAAGACGATTTTTTAAAATTGTTTCAGGCCTTACTTTATGTATATTATGTAGTATCCAGAACAGCAAACTATGAGTAAAAAAAAGTCTATGGATGTCATGTGACTATAATCAGAAGCCATCATTCTTGATCAAAATTCTCCATTAAAATATGTTTTTCAGGGGAAGTCATGACCCCCGCAAATAACTCATCAGATTTAGCTTACATAGTCACTCGACTTGATGTGCACACGCTAACCGTGGCTCTCCTCATCCCGAGAATAGCGTAAAGGGGAGGATGTGAGCCAAGATGTCTATCAGGGTGAGGGGGAGTGGAATGCACTTTCACCCCTGACCTTAGAGGTTACTGTGATCCTATATGACCCCTACAGAGAGAGAAAGGGAGATAAGGAGACAGGGAGCAAGATTGTCTCTAGAGTAGAAGAATGAAAGAGTGAAAAAGACGTGCAGTTGTTGCAGTCTGTTGGAAAGAGATAGAGGGAATAAATATACGTTTGTCCCAGTGACAACATATCCTGAACTGTGTGGGGTTTATTTACATATATATATATATATAAAATGAATAATATAAATATATATATATATATCAAAAAATGGCATTTGATTGCATGGGAATTTTTGGAATAGCAAAAAGGAAGAAAGGAATTATTTCAGAGAGATTTCAGGGCTGTATCCCAAACCATATAATACTAAACTATCAGGTTTATCAAATAGTATCAAATATTAATAATATGTTTCCTGTGTGAATCTCTGACACTGATAGACATGAACTACCCCACTACCTCTAGCTAGCTATCTAAAATACAGTATAGAGAACAAAACTGTTACATCTGGTCGCTTCCAGTGTGTGTATTTTTACTACCCATTTTATTACCTTTATTTTCCATGTATTTTACTTTCAATTTATCTGTGTTTTTTGTTCTCTGGTCATGTTAAAATCAGCTTGCATGCTAGCTAAAAACACAGAGCAATACTTATACACACTAGGGGAGCAGACAGCCCAGGTGACTCAATCTTGTCCTGTATAAGCAAATGTAAAATAGAAAAATCCACAACACACAAACACATCCTGTTATTCCCTAGCCGGCTATCATGAGTTCTCTGACAACTAGGTAATTATACAAATTCCACATTGTGGATAAATCATTCACCAAATTAGAAGACAAATAAATGGCTTGTATCAGTAGTAGGTGAAGCTATCGTGAATATGTTATCTAATATTTCTCATTATCAGATTATTATATAACAAACATAATACCATTAAGGCTATTTCTCGATACATTCGCATTTGCTTCTTTCTAGAAATAAACACTTGAAAGAAGCAAAATTATCTGCCAATAGAATAAGACCATTTTAAGCTTGAAATGAGTAGAAATATGTAGAAATAGGTTTAATAGTCTTATATTTGAAATAAAGAGAAATACTGCCTATATTCAAGATATGTTTATATATATATATATATATATATATATATATATATATATGTTAATATACAATTTTTTGTAGTGTGAAGTCATTCTGACTGCTGTTTGTTTTGTTTATTTCTCTCCCCTGATTGGTTGCCGGCTCCTGCCTGTCACCCTTAGAATTCTTTCATGTCTAAATTTGAGGCATGATGATATTTTTTAGGTTTCTGAGCTAACTTATTATGTATGAAATTAAATTTCTCACCAATCTGAACCCGACACACCTGAGTGTGAATTGAGAATTACTATTACATAACTTTCAGGGCCACTCACAGTAGTGCAGGAACACTGAGTAAAATTTTGTTCCCTAACTCAATAATCTTTTATGTTTCTTTTTTTCTTCTTTTTTATTTCATCTTATTTTTTTTTTTTTTACAAAAACATTCTGCATTGTTAAGTTGTAAGTTAAGATTTGATTAAGATATTGGCGGAGTATTTAGCTCCAGGAATCCATATTGGATTATCTATAAATACCATAATTAGATATGTAAATATATTTGCATGTTTTTAGGAAATAAAGCCATGATCATCAATTAATAACAAATATTAGCCACATTTTTAATGTTGATTGCTGTGAACCGTCGTCATTGCTTGTTTTATTCAGATGCCTTGTCTTCTGAAACATCCAAAAAGAGGTTAACACTAGTAACAATAGTAACACTAGTAACACTAGTAAGCAACATCATGCATAAGTGAACACTGGTATTCAGTGCCCTCTTCAGCAGATTTATATTGATGCTTGACCCTTGCTTTATGGTTCACCAGTCTTTTTGTGCTAAAAAATAGAAGTGCCATAATCCAAAAGAGGGATTTCAACATTCCTTTAATCCTCTTCTAGAGCCAAAAAAGGAGACAAAGGGGAATGGGGAAACAAATCAATGACAATGGCTGAAACTTCATAAGTCCACAGGGATAGCATTTCCCACTGTAGGTTGTTCTGACAAATAAAACGATTCCAACATCAACATTTATTCTAATATTGTGGCTTTGGAAACATTCTGGGAATAAAAGGTTATGGACCTAAATGGTCTTTCTTAAAACACTGTTCTGAGATGAGGAGATACAATTTGACCCATTTTTGTTTTGTTAATTCTAAAAAAAAAAAATACTTACCTTGAAATGAAGCACCAAGAGAAAAGACTATAGTAGTGTTGTATTTACCTGTACGTTGCTTCGGATAAAAGCGTCTGCTAAATGAATAAATGTAAATGTAAACACACAAACTCACACATACATGTATACAATATATATAATCATACAAGGAATCTCGAACTCTGGCTTTTTTGCATATGAATACTGTCGGGTCTGAATGCATCCAGTCAGTATGGGACGGTATCTCAGCTTTCAGAGTCTAGCAAAGAGGAGGGGGACACAAAGAGAACTTCACAAGAGGAACTCCCTCAAAGACATTCCTCTAATCCCTTTCATCAGAGACACAGAAAGAGAGAGTGACGCTTCGTGAGAAATTCTTTGTGAGAGAATTTTTTTTCCCTTTCATTTTTCAATATTTAATATCTAATATCTAAGAAAGAGCATTTTTAGGTTTCCTTTATTGACTATACTGGGTTTAATGGTACTTGCCATCATCTAAATCAGCTGTATTAAAAAGGAAATATAATTATGTAGGAATATGAGGAAATGTATCATACTGTTAAGACTAAGACACCATCCCCCTATGCTATTAACGTCTTCATTTGCGCGTACTTTCAGTTCTGTAATAACCAAAGACAGTTAAATAATATTTTATCGATGTGGAAGTGGCCTCTACTTGACCCAGGCTAAATCATGATGCCACAGAGACAGGATGAATGTAGGGACCAGGCGTTGGGACCATAAACTAAAGCAGGCAGTTATTGATCACGGCCAATGAGGCCTTGGTGGATGTGTAAAACGAATGTACGGACAGGAAAGACAACCTCGCCGGTGGTAAGCGCTTTAAAATGACAGCATGGGGAGATGTCTAAGAGCTCACAGGTCAAAGACTGCCACGCCAAAGGTCTCCAGTGACACCCCCGCAAATTGATTGCTCACACCTCGGAGGGCTTTGCCTCACCACATTAACTTCAAATTTAGCTCCCGATGCACTGATATGCACCTTCAGCATGCTTTCGCGCTCTCTGTCTCCTAAAATAACTCGGCATGCGGAAAGATCCAAGAATAAAATGTAAACAAGATGAACATTATACTATGCCTATTTAAAGAAATGAAAAACACACAAATGGAATAAGGCATTTGTGTAATAACTTAAATGACAGGTATGTTTATTGGAACAAAATCTATTAGCATCTTGCATCATATATAGCATAAATTATTTTAATAAAATTATAACATTTTTTATCAATAGTTAGTGTAAATATTGAAATATCATTAAAAAAAAAAAACCTGTTTAATTGCCCACACAGGCACAACCGTATGTTGGAAATATCATATAAATAACAAATGTGCATAAAACAAGCTTGAATTATATTCTGACGGTCCATATTGTAAGAATGAAGGGATAATAGTATCTGCCCTATAGTCAATTTCTTATCAATATCTGAAACAATATGAGATAAGGATTAAATTTAATTTTAAAAAGATTACCAATTGTTCCTGGTGTTTTAATGTGCTTTAATCTGGTAAATAAAATGCAGACATGGTATTTATTGCTCTTTATAAAAAGATCATCATAAAAAATGATTCATCTGATATATTTTTTGCATTATGACTCAATACCTCTGCATACTGCATAACTGCTTTTGCATCTGCATACTAACTGGAGGAAGACTGCAGAATCACATTCAGAGACGTACAAGTGGAATAATGGAATATTTAATGCAATAAAAACTAGGACGTGGTTGAGCACTCAAGAGATATTAAAAAGTGGACATTAAATTAATAAAGCATTAACAAATATTAAATCTTGAATAGCAGCAAAATGGCTTTGTCCATTTCCTTTTATCTGACAGTAAAATAAGAAAGCAAAGGCCTGTAGAAAAAAAAAAAAAAGACTGTCCATGCATTAGCGAAATGAACACAACTCTTAGAGCTCCAAGGTAATTACAGAAGTTCAGAGGAAATTCAGAAGAAAAAAAAGATTCTAAAAGAATTGTATTCACTATAGTGTCAAATAGAGATTTATGTCATTTTATGTATTAAACCGTTTAAAGAGACTGGCTTTAGGACAGTTCTCCATGTATAGCTTTTATCTATGAAAAAAAAAGAGAGAAAAGAAAAGAACGAAATAGTTTAATGCACCTCTAAACTATTTTACAGCTTCCTTCTGCTCTTCATTTCAGGCAACTAGTAGGAAGGCAGAGCAGGAGTTTTGTTGGATTTCATACCAAAGAAAAGCTACGACAAGCCACTAATATCACCCCTCACCCTGATTTCAACCTTTTAACCTATCTGCTTATAAATTCACAACCATGAAATCAGGTAAAAGTAACACATACAGATGGTACATTTTAGAAAGTAAATTCTTAGATTGTAAGTTTCTGACCTACGGTGGCTAGCATAAGTATTTATCCCCTTGAACTATTCCACATTTTGTAGTGTTACAATCTGGAACTAAAATGGACTCAGCTGTGATTATGTGTCATGATTCTACGCAAAACAGCCCATAAAATTGAAATAATACAAATACACAATTGTTGTGCTTGCATAAATATTGCTGCAAAACCCCTAAATTAGTTCTGGTGCAATCAGTTACCATCAAAAGACGCATATTATTTGAATGGAGCTGACCTGTGTGGAACTAAAGTGCCATGTGACTCCAATATAAATACACCTGTTCCTGGAGCACCCCAGAGTTTATTAGAGAACATATCTAAAGAAAGAGCATTATGAAGATTATCAAAACAAGTCACAAAAGTTCTGGAAACATCAGTCAAGGTTTGGCTATAAAACATATCCCAAACTTTGAAAATCCCATGGAGTACCATTCAGTCCATTATGTAAAAATTAAAATATATGGCACAACCATGACTCCTAGGGGAGGCCGTCCACCAAAAGTCAGTCACTGGATAAGGAACAATGGGGCCAAGTGTAACTCTTAACATGATGCTACCACCACCATGTCCCCACCTCCCCACCCCCAATACCTATCCCCAAACAAGCACTTCAAAATTATGGCCTATTCTGTTTAGACTCATGACATATAATCCCAATTTAGTCAATTTGAATCCCAGGTTGCAACACTTCACAAGGTGGGAAAGCATTGTCTGCTAGTATTACCTTCCAGTTACTGAAGAGATCACCCTAAACATCATGTACAGTAGTCTTTGGACACAATGAAATTTCATTCTTAAACTGGAATGAAATCTGACTGACTCCATGTTTAGGGAGTCCAGAAAGGATAAACTAGTAAGCTACTACACATATGAGCTCAATTTTCTGTTCTTAAAAGAAGAATTTTAATAAAGATTTGGGGAGAAATGGTTCAGGTGTTCGCTGCTGAGACGAAAAGATGAGTGGGTGATTTGATTTTTAATGTTTTTTTTTTTTTAAAAACTAACTTAAAAGAACAAGCAGACTGCTGCGCCTTGTCTCCTGTGTCTAATACAAGTCAACTGCATACTAAGTACAACCATTTTGACTGCTCATACTGCAATAACAACTTAACAGTCATAATAAACATTCAAAAAAATTGATAGCTTTTGGCATGGTGTTGACATTATAATCACTGAATCAAACAAGAAGAAACAGTTGCTACACCCAGCACTTTTATATTTATACGTTAAGCATTCCGAGGAGAAAATTGTTGGCTTCTCGTCCATTACGATCTTTGGGGGGTCAGGGCTCAGAGTCAGCTCTTGTACAACCCCCTGAAGCATGTGAGAGTTAAGGGCCTTGCTTAAAGTCTCACCAGTATCAGTGGCAATTCTAGGAGCCTTAACCACTGAGCTCTGGATAACTTTCATTCCCAGCCAAAATCCTGGCCTGTCATCTGATAAAACTTCAGATTGAAGGGTCTGTAAAAGTCCCTGAGCTTGTACAACACATCAGACGGTATGTGAGGATGAGCTCTGCCTTTTGATTTGCCAAGACACCTCGGCCTGCTGCTCCCCTCTGGCTTCTTTAAACATGGGAAGCCTTTAGTCTGGTTGAAGTAGAAGTGCTTGTTGGTGACTAGCCTCTTCAAGCCCAGAAAGTCCTGCACTCGCTCCATCTCGCTGGCTGGGTCTGTTACAAGCCTCTCCCCACTCACGAACAGCAAGCGTGAGAGCGGAAAGTACCGGAGCCAGTTCTCCAGGTGCTTGGAGTAGATTCCAATGCGCACAGCGCTCCAAGAGGTATCAATCATGCGCGTGCTGGAGTTTTTGAAGACCAGGTTCTGGAAGGAGGGAAGCCCCGGGTTCTTGGAGAGAGTCTGGGTGTAGTCGGAGACAGCCCGAGTGACCGGGTCTCGCACTACCACGATCAGTTTAGTGTTGTGGTTCATGGTGAAGATACGACGAGGGGCTTCTCGTGTCACAAAGTAGCTGGGGGTCTTCTCCATTGTGATCTGTCCATCCAGTGTACGAGGCATTAGATTTCTACAACATTAAAATTCAGAACAGAATCTGTTAGCTATCCAGAAACCAGAAAAAAAGGTGTAAGAATACAAGCTAACATGAGAAATATCATATAATTTTTTTATATTTAATAAAACAGATTTAACAAAAATCCGCTATTCCCTGTATCAAAAATTCAGGCTGGAATCTTTATTGTTTAACATCTTGACTTTTATTTTAAAAAATGAATTAAGGCCCTTAGGGGATCTGTGTATGTTGCATTAATTTGTGTTTTGGTTTCAAAATTTTAAAAAATTATGGGCAAATGAGATATTCAAGAAACTTTTGGGTTATTTTGCATCATTTCTGATTCATTTTGGGGATAAAATTAATGAACAATCTGGAATGACCCGGATGCCTATCAGCAGTTACTGGGTAGATTAAAGATTTGTGGTTAATGCCTGATGTAAAGCACTGCATGCTTTTTCAAAATAGCAAGAAGGTGACTGTAAAGGAGAATGCCATGACAGCTGAAAAATCAGCAGGATTTTCCAGGTGCTGCAATTTAAGAATATTTGAATCACCTAAAATTTATTTCTGCATATGCTGATCCTATTTTTTTAAATCATATCTTTCATTAAAAAAAAAAAGAATACATCTCTATAGTACACACTTTAACCAGAGCCTGGAGAATAGCCGACTTGTACTTCCAAGTTGACCCTGTTTTCATATTTGGATTCATAAATATTTGATTTCTAGTTTTCTAGGTGAAACATTAGAAACCATTAAAAATTTTTGTTAGTATTTTATTCTTTAAGAGAAGATTAATTATTTTACTGAGTGCCAAGAAAAACAAAAATTAAATAAAACGCCGTTTTCTTGTTTTCCCATTTTTATTTCGGAATTAAAAATGAATGAAAACGGTGTACACAGACATTAGGACTTTCCGTTTTGCTGCAGTTTCAGTGTTTATTGCTGCTATAAACTGATATTCAAATTTATTTTACATGATTTTCAACAAAGATGCTTTCGAGAGATTTTTATTTGTCTAAACTACATTTGACCACACATTTGGGGAGCCAGCTTTGAGAATGATTACAACAGTCAAAACTTTTGCAGTGTGTTTTGCATATCAGTGTATATTTAAAAAAAAATATTAATTTCCCTCATAATAATAAATATCTAACAATAATCTGATTAAGACCACCCATAGTTCTTCTTTTAATATCCCAAAGCCTTGAAATTACAGAAACATGAATATTTCCCTCATTAAAATGCCAGTCTTGTGATATGAAGGTCGGCGAGAATGAGCAGCTACAAATGAAATGTCTGGTTGGTTTAAAGAGCAAACCTCAAAACCTCAAAAATCTCTTAGCAGTAATTTCCTGTGGGGTTTCCTACAAAGGATTTCTAAATGATCTTTCCAAGTTCCCATCTGCACTAATTCGAGACCAGTTGTGCTTTGTCTCTTATGACAATCCTGGCTGTCGTCAGAGGACTGGAAACTGTTCTCGGCGCAGAGCTAAAACTTCTACTCCGAGCCACTAAGCTCTCTAAGTGCTACTAAGACCATGGACCTTCTACGCTGATTGAAAAAGCTAATATCACCATTTCCATTTCCTTCTTTTTCTCCCTTTACCACTATCACTATTTTAAAAAAATGTCTCAAAGTGAAATTTTTTGCATGTATCCTAAGCAATGTATGACTACTAGCCACCATGAAACTTTGGAATATTACTTTAAAACCATACAAGCAGTGCTGATGCTATTTATGCAAAGAAATGTTTTGTTCCATTGTCACGTGCGCAACCGTGTCTCATTATTTCCATCGTGAGCATGTGTGGCAGATTAGCTTCTGGTTTGTCTGGGCAGGCACTCTGGTTGTGGTAAGCAGTCTCCTCTTTCATTACTTTCTCTGTTTCCAGCGTGTCATTGGCACAAGGTTCATATAGAATATTTCAATGAGAACCTTCATTTAGCTTCATTGCATGTAAAGTTATCACAGGTATCATAGGCCATAGGTCAGTACAAAGATATCACAGTGACAGACCACATAATCTTTTCAGGGACAAGATAAACACTAATGCTAAGCGTCAACTTAGCTGAAAGATACATACCATCATAGCCTATGGACTATTATATTTACGTGCAGCTATCTGTATCTGTTTACTGCTCCAAATAGCTGTATCCATGGTCTAAATAGGATGAGGTTTATTTTTAATTAAATGTGAACCCCACAACTAAACCCCCAAAAACACTGGAAAAAACCTAAGGCTCCTGGAAAATTATGGAAACTAGATTTTATGTAACAAAAAATAGCACAAACAACAATTCACAGAACCTAACTATATTCAACTCCTTAACTACAGGTGTGTCTCAGTCAGCTCCCTAGTTCAGTAGTCAGGGCACTGATCAGGGAGTCGGCCATTTTAAGGGCTGTCTCAGTCGCAAAATCCATCCAGTGCACTGGAAAGTTCGCTCCGGAAAAAAAAATCCCACAATGCACTGCAAAAACCAGGGCGCATCAATGCATACTATGTTCCCTTACTGGAGATGACGTCATATCTTCTGAGGCATCTCAACCTGAAAAAAATGGCGGACGAATTCGTCGGACAAATGTAAGTAGCTTGTTATCATTGTTGTAGCTCTCAAATGATTACTTACATTATCGATTTTGAACTTTATCTGACGTTCTATATATGGTTTGTTTGAGTGTAATGACTTTTAAGTGTTTAATGATTTTAAAAATCCACTAGCTAGCCTACGATCCTGCTCGAAGTACCATGAGAGAAACGCATGTGATTAAGCTAACAAATTTATATGACATATAATATCAGAAAGATATTGGTCTTGCCTGTTGTTGATAAATGCCAGTGGTGACATTTTACAACGCGAGTACGTAGTCATGTTGCCGGAAATTGAGTCATCATTGTCCCAATGTGTAGTGAGCCGGAACTCGTATACACGATATACTGATTCACGACCTAGGGAGCAATTCGGGTTCATAACTTCTCTCAACCAGACTCCCTGTAGAATTTGGCTAGCTTTCTATCTAATATAACTGAGTAAGCTAGCTAACTATCTTTCAAAAAACATTGATGTCTTCCAAAAATGAGGATCTGTTATTTACAATTGACAACAATATCCACGTAATAATATGTGATCGGATTTTCTGAAGATCGCACACAAAATTGGTAAATGTTCTAATGTTATAATATGAGCATGGAGGCAAGCAGAAGGTTTAGTTTCTCTCAGAATTAATGGGTTCATATTTTTGTTCTCTGCCCAGTTTCTCGAGTGCTAGCACTGTTTGGCTGTGTGTGCATACACATGTCTAAGTGTGTGTTTAATTCAGTGTAATCAAGCTAATGGAAGCCATAGTGGTGCTTGCCTTGTCCGTTGACATCGTGTTTACATTGGGGAGAGCTAGCATGTAATCAGCGAATAGTTCAGACGCTCTGCCAGCTCTGGAAAAAGGCCCACGCACTCACCCGTCTCACCTCTTCATCTTCAAAGCTAAAAAGATAAAAAAATCCTCTGCCAGCCTGGTTCACCTTCGCTAAATAACCTTTTATTCTACACTAATTTCGTTAGTCCTTTTACGTTATAAGCATAGCTGTTGTTTATCGAGAAGCATCTCCAGCTGCTGGAGTGATAAGGTGGCTAACAACTGTGCTGTTTGTTTTGATCACACCCAGTGTAGCATTAGCGGTTAGTATGCGGGTCAATAATGCTAGCCTCAGGGCAAAGCTGCACAGATGTGTGTACCAGCATGAAGCCTGGCTGTCAGATAGCGCTCTGTTTGCTAGCCAGCAGCCAAGTATGTGGCCTTGCACAATGAATGTGCAGTTAATGAGTAGCAGACTATGAGTGGACAGTAGTCTGACTAAATTACCCTCTTAAAATACAGCGATGATCACCAGTTCTAGACTTACTGGAACAACTGTCTCTCCTTGAGAGTTTGCAAGTTTGAATCATGACACTGTCCCAACTAGGAGGCCATAAGACCAAAATCAGCCATGTTCTCAGGGTAGGAAGGATTCCCTATTCCCGTCTTTCTGGAAGGTGATGCTAACAAATCCCAGGTTAGCTCTTGTATACAGGACAGTTATCGCACTCTACCAAGTGTATTCATGTGCCAGAGAAGATTTTGCAAACTGATAGGTGGGTAACACTACAGGGAACATTTGGTTAAAATCAGGTAACAGCAATGTTTTAAATGTATTAAATGAATACTGCTACTGGAGATTTGACAGAAAGCAGAACAAGTTCCGCAATAAATAATAAATAACTCCGCAACAGTTTCTTCCCTGAGGCAGTCAGATTACTCAATACCCTGTTGCCTCCCAATGCTGGGCTAGTCAAACACCTAACCCAGTATGGCTCAGTACCACAGCACACCGCACTTCACGACGCTGCATCAGACACTTTTATATTATGGAACTTGTTTTTGCTGCCACACTTGTGCTGCTACATCACACAATAATTTACAGTGTCTTTATTGTCTTGCACTCGTCTGGCACTGTTGTGTATTTGCACTTTATCTAGTCTTGTGTACTGTTATATGTTTCACCATTGTCCTGAAGAAATGACATTTTGTTCCAATGTATACAAGCTATATAGAGGAATAACAATAAAAACTCACTTGACTTGCCTTGACTTGAAGTTGCTCCTTCTTGCCCCTTTGGGATAACTATAGTTTTGTTTTTTTGACTTATATGATGAAGTCTGGATTATTTACCCACTGACTGCCCACCTGCTCTATTACCCCAACACTCATAAGCACAAAGACATGTGTAATACAATTTTCCTCCACAAACTTCCATGCCTTTTCATATTTTCCCATAATTCCAGGGTTAGCATTTGCCCACAAAGATAGTAAAGCATGATACTGAAAAATGCTGGGCTTGAAGTGCATCTGGCAAAACTAGCCTAGTTATTTTTACTTTATTTTCTTTCTTTTTTTTTTGTCAGAGGAACTGATCCAGACGACACACCCCTGAGTGTCTGATGCTCCCCAGTGGTCTTGTGCCACATCTGGAAGTAATGGGCTTCAGATATGACCCGGCTGGGAATAGAGAGGAAGATGGTAGAGGAAACGTAGCTTTAGATATAGTAACTGCATTATGGAGTAGGATTTTTTAGTTTAGAAATTAACTACCTATGCAAATCTCTACTGATCTAATTGAAATTAAGAAATTCTTAAGACACCATTTCTCACATCTTCATTAGTGATTACTTTTTATAAGTAACACACAATTGGAACAACTGTATAGGGCTGTATCACACCACCCCAACATTGATTATTTTCTGGTAACAGCATAGCCCAAAATGTTATTCCTCTTATACCACAGCAATGTGCTAATTATTACAAGTTTTAATATTACGGAAGGTGACTGTTACAAAACAGACACTGAAGTCTCCTTCATAATAATAATAATGTTAGATAAACTTCTCCTAGCAGAAAACTAGATCATATCAACAATTACTATTTTTTTTTTGTTAAATTACATTTTCCTTTTTAAAATTTTTTTTTTTATTAGCCTTAGATTTTGTGGAGTGCCACCCTATAAGTCCCTGTATATAAAAACAGTGACAAACAGTATATCACTAATGTAAACCCATCATTTACGTTGCAGCCAGAACTTCTGTCAGCACTGCCGTTACAGAAATGAATCCACACTTTCTGATTTGAGAATTCAACATCACTGTGCTATCAATTACCAATAATCAATATCAAGCCTCTTTAGCCTTTCATTACCTAAAAGGTTCTATCTAACCAAGACAGAACCTTATGATACTAAGGTCCCGTTCTTCCACGAAGCCAAACAACACAGCTATCTTATAGTCTAGTCTTTCTCAGAAAAATTAGAGCACTAGGGAAACATACCCTCACTGCCATGTCATTTGGGATACTACTCACTAAGACGGGTTCCCACCATCAGAACCCTCTCAATTATCCACACTCTCCTTCATTATCTGTTGAGAAACCACCCAAAAAGCCTTTAAAGCAGCTCATGTAAACATGGTATCAGCCTAAGTGCACTGTAAATGTACTTTGGAGGACACAGGCTTGTCATTACAGAGGCAAATGGAAGCTTCTAGAGACTGGGAGATGCAATTAAGAGTCAGCTGGAAATGCAACAAGCAACGGCCATAAAAACTAAGCAAACATGTATGAGTTAGGCTTTGTTTGTTAGCGTGTTTAGTTATGAGCACACATGGTTTAAAAGGCCAAAGAATTAATAATCTGGGGTGGATAAATCTTGGGAAGCAGATTAAAGTGATTATAAGGCTGCAATATAAACATGGCATTAGTCCTTAAATACAAGCCTTAGGGTCTATGTCATCAGTTCATGGAAGACACTACCTCAGCGCTAATGACAGTGCCGTGTGTGTGTGTGTGTGCACTTTACAACTAAATGGAAGGAGGGAGTTTGAAAAGGCATACTTAGAAGAAATATATGAGGGGTTTAGACAACTAAAATATACCAAGATTGACATCACTGCATAACACAGGGATAAATTATAAACAATATACTAAATGACAGTGCGATAGTGTGTATTCTGCTAGTGTGTGTTATATATGTTTCTCACTAATTACCTCCTGTCTTTGCTATCTTATGAGAAAATCAGTAGCTACCAGCTGCAGTGCTACTCTAAAGCTTCTCTGAACTCGAGTGTGTGTGGCGGAGGGACAGGCATTATCACTCAATTTGCATTTTTGACTACAGACCCAGATAACTTCACAAGACAGAGGAAAACACCCGGAGTTAGGCTTAAAAACTCACCACTTCCTCCTCCCCGGGTCAGCGTTGTGACATCTCACCATCTGATAACAATCACTGCTACCATGTTACAAAATCTTGTTCACAGTCTTTCTTTGTAAAACCCAGCAAGGCTTTTCTCTTTAATGATCAAAAAGAGATATACAGGAAGTTCACATTCGTATGAGTAACTTCTACAGGCTAATTAGTCTTAGGAAGGATGTTCTGTCACTCCTTCCTCATTTTCATTTCCTCTTCTTGCCCGAAGCCCTAAATTAGCTTATTTTCAACAAACACTGGACACCTGATATATTTTCGGTTGAACAGATGTGAAGAATACGGTATATGTGAAATGGACAAAACAAACGCTACAGCATTACAGACAGAATTAATCTGCAATTCTCCTATTTGTAAGCCTTTCTGGCAGTATAAATGAGTGAACATACAGCACACAGAATTCCTAGAATTCCTAACTGACCCTGTGATGCCTTAATGAAATAGTAGAACTGGACTGAAGGAAACCGCTTCTCGGGACGTGGTTAAACAGCCCACCCTAAGAGATTTCTCGTCCTTGGAAAACATCAGCCAGAAACACGTCTGTATCCAGCTGTTTCGAAAAAATGTGTTCTGCTGTGCATGCATGTGTGTATACAATGTATGTGAAAAATAAATATAGGGGAAAGGCACATGGGCAAAAAAGCAAAAAAACACAGAGAGAGAGAGAGAGAGAGAGAGAGAGAGAGAGAGAATAGAAAGAACAAAGAATAGAAAGAAGAATTTCTCGACTCCTAATTCACTCCTAAAAATTCTCACTTTCTGATGAAAAAACAAGTCTGTTGTAGCTTAAAGGGAAAAAAATCTTTATGATGAACGTGTGAGCTTCAGTGGCATCCAAGATCTACACTATATGGCCAAAGGTTTGTGGACACCTGACCATAACAGTCATATGTGCTTTTGGAACACCCCATTCCAGATTTAGTCCCATTTTGCTGTTGTAATAACCTCCAATCTTCTGGCTTTCCACTAGATTTTGGAGCGTGGCTGTGGAGATTTGTGCTCATTCAGCCACAACAGCATTAGTGAAGTCAGGCACTGTTGTTGGGTGAGGAGGTCTGGTGCATAGTTTGAGTTATAGTTCATCCCAAAGGTGTTCAGTGGGGTTGAGGTCAGGGCTCTGTGCAGGACACTCGAGTTCTGCTACTCCAACCTTGGCAAACCATATATTCATGGAGCTCTCTTTGTGCACAGGGGCATTGTTTTGCTGGAACAGGTTTGGGCCTCTTAGTTCCAGTGAAGGGAAACTGTAATGCTACAGCATATAAAGACATTCTATAAAGCTGTGTGCTTCCAACTTTGTGGCAACAGTTTGGGAAAGACATGTGTGGGTGTGATGGTCAGGTGTCCACAAACTTTTGGCCATATAATGCATTTCGGAATAAAATTCTGAATTTTTTAGTTTAAACGTCTGTCAACATGTTGGTCTGTTTTCACTTTGGCTAACAGTTACATGTCATGCGACGGAGCTGCAGACGGATGCAACCGCAGTTTGAATTTTATTAACACTGGCAAACAAATCCATAACGTGCGGCAAACTTGTTAACAGGAACAGGCAAGATGTCAGACGATCAGTAGAGAGTAATACAAGGGCAAAATCCAAAATATAAAAACCAGGAAGCAAGGTGAGATCAAACACCAGAGTAGCAATCACTGAAACAAAAAGCTTGGTAAGTCAGGTAAGCATACACTGAGCATTACTTCACAAAGAGTCATTGAGAGTCTGTGTATATATAGGGTGAGTGTGTAATTGGAAGCAGGTGTGCATGATCACACCTGAACGTGCCGGTGGAGTGAGGTGTTGGGGATTGTAGTCCGCGGTGGCCATGTTTGTAGACCATGGTGTATTCCGGCACTGTCATGACATTTCCTACATTACGCCATTTGGCTACCTGATGAAAGTGCTGCAAGTGGGATTGAGCCCTTGCTTCATTTCTACCTGTGATACGGAGTGATGAGAGCGATGCAGCAGCACTTTAGTCTTTTAGTCTGTCCAGCTCTCTCACCTTATCATCTGTACACTGTGCACAAACAGTTCAGCTTCCAAAGCTTCCACACCTTTCCTGCTAATACTGCCATCAACACCAGAGTGCTCATCATCTCAAAGATCACTAACTAGCTAAGCTGAGTCTCTGCCATAAATCAGCACAACTGCACTATATTGCGAGATTACATTCTGGAACTTCTATGTTGAATTTCTCGTTAATATGAAGTTGGTTGAACGTCACAGGGTAATAGTCAGTGAGATAAGTGAAACACTCTTGCTCTTGCAAAACCTGACCATTATGTTTAAATGTTTTCTCTTGTTAAACACCATTGTAACCGCGCCAGCAATAACAAAGTCCCCCTGTGATGTGAGAGCAGCAGGCAACAGCAAACGTTTCACAGGAATAATGAAAACACAGCACCAATAAACTAATTAGCACCAGAATCACGAAGCACCTCATAAATTTTACTATCAAAAATATTCAGTGTGCTTCAGGGTGGACTTTTCCTTTAAGTATGCTACTTGACAAACAAGGACAAGGCGATGTTATAAATAAGGAATGACGCAGTCATGGGACAGTGTTCCAGTGTAATCATTACTCCAGGAAGTCATGAATATTATGGTAAGGCAGTATAGATAGTATAGCTGTCAAAACAACACCAACAACAATACATGTTATATAATTCCGCCTCTTTGAAAATGTGAAGTTACATACAGATACTTTTCCTTGCGTTTCCCGTTGAGCAATACCAAACTTCCAAAATATAAGGTATTCATTAAAGAACAAAACTGCCATAAAATGATGATCAACTACTTAAAGCAGGGATGAAATTCCTGTACGCTCAACACCACCTTATTCATTAGCTAGACGTCTGACGTTTATTTATGAATAAGCGACAAGCCAAACACTGATGTATCCAGATACAGAGTATAAATCATGAACTATAAATCATTCTTCATGAGGGAATTTTGCCCTTGACGGTAAATTTTCCAAATAAAGCCATGACCACATCATAAACTTAATTACAAGCACAAAGCAAGCTAAGCACTTTTCTCCCAGCCTTACAGTACAGTACAGTTCACGCAGGTGCGTTCCAGAGAGAAAGGGCCCTTCTCTACGTCCTTTTCCTCTTTATTCAAGCATTCGAACAATGGTACAATGAAAGAAATGAAGAAAAGTGTGTGTGGGCTTGGCACATCACATTAAACTTGTCAATGGCTATTATCTACGCTCCAGTTACAGTTAGCAATTACAGATGACCGCCTACAATTTTAGCCTGGGCTGGGCAGTGTTTCTGATACATATATTTGAAATATGTGCTTCAAATACAAATATATCATGGTCATAGAAGACGAATTGGTATGATAGTGCTTTTGTATTACAGAAATACAGAAAATAATTTATTCCGGTGAGGGTTTTGAGTCATGCCAGAGCTGGGTTATGTCTAGAAATTGTCTGCAGCACCAAAAAGAGCTCATGAACAGCACAGAAACTTCTAGAAACAGTCAGGGAGGAAATGCAGAGGTATCAACGCGCTAGCCAGCTTGTTGCATGATGCAAAAAATTTTTATTATATAACTGTTATTACTGATGTTTAAATTAAAAGGTAATTGTTAAAAAAAATAATAATTCTAATATGATCCTATTAGTGCTAAGTCCGGACTCGGAATGACGTCACTCGAGGTACAAAGTACTGTAGGAAAAAAAACATGGACACCACCATGTTTGTCTTTTGTTAGCAATGCTAACAACTAGCCAGCTAACTCTGATGAGTGAAGTATATAACAGTGAACTGTACAGTCAGTGTTATGGATTTAACAAGCAAATATGTTTGAATATGTTGATTAATCTAAAGCAAATACCTGTGTCTACACTATAACTCATTTAAAGGTAAGAAGTACTACTTTGTTTACTGCTGATGCTGTGCAGCATAATGATAACTGAATAATGGATTGAACCTTCCTAATTTAGTGGTTACCACCAGCATGTTTTCTGAAGGATAGTTAGTGTTAGTAGAATTCTAAAATTAGCTTTAACAACTTAACTGACATTATATTTAGGTGCAGTGTTGTAGTGCATTCTTATGAGGGTTCATGGAGGACTAGTGGTTAGGCCACAGTGCTCTCACCGGTGCGGCCCAAGCTTGATTCCCGGCCAGGGAACCAACCCCAGCCACTGGGGTTGCATGCAACAGTGCACTCTCAGTGCAGGTCCCAAGCCCAGATAAAATTGGGGAGGGTTGCGTCAGGAAGGGCATCCGCTGTACAAACTATGCCAAATCAAATACACGGACCACTGTGGTGACATCTAACTGGAGCCTTTTGTATTAAATATCAAAATACCTGATGATGCATTTTACACATACCCTACTATAGTTTCCATTACTAGTTAACTTCCATGTTATTTTTCTATCACAGTCACAGCAGATTAATCACAGATAAAGGACCCTGTTCAACACAGGTGAGTTCAGTGAACTGGCCACACAGGTTTCTTTAGCATTAGACCACCTGCGTCCAGATAACACTGACCCCACTTTGACCTTATTCATGCTGGACACTTGAGCTAATGTATTGCATTTCTGCATTCGGATGCGTTTGAGGATGTGTCTTATAGTTCGACTGCATTGTTCTAAAACAGTTTTAATCAACATAGCATTCATGTTAGGTCACGCTTAAAACTGATGTACACTTACAATACAGATAATGCCTCTAGCACCAAGACTACACCACCAAGAGCCATCAAGAATAATGACTATGACGAAGTCTTGATAGTAATGAATATTAGACAAGAATTCTAGTGTTTACTTTCAAAGGCTAACTTTGAGTCTTATTGTAAAACTATACTTTGTGATGACAGCATACAACCGTTTTAATATGCTTTTGCTTATGCTGCTTAATTATAATAATCTTTATAACCCAACACTAATTTAACAATGACTGATTGTACCAGCACTCAATGAAATTTGCTTGCCTGGTATATGAGTGTAATGGAGTCTGAAGGTTAATATTGACAAGTCATCTATCTCTGATCTTTGATGGGGAGACAGAACGAATGAAAATAATCGGGTTTTTTTTTCCACCTCAGCATCCATAAACCTGATCAGTCAATGATGAATTTTACATTAGTGACCAGGGTCTTTTTCTGGCGATCGATAGTCTGGCATATTAGCGGAATCTACAAGGACATACTCAAAAATTTGAACATAGTCGAAATGCAGTCGTAATAGTCTGTATGATAGAATTGTATGATTAATAATAAAAGAAGCCAGCTAACAAGTATGCTTGAAAGTAATAAATAAATCATTTGAAATATATTTTGACCAAATCTACACAAACTGAGTATACTGCTCATAAGTTATCTTGGGCACCATAATGATATATTTGAAGTATATTATTTTGTGCGAGCCAACCTAAACCAAACCACTCTTAGGGCCTGATGCATTCTAATGGCTTTTCAGTAATCCATTTCACCAGCAGATTCATACATCACTGTTGATTTTACATCAGTTTATGTCGATACTTCACCCGGAATCGACATGCTATTCTTTCTAGTGCTTCCCCATGAAGAATATTCATCGCATGCTTGTACCAGCACTTACGACATTTCAGTCACCTTGCGTATTGTAATACGATGAGCCATCATTTGGCGTGATGGGTCGTTAACTAATGACGTGTCAAAACATTGATCTCTTGGTTTGACTGTAGGTTTTTCTCCACACTGAAAATCTATATTCATCAATCGGCATTGAATCATGTCACCTTCCATAGCAACCGATCTACAATCATGATGAGAAAATAGAAATATATTATTGTGAGTGCTGTGTAAATATATGTAAATAGCTACAGTCCTGAATTGGTGAAAACTCTTTATAAACACTACTTATGAACAAATCAGTGCATTAACCTGTCAGTGGGTTTAATACGCATGTGTGTGAATATGTATAATTAATATTTATAATCTACCTGCACAGCAGGTAGAAATGATGATATAACAGGTAGAACAATTAGAAAATGACAAAAAAGAAGCAACGACATCAATCATTTCTGATTTTTAAATTAGATAAACACGTCTTCTCTTAAACTGTAATAATAAAAAAAAAATCTAAAGGTTTGTTTAATGTTTTTGTCCATTCCTGACCAGTGCAATAAGCCAAACTTTGACAAAAGCTTAAGCTTTTCAAACTTGCCAAGTTTGAAACTTGCCACATAATGTCATATATCCCTAAAAAAATTGTTTCCTGATATATACAGTATACTGTATGTAAAGTTATCTGTCATTATGGTATACATGTCAATTTCCATTATAAACTTTAGAAACTACACTAACTACAGTGGAAACTCTGGAAATTTGTTATGTAGATTCAGAACCAAAAAAGATCTCAGTTTCTAGATTACCTGCATTTATGAAATGAAATAAAAATATTGATAATTGTACAAACAGTGAATGCGATTTTCTTGATTAAACAATAAAAAATATTTTCCAACAAACATTTCAATTAAAAAAAAATTCTTTCTCTGATGTGTATCTTCCTAGTGATTTTTTTGTTTTCATTAAGTATAAAAATACTTATCAGTATATCAGAATATCAGTAATTAATTTGCAAGGTTTTCTGTGATTAATTACCCTGTTCACTTGTATAGTGTTGTACTCTAATTAAGTGAAAAATGGTAATGTTTTAGATATTTTTTATACTAGAGACTAATATTTCAAGGACAATTTCAGCTGAATGAACAGAACAGGACACATCAAACTCAAACTGTATTTATTTACAGCAACCCAGCTTACAGCATTGTAAACAGTATCAACATCTGATACAGGCTACAGCACTGAGCATCTCGCAGGTTAATTACCGCCCGCCAGACAACAGCGTAATAAAGTCAGGTAGGGAGGGATCCATGAGCAGCTGAAGCTCACACGGAATCGATTTGGAGATAACGTTCACACCAGCTGGGAATTTATGGAGTCATGAAAACATAAAGTAGTTTTACTGCCATGGTTCAAGAGCACCACAGTCACATCGACAGAAACTAATTTGGAAGTATCTTGTGACAAATACAGCCATTTGCTTCTTTTACTGTAAAGGTAGACACACACCCAACCACACCCACACCCACACACACACACACACACACACACACAGCAACTACTTCCTTTATCCCTTTAGACTTTCATCAGCTTTAGCCTCAGTACACATACACACACACACACACACACACACATGCATGCTCACACACACACAATCTCATTGGTGTTGACAGGTCTGGCATCTGGTTATGGTCCCCACACAAGCAGTGATGACATACTGTATGTGTGTGTGTGTATGTGTGTGTGTGTGGGACACACTTACACAAGGTCATTCTACCAGAAAAAAAAAATACAAGCCATTTTCCGCAATTCCAAACTCTGTTCACGAACACGACTAAATAATACTTGCAGGACAGTCTGAATATTCATATCCCTATCAATCCAGGTGTATGTCAGTCTTGTTCCTTCGAGACACTGCTAGCAAGAGAGAGAGAGAGAGAGAGAGAGAGAGAGAGAGGTCAATAAACAGTCTTTTTATTGGCAGCAGACTGAATGTCTTGCCAATGAGAGAGGGCTCTAAGCTGTGGATGTTATTGGCAAGTGATATTAATGAACTGACCAGAGTGACAAGGGACAAAGATCAATGACACACAAACGCTGAACACACACCTAACTGGGATCATCCAGAACAAAGGTAAGAATGAAGAAATAAAGCTGTCTAGATTAACTTGCTTAAGAATAAATGTGATTCTGTTTTTTTTTTTTTTTTTTTTTGCTTTTTTTTGTACACTGTACACTTGAGTGGAAATGTCCGTACAGAGCATCTCCCTATACTGAAGCCAGAATCAAACATTTACCAAAGAACAATTTAACTACAGAGAAACTTCCCCCAATTTTTAAGTCATTTAGTTCCATATTTTCTTTCCTGACTACCTGTACACTGTAACAGAATGGATAATAAAACCACCGTCTACATACATAAAACATCTAACACCACATAAATTATGATTGCTTCCAAAACTGCAGTAAATTCTGATTACTTCCAAGAAAGCATCGTTTTGCCTGGAAGAGCTAAAGCAGAGTCCCGGCGAACACTACAGTTGTCTCCTTGTAAAGTTGGTGTACTAGATCAGTGTTCATTAACCCTGTTCCTGTAGACCTACTTTCCTAAAGAGATCAATCTCATTCTAACACAGCAGATCGAGATAATCAGTAGCCTATACCTCATAACCCAGATCAGGACTGTTGGATTAGAAATGAATTCGGTGTTAGATTACGCTGTAAGACCAGATATACACAAAGTGGTCATTCTCTCTCGCGTACATTATTCATTTGTGCTGGGAAATAGTCATAAGCAAGCATCAGAGCAGATGGGAAATGAGGAAACAAAGCAAAAACAACTAGACAAAGTGCACACTACAAAAGAAAACACCACTGTTTAATCAACGCCATCATAAACAAGCAATATACGTACTAACAGCCCTACTATGTATGCAAAACCACCTTATACCACAGCACTGCTAAATTCTTAAATCTGATTGGTTGCCAGGTAAATCACATTATATTATTATATTAATGCACTCCTTTTAATACATTAGCGTTTCTATAGTAACGGCTAATTCACAGGGACCTGCATGGCAGATTCTCCATATAATCTGAAACAAATGATAAAGAAATTTAAAAGTAGCTATTAGGAAAAAAAGGTATAATCTTTAATATAGTGAGGTTTCTGCAAGGGGACTGTTAAACATTCAAGGAAGGAGTCTCCAGTGTCAGTGTCAGTTTTATGCCATGGGAAAGTCTTCAGGACAGAGGACTTTACACTATCTGATTTCAGACAATCTGTATCTGTGCAGGTTGTCTGTGTAATCTGTGTAACATTGATAATCTGCGTTTTTTTCTCTTATTATCTCTATGCAAGAGAAAAGAATCTCTATGCAAGAGAAAAAAGAGGCTAGTGAGGGAATGGCTGTTTACAGCTGTTATAAAATAAGTGATAACAGGAACTAACTTGTTTTGCAGACTTTCCACAACATTAAACGTTCCTATAAACTGCTAAAAAGTATGATGTGTCAGTCTTTAATGAATAAATACGTAATTGTTGCCAAATTGCTGTGGTATAAGAGAAACACTTTGTTTAGACTTTCCAAAACAGTCTAGCTATATAAGAAAATTAAAACGTTATGGACCTTCGCTCTTAAACGTTTTTTGATCATAGTTGTAGGGTTCTGAATGAAACTCTAACACTAAAACCTTTCCAGCCATTTAGAAAGAATTTATAAGATGTGGTATGAGCCGTAGCATGTCTCACAGTAATAGAGTGATTCACAAAACCAACCACAAGCACGCAGATTCCAATCTGAAGCATCTACCTCGGGTTCCTCCTTAATCTACCACTGCGAATTGAATTAGGAAGATGTCAACAATTTCTAAAGAAAGGGTGAGGTTTGTTATATGTCATATCCATGACTCTAAACATTTTTGCCTTCAGACTCAAACTGCTGCTATTAAACCTTGGTTCAAAAGTACAGAGCAGCCATTGCACATATTCCAGCTTCCCTGATAAATTGTAGATGTGTTGGAGAAGTTCCATCATAAGCAAGAGAACATGTGAAGTAGTTAGCATACCCATCACTCTTGAAGGAACTTTTTGAGCTATTTGGAAGTAATCGATTGACTCGCTACCAAAACCACAAGCACAGATCCCAACAAGAAGGCTCTACCTCAGGCTCCTGTGTAATCTGGCACACTCCTCCACTGAATGATGGTGACTACACCAATTCTGAAGGAAGGATGAGTGTTTTGTGTCATATCAAAGCAAACACACTTTTTGCTGTAGATCTTTCTTAGTAGACAATGCACAATTTTTCGTTTATCTGTCATTATAGATTTGTTGGAGGACTTACTTGGTCAGTAAAGGAAGGTAACATCAGGTAGTTATGCTGCTTTCGACTAAAGCTTGTAACTTGGAATTTCCAACCTCGGACTAGGAAAAACAACTCCGATTTCCGAATCAAGAAATCTGGAAAGTCTCTTCAACCCCGAGTTCAGCCTTTAATGTCATGTCAATATGGCTGCTCACACCATCAGCATTAAATAAAACATCACTTCACTACTTTAAAAGAGTTTATAGCAGTATTTATTTTAGATCAATCAGCATAGTCACGTTAGTTGGTTAAATCTATAACACTAACCAGACAGTTTGCTGTTTGCAGTAAGCAAATACGTCATGAACTGATGATCACTTATGTTAGTTGGCTAGCTTGTTGCTAACAAAACACACTTTCATTTAGGCTTCCATTGAAAATGACATGATTGCAAGTTCAGGCTTCCCATTTCTGTTAAGTTGAATGCGGCATTAGCACTGGCTCCTCATCACCCCTGGAGACAAGCACATGTTTTGAAACACTATGGACCTTGTAGTTGGTTATGGAGCTCTGCTTGCATCCAATTAGCACCTAATTTTATCCACCAAATCGGAAGTCATAGAGTGACTCAATAACAGAGCCACAAAACCCACAGATCCCAACAAGGATAATCTACCACAGGTTCCTCTGTAATCTGCCAATGCTTCACTGAAGAAGGGTGATGTCACTAAGCTCTGAAGACAGGATGGGTTATGTCATATCCATGCAAACACATTTTCTCTGTAAGTCTTAAACAGTCCAGTAGTGGTCAACAATATTAGTCTTTATGTTTCTGAACAGAAGGTTGATGGAGCTCTACCAGTCTGGTCAAAAACTGATGCTACAAGACTAGAGCTTGGCAAACATCTGGAGCAGCCGTTGCACAAATTTAGCCATACCTACCAAATTATAGATTTGCTGGAATAATTACACGGTCATCAAAGAGAGATACATTTAATAATTAGCAGAGGCTACCAGTCATTCCCAGAGACAAGTAAGTGGTTTCTGCTTGCTTTTAAACACAGTGGATGATGTAGTTTTAGGTTTTTTTTTTCTTTACCACCATTTAACATAAAATATTTTCAGCCATTCAAGTGTAACCAACTGACTCGGTAGCCATTTGTAACCAGAAGCATGCAGTTCCCAATCTGATGTATCTAGTGTAGGTTCCTCTGTAATCTGCCCCAACAGCACTGGTGATGTCACCAAGTTCTGAAGAAAGGATATGTTTTCTATGTCATTCATGCAACTACCCTTTACTTTGTAGGTCCTAGACTGTCCATTAGTGCCATACATGACTAATCCACATGTTTCCTTAAGGAAGTTTGACAAGTCTCCACCTTTTCTGGGACAAACTGCCTATCTCTAACTGGAGCTTGGTTAAAACATCTATAGTAACTCTCTTTCGTTTCTTCCAAATGCAACATAGCACTGATGAATATGGTGGTAGATCTCTCAGTTTCTCCACTTTTATTGGAAATATCCAGTTTTCCTTGTAGGTAGTTGATTTGGTTCTGAACTATTAGATCTTGGGTTATGCATCCAGCTCTGCTGTTACTGTGTGATTCTTCTATTCCAGTTGAACTTACAAATGAAATGAATCCTTATGGCTGGGTTCTGAAACAATATGACTATAATATCATCTCGTTTGTACCAATTCTTGAATGTTTTCATCCTTACAAGTTTCGCAATGCAATCACAACAATACTGCATTATTTGTAAAACGCTACAGAGTCCCCCTGACCTCCTGTGCGCTGTTTTTCCTCCTCCACACGCTGAGACATGGCATAGCGATTTTGTTATACCACCCGGGCTGGTTTTCACTTTTAGATTGTGGGGAGAAACATTAACCCTTATTAACCCTTGTGTTCTGTCGGGGGTCAAAACTGGTCAAAAGTGCAACCATACTAAAAAAATGTTAACATGTAACTTTATGTGCTCTGCTCATTTATTTACATCTTGCACCTCATATTTATATGGCACAGGTTACCTTCAGGTCATTTTGCCCTGAGAATAAAAGAGATTACAAAAAAAAGGTTAAATATCAGTTGACAGAGACTGCTTTTTTATTTGCACTCATACCTGATTACACACACCTGCCAGTAGGAGCATGAGATGTGGTTTTGTGTGTCTTTACTGTTCACCAAAATACAGAAATGTATTCAAGTTTGCTCTTTTCAATTATTATTTTTCCCAAAGTCAATATGAATCCAGAAGTGGAACAGAACACCAGAATGAACTGAATGTTATTTGTAAATAAATCATAGGATATTTGGCTAGAAAACAGCCCTGCCCGAAAAAAGAAAGAAAGAAAAAACAATAGAAACCCTGATAGAATTTGTAATGGTTTTAATGGTTGTAATGGGAATTGCATTGGTTTGAATAGAAACTGTAATGGTCCCTGTGGGTCTCTACTGGTAATTTGTTGCCTTCTATTGGTCTATTAGTGGCATGTTATGTCTAGTGGATACCATTAAGTACCAGTAATGGTAATGGTAATGGTTTTAATGGTTAGCTGATGGGTTGTAATGATATTTGCAGTGGAAACCATTAGAATGTCTGTGCTGGTTGCTATTGTTTTGTTTTGTTTTTCAGCAGGGGGGATTTGCACAGTGATGAGAACTCACCTGTACCACTCGAGTCCTTTATCGTAGAACCTGTCGAAGAAGTGCGGCTCTGCGCCCACAGCTCGCACGTCGGGATGCACGCGCAGGAACTCGAGCAGCGCGCGCGTGCCGCCCTTCTTCACACCGATAATGATGGCCTGAGGAAACTCTTTAGTCCCGAAGCTGTCGGATACCGAGAGGTTGGAAACGTCCCCGGAGAGATGTCTCGTGTCTTCTTCAGTGACTCGCGCCGGAAAGCCTCGCTGGAGGGACGCGTTCCGGTCCTGATGAAGTTGCGCTAAAGTTGCTCTGCGCTCGTGCAGCGGAATCGGCGTGAAATCGCAGGATCCGGTCAGACAGTAGAACACATAGGTGAGCAAAATAATCATGGTGAAGAACACTTTCAGATGCAGGATAAACCTTGTCGCCCAACATCCCATGGGTAGCTGTCCTTCTCAAGAGCTAATGCTGGAATCATGCCGTAAAGCCAAAAGTGCAAAGTGCTGACAGGAAAGCTATGAGAAGAACCCTCACTGTCCTGCTTCTGCCTCTTCCATCACTTCTCCTCTGGCAGAACAGTGTGCCATGTCCATGGCTCCTTCCAGCAAAACCTCACAATTATGCATTAATAACAGTATCATGTATACTGGATGGATGGATGGATGGATGCGCCCTTATTTGTGTCCTACTGCTCTTCTGGCTCGTGCGCTTCTGGTGCACAAGGTTACTACTCCAGCGGACACCTCCCATTTTGATACTGGGCCACGCCCTCCTCCAAGCCCCGCCCCTCCCATTTGTAGCTAATTAGGACTGTTTCTGTTTTATTTTACACCTATTATGAAGTGTTTAGAAGGTCATGTTATTCCTAGCAATATTTGAACTGAAGCGTAGCATACGTAAACATACACATACACTCCTGGGCAAAAAAAAAAAAAGGGGGCCAAGCCTAAAATGGCATAAATATTAAGCTATTATTGGTCTGAACAACAAATCATTGGTCAGGAAATTAGCAAGAATTAAACAAATAGATAAAGGAGCTTAGTATGGGAAGCTTTTCCCTCTGATTTCTGTAAATGTTTAAGCCTTGTGGCTCTTGGTGAGCTGCATCAGGTGTGGCAGAGAATGATGCAAATAATGAATAATCTTTAAAAAAAAAATCCCAGAAGATCTTTTTTTTATTAATTTTGTACACCCAGACGTGTGTTAGTTTACATCAGTCATTTTAAACATTATCGTGATTTTACCTTTGAGTACAAGAAGACTGTACAAGTGAATATCCCTGTTTCTAGCTTTTCCCCAAACACTTCACTGCAGCAAAAGTAAATGAGCAAATGGAGGCACAGGAGCTCTCAGGAGTGCATTAGTTTAATTCTTGCTCATTTCCTGAGCAATGATTTGTTGTTAAGACCATTAAAAGCTTAATATTTGCCATTTTGGGCTTGGCCCTTTTTTCCGCTCAGGAGTGTATAACTGTAAAATGGTCAGGTTCTTTTGCTGGAACTTGCAGCAAAATAAACTGCAAAGTCTAGCTATATATTAAACTCCACTGAGCCCTGCGATCCTCAGGTTTATTTGCCATATATAGACTAGAAACATAACAGGATATTCCGAAGACTGTGTTATTACTAGAACTGTTCTGAATGGAATATTTTTAAAGTCAGTATTATTTTAACTAGGTTTCACTTGTTAGGCTATTTCAGTACGCAGATATTCATTCGTTCTTCATTCATCTTCAGTAACCACTTCATCCTGAATCTGTGAATCCTCAGTCCCTGGATCTGGAGCAACGAGGTGAGAATACACTTAGGATGGAACGACACAGAAGTATTACCATAACAATGTTGAAGGTCTAACCAGGTAGCTAGTTACTACTTCTTCAAATTTGTCACTACTTTTAACAGAAACAAATAGTTACAGATTTAAAAGCTCAAGTGTTATCTAAATGTGTTTTTTCTAGCCGTATTGGTATAAGATCAGTAACATTTGCTGCTGGTTAGGAGAAAAACATTAATTCATCTTCAGTATCCTTGTGGGAGGAAACCAGAGAACCCAGACGAAAACCACACAGACCCATATAGGAAAACATTGCGAAACTCCACACAGACAGTAACCCAAGTACAGGATCGAACCAGGGACTATATCAAGCATTTAGAATGTATGAATTAAACTGAAATTGAATCAGCATAAAGGCTTATGTGTTGTTAGTTTGACTTTTGACAATAGGATGGAATAGCTTTTAAACAGATAATATTATCTGACTGTTTGTTGTGATATTTTAAATTGAATTGCTACCATTTCTACCATAATACTGTGTCATGAGTAATCTCAGTTGCATTCATCACTAGTTAAGTTAGAAACAGAATTTTAAACAGCACTGACAATATTTTTTAAATGGAAAAAAGTATTAGGTGACTGATATGATATTTCTAGCAATACATTGAACTGACTGAACCATTTTATGGTAAAAAAGCTGCGAGTTATGCCATGAACAACAGTAGAAGTGAAATGATGTCTAAGGTATTTTTATGATTGGTACTTTCCTTAACTTAGTAGCCATATGCCAGTTTCAACGGCTGTCACCGCTGACACACACACACTCACACAGTGCAATATGTAGAGAGAGAGACACCTGTCACTAAGGTCAGCAGCTCAGTAGGGATGGTCTCCAAACTGTCCGTAAACGTCTTCTCTGTCTCTATCTGTCTCACACAGACACAGAGTGCCTTCTCCTCTCTAATTAACGCTATGAGACAGGTGTCATTATGGCCCAGACTCAGTGGTGCCTGAGGCCAGACTAAAAACAACACTATGTAACTGTGCCCAGACTCTTTGATGCACATGCTAGATGACTAATACAAACCACATCATGTCATGATTCTTAATAATGAGGTAAAGGATCTTCAGGATTGAGCTGAAATCAAACAGTTCTGAAAGGATTCTATGATTCCAGAGAAAATGGTGATTAAGAAAGTTCAAAGCATAATAATTAACTAAACCACATTGTTGTTAGATCAAAGCAGTTCCACATACCACCAGGAATGTTATAAATGTTACTGTATTCCCTTACACACACACACACACACACACACACACACACTGCTGCTGAATTCTGAAATCCGATTAGTCAAAAAGTGTAGATTAATATTCTTTAACAGCAATAATGTGATAAGCAACATTTATTAGCGTTATTTCAAGACAAAGACTTCAGGCGAGAGAACAACCAGTGAGGGAACAACTGTTTACAGCTGCTCTAATCTTAGTGATAACAGGAATGAACTTATCCATAAATGTAGCAATAAATGACAAAAAAGCATGGCATGTCATTCATTCATAAATTGAAAATTAGAATTGTTGGCAAATCGCTGTGGTGTAAGAGGAATAAAACACTTTGGGATATGCTGTTGTTGAAAAATGATCCACTTCAGGGTGATACCAGCATCACACCACCTAGTCGTGGATTATTTTCCTAGAACAGCATGCTCCACTGTGTTTTTATTCCTGACATAGGTCATTTTGTGATACCAGAGATTATTTTGTCAGGTTCACTTTATGCTTGGGCCAAAAGGTGTTAAATATCCATCTGCTTTGAAACTACTATGGAAATCAAAGTTGTTACCAGTGAGCAAAGCAAGAGGAGTGAAAACGTGTCATGTTAAATATTACTGCGGTCATGCTGCATTACTTCCACACATGGTCGAAAGCATGATTAATGAGGTGGCAACTCATCTACTCAAGGACTTCCCATAATTTTGTTCAAAACCCAATTCAAATCAAATTATACTAGATTAAAGACAGACAGACAGACAGACAGACAGACAGACAGATAGATAGATAGATAGATAGATAGATAGATAGATAGATAGATAGATAGATAGATAGATCTTTTGAGAGATTCAACATTGGAGGTTGGGTTGATTAGGAGAACAGGGAAGGTTGGCTGTTTTTTATTTCATATGCAGGTCCATTCCAGGCAGCACAGGGCTCTAAAAATGACAAAAGAATCTGTTAACATGTCCAAAGAAAATCCATTTACATTTAAAATCAGATAGTGTTTATAAGATTTCATACTCTTGATATAAAAATAGCACTTAAAAAAAGGAGTATTCACAATCAAAGCAGCAAAATGTTAGATCTTTACCAGCAACATAATACTGCAAACACAAATGGAAAGAGCCCTCATTCCTGGTTTGTCTACTTAACAATGTAGTAATGTAGTAAAGTAGTGCTATCAGCCTGACATTAGCTCCAATTTAACCTCATTTGTAATTATTTGTGGTTTGTGAATCCACTCACATCCACCCAATTGCATTTGTATTCCTATTTGTTGCTTGTGCTTTGTAACCTAAAAGGCTGGAAGCACCTAATGTGGAATATGGAAGTTCAGGAGTTAGTGAACATACTATCCATCCACCCATCCATCCATCCATCCATCCATCCATTCTCTGTACTGCTTATCCTACGCAGGGTCGCGGGGAGCCTGGAGCCTATCCCAGGGGACTAAGGGCACAAGGCAAGGGACCTGGACGGGATGTAAATCCATCACAGGGCACACTCACACACTCACACACACACACACACAATGCACAATTTAGAGATGCCAGTCAGCCTACAATGCATGTATTTGGACTGGGGGAGGAAACCGGAGTACCCGGAAGAAAGCCCCGAAGCACGGGCAGAACATGCAAACTCCATACACACAGGGCGGAGACGGGATTCAGACCAACCCCAGAGGTGCGAGGCAGCACTGCTAACCACTAAGCTTTAACTATTTATGAGAAACCTGTTCCTATATCAGTAGACAAGGACAGTGTGTCATATCACCTGCAGTAATGGGTGTAAAACTCCCCAGGTCACCTTCATCCAGATGTGGTGGGATGGTTTCAACAGCTGGAGAGGTGTTTTTTCTTGCAGAAACGCCCTCAAACATGCACGCACACACACACACACACACACACACACACAAATAATCTGGGGCCTCCCTGAGCGTAGGCTTTATAGTGGTGAAGTTCTCACATCTCAGAGTCTTTCAAATAGAGACAATAGAACATTCTGAAAGCAACTCTTCTGTAACAACACAGCTCTGACTGTAGTGCAAATCACAGTGTTCGTTCTAATATGTTGTTTCTATAGTAACAACTTACTTGTATGGTGGACACTAAGTTGTCTTGTGGATGTTCCACAATATTAAATGTAATTATAAATGGGTAGGATGCATGCAGTGGGGCTTCAGAAAACAGAAAAGCATTCACGCAAGCATCAGGAGATTGCGAGTTCAAATCCCAATGATGCCACAGTCATCCATACCCAGGAGTCCAAAGCAACACAACTGGCCATGCTCTCTGGTTGGGAGGAACTGCATACTCTCTTCCCCCTTTCACTCACAGTAACACTAACCAGTCGTGCATGTCTGCGAGCTCATGAATGCGGAAGAGGGCGGATAGCGCTTTCCCCTGAATGTGTTACACTGCCCTATGATGCTGTATGAGCAGCAGCTTCGAAAAGATGTGGTTGGCTAGTTTCATGTGTCTCGGAGGAAGTACATGTAGCCCAGTTGGTAGCTGTTGTGTGATAGGGGAGAGCTGGCTGGTGGGTAGAAAATAGGGGAACATTAAAAAAAAACATTTAATAAATTAAATAAATGTGCTGTTACTGGAATATAATCAACTTCAGGGTGGTAATAGTAACTCTGCGTTGTATCAGGCTGCATCACATCACTCCATTATTGATTATTTTCTTATAACAGCATACTCTGTTATGTTGCACTCCTTACATATTATACCATCACCAGAAGGTCTGTAACTTTATATTGGATAACAAGTATTAATCAAACAATAAGAAGCAATAAAAGGTTTATAGATAGACAGATAGATAGATAGATAGATAGATAGATAGATAGATAGATAGATAGATAGGTAGATAGATAAACGTCACAATGAAACTTCATACCAAAACAAAATGCCATACTATAGTCTACTGCATTTCTTTGAAATTATAAGGATCTAGTAAAGTCTTCCACCATCTAAAATTATTTTCCTGGCCTGCTGTGCGATGTTTGCACACACACACATGAGCAGTGAGGTATGGCGGCCAAGGCAGCCTCTCCAAAGAGCAGTGTATGAGAGCCTTGTGGTTAACTATAAGTATAGAGTAAAATGTAGTGCACTGTACAGAATGGGTGTAGCAATAAAGGGAGAGAGAGAGAGAGAGAGCAGCAGAGAAACACAGAGAGAGAGAGAAAGAGAGAGAGAGAGAACTAAAATAAGGAGAGATGTGTGCAGATGAATCCAAAAAGTGGCTAAACTGAACTGGGCTTTACTGTGTACAATGAAAGCCAAGTTATATAATCACCACTCCTGCCATCTGATTTAGCTTTACACTGGCTAGTGCAGGAATGCTTGCTATGACACATTCGCACCTAATCAAATCTCCTTTATTTTTATTATTTTTATTAACCTGTTGTACTTCACAGTAATAAGATTAAATCCTATTTTAACTGAGAGAGTGTGAAATGGAGTTTGGGCTGTTCAGAGAACAGTAAAACTTTTGCTAAGCAGTTTCGAGCACTGGCATTTGCTTGGTACTCTCACTTTATTGCCATGTATGTTACAGTAGAGTGCAAAAGTTTGCACCCCCAATGTGAAATTTTGACTTTTTTTCTACACATAAAATAATAGTTTAAAAATAGTAAAATAAAATGTTGGTGTATCCTGAACCAAAATATATGACGAATTAAGGCAGCGTATAAACCTGACAGAGCTATAACAAATATGACAGGTGCTGAATATTGCAACTGAGATGATCCAAAGGCTGAGGTCAGAGGTGGTTATAAAGGCAAAAGGTGAGCATTTAAATGTTTGCTATAAAAGGAGGTAATTTCTACTAAGCGTATATAAACTTTTGCACTCAGCTGCATGGATTCCCCCCACAGTTCTCTGTTATTGATCCTCAGACGCTGAGTTAGTTTGTTAGTGACTATTCGTGCCATTCACACCAACGGATGTGAATACTTATGCAATCATACCTTTTTCATTTTTTTAATAAAGGAAAAGTTGCCTAATATTTCTCATTATAAGATTATTATATAACAAATATAAGATTATCATTTGCTTCTTTCTAGATAATAAGCAAAATGATCTACAAATAGAACAAGACAATTTCAAGCTTAGAATGAGTTTTTAAAACCTGAAAATAGGATTAATAATTGTATATTGTATACAGTACAATAGGCTTAATAACTGTATATTTGGAGAAATTGAGTTCGTTGAATTTGCCTATGCTCAAGATATTTTTCTTGCTAAGATCATTCTTTGTGTAGACATGACAACAACTGAGGACTCCAGATGTAGTTTTTAATGTAAATATGGTTGCCTTTATTTTACAGTATTTTTGTTACATTATGTAGGCTATACAAAAGGTGGGTATAAAGAAAGTCATAATTTTCATATTTTTATATTTTATTTATTACATATTCAATTAAATGCTTTTAGACAATCAGTGTGGTGTTGCCTGTCAGAGGAATTAGATTAGGATGAGATCTTTAAATGCTCAGAATCTTTATTTTAGTATTAATAATATAATATAATAATACTTCTAATACATTATCTTTTCTATAGTAACAGCTCATACACAGGGACTTGTATGGCAGATACTAATATTCATTGGATTAAAAAAAAAAAATTAAAAAACACTAGAAGTTTAACAAAGAAAAACATATAACTGCATATATCTATAATATTAAATGTAACTATAAACAGCTAAAAAGTACAATGTGTCATTCATTAATACATTTTAAATGGTAATCTCTTTTAAGTTTGTCTAATATACTGAGCTAGTGAAATTGTTGTTGATGGATATTTGCTCCAGTAACAGTGGTGTATAGATCACATATTGTCTGGCTAGCTATGAATACATAAAGAATAGACATAGAGAGAATGCAGTACATAATAGCATAATACATACTGTTTATTTTAATTTATATTGTTTACAACAGCTTTTTCAGCTTCGGCTTCTTTTAATGTGTATTGAGGTTTAGTCATATTTGCCAACTGACACAAGTTAGCAATTAGCTCTGAGTTGATAGCCTATCTGGGCAATTTCTTCCATTAGGACCACCCATACATGCCTGTTGTTGACCTTTTGTGTGTGGGGGCAAAAGTTTAAATATTTCTCAGACAAAATACACACACACACATTTGCTGTCTATCTTACTAGGAAAGATTATTACAGTAGACCTGCATGTACTCCTGGGACTATATGGCACTTTTCCAGACAACCTAAGTGTGTATGGTGTCTAGTTTTCGTTCGCATATGTAACACACACACAAACAGTTATATAGTCATTTAAAAAAATCAAACAGTGTTGTTTGTGTACACATTTTCTGGGCACACAATCTCCAACGCAGGCACTCAGACATTTATTGCTGCCTTTCTTATCTGATGGTGTCGTGGCAGCTGATAAGAAGTATACAAGTATTTCTCTATTGTGGAGTAGGCTGTGTTTATCAGAGTTTCAGGTGTGTGCCAGGAGGCTAGACTACTGCTGCTGATAATGCAACCTGCACACACATACCTTTCATTTGTGCACCTTAAAACAGACCACTTGAAAATTAGACTGTATATGGCAGAAAACTAAATTAGTCGTATGCCAAAAAGCATGGAAGGAGAGCCTTCTTAGTTATAGAAATGCTCTTCGATCTGCATATCTCTCCACCCTAATAGAAGGTTACAAAAAAAATTCCTAGATTCTTATTTAATACTGTAGCAAAGTTAACTGGGAATATGACCACCACAGAAGCATACACCATCAGTATTCAGTAGCAATGACTTTATGACTTTTTTCAGTGACAAAATGTAAAATATTAGGAAAGAAATTCAGACTATTAATTTAAACCCAGATATTTTGATAACTACACCAGATCAGTGAGTATGAATGCTTTATTCTCTTTCAAAAGTCTGAAGTAATTTCATTAATTTCCTTATCAAAATCAAGTCCTGTACTAGATCCCTTACCCACATTTCTTCAAGCAGATACTACCAGAAGCAATCAAACCTCTGTTACAAATAATCAGTTCTTCTGATAAAAGTATCCTTTTAACTAGTTTAATTATCAAACCGATGATTAAAAAACCTGGCCTCAACCCCTGTCAGCTGTCCAACAATAGACCAGTATCATACTTTCCCTTTATCTCTAAGATCCTAGACAAGGTTGTAGCACAGCTGTTATGCTCATACGTACATAGCAACAACATTCGCGAAATCTATCAGTCAGGATTTAGGGCTCATCACAGCATTGAGACAGCGCTGGTTAAAGTGGTAAATGACCCATTACTGGCCTCCAATCAGGGTTGTGTCTCCTTGCTTGTGTTGCATGACCTTAGTGCAGTTTTCAAAATCATATTATTCTCATTGATAGACTAGAAAATGTTGTTGGAGTTAAAGAAATGGCTTAGGTCTTATTTGACTGATTGTTATCAGTTTGTAGATGTAAATGGTGCCTTCTCTATGCACACTCAGGTAAAGTCTGCATTTACAGGTTACATCATGTGCAGCAGTAAAAGACCTTGGTGTGAATACTGTCTCTCATTTGAAGCTCATGTAGATAATATTACTAGGATAGCCTACTATCATCTCCGATAAAAATCCATCCTGATGCCCCACTGCTGCTGAGGATGGCCCCACATGGATAGCCTAAAGATCACCATGAGATTACCATGGCTGGTCCCACACCCTATGATTGACTTAAAGTTCTTCTAAACTTCTAAACTTCTAATGATACTCATACTTAAGTTCCTGTTAACACAATTAGCACATTTTGATAGTATACGGTTCTTAAAGAGAAATTATTTATAATCACACTATTCAGTGTCACCCAGAAGATGATGAGTTCCCTTTTGAGTCTGGTTCCTCTCAGGGTTTCTTCCTCATGTTGTCTCAGGGAGTTTTTACTTGCCACCATCGCCTCTGGCTTGCTCATTAGGGACAAACTTATAAATTGAAAATTTCTATTTTAATTTTATATCTGGATTTTTGTAAAGCTGCTTTGTGACAATGTCCATTGTTAAAAGCACTATATACATAAAATAGAATTGAATTTCAAAGCCATAACTTGCAGCAGAATCCTGCTGATGTTCACAAATTATTTTGTGTCATACAAGCCTAAATGATGTGCTGACACACTTCTCCTGTGTCCTCCTGTGGATACCCTAAAGATTTGCACTTCCTAAAAACGGGTTATGCCAAAGGCTCCCGCTTGCTTTAGTATATAATTTCACCTAGTTTCTGTAGACTTTTTTTTACATAAGAACTGCTGCTGTAATTATAGAGACTGTCCTGTGCTCATCCCAAGACTCTTCTTGACAGTATGCTCATACTGAACATGTTTTCAGCACACAACACACTTGTTTGACTTCATAGTGGAGAAGAGTAATGATTTATAATCACAATATCAGGGAAGGATAGATTCCCTTTTGAGTCCCTTTTCTTCCTCATGACATCTCAGGGAGTTTTAATCACCAACATCATCTCTGCGTTGTTCATCAGTGATCTAAATCTACATCCAGATTTCACAAAGATTTCACAAACAAAACAATACAATACAAAGTTGCTTTGTGACAGTTTGTATTGTTAAAAGGACTGCACAAATAAAATTGAATTTCTTTCATTACGATTCTGCACTGGCTTGGTTTGTATTCTCTCTCACTTGTAAAGACACTTTGAATGAAACCATGTGCCAGGTGAATAAATGCATAAATTATTACATTTTGAATACCATGTTACATGTTCCATCCGGTTTACTGTCATTTTTACAGTGTTCATTTCCAGGAAGCCATGATTCAATTTCACCTCTCTGGGATAGCGAGAATCACCTGGATACTAACTTGTTGGTGTGTGCACATTTGTATAAGTCACAAAGTGATGCAAAACACAGAATTTCTGATAAATACAGCTGTCAGACAGTCATCTTACTCTTTCTTCTTTTTGTCTCATGCACATCAGACCTCATGTACGTCATAGGGAGCTGATTGAATTTGTTGGACCTGGACATGTATATGAAGTTATGCAGGTGATTCTCACTGCTGCTGGCATTTATCCAGGGTTCATTAAACCACAGTTAAATACATAACCGATGTTAGCACTTTGCTATTATGTTTTGCTTCACGTCTAAACAATAATTACACAGCAGAGTTGTAGAATTAACCAACACACACATACACACACACACACACACATTTATATATATATATATTTCCAGCTGGCATTTTTTGCTGATAATCACAGAGGAAGATCGCTGAGTCTCTAAGTGGATGTGCTGAAGCCTAAAATAAAGTGAACTCATTCTCTGTTTTTCCAGGAGACACAAAAATACTACATGCTTTATTATCCTGAAGGTATGTACTATTGTACATGCAAATGTACTGTTGTAACTAGTAAAGAAAAGGTAGGTGAGTTCGTAACGCAGAACATAGAAAATATCGTGCTGTGTTTTAAGGTCACCTGTGTCTCACACCAAGAAAGTTAAGAAAGTATATTTTCACACATAACAACATGAAATTTTAATATTTATTCAGCACTTGAATATTGCAGGTGTTATATTTACAGAGGCACACTGTGTACCCTTCTGAAAATGTATTTATTATTTATTATTGTTTTGTTTTTTTTTAAACACACTTTTAAGCTGTGGGAGGAAAAGAGGATAAGTGTGCAAAATGGGAAATTGAAAACATGGAAAGGGTGAGTGAAATGAATTTTTAAAAAAAATGCTATGGTGCAACACAGCAGAAAAAAGAGAGCATTTTAATCTGCTCTCTCTCTCTCCACATGCTGCCTCTGCCCTCTGGAGCTGCCTGGCCCATCCTGATGCTTTACTTATGCTTGGAGCTTGTTTTACTTGTGAACTGAAGTGAATTGATTTCGAGGTGGAACAGTGATGCCACCTGGTGGGAGACATTAACCATTTTTAAAAACGAATAAATAGTGCCTTCTACAGTCCACTCCATGTCACAACAGGATCAAGCAGCATTTAAGGTGGAAGGTGAAGAGGGAAACATTTGAGGCTACTTTCAAGATTGAATAAAATATTTAATATTTTATATGTGATTTATAAATTTTTGATTTCTGTTCATGTAGCTCTTTCAGTAGGACTCAGAACAATTCTCTGGAACAATTACTGCAATGTTCACTTCTCCATGGTGTTCTGGAAACAGTTTTATCACATTAGGGTGTTTGTTTGTTTGTTTGATTGATTTTTAATCACAAAAACATTGTCTAATCTAACAATCTAATATTATTCTAATCTAATATTGTCTTATTAGAAGGAAAAATGTGGATGTCATAGTCACAGGAGTCATGACAGAGCATTTAGTCTTGTTTGTACCAAAACTTATTTTCCCCATCCTCATGAGCTAATCTGGAAAATCCTACATCTGAATGGTTTATTCAGGCCAAGACTTTCTTCCCAAACTCCATGCTATATTGTATGTATTTTATTTAAATCATGTCACTTTTAGTGTTTTTTTTTTTTTTCTTTTGATTAAATATTTTTTCAACTATATTGAGTTGATTAGATCATATGTGCGGATGTAGATATAGCTGGATACTTGAGCATATGTGCACTTTGGCCCCTTTTCTCTTTAATAAATTTATTCATTTTGTGGAAAGTCTTGCCCAGGGCACTTATCGATAGATTCAATTAATAATAATTGAACTGTCAGTAAAACTAACATCTGTCATGGCCTGCCATTGCATTACAGCCACAACTCAGCCATAGTTTGACATCTCAGTGGTTTGACGTACATTAATGGTTATGAAAACTACAACAGTTTTTATTTAGTATTTAAAAAAAAAAAATAAAAAAAATAAAAAAAAGCAATGCGTGAACACTCGAGTGGGGGGAAAGGGGGAAGTTTTCCTGTTCTCCCAAATGTTCCCACATGATGTGAAAGCAGCATAAGGCACGTAAATCTATGTAAAATTCAAGATCTTATCCTATGAACATAGTGAACATAATGAACATAACGAGTCTGAATGAAATGATTAACTGTATATACAGTACATTTGCCTACTTTACTGTTATATGTATAACAGCATTAATAGGTTTTGGTAAAAGAGATGTGTGTGTTAATATTTGGCTAATGCTTTTACATGCATGATAATCAGCCTAATGTGAGCAAGCTTGTTAGAAAAATTGGATAAAGTTTAAATAAAATCAAATAGTTATGCTGAGGAGGACCTTTAACTAAGCTAACTAGCTGGCAGCATTAGCACGTTGCTGTTTGAGTAGCATAGCTAATGGTTACAACACTGCAGACAGACACTGACAATATAAACAGTGTTAAAGCAGGCAGACAGGCATTAAATGTGTTAAAATTTTAAAGTACAAGAAGCAAATGAATAGTAAAGAAGAAAATGAGGTTAATGTGGGCAGAAATTAACCATCTTAAAAATGGTTTAATGTACATAATAATTAGCCAAATGTTAGCAGGCTTGCTTGATTATTTTATGTTAGCTAGCTTGTTAGAAAGTCAGATAGTTACACTGAGGAGGAACATTAGCTAAGCTAAGCTAATGTCAGTAAATAATTGTTTTTCAGTGTTCAGGGTTTTTTTTTTTTTTTTCCAAATAGACTCTCCAGGAAATAATAACCATATTAAAACAGATAAAAATGCTTACAATGACATTACACGTGTTCTAACTTCTTATTTAGCTATTAATCATTCAGCTACTGCTGTACAACTAGTAGGAGTGAAAACAGTGTTAAAATGAGCAGAAATTAAATTATAGTGTTAATAAGTGAAAGAAAAACCTACACCTACATGCAATACCTTTTATTGGGACGTAAAACGTATACACACACACACACACACCCACATACACACAAAGACTTCAGGTGTCACTCTGACAATAAACACATTACTAGGCATATCTGATCATGCATGAACCTCGTCTTAATGCTGTCACTCATCCTTCAGTCACAAACACAATGTATTCTCCCGTGGTCCAGTGGTGGAAAAAAAAAGAATAGAAGAATTCTCCTAATTTCTTAATAGGTGAAATGAGTTAACAAAAAAATGGAGATTAAATCCAAACAGAAAGAAATAGTCTGAAGAAAAATAATGCATATGTGCAGTTCTCTTTTTCTGCCAGGAAAAAATCCAACCTAAACAACTTGCTTATTAAATTTTATAACTAACATGTGAGCTTTAGTCCACAATTTATTTTGTAATAAAATTATGAGCAGACTTTTTTCATTTAAACTTGGTTATCCCTTATGCTTGAGACTGCTGAAATGACAGCAATAACGCAAATACAGCCCCAACCAACAAAACAGAATTCCTGAGTATTTCAATATTTAATGTTTTTCAGGGTGGATTTTTCCTTCGGGGTCCCTTGAGGGCTATTGGTTAGGCCACAGCGCTCTCACCGCTGCAGCCCGGGTCCGATTCCTGGCCAGGGAACCATGCAGCAGTGCGCTCTCAGTGCCGGTCCCAAGCCCAGATAAAACTGGGGAGGGTTGCGTCAGGAAGGGCATCGGGTGTAAAAACTGTACCAAATCAAATACACAGACCAATGATCCACTGTGGCGACCCCTAACGGGAGCAGCCGAAAGAGGAACAACACAACAGGGTGGACTTTTCCTTTACTATAAAACTCATCCAGCCATCCTGGAGCTCACAAGCTCCTGTTCTGTGTTTACTGATTGACTGTCGACTCTAATCAACCTGTCACATTTGCCTAGAGTAAAAACTACCACATTTTATCCTTTCCAAACTGACTCATGATTCACACTGGTGGCCAGAAGATGATGAGGTTCCTTTTGCTTACCTCTGCTAAGTCTTGGGCTCTCCTGAGGTTTCTTCTCCTCACCATTGTCGCTCTTGGCTACGCGCTATCAGTGTACATTAAGATTGAAGACTCTAACCGATGGAAGAACTAAATAAACATGAAGCTGTATAATTAAAAAGAACTCACTGTGCATCTTTATAGGACATTCTGCACTGAAAGATTGGCCTTGAGAGGGCTGTGGACTGTTGAACCGCTGCCAGAGGAAGCTCTGTATTTTTCATATGGCCTCATTAAAATATATTGCATGATGTTACAGTTTAAATATTACAGTGCACTTTTATGTGTATAGGGGTGCTTCCCTTGTAAATGAACATTAACATCAACACTGAATCTAATAAAACATGTTTAACCATCATAGAGACCACTCTTTTTTATAAGGTTTCTTTTCTGACAGGCTGCAATTTGTTATTAAATAAGTAACAGTGTTAAGTTTTTTTTTGTAACAAAATTAGCAAATACACAATGAAAATGCGCCCATGATAACAGCGTTGGGACATTAAGGAATTCTAAAGTCGATACAGTCAATAATACACCTAATATAAACAATCATGCTTCTTCTGCACCCAAGTTCTTTTCAGAAAAAGAACAAAGACTGAATGAAAGCATTCTACAGCTTTGCAAAAAGATTGACAAATAAGGCCCAATATATTATAGAAAGTCAAAATCAGTGTATTGCAAAGACGTTCCAAGTCTCCAGATTTTAACCTGTGGTCAGAATTGAAGCCTTGTACATACAGGAGGAACCAGCATCTCATTACAAGACAGTGCTGTTTTATTTCTCCTCTCCTAATCACCAGTGGTGGTATTTAACAATTGGATATGCTCTATGCACATGCACACCATGCCAAAGCCTGCAACAATGTCACAAAATGAAAGTGACACAGTATTTGCTATAAATACCTATAAATACTTCTGCTCCTTTCCTCTATTCACTGAGCCCTTTGCCAGACTACATGAAGAGCTCAGAGTAGAGAGGCTGATGGCAAATACAATGTATGGACACCTGACCTTTACACCCCAATCTGTCCTTGAAGATCCGTTTACAAATCAATGGGCATTTATATTGACTTGATCCCCTCTTTGCTGCTATAACCTCCTCCACTCTTCTGGGAAGGCTTTCGAGTAGATTTTGTAATGTGGTTAATTGGATTTGTGCTCATTCACCCACAAGAGGGAAGGCTCTGATGTCAGATGAGAGGACATGATGTGTATTTGGAGTTCCAGTTCATCCCAAAAGGTGCAGAGTTGGGCTCTGTGCAGGCCACTCATGTTCTTATACACTGCCCATGGCAACCCATGTCTTTATGGAGCTTGCTTTGTGCACAGGGACATTGTCAAGTTGGAACAAGTTTGGGCCCTTTAGTTCCGTTGAAGGAAAACCTCAAACCTGTTATTTTGAGACATGGGGATGTCAGTGACAAAGTCACTGGCTATGTGGGACCATGGATGCTATGGCATGGGCAGTGGGAGTAGTTTTGCTGTAGGTTCATGATACTTCAGCTTGGGCGCATGATGAGCATGATGAGATCAATATATGCAGTCACCGGTAACTACCTTGAATGAGCTGGTGTGTTCTACAAGTGCCGGGGTGTCCTGTGGCCGAAGATGTGTGAGCCCACGTGATCATTTTGTCTCTGTATTGCATGGGTACAAGCTTTTTGTTGGTTAGACATTCTCACCTCTGGTATGCTCTCAATCTCTCTGTTGATATTCCATGTTAGAGCCCCAACAAAACAATGCCTGTGGTAGGATACACTCCTCCATGGATTGTTTGGGAGGAGCTGGATACAGAAGAGAGAGAGTCGGCCTTAGTGTTTTTGGATCCTGGGACATAGGAGATGGTGAATTGGAACCTACCGAAGTACAAGGCCCAGCATGCTTGGCGAGTCTCTTTGCTGATTTGATGTATTCCAAGCTCTTACTGTCAGTGAAGATACTGAAAGGATGAAGAGCCCCTTCCAGCCAATGTCTCCATTCCTCCATTTTACTGCCAGAAGTTCTCAGTTGCCAATGTCATAGTCATGCACACCAGGTGATAGCTTCTTTGAAAGCCACAGGGTAGAGCCTGGGTTTCTCTCCAAATCTCTGTGACAAGACAGCCCCCACCCCAGTTTCAGATGTGTTCATCTCCACTATGAAAGGTCTGGAGGGATCAGGATGTTTGTGGATCAGAGCCCATGTGAAAGCTTCCTTGTGGCATTTTAATACTTGGTTAGCTGAGGGGTTCCAGTGCAGCTTTTTGGGTCTCTTTTTGAGTGGGAAGGTTAATGGTGAAGCGATATAACTGAAACCCCTGATGTACCTCCTGTAAAAGTTGGCAAACCCCAGGAATCTTTGTAGTTTCTTTACTGTGGTTGGGACAGGCCAGTTAGTTATGGCTGTGACTTTATCCTGTTCCATGTATACATCTTCTGCGTTGATGATATAACCGAGAAATGAGCTCTTTGAAACATGGAATTTGCATTTTTCTCCCTTGAGATAAAGTTGGTTCTCCAGGAGCCAGACAAGGACTTGTCTGACATGGTTCATGTGAGTTTCTTTCCTGGGGAAGAGATCAGGATATATTTTATGTAGGTGATGACAAATTTTCCCAGCATATCCCGGAGGACATCATTAAGGAGGCACTGGAAGATTGCTGGTGCTGAATACAGCCCATATGGCATTATGCGGTTCTTGAAGTGACCAAAGGTGGACCACATTCACCACCCCCTAACCCCCTTGCAGATACTATACCATACTGATGATAGGCACTATGTAAGTACAACATGGTAAAAAAAAAAAAAATCTTAGCCTCTTGTAGATGCTCCAGTGCAGAAGCGACTAGAGGCAGAGGATAACGATACTTGACTGTGACTTATGTGAGTCCTTGGTAGTCTATGCATGGCCGTAGGCTGCCCCGTTTCTTCTCAACAAAAAAGAATCCGGAGGAAACAGATGATGTAGAGGGATGAATATATTGCTGTTTCAGAGCATATTCAATGTATTCATCCATAGCTTGTGTTTCTTTGGCAGACAAGGGGTAAATTCCTTTTCATGGAGGTTAGCGCCAGCCCCCCATCCTCCCAACATTTCAGTGTTATAAAAGTAATCACAGTATCTGCAGTATCATGATAAAATCCTGCTCTTTCACTACAAGAGAAAGCAAGGACAATCCTCTGAAAAGAAAAAGGATGGATGTTCTTCCTGAAGAACCTGAGCCCCAGCCTGAGAAGATGCTGGCAAAACAGGAAGAGAACAGAGATAGAAAAGAACCATGTGAAGAGAGAAAAGAACCATGTGAAGAGACAGAAACCAGGATCACACCCTTTCAAAAGAATCAACCCTTTTAGAATAAGTCTGTCCAAAGTCACACTTTATATATTACAAACATTCTGGACTCATAATAGCTGTTACCTGTGAAAGTATGACTGAAAAATTATGGTTCACATTGTATATCAAAAGTAACCCACTTATGCATTTATTTGTTTGTTTGTTTACTTGCCGTAATATAATACAATAGGTTAGTAACTAGTAATATATAGACTTTGTATACACTAGGACTATCATAGGGAAGGAGATTGGCCAAAATAGCATATTACTATAGTGGAAAACATTTTGACAATATACAATATGCATCAGGATATTTAGGTTTGCTTACAAAGTGGTGGCAAAGCAGTAATACTACATTTAATAAACTATATTACAAACATGCTGGACTCATAAAGCTGTTATCTTTGGAAGAACCACAGAACCACAGAGATACAAGATCTACTCTGAGAAAATATGGATCACATTGTATGAAGAAAAAGTAGCCAACTGATTTATTTATTAATTTGTTTTGTTTAACAGCAAAGTTTTATGGATGCTACACTCTGGGAGAGCTGCTGGGAAGAGGAGCGTCTATGCAGTGGTTGGGAAGGCAGATGGCGAAAAGGTGAATGTCAGCACATATACACTTAACTGCCACTGCTGAACACAGTGCAAGACTTGTAGAGAATTACATACTGTACTACTGGGATACCAATGATACAATCATGAAGGTCATTATCTTCTCTCTTGTAAACTTTGTCTGTTTTTGTCATGAAAATTTGATGTTTTGGGAGTTCAAGGTCCTCCTGACTGTATAGCTAAAAGCTACAATAAATATCCAGAAATCTACTGTATACATTTATTCAATTAATTAATATTGTAATAGTTCATAAAGCAAATCTGGACAACAAAATAACTACACTGACTACAATAACAATCAACATCCTAATTTATCCTTAAAGGAAAACACCTTAATTATGTTTATACTGAAATGGTTGTGATGTGCTTAGCTGTTCTGGTGCTAATTTGTTGGATGTTGTTCCAACAATTTACTTCCATTATTTCTAGGACATTGCTAGTACAGTTTGGGTAAAAACCCATTAGGCAGTGCTGTTTATTAGGTAAGGCCTGCCATTGATGACTGGACACCAAACACACAGATTCCTCAGTCCAGTGATTTAGCATTTTTATTTGTGTACAGGCAATAGTCATAGTCTTAGAAACAATAAAGCAGATAACATCCACAAAAGGCAATTAATCACATGTTTTCTAAGTTAATTTCTGGGTATTAAAACAAGTTCTACTTTAATAATATCAGCTAGCTACACATGAAAGCTGACACTGGAGTCAGATGATAGCAGCGTAGCTAATTATCTGTTTTGCACGTGGCCATTAAATGCATGTTAAAGGAATCATCAGAATATACCACCCTTGTACGTGTAACTCACTTTACTTTTGTGAGTATCAAGATTATAGACCAAAACTTCTGAAGGATCAAAGTAACAAAACATAAATGAGGTAGATAAATGCTTAAATGATAAGAAAAAATAGAACATTTTATTTCCACCCATCTCTTTGACTACCCTGTATGTGGCAATTTTTTTGGAATGATAGATGTATGGTTTTTTTTTAATCAAATCTGCACTTTTTAATTTATTAAATAACATAAATGTCTGATGTATTTTAATACATTTTAATCACCATGATTTCTACTTCACATGCATTTCTATCCAATCCAGTACTAACCATGTCCACGCTGTTTTTAGCCCGATGACACACACACTCTCCCTCTAGAGGTGGCACTAATGAAGCTCGTGCGCAAGCCGCCTCGCTGTCCATATGTGGTAGATGTGTTGGGGTGGTTCGAGATGCATGTGGGCTTCATCTTGATCCTGAAGCTCAGGCTCAAACCATCACGCAGCAAGTAGTTCACGTTGCACATCACTGCCACGACTGCGGTGTCTTCCACAGAGATATTAAATTAGACAACGTTCTCCAGAACACTCAGACCTTGGAAATGAAGCTGACCGATTTCGGATATGGTTATGTACATAAAGACACCCCCTACATGGAATTTGGAGGTAGCTGCACCTCAGGGATGAGCAGATTTGATAGGAATTCACTAGTGAATCATTTTTGTGATCTTGCTGACGATTCTGTTTCTCTGTCTTTCATTCAGCCACTCCAATTTTCTTCCCACCGGAATGGATCGCTGCAGCTGAGGACATGGTGGAACCTGTCACCATCCAGGATCTGGGCCTACTCTTACTTGGCCTGTCAGGTGGACTTTTTATCTATGACAACATGTTGTAAACCTATGACAAATATGAATATGAATATGAAAGTAAGTTTTAGATAGCTACAATTTTCTATTTTAACCAATTGCATTACTGCACATGCAGCATGCTACAGTCTAATAAGATGTTGTTTGGAACGCGACCCTAAAAGACAACCAACCCTCGGGTAGATCCTCATGCATGAATGGTTCAGGGGTCAGGTTTATGCGGAACAACAGAACAGACCTAAATATAATGAGCTAAGTGATGATTTTAATCTTTGTATTGCATCAGTTTTGAGTTCTCCAAAAACAGATTGCTAGCTATGCTAACACTATTACATAGAAGTGTAAATGAAAAAATTATAATTAGAAAACTGAAAGTATCCTTCTCTCATTTGTTCTACAGGCTGTGAATAGAAGGGAAAAAAAGAAGAAATGGTGGGAATCTCTTCAGCACCTTCATGTATGCGTATCAGAACATTTCAACAAAGTCATGACGTGATGTGAGCCATAAAGTGGTAACACACTTGGCTTCGTATGGAAAAGCCTACGTGTCCCACTGCTTAAAGTGAGGTGTTGATCATCTCCCCTACAGTAGGAAAGAGTGGGGTATCAAAGGAGTGATCACCTGGAAGAAAGCTGGAGAGGACATGCTTGAAGACATGGAGCTCAGAGATGTTACCCAACCAGGATGGACGCTTCCACAAGAGGAGCATTCTGAAAGTCCCAGCTGAGGAGCTGCAGAAACATACCTACACCTGCATGGTTCAGCACAGCAGCTTGGAGAAGGAGTTAGTCCTAGAAGTACCAAAAGTTCCTATAAAACTACCAAGGCCAGTACAACGGGGGTTACAAGGGATATAATAGCACCCAGGTCCAGACCATAAGGGGGTCAGTTGCTGAAGGGATTTAAATGACATTTTTATAAAGGTACTTTATGAAATGTGTTCACTTGTACCTGAGCTCATGAAGGGGTTGTGCCAGCCCTGAAAAGCGTAAAAGCTGATTTATTGATGCAGCAGATAATAAAGTCTCTGTGCTGATGTAACAGATGGAGGATCAGCTGGAGTGCAGATTGCTTTCATTGTTGGTGTAGGCCTGGCTCTCGTTGCTCTCGTTGCCGGTGTTGGATTTCTTTTCTGGAAGAATTCTGGTGAGAGTAGGATGGAGGCCGATGTGAAGTTTTCAAAGAACAGACATAGAGATGTTTGGAATTCAGACTAGAACCTAATCTGATATTGACACACTATCGTAACTTTTAGTTCCATTTTTATGTAGGTCAAAGACATAAAAACGACAAAGTACACAGTTTTTATAATAACTCTCTGTCCGTCATCTGTATGTCAGGCTTCAAAGCTGTTCCACAAGCCTCCACTGACTGTAAGTGAGACTTTGACTCGTCAGTAATATTTAAAATCAAATAAATTGTGTAGTTGTGATGGATAGTCAAAATTTGAACTTGGAATGTTTTAGAGCTCTTGAAGGAGATTCTTCCTCCAGCCACACTTAATGTGCGGCTGTCTGTCTTCCCGCTGAACTGAGAGAGTAAGATATTACGTTCTTTACAGTGGAATATGTAATAAGAATCTGTTTCTGTAATGAAAATCAAGCCGAAAAGCCTTGCTAACATTAAATCTCAGCGCAGAGCTTTTAAAGATGGGGTTTAAAGATAAATATTGTACAGACGAAATGTGCAAAATGTTTAAATAATGTATTAAATGAAATAATGAAGGTTCTGTGCTTTGTTTTGTTTAATTATTTTCTCTGTGAAAGTTATTTTATATGCTACGTAATAATCACAGTGTGAACAAGATTTACAAAAAGAAATAGTGCCTTCTACAGGCCATTCCATGTCCCAACAGAATCAAGCTTCATTTGAGGTGGAATCTGAAGTGCGAAACATTCGAGGCTACTTTCAAGGCTTTCAATAAAGTATTTCATATTTGATATGTGATTTAGAAATCTTAATTTTCTGTACATGTAGCTCAAGCAGTTGAGTGAACTCGGAACAATTACTGCAATTCTCACTCAGTCAAGTATTAACCACATTAACCACATTAGGGTTTCTGGAAATCACCAACATCTCGTCATCATATTAGAAGGAAAAATGTAGATATCATACTCAGAGGAGTTATGACCAAGCATTTAGTATTGTATTGTACCTAAACCTCCTCCTCCCCCCCTCCCCCCTTCAGTATGATCATTCAGTATGATGTGTGCATGTGTGACTTTCGGTATTCTAACCATCAGTTATTAATCATCTGGACACAAGACAAGCACAATGAGAAGGAAACTAAGAATTTATTTATCAAGTGCAATGCTTAAAAAATAAAAACACTCAATGTACTGTATATGAAACATTGTTGCAAGTTCACCAGCGTAAAATCTCGACACACTAAGGTCAATGTTGTTAAAAACGCCGGTGAGTAATAATCCCTCAAAATAACCCGGACTACCACAATAATACAGTATGACTGATGTTTTGGCAGTTGACAAATTCACAGGAAAAAAAAAAAAAAAGCAGAGCTCCTTCATCACCTGCTGCCATGAAGCCCCACCCCTGCTTTCCCTCGAGTGTGGTGAGAGAGTGAGAGAGAGAGAGAGAGAGAGAGAGAGAGAGAGAGAGAGAGAGAGAGAGAGAGAGAGAGAAAGAGAGGCAACATGCACGCTCCCTTCACAGAGTTCTGCACAAATACATTTACGTAAACTGTATTAGTAACTGTTCATGCTCTTAGATCCCTCCATGTCTCAAAGTGTTGAAAAGAGGAGCCCCTGACTGTTAAAAGTGTTACAGATCTCCAGGAATAGCATTTTAGACTTCCAGCCTCCGCAGTCATCAGCTGCAGGGGTCACGGTCACTCCCTTCCACAAATCTGCTCATGATTCTGCATTCACAGGTCACAGCTATTGAAAGAGCGCTGCTGCTTTAATGGAGCACGGGACCCAAGAACACATTTCAGCTCAAGGCTGATTATTTTATATCAACGCCGGCTTGTCAGTGGTTTCACAAATGGTGCGTTTTGTAGTCGGAGGCTTTACCAGCTCAGCAGATTGCTGCGGCCCAGGGTCATGAAGTAGACCTGACTCGCACCTCCGGGACGTACAGAAGCGAAGAACACCTGCAGGAGAAATGACAGTTCCACATTTTCAGACCCAAAACCATAATCCTGCCGACATTCACTAGCTCTGCAAGTGTTACTGCTAGTGAAGGGCATTTCAACAGTTTCATAGCTAAGGACTCAAATTCAAACAAAGTAATTCATTATTCTAGATTTAAAATTATTAATGAGAAGTCTAATGCAACATTAATTTCCTTTTTACACTAAATGGCAAAAAGTAGGCAGCTACTTGAATTAATTCAGTATGAGCCCATTAAGAAGCTTGTAATATTATAGCACCAGAGACGGAATGAACATTAGCAGTAGTGTTGCACTGCTTGTTCTGAGAAAATTGTACAATCAAAAAGATCTATCTAAAATGCACTACACTATATTCTCAATAGAACAGAGGTGCCAACGAGACAAATCCAGGAAGAGGAAAGAAATCACAAAAAAAAAAAAGCCTATCACGTGTGTGGATGGGACGGCTCCATGTTTACACGATTAAACATTTATCTGATATTTAACCGCACTCTAAAGAAATGTTTCATTTTAATCCAATGTGCAGCCTGAAAGTGGATAAAGTCTCACCTTGTCATTTCTCTCACACAAGAATTTAAGCCTCTGTGCCCTTTTGTGCATGAACACACCATCCAGATGGCCCGTCTCAACCGAGCGGATCTCTATGGCCTTCTCGCCCCAGCCCATGATCTGATTAGACCTGATGTATGCTGCAAAGCAAAGGATGCAGTATGTCCAATCAAATGATTATGCATGTGCATGTGCACATAAACATGATAAACATGGACTGGTACATCTGACTTGAACTGAAGTGTAAGATGGGCAAATTCAATTCTGCTGATACTAATATATTAATTAGAGTTATCAGAGACTACGCCAGACGCTACATGCTTTCTGCCCTTATCTACACTGTTAGGATTGAGTGTTCATGTGTTCACCGTACCCACAGAGGTGGGCATCTCTCCCCACTGCAACACCACATCTTTGGTGATGCGCCCGTATGTGTTCACGTAGACGCCTTCGTCCTCATAGCAGACCAACAGCTCGATGCCATCCGTGTTGGGAAGGATGATGATGGCGTGCGACTGGATGCTGGTCTGAATCTATCAGATTAGAAAAGTGGAAAAAAAAAAGCCAGGGTTAATCGAATAAATCAACCTCGGGGTACTATCTATGAAACCGAGGACAATGAAAACAGCAAACTCAAGGTAGGGCTTTTCGTGAGCTTCCTGCCACAGCTTCCTGTTATTGAGAATGCTGCAGAAGTACATATGTTGCTTACATGCGTGGGCAAATAGATGTCGTAGACAGCGCCTGAATCCACATCGACTGCGTGAAATCCAGAGCAGGAGCCGTAGATCACCTTTAACCTCTGACCCTCCTCTACTGTCAGGTCCACTAGCAAGGGCTTGTGCGCCAGGTCTCCAAATGACTGCAAGGAAAAACAAGTTGGAGAAGTGAACATATTAAAGCATGGATGGGTAGTTTCTGCTCAGTTGCACTTTCAGCACAGTCAGTGCTGCTGAATTTCTAAAATTAGCATGTTTACTTGAACTCACCTTAAAGGCCATGAATTTATGATACGGCTTCGGTGCCCATGCGTAGACCTCCACAGAGTTTTTCAAGGCGAGCACCAAGAACTTGATTCTTTCATATTTAACTGTCAGAGACAAACATTTGAAATGTATATAATGTGTTTTGAACTTTACATTTCTATTATTAACCATGCTACTTAGTCCGCACTGATGTGTTACTATTGTTTTTAACCAGGAACCTTGAAACAGCACATACCAACTTTGTAGTGCACACAGCCCTCCAGCTCTCCCACTGTAGTCCACCCCTGCTTCTTCTCCACCTCTGGGTCATTGTGTAGGATCTTATTCCTCAGCCAGGACAGATAATACACTCGCAGCTTGTTCTTTTTTCCTGTTACAAAACAAATGCCTTAATCCTAGAGCAGTTCAGATCAGCTCTTTAAGGCAAGGACATCTAAACAACTAGAACTGATGTCCATTTTCTTGGCTACATATAAAGGGTAAAATGTTTGTAGGCTCTGTAGCTTACCTGATATTGTGACCAGGACATTAAGGCCCTCCAGAACATCCATTTGCTGAAAACGACGCCGGTTGATGAGGGGGTAAACTTTACCTTGCCCACTGCGGTCCAGAAGCAAAAGCCCACTTTCTGTCCCCACCAATAAGTTCACCCCTACAGAGGGAGAATCGGGAGGTTAACCAGAACCAGGAGCAACAAGCTACTGTAATAACAGACACGTTTCGGACTCTGCTCATTGTAGCAAGAAATTTCCAATGAAATCATCATATAAATGAACAATCCCAAGCTCAGCTGTCCAATATAAAGAGAAATGGAGCTTGTCAATCTTGCTTCCAAGTCGAATTTCATTGGTAAAATGGGCTGGATTTAACTAAATATGGTGTGTGTATGGAAAAACAAACAAAAGCTATAGTTGTTGCTACACCATCAATCTCTTTTATCCTCAATGTTTCTTTTTCAGTTCGCAGTGATCCATTGGTGGAACTGTAACATGTTTATTTTTCAGTCTAACGTACACAGAAGGCCTTGCCGTTGACGTTTACTCGTGGTAGCTATTTAACTCAATGACTTCAGCCTTCGTTTCTCACAAGCCTAAAGCCATACAGCAATAGTAACCAAGCTTGGGCAGGGTTTTAGAACTGGTCAGTTGTTTACCAAGGGTTTTAGAATTAGTCAAATGGTTAGTTACATACCCCAGAGTGCAGCACATAGGATCTCGGAATTGAACCTCTTCTTGTACTTGCGGATCTCAGGCGTGTCGCTTTGTGGCCGAGTGTTCACTGGGTTCACATTAACCACCGAGCCCTTACGCATGGGGTCTGGCCTTAATGCTTCATGCAGCCGACTGTCATTCCCGATGACTGCTGCACAACAGAACCAGTCATCATCTGCTTTATCTGACCGTAGCATTCATCTTCTATGATATTTAGATTGCATAAGTGTGCACAGGTTTGCAAATAACATTTAAAGCAACACTAGGAAGGACAATGTACTCATGGTGCACTACGAACCAAAAATCCCTTGTATATTGACTGATGCAAGGAGTTCCCTCACACCATCATTTTGCATTATTATTGCATTATTACACTACTATTTTTTGTGCATTATTATTCCCATTTGTGCGACTTACCCATATTGTTGAGAGAGATGCCGGTAGAGGGCGATATCTGTAGAAGGCGAGGGTCAATGAAGGGGGTGAAGGAAGATGACGACTTGTGTTTTTGAAGAGAATTACTGCCAGAGAGCGTCTGGAGAAGAAAAAAAAAAAAAAGATCACAAGTAAATGATGGTGAATATATATAGCCATATAATAGTAAAGGGAATCTGGGCTTGTCCCGAACTTACAGCGGCCTATTGTAAGAAGTTTACAAACTCTTTCAGAATTCTAGATTTCAATTTCTCATAGCTATGAGATTCAGATTTATCTGTCTGGTCTCCCTGCTGGAACCAGTTCACAGCTAAACATACTACAAATATTCAGTGGCGATGCCTCAGTAACAAGGTTAGTGCAATTAAACTGCATTTAAGTAATTAATACAGCTACAAAGATGCACTATAAACAGAAGAAAGAATGAAATTAAATCGTGACCTGAGAAAACAAGTGATTGTTAAAATGGAAATGTGCAAGATGAATCAAAGAAGGTTCAGAATGAACTGAAAGGTGAGGAAAGAACTGAAAAAAAAAAATGGATGAATCAAAAGTAAAATGAATTAGTTTTGCCAGTTTAAAAGGAGTAGTAGAATGTGGCTAAAATGTTCACATACAGTAAAACACTCCATGTTAAAAAATATCCTGAGGATAAGCTCAGTGCTTAACTGCCTTTAAGAATTTCCCTTTACTGAACCTGAGCCTTCCATGAAAATCCAAAACAGCGACTGGAGAATTCTTTTTGAAAAAAAAGAATTAAAAAAGACCAAAAAAATTAAGACTTGTTTTGCAAGTTTTGCAAATAAACATGTTTCTGTTAAATTATTCTGTTGATTTCTTTTTCACTCTTTGGGAGATTCTCTCATATGCCAAACACCAACATGAAGCAAATGAAACCAACTGAATTCTTAGATGGGTGAGATTTTAAAAACAGACCAAAAAGCACAAAAGCAGCTCCCTCAAGGGAAGGCAGTATCCCGAATGAGTCCGTTATGGTGCTTATGGTGCTTACAGCTCGTCCATCACCCAGCATCAAGCTGAAGGGGCGCTGACGTGAATTAGCGATGAGTAGTGAGAATAAAGCGGAGTAAAAGCTAGCCAGCAGTTCAGAGTGGTACAATGGCTAAACATACCTCGCTGGCAAGCAGCCTCTCCAAGGCAGATTGGGGGGACATGGAGGGGCTGGTGTGACTGGAGGAGGGGGAGGAGGTGATGGAGGGGGAGGGGGAGTGATGGCTCTGTTGGATGAGGTCAGGCAGCAGGTGAATACGGCCTGCGAAACCATTTCGCTCCTGGTGGCCCAGAGCAGGACCGTGACCAGGGCCAGGACCCGAACCAGGCCCGGGAACCAATCGGATTTTCTCTGCTACACTCTGGAATCAAAAACAGGCACAGCTGAGTCTATACTCAGTGGGGAGGAAAAAAAAGGGAGCAAAGGGGCCAGCAAACGAATTATTTGGATTTGCATATAAGTCTCAAAGCTGCGAGAGTGCTGTTTCTCTGAGTATAAAGGTAGAAAACGAAACAAAATATAATCTTTAAAAGTACATATAGAAGGAATGGATGAATGATGAAACACAAAACACATAAAACATTAAACAGAACAGAAAGAGGCCCTTCTCCTACCTGTCTGACAATTAAAGTGCCGTCTTTAGAGGGTGTGATGGCCGGGTCGCTTTCTGCTTCATCGTGAACAATCATGGTCTTCACCGACTCCGTCTCACCATTGCTGACTTTTGAGGAGCTGAAGGAAAGACACATGCGTGCATAACTCGAATATTTCAATATTAAAAGCCCGTTAAATGTGTAGTGTGATAATATATGCTGTTAGAAGCATGAAATAACAGCACACCTTGCCCTTGAATCCTCTGTGCCAGATGTAGACTCGTTGCCCAGCTCCTGTTCCACCTCATCATCCTCTTCTGAATCAGAGTCCTCACTAGATGAGGAGTAGTCCGTCACCTTGTGAGGAGGACGTGTCTCTTCAATTGCACGCACCTCGTTGGCCAGTAGAGTGAGATCCTAAGAGTGGAATTCAAAGACTTAAATATACACACACGGCCACGTTATTAATTAAAAACACCAGTAACCCTGCTCGTTCATTTTCCATTCAGCTTAATACTCAGAGTAGGTCCTGTGTGTGATGGTTTTCCAGATAAACAACGGAATTAAAGCAAGTTTAAACTTACAGAGGGCCTGGTCGGTCTGACAAAGTCCTTCTTCTCCTCCGATTTTTTGCCAGCATTCTCTTGGCGCTGATGTGGCGAGCCCTCAGACTTTGAAGATGCTACAGAGAGTAGAGAAAATCAATGTAGCCTGAAATGTCGTACAACAAATCTATGCATTTTTGAGTAAAAACGACCATGAAGCACTAAACCTAAACATGCAAAACAATTGACGTTAATCTAGCATGTATTCGTCATTCAAAGATGATTGAGGATTTTAGTCAGGTGTAGCAGCAGCACTCACAGCGAACCCTGAACTTCTCCCCTGAACTCTGAGAGCTAGTCTGTGAGCTGGAGTTACTGGAGCCAGAGGAGCTTCCACTGCCTGGTCTAGCCAGCTTCTCCACCCGATCCCACAGCAGACGCGGCTCCACGTTACTGCCGGGAAGATAAGCGGGGAAAAAACAGAATGAATAAATCAATACCGTCTTCGTACTTCACTCTTCTGAACTGAAAAGAGGGTAAATCTGTAGAACCAAATAATTACATACTGTATAACACAGTCAAAGAACTTTAGCATGTATCTAAAGTACATAGAGATCAGACCTTCCAGCATTCCTCTGGCCAGGTTGGCTGCTTTGCTGGTTGTTCTGAAGTGGGGAGTCTCTGCGGGACAGTACAGGTGATCTGGACGTCGTCCTCACAGGGACCTTTGAGAAAGGCACACAAGAGAATATGCTTTTTTATTAAAAAAAAAAACAGCTGTACAATCATTTGCCTGAACAAATGTGCACTAGCAAAGAAACTGTCACCCACAATGCTTACAGCACTTAATCGTGATCTTTTAAAATGGAAAATTGAAAGCAGGGGGAAAAAAAAAATCTATATCGCACAAGCCTATTTGCATGATTCAGAACTTGGCATCATATCTGAATCCATAATAGCCATTGTTGTAAAAACTTACATGCACCCTGCACTTTTCATTCTGGCATTCTGAAAGTGTCAGCTGTGTGTTTGAATAGGGTCGTGACTGATGTGGAGAGTTAAGTGTTAGTCTAACACTGTGTATTCATCAGTCAGTCCTTGATGGATTGGTGTCCCACCCAGGTACATTCCTGACCACCACAGTTTCTTTTGTTCCATAATAAAAATCACATTATTTAATCCATTCGCACTCCGGTGCACTTGCTTCCAGGTTGTTGGCAACGGCATGAGAAACTAGAAGCAAACACTCAGACTTTGTGCGAATATTATCGCCGAATTATTATAAACACGCATTACAACTGTATAGGGTCTCAAAGTTTGTTAGTTCAGCAAGATTCACACCTATTCTAACTTCACTGTGGCAGTTAAAACTTTCACGAGGTTTGGATTTTAATCAGGACCACTACGTGCACTGCTGCGGCAGGACTAAATCTCTCGCATTTTCCCGCTCAGTGGAATAAACTGCCTTAATGTAGTCACACAATGCATTTCATCTGCACCAGGCTATTTCTAACACAGTGTCGCTCTGGGTATTAGTCAGAAGCTGCACACAGCTGTGTATCTGGAGCTAAAAACAGGGGGGAAAAAAAATGTGTAATTGATAAATCTGCGTTTTGACTCTTGCTCAAGAGCCATATTTTCCTTCTACTGCAACACGGTCATATTTAGTATTTGACCTAGATAATGTGATATGTGACTAATAGTTATTAATTTGATGTGAAATGCAGTCAACAATGAGAGGAAATGCAAAATTTTGTACTGTCAGTTCTAAGAGTATTTCAGTGAGACCTGAGAGACGTGGGAGAGCGCTGAGAGTTTGGAATGAAACTGAATGGAACATGTGGTTTGAAGTGTGGTCATACCGCAATATCATTGATATTCAGCACATGCCTCATTTTAATAGTCTGTTTTTTGTTTTGTTTTGTTTTGTTTCAGGCTTACAGGCATCTCATTTCGAGCAGGAAAAGTCCGGATCCTGCTCTTACCTTTGGTGGAACCTCGTCATTCAGAGAAGTATCAGGTGTCTCGTGGCTCCGAGACTGCGACTGGGTCAGAGGGTGAGGATGCTCAGAGCGTGCAGGGTGTGCAGGGTGCGCTGGGTGGTGTGGCTCCTGAGAGCGCAGATGGAGATGTGCAAAACTGGGGACTGGATCGCTGAACGAATGGGAACGCGACACGGGGGGAGCGGATGTGTTGTTCTTTAGAGCGGCCAGGTGAGACCACTGAACCTTGCAGAAGGGGAAAGAACAGAAGGAGAGGGAGTGGGGGGGGTGTGAGGGGGAGAGAAGAGTACAGACACAGTGAGACAGAAAGGTGTGATCACAGCCAAGAACGCAACACACAGAATGAAATGGAAGAAACGGACATTCCCCCGGATGACCACAGAGCGTACAAAGTCATCTGGTATCACACAGCCATTCGCATAGCAACATATAATGCATCACGTGAGGGGTGGGAAAGCCGAGGGACTCTTAGGCATTACCTGTGGCTCCATGGGCTTGTGCATGCTTGAGGACTCGGATGAGGAGTTCCCGTTAGAATAGGGCTCCGATGAACGCGGAGGGACCGGCGGCTGCTTGGGTGGAGCTGTCTGAGGCGAGCCCTGATGGTTCTTACGGTATCTTTCATCAGCCTGGCACAAAGGACACAAATCGCAGAGATTAACGGGTGGGCATGAGGGACACCTCAAAGTGAACTGACAACTGTTCCAAGCCAGGAATGCATGCTGGTGTTTATTTGCCTGGTTTACAACTCAGCAAGCTCAAGTAAGAGAGGGACGAAACAGACAAAACTGTGTTAGGACATTGCTGCTCTGGCTTATATTCAAGCCAACATGAGTTTCATGCTCATAAACAATTCCAAAAAAAAAAAAACCTTCACTACACTTTTCTAAATATTAACACAACCAAAGACCTGAGTTTTTTCCTAAGGAGTAGGATCATAGCCAAACCATGACATGCAAAACAAACACAAGGAAAAGGAAAAAGGAAGCATTTGTAAATCTGGTATCAACCTGAGAACAATAACTAATAATTACCAATGACCAGTGTGGGTCAAGATAAAAAACAAAAAAAAAAAAAAAAACACTGAGCTATATTACACGTCTTTCAATTCAAATTTTAAAAATGTGGGTTTAGTTTACACAAGAAAGCAAGACAAGATTTAAAAGGAGACAGGGTGTAGTTTTTCATTCTGGTTCTTGACTATGGTGGTGAGCAATATGGTTTTCTTTCTGAAAAGCTGAAAAGCAAGGTTTAATCCAATTTTTAAAAAGGATTGTGTTACTGAAACACAGAGTCTTCCACTGACATGGTGCACAGACTGGCTGCAGAGCCGGGACGTAATCTTAACATGTTCTATAATTTTTTCTTTCTGTGCAAAAACAGAGCTTGGTGACAGTGCGTTGATGCGCACTTTTTTTTTTTTTTTTTTTTTTTTTTTTTTACAAAGTGGTCAATAAAAATCAATAAAAGGTATTTATTAAATATATAGCACTTAAAATGTAAAACACTAAGTCTGTATTCACTGAGGAATTTAGGTCTCATCTTCCAAAATGCAAAATATACGTATTTTTGATACTCTTTGATAAAGCGTAATTAACGTCAGATTTGAGGATTTGACTTTTGAAGGTATAATATGGAAGGCAAAACTATCCAGTCTTTTAAGTCTCCAGTGTTTTGGATTGTAAACTGTCACCAAGTCAGTGGAAAAAGGGGATTTGGGTACCATGGTAATACTGTGCTTGATTACCATCAAACGTAATTTGCACTCTAACAATGGAGCAAAATGTGATGTGGTGGATAATGATAATGATGCTGAATATATGCTTTAAAAGATCAGTATCCAAAGAAAACCAAATTTCTGCTGCTCCCACCAGCACACTGTTACCTGACTGCCAATAAGTTAAATGTTCTTCACATGCAAAACTGAGCCGAGGTTAGCTCGAGAAGCCAGAGTGGCAGCAGGCAACAGTGGGTGGACTAAGCGGATGGCTTTTCACCTCTCCGACTGGCTGGGCTTCAGACACCGGGCCACTGGTTGGAGTTGACTGGACGGGGGGGTCGTCAGTCCTGTCTGTCTCACCCACTGGCTGTGTGACTAAAGGGCTCGAGTCCACTGACACACTTTCAGTCTGTTCCCTGCACTCATCAGTAAGGGCTTCATTCCCATCTACATGTTTATCCTGCTCTGCATCTGGATTTACACTTTGGTCACTGTCAGTCTGATGGGGAAGGTCAGCCTTTGGCGTGCCCTCATCTGCGTTAGAGTAAGCTGGGGGATCAGGGGCATCTAAGGGGCGTGCTTGGGGTAGTTTTGCCCAGTCGGGCTGGGCGGTGAGGGAGGCAGTGCGCTGTTTGGGCCCGTGCTGCAGGGAGAGCAGGTAGGCCTGCTCCTGCTGGAGCTGCCGCTGCAGCCGCTCCGCCTTCCGCTGCTCCTCCAGCTCCCGCCATTTGAACTCCTGAGCACAGAGCGTAGCTCCATGAAAAAGCTCCACAATTATTGAGTAAATGTCCATGCGTTTTAACACATTACATGTGCTTGTACATATCGCCAATGAAATATGTTGTTTAGTAATTATACTCAGTATGGTACGTAATATTAAATTAGCATTCTGTAGCTGATGCAAATATCGTACTCATGCGCTCTAGAGCCATGGTTCTCAAAGAGGGGTCCGTAAAGCTAATACAGACCAATTTTGTTAGAGTTATCAATGTTATTATTGCTTACTATAAAAAGGTTGGATGGTTAAGGAAACACAGTTTGGCTTTAATAGATAGCCAAAATATTATTTCACACATTTAAATAATGTGCCTGATATAAAAATGATTTATTTATAAAAATAAATTTGTACTGATGGGACTGTGAATTTTGTTTTTATTTTTTTTTATTTATTTATTGATTGATTTTTTTTTACAGTTAAAAGAGGTCTCTGACTGTAAATAGTTTGAGAACCCCTGCTCTAGAGCATGTGGTCCTAGATGCTGATAATCTAAATGACAGTGATTAAAAATGTCTTTAGTTCTGCCAATTAAAATCGCAACACTGGTCTCTAAGATGAGATACAACGGTGAGAAAACTTATTTCAGGCAGCAAACCTTATACCAAAACACTTTTCCAAACACTGCAACGTTGCCTTACATGCTTCTAACCAGCAGCTCTAAAATAAACACTGCATTTGTTTATTCACTGATGTGTATGTGATGGATGGAAATGGGAAGAAATGAGAAAAGGTCAACAAAAAAACCCTGAGAGAGAAGCATTTAACTTTGTTTGTGGCAGTCCCATATTAACTCATTTCCACTTTCTCCCCCCGAGACATTGTGCAGGCTGTTTACAACATAAACAGCTCCCCGCAAAGACAAGAACAATGACTTTGGCCTAACCACGGGAGAGAGAGGAATAGTAGGAAATCCCCTCTCTTCCTGCTGGGCATTTCCTGCGGTCGTGTCATGAGACTTCGCTTATATAAATATACGGCTGGACAGATTGAACCTTCTCCCTCTGGGAGCGTGCTGTATACTGATGATACATGACACCATTGGAAACGCTAGTGAAACTTTTGATCTTGCCATGATCTCAAATCATCCCATTTTAGCGTTTTTAATAGAACAGGCCAGAAATAACACTGAGCTCCAGACAAAACTAAACAGAAACAGTAGACTCTGTTGTAAGGCTTCAGACTTTAGTAAGAGGACATGAGAAGGAAAAGGCAGAACTCCTACCAGTAACATGGCCTGCTCGTGAAGCAGCTGCTGCTGAAGGATCTCTAGATGTCTCTGCTCCTCTTCCAGCTGACGGCGGATATATTCCTGTCAATCACAAGTGTCAAGGTTAGGCTCGGCTCGGTTTCAAAGCGTGTCTGTTCGATTAGACTAGTCGCACACTATAATTCAAGTAAATAAAAAAACCAATATAAAATAATATATTTACCAAAACCTGTGTGTGTGTGCGCGCGCCCCTTGAAATTCCAAAACGGACCCGAAGAACGATCTCATTTACTTTAAGTTGACCTAAGTGTTCAGAAACTCTTAAGCATGCCACGATTCCCTGTTTCCCTAGAATATAAACATGAGGAGACACACAGGCCAAATGCCCTTATTCATTCCTCAACATGGGGAAGATTAGAGCAGTGGTTCTCAAAGTGGGGTCCATGATTTCTTTTTGTTACAGCGGTGGAAATGACAACACGTTTTAAGTTCTTGTAGTTATTGGTCTATTTAACTGCTCCCTTGATGAATGGGGATTAATCCAAACCTCAGAAACTCAAAAACATGTAGCCTATAAATAATGTCTCCTTGGATCTTCCAGTGGAAAAACTCTGTGGCGCCAATAAATAGCCGCGTTATTACTGGACACATTTAATGAGCAAAATATTTGTATAATTCATACGATTATGCCTTTAAGACTTATGTACTTTGTACTGATGGAGTGCTTGGAATTTATTTTACAGTTAATGGGGTCCCTGTCTGCAAAACCTTTGACCCCTGTATTAGAGACTACATAAACGAAATGAGAAAAAAATAGGTCATAAGACCGTCATAAAATCAGACAATGTCTAAAATATAGCTACATAGCCACTGCTGGGACAACAATTCAGGTTAATCTGCGCTGTGATGAACATGCCTGGAAGAGGATGCATGTGGGAAGGATGGTTGGAGAGGCAAAAATTTTCATTTTGTAATCATCGTTAGAGATTTGCAGACCAAGTCTCCAAATGTACAATTAGATGCCACTTCCATGACCATAAACTATTTGGAAGGCATGCCAGAAGAAAGATTTTTCTGTCATTTAACCACAAATGTAAACACCTGGAGTTCATGACAGACTACTGAAACTTTGACTGGAACCCGGTTCTGTAGGCAGATGAGACAAAAATAGCGGGTTTTGACAACAAACACTCGAGGTAGGTTTGGCATAAAAAGAAGGCTGGTTATACAGGAAAGAAGCTAATTTGCACTGTTAATTACGGTGGAGGTTCTGTGAGGATGTGGGTCTGTTTTTCCTCCAAAGGCCATGAGAACCTTGCTAAGATACATAGCATCATGGACTGTACCAGATTTAAAAATAAAGTCTCTCTGCCTCTGCCAAGAAATTACAATTGGGTCACGGTTGAACCTTTCCAGCAGGACAATTATATAAAATATGCGTCCAAATCCAAACAAAATGCTTCAGAGACCACAGAACTGAAAATCTGTGTAGTGAGCTGAAGAGGAGAGGATATACGACACTGGAGGAAAGATCGTGAGGAAGGGTCTACGATTCCTTGCTCTGTATTCTCCAATCTCAGCAAGCGTTATAGAAGACTCAGTACTGTTATGTTGGCAAAAGGGGAGGTTGAACAAAGTAATAGATTCAGGGTGCCAAAAATTATGATGTGGCTTTGTTTATATACATATAATTTTCGGTAAGTTTGATTTTCTTAGCATAAATTACCTTCAAATAATGCTTGGCTGCATCTTACATATTTAATATATTTTTGTTTAGTGTAATCAATACAGCTCTGATGCATTTTTTTTATATTGTAAAATATGGCATCCTAGAATTCCTAAAATTAGCACCAACCATGAAGAAAATTCTGTTATCTAAGAAATTCTAAGAAAGACAACGGGCTTCCTGTTCGATTACCTGTTCGCGATCGTTTCGTCTTTTCTCCTCCTCTGCCCTCCTGCGCTCGTCCTCCTCTTTGCGCCGGCGCTCCATCTCCTCTATTCGCCTTTTCTCCTCCTGCTCCCGCCGCCTCTGCTCTCGCTCCTGCTGCCTTCTCAGCTCTCGCTCACGCCGCTGTTGCTGTAACACACCAGGAGAGGGCCACAGTGAGTGCATGGTATGTGCAGAAATCTCAAAACTGTACAAGGAAATAAACGAATGCTTTTAATTGACCGACACGATTTCCATGATTTAAGTTTTTGCCTTTTTTTAACTATAAAATTACCTGGGAGTGTGGTTCAGATCTAGGAAGCTGCACGAGGCATAAATGGACTAAACAAGATGTAAATACAAAGAGGAAATGACATCAACACAGGCACATGCACGGTGCACCCTGTGATTTTCCCCTATCAAACAAAAACAGTTCCTTCAGAACTGGCTGGTGATGCTGTTGATTAAGGAACAAACACAGAATGGCCTTCCTAGTCTCCTGTCTCTCCATGTTGTACTTTCAGAGGCCAAGCCTAAACGCAATTATAGGAAAGTGATTTGACAAGTTTGCCATGTACTAGCAGGCAACAAAACGACAAGCAACTACTGGCAGTCCCCTGTGAAAGTATCGGAACAGCAAGGCGGATTCTTTTATTTTTGCTAAGCACTGAGGACATTTGAGTTTGAGATCAAAAAGATGAATATGAGACAAAGGATCAGAATTTCAGCGTTCATTTCCTGATATTTACATCTAAATGTGTTAAACAACTTACAACATATGCCACCTTTGCAGGTCGCAGATCACCCAAATTTTCATATGGTTGCATATCCCTTACTTACAGTAACTGCATCCAGCTGACGACCCACTGACATCACCACACTGTTGCACTCTTCCTTTTGTGATGCTTTTCCAGGCTTGCACTGCAGCCTGGCTGAAATTCTGATCCGTCATCTCATAGTCATCTTTTGATCTCAAACCCAAATGTCTTCAGTGTGTAGCAAAAACAAGAGAATTGGCCTCGCCGGTCCAATACTTTCAGAGGGGTCTGTATTTCCCATACAAGATCACGAGCTGTGATTCCCATTGACAAAAGTGACGAGCAGAATGTGAACTGTGCTGTGAGTTGAAACCGATTCAGATGCTCGCTGCATTAATCAGTTCTCTAAACCGCTACATACATAGATGCCCCCCCCGCCCCCCTACCTCCTCCAGGCGTCTCCTTTGCTCTTTCTGCTGCTCTATGCGTTTCTGGCGCTCAGCCAGCAGTTGCCGCTTGTACTCCTCCTGCTCGCGGAGCTGCTGTTCTTGAAGGAGCTGCTGTCTCTTCAGGGCCTCTGAGCGCTCCTTGTTTTCCTGCTGCAGCCGGATGAAGTCCCGCCGGAGCGTCGACTCGCCAGGTACGTTCACTATAGAGCTGTGAGGAGAGACAGAGAAGAGGTGAAGATACTACAATCACCTGACTGGCAGTTTTAATTAGCTTTTCTGCTTCATCTACTCCACAATGTTCTTCAGTTTTTTTTTTTTAAAGCTATACAAGGGATGGGAATTATAAGAGCAGCTTGACTACCAGATCACCGTCCAGCCATCCTAACAACCTATGCATAGTGCCTTGAAAGGCAGCACTAAGTGTAGTTCTTAAAACTAATTTCTTTTCCATCACTGTCATGTTACAAAATGGGACATTAAAACAGACAACAGACTTTGCTGTTATTCACAGTGGTGAATATTCACTGTTTGTGCTTCCTGGTTTCAATCGGATTTTTTCCCTGATAAAAGGCATCACGACAACATGATGCTACCACTACCATGCTTCACTGTGGAGATTGTGTTCTCAGGATGAGGAGCAGTGTTGGTTTTCCACCAAACGTAGCACTTTGTGTCAAGGCCAAATATTTCCATTTTGGTCTCATCAAACCAAAGAACACCTTGGGTAACACTTATATTCCACCTCTCCCGCGAACATGTTGAGATTAAAGCAAGCACTCTGTGGTATAAACAAATGACCTATGCTGGTGCCTTGCCTCGACACACTGATCTGTTTAAGGGATTTATGGGAGCTCTCATGCCTAGACTTTTTCCCTGAGCATCACAGGCTCCATAATGAGAGAGGAAAATAAACACTCAGTCATTAGGTTTAGCAATAATTGCAAAGAATATTACAGTACCTGGGTTCTCCTTCCTGCTCTGGAGCCTCATCCTCTTCTTCTTCACTTAGACTCCAATCATACTCTGTCTCATCTACAAGACAATGGTGTAAGTAATTCACTAATCTCTGAATAATCTAATTTGATATCTGTAGTTATGTAATATATAACACATTATTATAAAGATATCAAGGTTCATCAAGGTTCATGCGAAATGATGAACAGGGATAAAAGCTGGGACGGAACCTTTCTCCCCCCTCTTCTTGCGTGTGTGGTCGATGTGGTCCTTGAGCTGGATGCGAACCTGCCTCTCATTTGGCTGGTCTCTGATGAACGGGTGTTTCAGAAGCTGATCAGTGGGCGGCCTCTGGGTGTAATTCTTCACCAAACAGTTCTCGATAAAGTTGATAAACTTCTTGGACCTGGTGAGGAGGGAAAAAAAGAAAAAGCAGATATTTAAAACATTAACATCTCCCAGGAGATAAAAGGAGAACTTTGTTTCCGAGTGTTTTCATAAGCCACTTGTCTAGACACAGTTTTAGGAAGTTTGTCAGTTTACAATGAGACTTGTGATGTGGAAGTGGCCTTGAGTGAGAGAAGGAGGTGAGTCCTGAAACTAGCATGAACTTGCTTTAGCTTCCTGGATTGGAGTTTTATTGCTGGAGACAGAGGAGCAAGATTTTCAGAGGGTTGTATCATGGAAATTGTGAGATCACATGTGTGAGAACTGAGATCAGCCAGCCAAGGTTATAAGAGGCACAAGGAAAGACCTTTGTTCCGATTTACTCCATTTCCGTACGCTAAGCTATAGATGCCAGGTAGTTAATGAGACAAAATCATTATGGGCAGCATGTATATTAGCTCTACTCTTACGTCAAGTCTTAGGAATTCTCCAATAAAGAAACCTTTTACTTCAAGTAAGAGATCATAATCTGAATAACAGACCTTATGACTTTCTCAATAGGAGACACCACATTCAGGTTCATCAAAAATGATAAGTACGGGGCTACTTCCACCCAATTCTCCTTATGGCATGTGTTTCAGCTTCCATAGCCACACTATTGTATTTGGATAATGCGCTCATAGCGGTGGAAACCAATCACCACATTCCTGACATTCTAGGCAGGCCTTAGGACTTTAGGACCAAGTAGAGGACATACATGGCTGGATGCTGTGTAAGGACACTGATTTAAAGCAACCAATTTTATAAGCATACTGGAAAGGAAAAGTCTTATATAAAACTCCATAAACTTCATTTAATCGTTATAATTGATGAGCTAATGCGTACATAAAAAGGTGCAACTGTTCAAGAATCTTACCATTTTTTGGACTTGAGACGAGGAGGTGGATTTCTTGGGATGAGGAAAAGAGCTCGCATTGGGTGCATGTCACAAAGTGCTGGACAGGAAAAGGGAAGGTAAGCACATTTTTGGCAACACAAGTTAAAAAGTAGCACCCACATATCCTCCAAATATCAGCCCGGGCACTCGGGACAAGTGGCTTTTGAGTCCAGGCTATTAGTTTTATATTCATAGTTACCTGGTGGACAAGTTAGAACAACCAGAAAAAGGGGGGGAAAAAAAAAAAAAAAAAAAAACTCATTAATGACTTTCGCACAACAAAACTTTTTAATTTGGAGTGTATGTTTAAACACAACGCGCTCCACTATGGTATGACGTACCGCAATGCTGTAACTAAAGCTCAGGCTACTCGTTCTGAATCACATCGTCTGCTGCTCTACACACAGCAGCTGAGACTTGATCTGGGTGGACTAATTAGCTTGCACAGTGATGAGAGACAATATTTGCCGAACAAGAAATACTACATGCAGCCACCTCAAGGTTAAACATAAAGACATTATCAAGACACGAATATATTTTTTGTGCGATACAAGGACAGAACACAACAGCTCATAAACGTCGATGACACACTAACGTTTTGCCTAACGCACAAACACAATGTGCTACATTAGAGACTTGGGTAGAATACATCCTTATTTGTTTCCTTTATCATATATCAATGTGCTTAACCAGCTAACCCGTTTTTTATTATATTACATTAGCAAACACTTTTCAGCCTAGTCAGTTAGGTTAATTTAGGCCCGGAAACTGACTATACTTTTGTCCACCCCAACGTCATATGAACACATGACTGTATATAATGAAGACATCAACATATAAAAATACGTACGGGGAGCTCCCTCAGCCATTTCAATAGCAGTGATTCCACATGACCACAGGTCACTCTGCACAAAAGAGACACAATTAGTAGTCTTAGTGATCTTCACAATAAGCATACTGACCACAGAACAATATGCGGATCCGTTTGAATGACATCACTTCCCATTAAAAACCTAACATTGAAAAGTGACCGAAGCCAGTTAATACATCGGCATATTTTAGTGAAGAAGAAACGTACTCTGTAGTCGTAGGTAGCATCAGGGTTCTCATCACAGGCAATGACCTCGGGTGCCATCCAGTAAGGCGTGCCGATGAAAGTGTTCCTCCTGCCGACTGTCCGGTCCAACTGGGCACTCACGCCAAAGTCAACTGGAGAAGATCACAAAGAACAAGCTGAAGCAGACACTGGAATAAGTAGTAAATGATTTGTGCAGAGAAGATCGTTTAGTTTAAATTACACACAATTAATTTATTAACTTCACTCACCTAGTTTGACCTCGGCGTTCTCAGTTAGCAGGACGTTTTGGCCTTTGATGTCACGGTGGATGACGTGGTGTGCGTGCAAATGGGCCAGACCCTGAACACACAAGGTAATGAGAACACGCATCCCAGAATTGAGTCCTAACTGTTTAATGCAAAAAGACTAGAAGGTTGGTTCAAATTTAAGAACGCTCAACTGTCAAATGCTCAGGTATACAGTAGACTGCATGGATTTCTGCATGAACAAGGCAACATCAACAGACCGAAAATAAGTTATGACTCTCTTGATCTCCAGATCAGTTTCGAAGAAGTCTAATCATTTTGGGCTAAAAAAAAATATAAAACCAAATGTTTAAAATATAACCTGACACCTAGATGGAAGAGGAAGAATAAAAAGGTGAAAAACTTACAAATATATACACTGAGCAAAGAAAAGACCTAAAACTTACAAACTGCAGCAGTGGAATTTAGGTCATGCAGTTGGGACTGAATGTGTAATGATCACACCTGATTTATAATTAAGGTCAATTTTGTAATTTTGTAAACTGTAAGCTTTAAAAGTGCTACCTCTACTTCCTTTTGCACACACTGTAGTTTAATGGTCGCGTATGGCCTTGCTTCTAGTATCGCAGTATGTATTGTGTTGCGTAGTTTGTCACTGTCTTACGCTTTAGTACTATACCTGCACGGTCCTATCCCATGTCCTTATACCGTTGTGTTTATTATTCATGTTGCACTGGCGAGAGCTGTGAGAAAGAAATTGTGCGTAAAAAGGTGTGGTTAAATCTACTCACTCTGAGTATCTCTCGTGAAATGTAGGCGATCCAGTCTTCCTTCAGGCCGTTCTTTGTGTTCTTCACCAGGTCTGTGATTGAGCCAGCTCCACAGAATTCCATCACAAGCTACAGTGAGACACAATAAGTACGGAGTAAAACACTTGGGGGTGTGCGAAGGGGGCATCATGTCCCAAAGTGTTTGACTTCTCTCATACCACAGGAAATTGCCAATGATTACAAAATTTGAATTCATCAATAAATGACATGCCATTTTCAAAAAAAAAAAAAAGGAACTATAAACAGATTTTATGTGGAACTTGTTGTGAAACATCCATGGGACAAGTCAGTTCCTGCCATCACTTATGTTAAAGCAATTTCAAAACAGTCTCTTTGGGGGGGTAAAAAAAAATGCAGGTTATCATGTTACTGAGAGCTCAGAAAACGCAGTCCTCTGTCGTGAAGACTTTCCTGTAGCGGAAAACTTACTGACGGTTACACAGCACTGGAGTCTCCTCACATAAACTTTAAACAAACATCTCCTCACAGAAATGTTCACTATGTCAATGATTATGTTTTTTTCTTTGTTAAATAATGTTTTTTATTATTAACCTTACATTGCACAAGAGTAAGTAACAAATGATCCAGTTACTGTGAAAACTAATCGGCACCTTCCTACCAGTTAAGGAAGATTAAAGAATTCAACAGCACTGTGGTATAAACCTATAAATGTATTTTATATTCCTCTCATGTTCTATAAATTGTACTTAAAAAAAAAAAAGAATTAATAAAATACTCACCCACAGCTGGTCATCGTGTCCTGGGGGACTCTTCTTAATGAATGCTCCATAGTATGTGGCAATGTTTCTGTGATGCGAATATTTCTTTAGCATGTTGATCTCAAGTTTAATCTCTTCCTCTTCATCCTAAAATCACATTAAATGAGAGATGGAGCCAAGTCTGACATAATTAGCATATACACAGTTTGTGCTAATTCTACTTACACAGGCATTATTGGGGTCTTTTGTGATTCGGCCTGTGACCGATGGATTCACATAATGAGATGAGAAACTTTTTTTTTCTTTCGGTGCTAACCAATGTATGATGAACAACATTCTTTGAAATTTGCGTAACTGGCTCCCTTCCTCTAAGCCTCAAAATGGCACTTTCATTACAGAGACATAAAAAGAAAAGAGTGCAATCCACTTAATCATGGCTAATAAAATTAAGGGTAATTGATTAGTGTGGTTTTGCTGCATTGGCATTCAGTCATTTTTCAAAGTGGTATGGATAAACGAACGCCAAGAATTTCCTAATGAACACTGTGAGGCAAGTAAATAAGCAGGATTGCTTTATTTGCCAAGGATTTAAAACAAGATGCACTGTTTTTTTCTGAACACTTTGTTCTTTTATCTGTAGTCCAAACATGAAAACCTACAGTCAAAATACGCTCTGACCTTGAACGAAGCGTTTAACAAAGTTGACTACTCTGGAAAAACCAGCTGGCAGACCTTCAGAGATGACGGGCTCTGTCTGAGTCTCAAAAACAATGACCATTCACCCGGATGTAGACAGCAGATCCACCCAATTATCCACGGCCATTACTGAGTGAAAAATGCCGCTGACCACAGTCGAGCTCTCGACTGCTCCGCCGCTCATTATGGTTAATTCAAAACACACTGCTCCTCCGTGAGTCATGTGCACTGTGGATGAGGCATGCTTTCACAAAGGCTTTCTGTCTAATGCAATCAAATAGCCTCTTTTGCCTCTGCTAGCATGGTTGACAGCAAACAAACTCCGAAGTCAGAAACTCTGTTCATTACAAAAAAAAAAAAAATAAAAAAAAAAAATAAAAAAATAAAAATCTCTTTCTTTCATTGGTCAGAAATTCAGTGATGGAAATTAGTGCAATTAAAAATAATTAAAAAAAATAAATAAATATGGAAACCTAGTTTAATGTGTAGGCTCCTGACTCACCCAACAGAAAAATGTCCACCCTGTCGTCAAGAGATTACACGTTAGAATTTTAACAATGCCACAGCCATCCGCAGCCAGGAGCCCAAGGAATCAAACCTGGCTGTGCTCTCTGGGTGGGAGGGATGGCATACTAACTCACCCCTGTCACTCACAGCAATACTAGCCAATCACTGGCTTCATGTATGTGGAAGAGGGTAGATAGCACTTTCTTCCACTCTCCAATTTGAGGCAGCGTGAGCAGCAGTTCGAAAAAAGATGTGGTTGGCTGGCTTCACGTGTCTCAGAGGTAGCATGTGTCAGCCTTTGCCCTCTCTGATTGGTAACTGTCGCATGATTGGGGAGACTTGATTTGCGGGTCGGGAGTGGCCAAGACTAAATCCAGGAGAAAATCTGGGAACATCTGATTTAAAAAAAAAAAATAAACAATTGCTTAAATAGCCTAACCCAAGACCTCGTTAATATTTCCGGGACATTTGGTCAATTTTCTAATGTCCATGCATTTTCTGTCACTGAAAAAAAAATGGAAAATTTTGGATTGTTCCAAAAGCACCTTAAAGAAACCGTTTCCCAACTATCACATTACATAACTACACAACTATTACATAAACTAACATTTTAAAAAAAACCATAAAATGACATGTACATATATCATGTACAGTACACTTCTCCTTTTCCTCTTTACTAGCACACCACTTGCCAATAATATGCACACTGAAATGTTTTGTCCATTGGGATGACATCATCCTTCTTCAGTGGTTCCCCTTCCTATCCCACACTAAGAGACACAGACACACACACACACACACACACACACACACACACACAAACTTCCTGAGGCTGTCTGGATTATCCCACTCTGATGGGTCACATTACAGCTATCACCTGACACTGATGAACACGAACACAGACAGCAGACAGTGCCAACTTATGACTGTGCTAAAATACGTTGGCCTTTACTGCTGATCCCAGATCAGAACAAACAGAGAGTAGACGACTGTGTCTGCCGTGACGACTAGGCAGGAGTCTTATGTAGGCCAAAGGGCATATAAATGGAAAAAATACAAAAACAGCAGAACTACCGCTTAAATTCTGAATTCACAGTTGCGGAAGCTGCAGTCATGACCAAGTGGGAACTAGGAAGTTTTGGACCTAACGGTAACAAAAATCCATGTGAAAGGCCCTGCAACTTGTAATTCTCACTCAATAAGTTCTTAAAAGCTCAGATTTAAAGAAAGAATTCTTTTAAAATCTGTACCAGATTCAGTACAAAACATCCAATTGGAGTTTGTAATTGCTATGAAAATAGTGACGATATCAATATTGTCAACAATAGATCATCATAATGCCCAGTGCTACTTCATCCTTTGGACAAATAAGGTGGCCACAAGTATGTGTACACCTGACCTTCACACACATGTGGTTCTTCCCCAAACTATTGCCACAAAGTTGGAAGCACACAATTGTATAGAATGTCGTTGTATGCTGTAGCATTACAATTTCGCTCCACTGGAACCTGTTCCAGCATGACAATGCCCCTGTGCACAATGCAAGTTCCATGAAGACATGGTGTGCCAAGGCTGGTGTAGAACTCGACTAGCCTGCACAGAGCCCTGACCTCAAACCTCACTGAACACCTTTTGGGATGAATTGGAAGCCCGACTGCTCCCCAGACCTTTGTGCTCAACATTAGAGCCTGACCTCACTAATGCTCACTAAGCCACACTCCAAAATCTATTGGAAAGCCTTCCTAGAAGAGTGGAGGTTATTATAACAGAAAAGGAGGGATTAAATCTGGAATGGGATGCTCATCAAGCACATTTGGGTGTGATGGTCAGGGGTACACAAACATTTGGCCATATATTATACATTGGGACAATTTATCACGATATCAGAATCAGTCATATTGCACATACCTACATTCTAGTCCATAGTGTACACATGAAATGAATGCACCATAAAACCCTTTAATTGTTCAACAAGCCCTGGTTCCTGCAGAGCCTGCAGGAGGTTTTGGGAGGGAATACCCCTAAAAATGTGGTGACACACACACACACACACACACACACA